>JABFTP020000062.1:16826058-18042011 GCA_013387265.2 Cryptolaemus montrouzieri | reverse complement strand
AAGAAAAATAATTTTGTTCAATGCAAACGTCCAACAGATTCAATATTACTGATTTAATTATGTGGTAAACATGATTCGAATTCAACATGTTTTCGATTAATATTTTGACATCACCTGGAGGTATAAATTCTCAACATCAAACGAAATAAGTTTTGCGTTAGGTGGTAGGTTAACGTTTTTATGTTATTTATCAATTCGAAAAGAATTTCTTATAGAAAATTTTGATTTGAATGAACAATAATTTTTAATGATATCTATAAGGTAATGCGACAATTTCATGGCTGGGGCTGTAACTTAAGATACGACTGGTCTAACAGGGTTATTTACTTTATGCAATTTAATGAGTGAATACAGTTGAGGTGGTTGAGGGTTTGGTAAAATTAATTTGTATTTATCTATTGCTTTTATTAAAGATTTTGCGTCATTTATTGCAATTTTAATATTTTCTGGAATTTAATAGTTGGATCTTTGTTTAAAATTGTATAGTTTCGGACGAAATGAAATTTAGAGTTTTAAATAGGTAGTCATTTTTATTTAACGCAATAACAGTATTACCCTTATCTGCTTTTGTAAAAATAACTTCATTTAGTTGAGATTTTTGTTTGATGGCCTTTGAAATATTTTGTTCTTTACTCGGTTTAAAGTCAGCTAATGATTCATTTTTTTATAATGTTAGATACTAAATATTTAAGGTGAGTGTTATTAGGAATATTTTTCAGAGAAATTTCAGTATTTATGCCAAGTTCCTCTATATCAGATTTTATCTTGTTTGATTTAATATTGTGTTTGAAACCTTTCTCCAAGAGATTTGTTTCATCAGTTGTGAAATTAGTATCAGAAAGGTTAACGAATCTATCAAAAAATTGATGGTCAGAAAATTTAGTTTTACGTGGAGTAGGTTTCGGTTTTCGTGACACGAGAAACTTTAATTTGCGGTATTGGATGGTATATTTATTATGTATTATTGATCTAATTTTGAATCTATTATTGTAATCTAATGAATCGAATTCAAGTGGATGAAGTCTGTACAATAACTCGGTATGAATTAACTTGAGATAAATATTGCAGCTTTAAACAGTATGGTACATCGGTTACTCAATTTACCTTTATCAGTAGAAGATTATGATAAAGAGTTAAACATCATCAAACAGATAGCCATTAATAATTCATATTATCCGGATATGATAGATCTAATCATTCGTAAAAACTCTATCAGAAAGCAATAAATGAAGTATATCCTATTCATAAAGACTATAAAATATTCAACAGTTTAACATTCTGCGGTTCTGCAAGTACAAATATTAAATCCTTTTCTCGTTAAACAAAATCTTATTATAGCTTTCAAAACTTCTAATAACTTAGGTAAACATATGAAAAACAAAAATAATAAATCTCGTGTTGAAAAATCAAGTAAATCAGGAATCTATAAACTCAATTGCGGTTCTTGTGATAAAATTTATATCGGTAGGACCTATAGGAGTTTTCGCATAAGAACATCTGAACATAATTTGTTCGGCCTCCATTTGAGTTTTGACATATTCGGAAGAAGATACAGGCTGGTTCGTTAAAAGATGAGTTATGTTCATTGAACATTCACCAGAATAATGTTGTATTTTGAGGAAAAAATTTGTTCAAGCAGTGGTGCTTCCACTACACACCCCCCAGACACCCCTCAGATGAGGGTGTCAACCCCTCAAATCTTCGAATTGATCAGTTAGTCTGAGTCATAGCTCATTAGATAGGTATTTAGAATTATCTGATTACAATGAACGAATTTTCAAATCCGATCACATTTCAACGATGATACAGTGTGGATAATGGAGAAATGTTCCCCATCGGTGGACTGATGGAACGCAGACATCTGAAGACAACCACTAGGTTAATGGCTCGCACACCTCACGACCGCATACGCAACCGATCGTCGTATGTGGAAAGCCTCTACCAGCATGGTATCCAAGTTTGAAATGAAACAAACTCAAGTAAAGTTCTCGTTACAGAAAATATTCATCCGAAATCACACAGGTGTAATACAGATATCTCAACAACAAATGCGGCAGTTTTTGTTTTTTTTTCCAGATTGCTTGTATCTAATTATTATTATTCTAATTATTTTGTTTATCTAGCTGCTTTTCATAGTCACGGGTTGCATCCATACCAGTATAATGGTTTATTCAATAGCTTAAATAGTAGAAAATATTACAAGATACAAGGATACAATTGTAAGACATGTTATCAAACTCAGAGAGCGGTTTTCAGATTACTTTCCAGATCTTGATACATGTACTATTAGTTGGATTGTAAAATAAATGTGAAATTGCTGTGATACCAGAAGAACCTTCAGGTTTGGCAGAAGCAATTCTTGAACTTCCATCCTATACTGAAGCACGTATTCAATTTGAGAGTAAAACCAATCTGACGTCTTTTTGGATTTCAAAAGCTGCAAAGGCTTTCAAAATTGCACATGAAGAGGCGGTTGAAAAATTACTGCCATTTGAAACAACATATTTGTGCGAACAAGGCTTTTCCACTCTAATGAACATAAAAACTAAGAACAGAAATCGATTAAATACCGAAAACTGTATTCAAATTGCTCTTAAATCAAAAAGTCCTGTTTTTGAAGCAATTATATCGAACATGAAACATCATTTTTCCAAAAATTTTTGTTTTTTCTAATTTTTTTTTGTACCACCATTATTTCTGTTATTATTATCGTGGACTTATGCACTATCTCTGCTGTTAGCTGGATATAATTCAGTTTTCCCAGATTCAGCAATCAAAGGGAATAGGATCGATTACAATATACTCGACATAAAATTCCTAACTGTCCTACATGTATTAAGAATTACAGCTTTTGGCATTTCTATATAGGTATTCTTATGCAATTTTAATTTCTTAAGGCTATCATGCAAAGTTTTGGGTATTAACCCAGTCGAGGATACGATGACAGGAACAATATCTATTTTCTCGAGGTGCCACATCTGCTTGATCTCAATAGCAAGGTCTGTGTATTTGGAGTTTTTCGCCTGGAACATGTTCAGCACGTTGTTATTATTCGGTGTGGCGACATTCACCAGAATTGCTGTTCTGGCTCTCTTATTATACACCACTATGTCCGGCCTTTTATTCGTCACCATTCTGTCAGTGATAACAGGCCTATCGTAGTATAATCTGACAGAGTTATTTTCCAATACGGGCACTGGTTGGTACTTGTAATATGGCTGGAAGGTATTCAGAAGTCCGTACTTGTGTACAAGTTTCTGATGCATAATGTTGCACACTTGATTGTGGCTGTGAAGATAGTCCGTATTAGCCAGTTGTTCGCATCCAGACGTAATATGCTGTATAGTCTCGGATCCTATATGGCATTTTCTGCCATATCTGTTTGTAATGTTCCGTCCTTAATAATAAATTTTTTGTAGTTGTTTGTAGCGATCCCTTGGTCTTGGATGGCCATAAGGAATCCCTCTGTTTCAGCGAATAATTCTCCTTTCATCAGCCATTCGTTGGAGATTTCCTTGTCGATGTGTGGTTGATTAATCTCATGGTGATGTCGTCCATGCAATTCCTATCTTGACCATTGCTCTCGTTTTTTAGTATCTGATAGGAACAGTAGACTCAGCAGGTCATCTCTGGTAGCAAGATTTAGAAGTGTATGTCCCTTATTAGCCAACGATACCACTCAATGGAGGTCAGAAGTGAGAGCTTTTGCAAAGAAGAATTCTCTGAGATTTTTCATCTGTTCGGTGTGTGAATTGACAACATCTCTCAATCCGCGTCCTCCTTCTTTCCTCTTCAAAGTTGTTCGTATCACATACAATTTTGGATGATGGTTGTTTTATTTTCTTAGCATCGTATGGGTCTGCCTTTGAATATCATTCAGTTCTGTCTTAGGCCATCTGATTATTCCGAATGAGTATAGCAACACTAGAATGGCGTAGGTGTTAATTGTCCCGACTAGATTCCCCGAGTTCAACATTGATTTCAGCACAGTCTTCATACGCTGACTGTATTCTAAACGAATCTTCTCCTTTGATTGTTTTTGGTCTAGCAATCTAGCTTGTTGGTATCCTAGATGTTTGTATGTTACGCCATCCCTCATGCACTGTATAATATCACAGTTTGGAATTTGTGTTTCACCATCTATGACTTTCCCTCTTTGAATGCTCAGGGTCTTACATTTTCTCAATTCCGAATTTCATATGATTATTTTTTTATTGTTATTATTATTATAATTTGTTACAGTATCCCAAATTGTCAACCCTCAATTGTACACCAATGAGTTTCAATTTGTTATATATATTACTTATTACAGTTATGTATTACTAGGTATTACTTTGATAAATTGAATAAATGATGTTTAAATTAAATTTTGAGTTTTTGTTTTCTTTTCAAATCTATCGTGGGGGCTGTAATATAAAAGTTGCTAAAAAGAGGGATATCGTTTTTTCTACTATTCGCCATGAGGTAATATCAACTTAGACAAAAATATTTTGCGGTAATGATTAGAAAAGTTTCCCGACTGCTGCTATAAAACATATCCCTATAATAGAGCAAACTTTTAGACTGAATGAATTCTAAAATATTTGAAACAATATTCTGTATTCCTCAAATAAAAATGTTTTAACATTATCAAATTAAATTAATGCGAACTAAGCCATACAATACATACTCAAATATGTGGGTGATCTCACTCTATCACAAATGTATTAATCAGGATTTTCGTCACATGAGTCGAATACCATATCATTGAGTCAATTAAACCCATTGAAATGGGTACGTAAAGACTTGCTGTATTATGACATAGATTAGCCTGCGTTTATATTACTAAGAAGTTGATATCGCACATGATAATTCATCCACATGTATACCTTATCGAATACATATTGTTGTATAATTGAAATAAAACAATAATGGCTTTTATCGTATAATATTCGATACTATGGTAATAAACACATTCATAGATTTCCTAATAACAACAATTGATATATTGTTGACCTATTCAGTCGTCTCAGCACGCGATACCATTCAAGTCAAATTGATTTTTCTTTGATATAGAACGCAATCAGGTAATAGGAAATCATTCGTATCAGATCGTGACGTCTTGATCTCGTTCTTGATTCCTGGATGGAAGGTTTTCCAATCGCTCGAATGATTTGTTAATAGTTCATCTTAGTAGTAAATTTTAATAAAGACTAATCATCTCATCACGAATATTATAGTGGAATAGCAAAACAAAAAAGATACGTTTTTTATACAAAAAGTAATATTCAAGCTTCCGTAGATTGTTAGATATTCCTTTTTTAAAGGAGGTAGTTTTCCGATCTATTCATTATGATCATCGTCAACCAGAGCCTCCATACTAGGTGTAAAATTCAGTCAGGTGTTATGAATAAGAGCAACAAAACATAGCTTTGTTCTCGTTCGAACATATCAGTAGTACACATATTCACTACGTTCAGCTGGATTTTAATTTAACTATTTATCTTGCTTACAACCCGCCTGGCCAACGTGGAAGATTATGACCAAAACCTGTAAGACATGAAGACGTGGTGAATTTTAAAACAATCGGATATGGTCTCCAGGTGGTTACACCCAAATCCCACCCCTTCGGGAAGGGCTGCAACACGTAATCTGGGGGAGGCAAAAATTCATATTTAAGGAAAGTCAGATTCAATCCATTCCAATAATAATTGATTTCGCACTTTTGCTCTCGGAATTCTGACGAGAATTACTTTGATGAAGATTTTGAGATAAGTCTCGTATTGAAAGATCAAAATGCATTATTTGAAATACAGTACAACCTCACTAGTTCGGACACTCCAGTAACTCGGGCACGCGACTCATTCGGGCGAATTTTACCTCTATAATCCGGGCACGTCTACGCCGGCTACAAACAATAATACTTTTCCTGTCTATACATTTATGTATGTACTTGTACTTTCATGGCCAAGAGCTCGGCTGGCCCCACCAGGCCCTCGGTTCATCCCTAGTACGAATATAATTTTAGAGTTTTCTCGAATTTATTCTCTCCAAGGTATTTTGTAGGAAAAAAATTATTAAAGAAGCTGAGAATCCTGATGTTGGAATAGCATTATATAACTGATTTCTTCAACAACGCAATGCACACGTACCAATTTCGTCAGACATATTGAGAGCAAAAGCCAAACAGTTTTATGAACAAATCGCAGGAACAAAAGGTTTTCTGGAAAGTTCGGGATGGTTAGATAAATTCAAGCTTAGACATGGAATTCGTTTCTTGAAGGTTTGTGTTGAAAAACTTTCCAGTAATGTTTCCGCTGTGATATCATTCAGAGAAAAAGTTCTATCGGTTGTTGAACAGATGGAATTAAGCATAGAACAGGTTTATAATGCTGATGAAACGGCCATTTTTTGGAGATGTTTACCACACACAACTTGGGTTCATCAAGGGGAAAAATCAGCACCAGGTCGAAAAGTGTCAAAAGAGCGCTTAACATTCATGCCATAATGCAACGCAGCTAGAACTCACCAATTACCGTTACTAGTCTTGGGAAAAGCGGAAAATCCACGAGCATTCAAAAACGAAAGTTCACTACCAGTTGTCTACAAAGAATCTACCAACGGGTGGATGACCAGTCCATTATATAATGAATGGTATGAAACATCTTTTATCCCCGAGGTGAAGAATATTTTGACTTAGATTAACAAGCCCTCTAAAGCTCTGTTGTTGGTAGACAATGCACCATCGCACCCACCCGAGGAAGAGGTTAATACTGATCCAAACTTCAGAGTTATGTTTTTGCCACCCAACTGTACTACCGTTCTCCTACCTATGGATCAGAATTTAATTCAGAACATTAAAGTGTCGTATAAAAAATGCCTCAAAAAGAATCAATTCTAACAATCCTTCGAAATTTCCAAAATCCCTGAGGTAATATTCAAAATATCGGGTGATTCCGATAAAAATTTGGTTGTGTGTATAGTATAGTTTCACTAACAATGTATCTTCGGACGTGAATATAGTATTTTGATTTTTTATGCAATTGATCAGCGAATCCTGTGCTACATTCAATTCAATATTAAAGATTGTGAAAGACGGTTTTTTCAACTTAGTTTCACTAATTTCATAGTAAATGAGCATTTTTCACTAGTTCTCCTTTCAGAATATCATTTGATTTTTTCGAGTCGCATTTATTTATGATTGCACCATTTTTCGCATCTTTTGTTTTATTATTTTTTTTTGGAGATGTTTACCAGACACAACTAGGATTCATCAAGGGGAAAAATCAGCACCACGTCGAAAAGTGTCAAAAGACCGCTTAACATTCATGCCATGATGCAACGCTGCTGGAACTCACCAATTACCTTTACTAGTCTTGGGAAAAGCGGCAAATCCACCAGCATTCAAAAACGAAAGTTCACTACCAGTTGTTTACAAAGAATCTACCAAAGGGTGGATGACCTGACCATTATTTAATGAATGGTTTCAAACATATTTTATTCCCGTGATGGAGAATTTTTTAACTAAGATTAACAAGCCCTCTACAGCTCTGTTGTTGGTAGACAATGCACCATCGCATCCACCTGAGGAATTTCTCGCGCAAAAAAACGTACTTTTTGGGATAAAATCGCGAATAACTCGGAAACGATGTATTTTAGGCAAAAGAAAGCCTATAACAGATCGATACCTATGAATATTATGAGTTAAATGGTGTGTGTGAAAATAGTTAGTCTAGTTTGAAAAAACGGACTTTTGTACCTTTGAATGTACTACGATTTGACATATACTTTGTAAACATCCTGTATACCCTGAAGACTCTAAATGCATTGAATCTTGCTGAATGAGCCCCTTTACTTAGAACTAATCGATATTGAATGATCTTTAGTATTTTTATGAAGTCTTTTAACAACCAAAAATCGCAAAATTCTGATTGAAAAATTCATATCTCCCTGTTGGTTTTAGGTGGCAATAATATAAAAAACAGATGTTCCGACTTAAATTTCTAATATAAAAAATAGAAACATACATTATGCTATTTGAAATAACAAGAAAGTGTGCTTACCTGAAACTGTTGTCGCAAAAACAATTTAGAGAATACTGTTAATTTAAATATTTGTAAAAATTCGAAATTGCTTTCTCAAAAATTGAAAATGTGATATACAAGTCAATGCAAGATTGACGATCTCACGTCAAATTCACTGAATCTTTGTATAAACTTGTAAGAGCCAAAACATTTGTACCAAAATTGGCCTAATATCATAATATTCGCCATATACACAAAACCAAATTTAAATGGAATCACAAGATATTTCACATTATTGATGGGTTTTTGACTACATGTGATGAATGAAGTTCTTTGTTGTAAAAAAACTGGATAGTATGATAAGAAATGTTGAATTATCACCACATGTTCGGGATATTGTACTAAGTCGTCACTGAGATTTGAAACTGTGAATTTCGAAATTTAAAAAGCTTTACGTTGGATTGTCCGATGTGCTGAGGGGTCAAATAATTACTTTCGTTGAAGAAAGGGTGACACAGAGAAATATAGCGTCCACAATGAGAGTATCAGATTCGATAGTTTCAAGTCTAATTCATATTCCTATGAGTCTCGCATTTTCTCGACAAATAATATCGGCGTATTTGATAGCAACCTTATTGAAGCCGATTGGTCAGAACTGTATCATTTCAATGATATAGATAGTGCATACGATTTTTTTATGAAGCGTTTCATGTCAATATTTAATGCATGTTTCCCAAAATCTAGGCGTATATGTAATACACCGTCCAACAGAGATGGGTTAGTCAGCAGATTAGAAAATCAAGCTCAGATTTGAGGAGCCTTTTTCTTCTTGCCAAGTCATTCCCGGAGTTGCGGCCTCGCTATCTTGAGGCGAAGAGGTCACACATAAATTAAGTACGAAACACCAAAAAATCTTACTATCATAATATAATTTTTTCCTCGGATAATCCTTCTAAGGATGTATGGAAGACTGTAGCTGAGCTTTCCGGTTGATGTGACGGTCGGTTGAAGAAAATTTCAATTGTGGTAGATGATATGAGTACTGATGATCCCAGATTGGATTCTGAAAGTTTCAATGAGTTTTTCAGTAGAGCGCCGCTGGACATAATTTTTTCCATAAGCAACAGCAATTATAAAAAGTTGGGCGCATCGAATAATACGAAGAAATCCGGAGATAGTTTTTTTCTTTCTGCTCTGTCGGACGATAAATTTGTGAATATTATAAAGAATAAACTGAAAAATAAGTGAAAAAACGGAACATATATTGTTAAGCCTCTAGTTTATTTAATAAACTGAAAAAAAAAAACTAAAAAGTTTTTCTTCAGGAAAATTTTCAACTGACCTCAAAACCAATAGAGTGGTTCCCATTTTCAAAAAGGATAATTCAGACTATTGAGAACTACAGGCCTGTGGCCGTATCTTCAGTATTTTTGAATATGCATTTTTGTCTAGGCTCCTGGCGTTTTTATCCAGGTTCAGTATTTTGTCCAAAAATCAGCACGGCTTTTTGGCGGGGAAATCAACTGATAGCGCTTTGGGAGAGTTCTACGAGGCGGTAGCGGTTTAGGCGGGCGAGTGTCCTGTTGGGACCTTTCTTGATCTTAGAAGGGCGTTCGACTGCATTAATTTGCAAGTTCTCTCCGGGAAGCCGTATGACTGTGGAATACGGGGTGTTCCTCTCGGTTGGTTGAACTCATTTACCGATGATCGCAGGCTGTATGTTACGGTGGATAGTTTTCATTTTAATAGCAGGAGGAGGGTGTCGTCCGCTTATGATGAGGTCAAGACAGGCGTGCTGCAGGGATCGTTACTCGGACCGATTCTGTTTATATTATACGTCAATGATTTAGCTAATGTACTACCAAATACGCACTACTACTACTACGGCATATGCGGACGACATCTCTGCTCTCATAATTCTATCGAAGTTGAAGAGAGACGATGCGGTGAGGTCCTATATAACCTATTTGACTGGTTCTGCTCTCATGATTTACATTTGAATACGAACAAATCTCAGGCTGTCCTGTTTCAGATGCCTCAGAAACGTGAATTAGGACCAATTTCTTTGACGCTTGATCATTCTGGATTAGATGTGACAGATTCCGTGAAATTCCTTGGCATCACGGTAGACCGATTTCTGTCTTGGAACCTCATAGCGTAGATTTATGTATGAAACTCAATAAAATTTGCTACCAGTTTCGATCCTTGCTAGCAGTCAGACATATCGAACAAAGTTTTGGGGCGCTTCTGTTCTGTCTTCGAGCGTCTTCATTTGTCAACAGAAGATAATTAGAATTATAGCCGGTGTTCCCCCTGGTCACTCATGCAGACAGCTTTTTGTTCACCTAGAAATTTTAACTGTGCCGTCGTTATTCATTTTTAGGATGTGTGTCCATGTATATGAGAATTGTCATAATTTTTCCCGAAACTCTTCAGTGCACGCCCATGACACCCGAGGCAGGGGCGACTTTATTATCTCTCGTTATCGCCTGAATGTGACTGGTAGGCCACTAACTTTTACAGCCCTAGGCTTTTTAACAAATTGCCTTTATCAATTAGGAATTGTACTAGTGTTAAGAGTTTCAAATCTGAGCTGAAGATGTTTTTGGAGAAAAAGTCGAATTACTGTATCAATGATTTTTTGACAAGGAATCTAGATTCTTGTGTTTTATTGTCTACTGTTAAATTTCAATTTTTATGTAATATACCAACTTACCCTACCTGACGCATTCCTACAAATTATTGTAATTTCAAGGAAGTAAAGAATACATACATACATACATGCATACATCACAGGGGGAGATTTCAAAAACCTACGCCTACGTGGAGCTACAACCTTTGCAAAATAGGCCCAGAAGAAGTCGTAGGAAGATAACTTCTGAAGAACAAGACCGCTTTTTGAGCCAAATTGAAAAAAGAGACCCTAGTGCGTCGCACCCCATTCCAAATGGAATTTCTGGAAGCAACTGGTATCAGTGTGTCAGTAAAACGATACGTCAAAGTCTTCGTTCTGGGGGTTTATACAGCAGGATGCCCTTAAGAGTTCAAGAGCTAACTAGACAATGAAAAATTAACAGATTTTATTGGTGTATCCAGCACCAACATTGGAATATTGAGAATTGGCGAAAAGTTCTTTTTTCGGATGAGACCTGAATTAGTGTTTGATCAGACGACCGCCAGATTCGGGTTTCGAGGGGTCCTGGAAGACAAGCTAGACTCCGAGTTGCAAGGCGAATTTAGAAATACCAAGAGGACAGTGTGATGTTTTGGGGTGGCATTATGCTGGGAGGCAAAACAGATTCGATTCCGTTTCCTGGGAGTGTAACGGCTAGAAATTACGTGGACTTAGCGCTGGAGCCCATAGTGAGGCTCTGGCAAGTTGCACACGATGAGATTTTCACTTTTATACAAGATAGTGCTCCTCCGCATACCAGCAACCTCGCGCGACATTATATTGAAACAGAGGGAATAGCTATTTTGGACTGGCCAGTTTACTCTCCAGACCTAAATCCAATTGAACATTTATGGGTTAATCTCAAAAGAAAATTTAGATCGCACTACGATAATCCAAGAACCCCACAACAGCTGATCCAAGCCGCCACAGAAGAGTGGTAGAATATCACCCCAGAGGACGTCGAAAAGCTAATCCAAAACAAGCCAAGACGGATTCAGGCTTGAATCAGGACAAGAGGAGGTAATACAAGTTACTGAAGTCGAGAAAAAACGCATATTCCGTGAGAAAATAATTTTAAATTTTTTTTACTACATGCGAAAGCAGTCTCTCATTTTCCTCAATTTGTTTCTTTCTTAAGAAAAATCTTAATTTATTTCCCTTTTCAATTGAAATATCTCAAAAAGAATCAATTCTAACAATTCTTCGAAATTTCCAAAATCCCTGAGGTAATATTCAAAATATCAGGTGATTCCGATAAAAATTTGGTTGTGTGTATAGTATAGTTTCACTAACAATGTATCTTCGGACGTGAATATAGTATTTTGATTTTTTATGCAATTGATCAGCGAATCCTGTGTTACATTCAATTCAATATTAGAGATTGTGAACGACGGTTTTTTCAACTTAGTTCCACTAATTTCATAGTTAATGAGCATTTTTCTCTAGTTCTCCTTTCAGAATATCATTTGATTTTTTCGAGTCGCATTTATTTATGATTGCACCATTTTTCGCATCTTTTATTTTATTGATGCCTATAGCTAATTGGGCACTGCTTCAACAAGTTCGCTTTAATTTTTATAGGTGGTTGCTTCTCATTATTGGGAAGATTATACAAGGCGTATTTTCAATTTATGTTTCCACGTTTGGACTTAATGTGGTTGATAAGGCGTGAGAATACGTCGGAAATTGAGCTGAAATCTTATTTTGTTCTTTGATATCTTTTAAATTCTCTTCGAGTAATTCTATTATTTTGACTTTATCATCTATGATACTTTTCAGAAGTTTGATGGTAGTAAATTCATTACAGTTCACGCAGAGGTACCTAAGACTTCGTTTTTCATTTTGCATATACTTGGTTCTTCTGCTGTTAATCCTGAACATCTAGCAC
Source organism: Cryptolaemus montrouzieri (assembly GCA_013387265.2). Classification (NCBI taxonomy): domain Eukaryota; kingdom Metazoa; phylum Arthropoda; class Insecta; order Coleoptera; family Coccinellidae; genus Cryptolaemus; species Cryptolaemus montrouzieri. The sequence continues at coordinate 18,029,446 of JABFTP020000062.1, read as the reverse complement.
AGTACGCCTTGGAACATCCATCGCAGACCAATAATTTTTTGTGCTTATTTGCAGCAGTCTTGCATTGGCTGCAATCTATGCTGGAAAATGTTTCTTACATGACGTTCATATTCGTGATGAATCTTCAAGCAGAATCGAAGTGATCGATGTATTGTTTATATGGTACACAGATGTTGGAACCAAAAACATTAACCGCAGCAACCGCACTCTCAGCGTGAGAACATTTAATTCTCACTATCCAAAAAGGCACCAACTTCACTAAACCGAATTCGGCATTAACGTATCCGGAGATCTGAGTTCTATAATATAGCAAAAAATCACAATTTTAGTACGTTATCATCTCGATGTATATAACACTTTTATTGGAGCTCCATACATTACGCCTTTCCTGGCACATTGCTAGATTAAATAAAAATTTTGTCTGGAAATGTTGGATAATTATGATAACTTTATCAATAATATTGTGATCTATTTTAGATATTCTACCTGAATAGATTTGGGAATAGGCATAACTGTACTGTACTGTCTAATGTAAACCCTCATGGGAGCGAGCAGAGAATAGCTTCAAAAATTAAGCATATGAGCATGAATTGTAAAAATACCGTACTAAATTATTTGAACAATGTCTACACAATTACATGGATGTGGAAAGAAAATTTTTGAACTCTCGCTTCATTGACACAAGTCCTAATATGTTTTCATTTCGAGTTTTCCTTATTTCTCAGAAAATACTTAGTCGATCTAAACGGCCATCGTACCGGAAGAAACAGTTTTTCGACAAAAAAAAACTCGGTAGGTTTTGCATGAATTAATTTTATCAGCAAATTTCTTTTTATCAATTCCAAATACGCTCAAACTTATATGGCCTTAGAGAAAATAGAAACTTCGTTTAATCAATTAATAAATAAGACATAAAGTGATTTATAATCATTCGATTAAATTTCTCCAAACCGCACTGCGAGAGAACAAACGAAAAATAGTCATCTAGACAATAGACCCATGTTCTTAGTGGGCTTCAAATAATATCATCACTTAGAGCAGGAGTGGTTGAACATATGTACCCGTTCCTATAATAATACAGATAAAGCAACATAATAATAACGTATTGATATTTTATAGAAGTAGGCGTGATTTGCATGTATTGATTGTTCATTTGTTTTCTTGTTGGCAACGGAGTTTATCTATATGGATTTGAAATAACACTTCCTAGATGGATGTTTTATATGCTTTACTTTGATATATTTTCATGTTCGTATGACTTTGGCCTAAGGATATCGGTTATTGTAACACCATTTGTGAAGAGATATATTCTCGTATTCATATGATTATTTATTAATGACTTCGAAAAGCAATTTATGAATTATTTAAACTAGATGGAATGGTTTATCTCCTGGTTTTTAGGGTTACGCTATATATTCTCTTAAGTTAAGAAAATGAAAAAGATATGGACTTTCGTGAATTAAATGATTGATTATTTTGTTCTCACACCCAAGCTTTATATTGATTTCACTTTATATCCATATTACTGCGTAATGAATTGAATACACACAACCAAATTTGTATGGAATCACTCGTTATTTCACATTGTTGATTTTTTTCAACCATGGTTCTTTGACTACTTGTGAAGAATGAAGTTTTTTGTTGTGAAATAACTGGATAGTATGATAAGAAGTGTTGAATTATCACTACATGTTCGGGATATTGTACTCAGTCGTCACTGAGATTGGAAACTGTGAATTTCAAAATTTGAAAAAAGCCTATAAGCATAATTGAAAATGCCTTACGTTGGATTGTCCGATGTGCAGAGGGGACGAATAATTGCTCTCGTCACCATGGGGGTATCATATCATCTCTGCAAAATACGCATAGAAGAAGTCGTAGGAAGAACACTTCTGAAGAACAAGACAGTGTATCAGTCGAAATGATACGTCAAAGACTTCGTTCAAGGGGTTTATACAACTGAAGGCCCTTAAGAGTTCAAGAGCTAACCAGACAACAAATAATTAACAGATTTTATAGGTGTATCGAGCACAAAAATTGGAATATTGTGAATTGGCAAAATGTTCTTATTTCGGATGAGACCAGAATTGGTGTTCGATCAGATGACCGCCGGTCATGTGGTGGTGTGTGTGATGTTTTGGGTGGCATTATGCTATATTTATTACTACATTTAAAACAACATATAGCAGAAATATGTAACCTAAGATATAATGTTCTACATTGATTGATCATTTCTTTATGGCCTCTACTTCAATTTTTCTCTGAATGCATTACCAAACTTGTCAGGACCATCTTGCATTATTTCTTCATACCAAAAGGTGCCATAGCTTTCTAGGCTCTCTTATACGTGGTACAAACATCGGGATATTTATTTATATGAAACGTGATGGCCTCTGCTGTTGAAACGATCAATACAATGCAGAAATCAGCGATAGTGAGATCCTTTCCTGCAACCCAAGTGTCAGTTTCAAGAAATTCATTCAATTGTTGCAAACATTCTTCCAATTTCTTTGCTTCCTCAGTGCTAGGATGAACATTTTCAAGAAAAACTGGTTCAAAGTAATCTCGAAGAATTGGCGAAAAGTTCTTTTTTCGGATGAGACCTGAATTGGTGTTTGATCAGATGACCGCCAGATTCGGGTTTTGAAGGGTCCTGGAAGAGAAGCTAGACTTCGAGTTGCAAGGCAAATTCAGAAATACCAAGAGGGCAGTGTGATGTTTTGGGGTGGCATTATGCTGGGAGGCAAAACAGATTCGATTCCGTTTCCTGTGAGTGGTACGGCTAGAAATTACGTGGACCTAGAGCTGGAGCCCATAGTGAGACTCGGGCGACGTGCCCACGGTGAGAATTTCACTTTTATGCTCCTCAGCATACCAGCAACCTCGCGCGAGATTATCTTGAAACTGAGGGAATCGCTATTTTGGACTGACCAGCTTGCTCTCCAGACCTAGATCCTATTGAACATTTATGGGATAATCTCAAAAGGAAAAGAATATTGCGCCAGGATAATCCAAGAACCCCACAACAGCTCATTCAAGCCGCCACAGAAGAGTGGCAGAATATCACCCCAGAGGAGATCGAAAACATAATCCAAAGCATTCCTAGAGGAATTCAGGCTTATAATTCTTTTAGTACATGCGGAAAGAGTCTATTATTATCTTTTATTTGTTTTTTTCTTAAAACAAACCTTAATTTATTTCTCTTTTCAATTGAAATATCTCAAAAAGGATCATATCTAACAATCCTTCGAAATTTCCAAAACCCCTGAGGTAATATTCAAAATATCGGATGCTTCCATATAAATTTGATTCTATATACAGTTAGAAATCCTTAATCGCGCTTCTAACATTCGCGTTAACACTATTCGCGGATGAAAAAAGTGACCCAACTGTTATAGTCGCAGCTAAAGCATTCTTTATTCGCGGATCTAATCAGCATATCGGTACATACATATGTATTACTAAATAGGAAAATGAATAAATAAAAAATTAAAATAGACCTTATTTCTACTACACTCAAAGTATGTTTTCAAATGATATCGCTGCTGCATTGGTTCGGCTTTTCCTTTGAAATAAGCCGCTTTCGCCGCGATCGGTAATCTTGAGAATTTGAACAAACAAATTTTTCAAGTAAAGCGACTTTAGTACTCAGTTCATGAAGTATATTGTGCAATGTCACTCATTAGCTGTTCCGTCCTTAGGTAAAAGCTGCTTTACGCTTTGTATTGTTTAATTTTTCCATTCGTTACAAAAACTATGATCGAGTAATACGTTTTTACCATTGTCAGCCTAATTTATAATTTCCCCAAAAAAATTTAAAAAGGAGTTTCAAAAAGAAAAAAACAGTTTTACCGCATAAAGTGAAAATAGAAATGCTTGATCGTTTAGGCTTGGAAAGTCGTTTGCATCCATATCACCCTAATTCAATGTTAACGAATCAATTGTATGATCGATAAAACAATCTGAGAACGAAATGAGGTCTTCTGTAGCTTCAACTTCACAGTTAGTGAAAATTGTTTGTGATCCAGCCATAGAAATAATGGAAGTGGCTTTGTCATTATGAATTAAAGACCGCAACCAGTGGAGGACTTCAGGCATCTAGCTTCGTTCAATAACTTTAAGGTGCGACAATTGATGCTAAGCATAAGTATTTAATACAGACGAAACTACACTACTCTGAAAGAGAATGCCAAACAAAATGTTCATTTCCGGAAGCAAAAATCCTGCCCTTGCTTTCAAGGGCAGACACCAAGGGACAGAGTAACATAGCTGCTCTGTTCTAATGCATTTTGAGATTGTGTCATCAAACCACTGCAGCTTTACAGATCGTTAAATCCTCGTACTTTGACAAATTAAAACAAGAACGACCTGGCAGTATTTCGTCGTTCTGATAAGAGAGCGTGAGTTATGAGCCCTATTTTTTTGTGACTGGTTACGGAATTATTTTGCTCCAGAAGTTGAAACTTATTTCAAAATAAGCTGTTGCAGGTTTGGACAAGACATCAGACCTATGCATTCTTACCTCTTTTGTTTTATCTCTTATACCTTTTCTGATAAAGCCTTGAACGTTATAAGCTATTCACTTTACCCTACCTGCAAGAGCAGGTGATGAATCTAAAGCCTCTATCACATCTTCCAGCTTCTCCACTGTGCTTCGAATAAATCAGGCACTTGTCGGCTTCTTTTGACTAGACTATATAGCAAAAATCAAAATTGCATAAATCAAATTAAAAGTACTTTTATTTAGCGCGTTATCGCACCTAATGGTAATCTCTCAACGTTGTTGGTACTTTATATGCTTTGAAAAATCGCCCTAACAAAAACCATACATTTTACATTTCTAGCATGCAGGCTGAACTGAGCAACACCATACCATCAACGATTCAAGATCTTTCGACACGCGTTCATATATGACTCGAATTACCGCAAAGCGGTACCGCATCAACAGACTGCTTCACAAGATTACCATATTGAAATAACTTGACGGGGCATAAAAACGCATGAGCAACTATCTTATTATCTCCTATTAAACGATAATGTGTTTTATTACCGTTCATTAGGCGTACCCGCAATGTTTGTACGCATTAAATCATCCATAATTATAAAGGGTGTTAGCCGTGTCTGGTTCGACTTGCTATAATTATCACATTACCAGCCGATTCAGATGGTATGGGCAGGTAGTCAGTCCCTGGACGCGATCCGCAAACTTGGGTAAATATTGAGATGAAGTCACGAAAGATGATGGATTTGACAATTGACCGATATTCTTCTGTTTCCTCAACTCTCTTTTACGATTATTTATGAGAAAAGAGAAAACTGTGCTGGAAACTCAAGTGCAGAAGGAGAAACATCCATAAATACCTTAATAGTGATATGCAGCCGCATTAGAAGTAGTGGAATTGAACTAGATGTCACAGGATAAAACAGCCGACACCATTTTTTAAGTTTACGATCTTCGTTGACGGCACTCTTAGTGGTCCAATTCAAGAACTAGATCTTCTAGGAAGGTTTCTCTATATATTCTAAATCAAGCATAAAGATTAGGACGGGTCAAAAAAACGAATATTCTTTTTTCTCTTGCGACTCAGAAAATCAGGTACCTAGACACCACCGAGTATGTGCTCTTCTTAATTGTAACGCGAAGGTTCTCTGCCTTACAGTTTTCTGTATAAATTGATATCTCGCTTCCAACTATTAGAAGATATATTTCGTTTCATAGACTTTGAAAGGAAATTGAATATTCTACAAAAAATTCCTCTTACGAATTTTCGTAAGCCAAACCATTTAAAAGATTCTAACGGTTTAAGTTTGATTGTTTGAAGGTAAATTTTTTTTTCCAATGAATTTTATAATTCAATAAAAAATTAATCTTGGAACTTAAAGATTTGTAGGAAATTTTCTGTTCTACATGAATGGTCTCGTATAATTTTTCGATTGAGTTAAGCATTTACAAGATATTCATCGTCAAACATCAATGCCTATCCATTTTTCCAGTGTTTGATCAATAATTAGAAAAATTCGAATTTAATTTTTGTGTTTTGGGGAAATTGACTCAAATTTGAGTTTCTATTAAAATAGTAACTCCTATAGAAGTTTTATGTTCAAAAATTAATTTGAATATTTTTATGCTGATAATCCTTCTTCAATTTTATCTACAGAGTGTTATATAATAGTTGTCACAACTTGAAGGGGTAAATCTACGTGTAATTTTAAGAAAAAAAGTTCATATAAACATAGGTCCGCAAAATCTTCGCTACGGAGCTACAGGGTGTTGAAATTTCCGGAAACAATTGGTTTTTTCTTCAAAACTCCTGCAATTTTTGAGATATTCAGCCCAAATTTGGAATGCAATCTATTTTTTACAGCCTCCATCATTACACGTCGTAAATTTCAACTAGAATCTACAAGGTGTTTGATTGTTTTTGAATTGTATTGATTTGAAACTTTGTGGGTACAAGAAAAATTGGAATTCAGTTGAATATTTCACATGTTTGGAGGATTCTCCACAACTTTTTATTGTACCCGTTTCATATTCAACGTGTCCAAGCTCTACTTCCTCGAAATTTTCTTTCAAGACTGAAATTCTGCCAATGGTTCCTAGATGAAATTAGAGAAAATGCTCATTTTGATAGTTAAATAATGTTCACAGACGAAGCTAACTTTTCGAGAACTGCTATCACAAATTCTCACAACAATCATTATTGAAGAATCTCATCATCAAGAACGCAAAAGTTTAGTTCATACCACTCCAGTGAACACTGTGGAAGAATTGAGAAATCGAATAATAACCTCTTGTGACACGATAAGAAATACCCCAGGAATATTTCAAAGAGTGCGTGATAGTATGCGAAGGACAGAGGCCTGTATTCTTGCAGGTGGAGCACAGTACCAGAATTTTATTTAGTTTTTAATTGTTCTTTTTCTTTAGTTTGATATTCAATAAGTATAAATTGAGTCTCAGAAGACGAGCTATCAAAATAAAAGCAAATTTGGGCATACCTATCGAGTATTTCTATTCTTTTTTATTTAGCGAATACATACAATTCAAATAATTCAAATTCAAAATTTTTCACTCGAAAACGGTTGGGGATACGAAAAAACTACAATCGTCAAAACGTTTCTAAATTGAATGAAGATCACGAAAATTGATTGAACGCTGATCAGTGGCGTACTGCAAAAAAGTTTAAAAGGGCAAAAGGAGACATGGCTTCGGAAAAGAAGACACCTTGAGAATATTTCAGTTGAAATCTAGGGCGTGTAATGATGGAGGGTATAAAATAGCTTGAATTCCAAATTTGGGCTGAATATCTCAAAAACTGCAGGAGTTTTGAAGAAAAAGCCAATTTTTTCGGAAATTTTAACACCCTGTAGCTTCGTAAAGAAGCTTTGGCGGAATTATGTTTATATGTATAATAATTCAAAATCTTTGTCCTGTTGTTATTTATTATTATGAAAAAACATACATAAAATTTTTGTCGAGCAGATTTTCATTTTGAACCACAATACTTCTTCTGTTTGTCTCCTAAAGCTAACATTATCTATGTTTTTCACTTTTAATTATCTTCAGTATCTATTCGTTTAGTACCGTATTTTCAGTAATCCTGAAACTGATCATCTTGCGAACGCAATACCTATACAGAAAATTTCGTAACTAAAATTACCAAAAGTGAAAGAGGTTATGAGTCTGTTCATAACATTTTGCTATTCCTGAAAACTCCAATTTGTGTAAATTTAACCAAAATTCATAAATTCAATTGAAATTTGGCATTGATGCTTGCCGATGAATATCTCATAAACGCTTAACTTAATCGAAAAATTATAAGAAACCATTTTTATAGAGCAGTAAATTTTCTAAAAACTTTTAATTTATTCTTTATCATAATTAAGAAAAGTTTTTATAATTTAAAATGATTTTTGTCATTGAGTTGGAACCTCATATCAAGAGAAAAATTCTCTATGAAATATAGTTGGTAGCGAGATATCAATTTTTCTATGAGATAATAAGAAAAAATAGAAAACTGTAAGGCGGAGGACCTTTCCCTAACAACTAAGGGCTCATACTTGGAGAGAATGAATCCTCGACAAGACCCCAAAGAAAAAATCTAGTGGCGTCAAGTCATAGGAACGAGGCGGCCAACTCAAAGGACCTTTAATCCCTATCCAATTATGTCCAAAATTCAAATCCAACAGATCAACGATGTGCCTTGTTTGATGGGAAGTGGCACCATCGTGTTGAAAAAAAAATTTTGATCTTTGTGCTAACGGAAGTTGATAGAGAAACCTTCAATGATATTATTGTTTATGATTTCTCCATAACGTGCTCCATTCAAATTTTCATCGAAAATTTCAAACACCAAAACGCGACTATCTTTCCGTGCTCCCCACAAAATTGATACCATGTCTTCCTTGATGCTGCATATCAATATGGTCTTGGGGATTCACATCGGACCACAAATGCTCATCAAAGCGATTAAATATCCCATCACTAGTGATGTAGACTCCATCTGTCCATGTAACCTGTCTAAGAAAGTCTAGGCGTTCTTGGATATTTTCTGGATACCAATTGCAGAAATTAAGTCAGCGAAGGGGATCCCCTCGTTGACTTAATTAACTTAACTGGAGTGTTCATGTCGGCCATATGTCCTCAAAACTTGCTAAAAACATTTTGTTTTGCGTAATCTTAGATCTTCAGTTTCTCAGAGTGTTTTGAGGTCATCTTATTTTTCACTATGCGAGTCCCACCTTAGATACGGAGTTTTTTTTATGGGGAAACTGTGCTGATATTGGGAGGCTCTTCAGATTACAGAGAAGAGCAATTCGGATTGTTGCCAACCTCAAGTATACTGACTGTTGCAAGAACTCATTCAAGAATTTAAATATATTAACCCTTCCTGCACTTTATATATTGGAGTGTCTTTTGTATGCACATAAAAACATTTGTCGCCGGACTGAAAATGGTGATATCCATGCGTATAATACTCGTCATAAAGATGACATACGCAGTCCTCTATACAGGTTGAAAAGATCACAAGATGGTCCAGATTTTAAATCAGTTAAATTCTATAACAAGTTGCCTTCAGTGTTTCGTTCTTTGTCCCATGTTAAATTCAAAAATATTTTAAAGAAGATTTTAATTAGTAATGTGATATATGATGCCACAATTTTTAGATATGAATGTTTCTCTTTTTAATGTGTCTTGATATTCTTTTTATGATTTTTACCTTGGCTTGTGCATACACTGTAAGATTTGTGTTTCAGCATTAATAAACTTACTCACTTACTTACTCAACAATTTCATCTATCAAAAGTAATTTTACATTCTTGACAATCATTCTACCATGTTCACGAATAACGCCTCTCTACATAAAACTGAACAAAATACTATAAACATTGATCATATCCTCATAGTTTTCGTAACTCAACATTCTTAATAATCATTTAAGAATGGTTATGAATGACACCTTATCATCATCAAGAAATGTATTTCATTCCATCTGGAAACACCAAATCTCTTCATATTTTCTAAATATCGAAGTGCAAACTGTACTAACAGGAGGATGTCTATAAGGAAATCTTCGATGGAATTATCTAGCAGCCCCTTGTGCGTTTCTATCACAAAAAATTGTGATGAGGATTAAACTTTTGAAGCTGAATATCTCCGAATTTGAAGAGATTAGTTCTAACTAATTTTCCTTAGAATTGCTTCAAGAATCATTTTAAAAGTTTGTCATTGAGATTGAACAGCCTGTAAATAATTACGCTACGGACTAATGTTTCCTATCAAAATTTGTAACTACCAAACGAGTTTCACCATTTGTTTCAAATATAATATGTGAAAGAGTTGAAGAATACAAGAAGTAATAAAACAGTGAATAATTTAAAACGTGTAAACGTCACTCACAGCTCACCCACAATCGTATCAGGAGCATGCCGACTCGAAAATTGGATTTATTAGCATCCAAATGAAATTATATATGTCAGTGCGTTGAATAAATACCCTAATACGTTTCATCAGAGGTTGTTAACGCGCTGAAAATCAAAGAACCACATTCATGTATAGATTGAAGATAAGACTTGCTACAATTGTGAATGTAATTTAACGTAACTAATTCACACCGATTAATTAGGATCTGTAAGGCGTCTCTAATGTTAGATAGGTGTAATTTAATTATTTTCTAATTATCAAGATTGTGTGTTCAGTTTGCGGGATCTTTCCAACTCTAACCGTTCCAACTTCAGTGTTTGAATTACGAGTGTATCGCTGGGATTCGACGTGGGAAGGATGAGATTTTCATAAATGTTAGAGATATTACGAGGGCTGCTAAGAGGTGTTCATTAAGGTGAAAGAAAACTAGGGGTACTTGCAAGATTTTTGATTTTTTCATTGTATTGTATTAATTGGTTTATTGATATAAATACCACAAAAAAGGGAACGCTTCTGAATATCGATATATCGTATCCAGAACGATCAATATGGATGATTTTTTTAAGAAAAGAACACCTGCATCAATTTCTCACCAAATTATGTAGAGTGCCGAAACAGATTTCTGTTTTTTTTTTATAAAAAACTAAAAATGCAGCAGATGCGACGCTGCTTTATAATCATTTCATGTATTCAGTGTTTGAAATCAGTTAGTTGGCACTTTGTTTCTGTTGTAAGCACAAATAAAAGATTCAAGTTTTGTGATTCGACCATGGAAAGACGACATTTGACTAGAGAAGAGATGTTACGAGCCGTTGGCATGCTTCAAGCTGGAAGCTCACAACGGGAAGTGCCCAGGGTTCTAGGAAGTAGCCCAAGTGTCATAAAGCTTTTACGGTTGCGTTTCAATGAAACAGGTAGCATAGAAGAACGCCATACAGGTCGTTTCAGGATTACTACAGTCGCCCAAGACCGATTTTTGGTTTTACAAGCCAGAAGAGATCGTACTACCACAGCATCTCAATTAGCTCAAGAGCTATGACGAGTTCATAATGTACAAATTCACGACCAAACTGTGAGAAATCGACTGCACGAAGGTCAACTCCACTGCAGACGTCCTTTAAGAGTTCCACAACTGACCCATGGAAATCGCGCTGCTTGTTTAGCTTGGTGCCAAGAACACGTAAACCGGGATCAAGAGAGGTGGGCCACAGTCCTCTTCAGTGATGAATCTAGATTTAGTTATTATTCCGATTCGGGAAGAATTCGAATATGGAGGGAACCTGGAAAGCAAAACCGTCTCCAGCATGCTCGAGAAGTTGTTAGACAGGGAGGCGGATCAGTGATGTTTTGGGGAGGTATACGCCTTGGTGAAAGAACTGACCTCGTTTTCATACAGAACAACTTCACGGGAAATTCTTACGCAAATGAGATAGTTTTACCTGTAGTGGTACCGTATCTCCAAACAATGGGTCAAAATCCACTCTTCCAACAAGATAATGCCCCTCCTCATCATGCAAGAGTTGTCTTGAACGTTCTTGAAGGGAAAGATATCGATCTTCTACCGTGGCCATCGTGCTCCCCAGATCAGAATCCCATCGAGCATGTGTGGGACACCCTAAAAAGAAATCTCCTGCGTCAAAACGTCTTCCATCATGAACAGAAGCTTCGATTAGCAGTTCAGGGGGCTTGGAATGACTTAGGCCAAAATGTAATAGACAATTTAATATTTAGCATGCCACGACGATGCCAAAGTGTCATTAATAACAAAGGTGGACCTTCTGGGTACTGAAAAATATAAGTGCTTCCATATCGTTTCGAAAATATTAGTTCAGGATATTTTTTGTGTTTTACCAAATTTCGTCATTTTCTCATTTTCAAATTTCAAATTTTTATTATAAGAGGTGCTTTGGAGAAGTCAAATAAAATTTTGTTTTCTTGAGAATACATTATATACAATACATCCTAACAAAACCGAAAGATTTCTATAAATTCGAATCATCAAACTCATATTTTAAAGATATTGGTAAGTGTTCCTAGACTTTTTGAGGTGTTTATTATATCTCGGTAGGGATGAAGTAAAATATATTTTATACTTTCCACAATTTTTCAAGTGGTCAGCAACAGGAAACGAACTTACTTATAAAGATACTAGCGCAATTTGATATTTAGTAGTGGAGAGATATTAATGCCTAGCTGGCTATTAACTGTGATTTCACTCGAAGTTAATCGATTTACAAACATTTTATTCATTTTTTTTGTTTTGTCGCAATTTTGATCTTATCTAATATTATTAAATGTTTTGTGGTTTTTATACAGTTATAACTTTCGCAATTTAAGAGCTAGATCATTCGTTCTTCCTTCATTGGAAAGCCAACGGACTAGGATTTTCAGAAAATGTATGCTTTTTAATGAGAGAGTGCTTGTACAGGGTTGATGATTTCAACTCTCTCAATTTTCACAGTATGGCAATCTGAATACTTTTCTTTTTGATGCTCTTAAGATATTGTCTGATGAAATGTGTGAATACTTTTGTATGTAAACCCAATGAAATTTAAAAAAAAATTCAAATTCGCCGATACTATGTTAGTGTCCAATATATTTGAATACTATGTTTAACAAACAATGATATTTGTTACTATATTGGCAGAGTCATGTTGAAATTATAACTTTTTCATTCTCTCTTACTACAAATAATTGATGGAAATTCTGCCAATTTACGCACATCTTTAGATATCTATATATAGGGTGCGTCAGAGAAAACCGGACAACTTTTTTTTCGTTATAACTTTCGCAATTTAAGAGCTAAATCATTCGTTCTTATTTCATCAGAAAGCCAATAGATTAGGATTTTCAGAAATTGTATCGAAATTTAACTTCCGATGAAATACAATATGGCAGACTCATTTGAAAATGAGCAATACTTCAAAATCACTGGAACGTTTTTTTCACTAAAAAATTCGGGAGGGGCATTTAGTCGATAATTCAGTCTTTTCTAAACAATTTCACATATTGATCTTAAAAATATTCTTAGAATTGGTAAAAAAGTAGCGTGAAGAATTTTTTAAATTCTGATTTTCATCTGAAATCAAAATATTTTTTCACCTCATGGCGTTGGCACTCCTGAAATTGTTGTGTTTTTCATGAATGTTCTAGGAAGTTAAAGAAATATTTTTTACTAAAACCAACCTTAAACTTGATTTCCGTTCGAATTCAAAAGGGCCGAATTCTCGAATATCAACAATTTTCTCCGCGCATTAAAAAATTTTTCGCGTTCTAAATGAATCAACTACTCAATTCAATCACTAGATCGTTCCTTTCCCATCATTTCGAGGGGTCGAAGTCGAATATTGATTCAGAATAGTGCCAATATTATTCAATAATATTTCTCCTCTCGACCATCATATGCACCTTCCGTTGTGAAACCTCTAAACATAGACTGCATGCATTGACTCTATGATAAACAAAAAATAATGAAATGTCATCGAATTTTAGATGATATCTGTTTTGAACTCGAATTTTATCTTGGTGCTGCTTGTTTCTGACGTATGAAAATGTTAACTACGGTTATAACAAATGAAGAAAAGCGTTTCATTGAATTTTTATTTGTGAGTGGCTTTACTGCTTGGCAAATATTACGCCAATTTCCAGCCCCTACTTACAAAAGAAGTACAATCTATGATCTTGACGAAAAATTTCAGACAACGGGGTCATTAGGAAGAAAACCAGCTGTTAGAACACAGGTACACGCCTATTTCATAATTATTTTCAAGTATCAAGTCTACATTTTTTGTATTACAAACTCAGTCGACAATTTCAGGATAACATTCAGCGAATTTCTGCTTAAGCAGTCAGCCCTATCAGAACTCCAGGAACCAGCTTGGTTGTTTCCCAAATGTGTCAGAGATGCCAAATCTCAAAAACCTCTGTGAGAAGACTATTAAGACACGATTTAGGTCGTAAGTATTTTCGGAGGCTCTATAATTTTCAATTGACTCAAGCTGTCAAAGAGCGCAGATTCTAGCGATGCAGAAATTTATTGAATAGATTTGGAATTCGTAGACAAATTGAAAATTACTGGTTTACAAACGAAAAAATTTCTGTGTTATCCCACCAAAAAACAGCCATAATGACAGAATTTGTGTTCCGACGAATGAAATCAAGAGGAATGTGCCATTAATTCCTTTGCAGAGGGAAAGACAAAAATTTTCTTGGCATGTAATGGTCTCTGCCGGTATTTCGAGGAACTTCAAATCAAATATAATAGAACATGGCATAAGATTAGACTCGGAAAATTAATCGCAAGAGAACAATTCTAGAAGTATTTTCGGAGGTGAGAGAATGACGAAAATATTCCTTACAGTTGCATTTGCACCGTCAGCAAAATTTGAATCGAAATTTCAGTACAAACCATTGTTCCCCAGATATCTCAAATCAAATAGAGTCTTGATCATGAAATGTTTGCCTCTGACATGCATAAGCTTATACCAAAAATTTACTGTTACCAACATAAATGCGTAGTAGCTAACATATATGACTATATGATTGTCTTCACCTTCTACAAGATACATGGCTTCTTCATCGCAATTTGCTAAATAGATTCAAGTTTGTACAATGTTTGTCGATGATCTGAAATATCTGCATATTAGATTTGTTATTTCAGAAAGCTAAATACTTTCTTTTGATATCTAGTTTATCACCACTAACTAGTCTTGCGAAACTATTAGGACTTCATTTGCCATAATTGCAGCATTTCCACATCTTCTGAAACAAGCATGCTATTTGAATTATTCCGCGTGGAACTAATCTGGAGAAGTATCTATTAAAGAGTTCTGAATGATGGCAGTTTCAAATAAAGAAGAAAAATCAATCCACATTTTATCACACCCCGATACTGTTTTCGAGAGATGTCTTCGTAAAATAAGCGGATGCATTAAGTGTGGTTGAAAGACGATTTCAGGAAATGATGGAGGATTTCATTTTGATATCTCTTGAGACATACAAAAATAAAAACGGAATATAGGTTAGATTGCTCCATTCAAGAAACATAGCTGATCCGTAATTTAATTTGCGAAGATCCTGTATAGTCCAGAATATTTTTAATTTGTAGTACCTAAAACGATGGAGCGGTCTGCCCTAAAAAAGTGGCGATTTTATTTCCGAATGTTCCGTTGCGAATCAGGCGAAACACCCGGTATAACGTGCATAAATAATATTGAGGGATACTAGTAACAATTCTGTCTGTTCCAATGCTTAATTATTTTTTATTTTGCATTGAGATTGTGACATTTTTAACTAATTATGAAAATAAAACTTCCATTCTTGATACTTCTCCAGGAATGTAAAAATTAATTTTGAGGGTTCCATTTATACCTAATAGATCCATAACTATGTTCCCGTTGAATATATATATATATATATATATATATATATATATATATATATATATATATATATATATATATATATATATATATATATATATATATATATATATATATATATATATATATATATATATATATATATATATATATATATATATATATATTTTCAATATACTGGGTGTTCCATCTCAGAAATTTATAATAAAGTTATGTTTTTAAATAGAACACCTATCTTATATATATATATATATATATATATATATATATATATATATATATATATATATATATATATATATATATATATATATATATATATATATATATATATATATATATATATATATATATATATATATATATATATATATATATATATATATATATATATATATATATATATATATATATATATATATATATATATATATATATATATATATATATATATATATATATATATATATATATGTCATATTAATTTCCAATATACTGGGTGTTCCATCTCAGAAATTTATAATAAAGTTATGTTTTTAAATAGAACACCCTATCTTTCTCGTCGTTTTTCAACGTACTATAAACTGAAATAAGGTAAGTTCGTTCAGATCAAGTATTTGTCCTAACTGATTTCGAGTTAATCTACATTTTGTTTGATTATGACTATTTTCGAATATTTTCTGTATATTCTGTTCTAGGTTCTTATAATAATACTTATATGCATAAACCAAAATCTCCATAATTGATAGCTAATTGTTGATACAGCTATACAAGGAGTTTTGTGATGGATGTAAAATTTTGCCTAGGATCAAACCTCATTATTCTCCTTACTTCAAATACAATAATCTGTATTCAGTTAATGCAAACGAGAGGCAATTTTAATACCAATTTATTAGGTGTTCCTATATGTATTCCTAATAGAGTGAGAATGGCTTTGTGTTATATGATTGAATTTAATCATAATCCTTTCAAATTTTGCACTTAAATTTATCTATGTGGTCTAAATAGAGGAGTTACGATCATCCGGAGTAATATTGTGAAATGCATCTCGAATTCTTTGCATCATATTATCTTTCCTGACAATTGAAGTAGGCCATCCTATATTTAATGGCGTCAAAGGCTTCAAATTTATTTGTCCTATACATATGATCTACAGATACAGAAATATAATGATTTTGTAAGTTACCGATATTATTAATATATTGATAGTTTTACTTTCACAGTCATTAAGTGCAATTAGAAGCTAGGCTATTTAAGGATGGTAATCCCAATTCAAATGTACATTAGCCACTGAATTGAATGAAAAATTGGTCCATGTCTGATGCAATAAGAATCATTCTTACCATATTTAAATACACTAGGAATAGATTGTGGTGGGTTATGATAAAAAATTGATTGGGATATATATATTGGGAATAGATACAAAATAAATAGAGAATGAACATTTCTTGATATTCGTTTCGTTTACTGATGGATGCACATTACAAAAGAATGGCTTCGTCGATAGACAAAAGTTCCCTTACTATAGTGTAGTGTACCCATAAATTGTTTGTATTCTATATTTGGTGAGGGACTGTTTCTGGTTATGTAATCGGGACATATTTCTCCGATTTCCTCTGGATGATTGAGGATCTTCCAATATTATTTCTTGAGCATCTTTCAAATGACATAAAAAATTGAATGTGGATGCAATTGGATGAAGCAACTATTAGTGTAAAATAAATTGAGAACCATGTTCAATGGCCCCCGACGCCTCAAGATTTAACATCCATGGACATTAATGTATGGGACAAAGTAAAGATGATATGGTACAGAGGATAATAGATTCATTTCATAATACAATAACGCGAGAAGAAATTTTGTGCATCGATATGAAAGCTGCATTCGAGAAGAAGGTGAACACTTCTTATCTCTAAAAAAAAATGTTTGAATCTAGTGAAATTCATAATTTTATCAACATATACCCATTGTTCATGAATATTTGTGTTCATAAGATTAGTTCAGAATAAAATTTGGGTTTCTAAGTTGATTCTGATTGACATCGGATATGTTCGAAAAAATGGCATATCCTCACGAAACTTCGAGTTAACACGTTCTTAAATAATAAGAAATATAGGGCGTCTGTACCTACTTATGAAAAAAACCAAGCATTGATATGAATTTCTGTAGTGGAATAACCTGTATATTTGAACATAATTTCATACATTCACAAATTTAGCATCTGACTTTCTTCTTCTTAAACATCTTCAATTTTTTCTTTTATACATATTTTATATATATATATATATATATATATATATATATATATATATATATATATATATATATATATATATATATATATATATATATATATATATATATATATATATATATATATATATATATATATATATATATATATATATATATATATATAGGGGTTTTACCCCGACGAGTTGCCCATATATCTGTTCATGCAATCAAACTGATTTCATGAAAAATATAAATACACCACCCGGTAATTAATACCATTACGAGGCAATGATTATAATCAAAACATATCCTGGAATAATTATATATTAGGATAACGTTAAATGTTATGAGAATATATCAATCTACCAGAATATATACATACTATAGCATCATCAGACAATGATATCAATGTACCAACGAGTAGTGTCAGAGGCTTTCTCCCGGAAAAATCCAGTGTACGGACCTTAGTCAAGTAACACTGAATGTTACTCATCAATAGTTTCCTTTGTGTGAAGTGGTGAATGATCGAATAGAATACTGCTCTGAATATAAATATGACAAAATTGTCAGTTAATTATATTACATTTATATAAACAAATAAATAAAATATGAAATGAGATTCTGAGCAGTATAAACTAAAGAGAAAACCTATGACTCTACCTCATTATTATTTTCGGAAAGAAACCTACGAAGAATATTACAAGATTTGATGACTGTTATCTTTTATAACTGTTCAAACAAATTTTTCTTCAGACCCAAAATCTCAATACTTTTGTGAAGATTTCTAGGAATAACACCTGTTGTGGAAATAATAATCGGTAGAATAAATATTTTCTTCATTTTCCACATTTTTTAATCTCGTCGCTAAGCACCATATATTTAGAAATTTTTTCATTGTATTTATTTTGTATATTATGTGTGTCGGGTATAGCAATATCAATTATATATGTTATTTGATTCTGTTTATCATTAAGAATGATATCTGGTCTATTGTGTTTTACAGCTCTGTTGCAAAGAATTGTTTTATCAAAATAAAGTTTATATTTGTCATTTTCACAAATAATCTCAGGTTCATATTTGTGAAATTTTTTCTTTCGGGAATTAGGTCATGTTAAATTCCTAGATTAAAATGAATAATATTAGCGACGGCATTATGTCTTTCTAAATAATCTGTTGAAGCAAGGACTGAGCAAGATAATATATGAAAAACTGTTTCTGAAGAACAGAAACATCTACGGCAAGAATCATCTATATTTTGTTTGATGATGCGCTTTCTATAATTCCTCGTGAAAACAACCTGATCCTGGATCGCAATTGCCAAGCCTTCTATTTCAGCAAACAATTCTCCAGATACTAACCATTTATTCGATGCGATTTCATCAAAATAATCATTTTTCAATTCTTTAGGGTGCTTTCCGTGTAATTCCTTCTGCATCCAACTTTCTCTTTTAGAATTATCATCAAATATATCAAAATCTACCTTTTGCATTGTCAAGTTCAGAGGTGTAAGATTATAATCTGAAGCAACAACAATATCATGTAATTTAGACGTTCTCTGTTTATCATGAAAATGGGAACGTAGATGAAAAATCTGTTTACTATGAAGATTATTCAAATCAGTTAATCCACGACCTCCAAGATGTCTAGGTAGTGTAACTCTCTGAACAGCTAACTTTTGGTGGTGCTTATGATATTTACAGAGCATTTTCCTCGTTTGACATTGTAATTCATTTAGATCAGTTTTAGACCATTTAATAATTCCAAAAGAAGATCTAAGAATAGGAACTGCATAGGAGTTGATAGCTCTGAAAAGGTTTTTACTAGTTAAATGACTCTTGATGATAATTCTAAGTCTTTTGTAATATGAACTTCTAATATTTTCTTTAGTGCTGCTATGGTTAATTGTCTCTCTCTCTCTCTCTCTCTCTCTATATATATATATATATATATATATATATATATATATATATATATATATATATATATATATATATATATATATATATATATATATATATATATATATATATATATATATATATATCTAGAATAGCCTGTTATTAACTCAAAAGATAACAAATCAGATTAAAACCCTTCATAACTAAGACCAATAGCTAATAGAACGTACTGTCATTACTTTTTGACTCTGAATTTGAAAATAAACCTATTGCAGTTTTTCAGTAATTCGAAAAGTTTTTCTCATATCATGTTAACAAGTCAAGAATAAAGAAGTATAAAATATTTGCCAAATTTGATTAATGTCTACTCACGTCTACAGACTTCTTTATTCTGAAGAATTGTGTTAAGTTCAGTTTTTCACAAGAATTTTCTTCTATGAATATCCTCCTGCAAATTTGTCTAGGAATTATCAGAAAACTTTTCGAACAAAACTAGCACAATGAGTCTTAAAGGAAAAACTATACTCATCAACGCTTACACCGCACTTTTGTATTTTCTTAACATACCGAAACCCCTTCAGGTCAAACGTCAAATATCACTACGCGCGACGCAAAAACGTTCAATATTTCGGCAATACACTAGAAACACCGCGAACAGAGAATAAAACAAACTTAAGTCGATGGTTGTTAAGTCATCGATGCGCTGAAGTAACTGAATCGTTAGGAAAGTAGTGGGCTTAGCACTGAATCAAAGAAGCCCGCCTTCAAACGGTCTTCTTAACAGCATTGGTCACTGAGTTTCTACTTCCACCGATTCGAGTTCTGTGTCCTCTGATTCTCATGCTTATAAGATTGAAGTTGGTTCTGCGTGTTCACTGCCTACTTTGACGATCTGGCTGTTTTGTCGCGTTGACAGATGTTTGTTTAAGGTTTCCTGTCATATGTGGCAAAGGAATGGGAGGAGCCATCGAAAACTTGGAATTTTTATTAGAAAATGGTGTCTTTTCTTATAGGGATATTAATTCAAACCGTGAATGATTCCAGATATGGTTTCAAGTTTTAATTATTCTTATTAGAAACTATAGTTCGAGTTTAACAAGAAGAATGATTTTAAGTGACATTGTAGTTTTCTGAAATACATAACAGTTTGAATAAAAGCCATAAAAAAGGGTTTGTGTCAAATTCACATCACAATAATTTTCAGGTTATATAAGTAAACTATAAAGTATTATTTTCATTCATTTCATTAAACTATCATCTTGGTATATCTTTGAAAGTCTGGTGTAGTTTTTCGCAATGATTGCATTATCTTCTTGATGGGCAAGAATATGTTAATGACTAGTACTTGATCTAGTAATATAGTCTGAAACCCTGGGCATATCCAAATGCATAACTCTTTATCTTCCTATTCTGAGACAGTTTTCACAGACGCTCATTTGAAATTTTATAACCGCAGCATTCTTTTTAACGTCGGCTCCAAAAATTCTGCGTTATTATGTATTCATTGCATACGATACATAAAATAATTTATAGATGTATGTAAGATTTTAAAATTTTCTTTGAAATTATGATTATCCTCAACTAAATGGTTTGCGTAATTATAATTAGGTATTTTATTGATGAAACAATAATAATATTCATTGACTCCAATATTGAAATTTCTGTACGATGTAACAATATACATCTTCAACTACCCCAGCTATGTTTGAATACATCAGATCGATTTCCTTCATCCATTTTTTCTTTTTTTCTAATGTTTGGATAGATTATTATTGGAAGGGAAGGCAATGTGTAACTGAAGCTTTTCCAGTAAATGTTTCAAATTATGGCTAATGGTTACTACCTTCAGATGAATATGGTCAATATGTGATATTTTTGACCTGCTAGTGGTTGAAGAAATGAAATCAGGAAAATGAAAAACTGGTTTTTGTGATTGAACCGCTCATCATATCAAAATTTCGCAAGGAGAAAAAATCTTTGGATTAGGGGACCTCTAACTGCTAAGCGAAGAAACTTTTCATAAAGGTAAGTTGGTCTAAATCGACTTATTTCGAGCTAAAGAATCTGTGTTATAACGTTGTACATGCAATTCACGGAAACCTGTATACTGTAAGCTAATTGTTTGTTCTTTTAGGAACTATTTTGTCTCCTCTGGTAGGGGGTTACTGGCAACAGTTTATATGATGTAAATTTCTTTGTTAAATTTTTCAACAGAAAGTTGCGATGAAAATGCTCTATGAACCATTGATCTGAAAATGACTAGTTTATGTTGCAAGGGGAGAGAAGAGTCGTGAGCAATGTAAATATGTGTGACGGTAGGTTTTCGAAATATATCAAATGCAAAAGAGTTATATTTTCGAGAAATGGTTGAGTCTAAAAATGAATTGGACTCTTTGTTTCTGTTTCTAACTTGAAATTGAATTTTGGGTGAAATTATTTGTGAAATTCTGGGATTTTGAACAAATTTTTCTTCTATATGACTCATTAATACACACACCAATTGTCGCATCACCTGGTATTCTAAATTCCACAATCGATTAAGCAGCTCGATCGCAGTTTCTTTGTCAACATATGTTTTGGACATATGAGGGGGAAAAAATCTTATCTATGTACTAACATTTATTTCCATATGATCTCAAACACGTCTGAAACAAGAATGAGTTTATTTGACTATCACTATTCACTCCATTTCTCTTCAGTTTTCACGCTAAATTAATGCAAGTTTTCTGTGTTTCTTGTTGATTTTCGAATCTTTGAATTAATTGTAATGCGATCATGAAGTGGTTAAGAATTGAAAGACTTCTAGAGGAGGGGCGAAGCCAACGTTACGTGGCTAACTTGTTCAATGTTAATCGAAGCACTATTTCAAGAGCAATTAATCGGTACCACGAAACAGTGGAATATGGAAGAAGGGCCGGACAGGGAAGAAATCAGATAACAACACCAGTTGATGATCGTTGGCTTCGTTTAACTTGCACTTCCCAAAAATGTGCATATTTCATTGGAAACTGTTAGGAACAGGCTCAGAGAAGACGATATCAGACCATGGGTGACTTCTACTGGCCCGTGTCCCAGCAGAGAGCATCGAGTTGCAAGACTTCAGTTTGCGAGGGAACATGCAAATTGGGGTATTCCAGAATGGTCGAATGTTCTCTTTTCCGACTAGTGTAGGTTCTGTCTACTATCAAATGATGGACGCGTGCCTGTATACCGAAGACCAGGGAAACGGTATCAGCAATGCAATATCCGGCAAACCTAAAACTTCGGAGGGGGCTCAGAAATTGTGTGGGGAGGCATTTCTTTCCATGGTCGAACTGAGTTAGTCCTAGTGAATAATGGAAGAATGACAGCGGCCAGATACATCGCAGATATCCTTGATCCCCATGCTGTACCCTTTGGCCCACTGATTGGCGAAAACATTTATATGTATGATAAAGCTCAGCCTCATGCGACTAGAGTAGTTACAGAATTTCTGCAAAATGCCGAAATTGAAATTTTAAGATGGCCAGCCAGAAGTCCCGACTTGGATCCCATCGAACATGTTTGGGACAACATGGGTTGGCAATTTCAGCAACGTAGAATGCCTTGTAGAACACTCCAACAACTAGAAAATCTGCTTTCTGAACTCAGTGACTCAAGAGTACAACCAAAATTTGTTTGAGGGGCTTCCGAGACGTATACTGGCAGTAATTAGGGCCCAGGGAGGAAACACTCGATTTTGAAAATGATCAGTAACCATTCGATGCTAGTTGATTTGTCTCTTCGCAAATGATTGAAGATGGTAGGAGTTTTTAATTTTTCATTAACTCGAAAATTGTTGATATTTACCATCATAAACTCATCTCTTTTGAATGATATCTTCTTATTTTATACTTCTGAAAGTTACCATGCGACTCTTGAATGACCAACCTAAAAGTTTATATAGTATTGTCGTAAAAGTAGGGTGATTCCACAATTTTTGTGGGGAGTGTATTTTAGTAAAAAGTGGACTTGAGAGAAAGCCCATAGCAAAGCCATAAATTTGTTATTAAATTGAAAATAGTTTTGGTGAAGACAAAGGTTAAGAGGATAAATAAAATCATATTTAATAATAGGATTTATATATGAACGTTCGAAAATGCTGAAATTAATGGTGAACATTCATCTCCGAGGATATTAGAGTACATATCGTCGACGTCTAGGCAAAGTGGAAAATAATTTGTAGGTACTGTAACATTTTGTAGTGTTTTGGAAAGTTCTTGGGAGTTTTTCATGGAATATTTGAGTTATCTTACTTTGAACTCACAATTTTTAAACGTCTGAAGATCGTTGAAATAGCTATCACGTTTGTTAATTAAATATTTTCCACCTATTTTTGTGATATTCTTTACAAAGTAAACCAAAAATCACCGTATGATGATCAAATATCACTTAGTAATGGCCGACTTAATATCATTTTAGTCGATCAAACTACTGAGGAATTAAGTTGAACAGTAAATTTCTCCCGGATTCAACAAACAGCCTATACCTCGGAATTGAAAAGGCTTACCTTTATCCATCTTTGGAATTGCATTTGGGAGTCTCTGGTACCTTTTTGAAACTCAATGGGGAAACATCCATAATATTACAACATGTTTAATATCAATTTTGCTTGTTTTCTAATATACCAATTTCAACCCTGGTATGTAATCCTCCTACGTCAAAGTTCCCAGAACGTTATTAAGATGTTTCCGATATCTGACAGGCAACTTTTCAAAGTCAAGCAATAATGTATCTGCCGTATATTCCAAAAATGAAAAACTTCTCTGAAATAGCAACAATAATTGCCTTTTGGCCTGAAGCTCAATTTCGGAACAATTCATTTCCGAACTCATATAATTCATGTTTGCATAATATATGCACTCCTATATACCTGCATGTAAAAATGAACGCTCTAAGTATTCTTCCTTTTTCCCCAGTTTTAAGTTGTTTGGCTTGAAAGTTCCATGCATTTTTATTTCATACCTAGAGAGAAAGGCGAATGAAGCAATTTGTTTCCACATATTTACAACTTGAGCTGACTCCACCGTAATGAATATCTTGACTAAGAGGAAACTGCGCTATTAATCAAATTGTGCGAATATATCCCAGAGCAAAAATTTTGGCCATTAAAAATGCTCATTCATAACATTCACGGATTTTTCAGAATCGTGGATATATCATTACTTTTTCTCGAATTTAACTGCGTGTAGTTTGTTGAACGAGAAATTCTTGAAAGTAGATAATAACCATATTTATTTTCAATTAAAACAGAACTTTTAAATATTGACAAAGTCGTAATGAGAGTGAATCCATTCAATAAAGTTACTCTATTTGATATAAATGAAGTGTTGTAAAACAGATGCCTCAACATATGTTGAAAAATGTAATTTTTAAGTATAGCTATTCCTAAGGAAACATTCTGTTATGGAAAATTGATATGTTATTATGATTTGAGTGTAAAGGAGAACAAAGTACGTACAGGGTGAATCCGACAGAAATGTACATACCTCTACAGTGGGGCAGATTAGGATCAGGTATTAAAAACTTCAGTAGATTCTTGTTGGTAGCTCTACAGGGTGTTTCTTGAAAGTTGTCTAAAACTTCCCTCTACAATTCTAATGAATGAAATAAAACAATTTATCATTCTCACTGTTCAGGCACAAATAAAAAGGTAACAATAATCTTCAAATTTCATAATAAAGTTCAATATGTCCTCCATCAGAATCAACACTTTTTTTGGACCGAATCATGAGGTGTTTAATAGATTTCCTGATAACGTCAGGCTAATATGACAGATATCGGACCTCCTCGGCCAATCCAATGATTTGGGAATCTTTCACACAGGAAATTTATTACTGGTGAGCCATGGTGAGGTATAGCACCATCCAGCAGATAAACTCCCATATTTGCAATATTCTTCAGGAGCATATGTAGATCATTTTGAAGGAAATTCAAGGTAAGAGTTCTTTCGAAGCAATGAGGATATCTCAATTGGTCCTTATACCGAGTTTACCTCAAACTAGGGTCACCACTGTAACTTTTTTTCATTTGGAATATTTTGATGACATGTGGGAATCGGATAGAAGACAACATTTTTAATTTGATGACATTAATATGTTTGAAATTTCGTTTCACCTCATGTCGAAAACGATACCAACTTTCGATTTTCAAATAGGATACACTGTATTTTTTTGCTTATTTTATTTGATCATCTCATCCTACGACCTTCTGACATAGTTTCGAAAGAAAAACAATATTTTTCCAGGTACTTGCTCTGGATTTTCGGCAATATAAATGAAACATTATATGATGTTTGTCTTGCTGACTAGTTTTGAGCTTTAATTCAAACCCATCTTCAAAGCTGAAATAGATAGCAGTGTTTTGAATTTTGTGACAACAAAACTCGGACAGGATACCCGCCTTACGACAAGAATTTAAGAAACCAAACAGTTGAATGTTCTGTATAATGAAAAACATTATTGAAATGCTAAGTCAATAAAAGGTTTAAAGAATCTAAAGATACAACACATTAAAATTTAATTGAAAACGACGAATTAATATATTTGAGACTGATACAAAAAGCCTACCATAACTTATTGTACACTGAAGAAAGTAAGGTTATTTCACAGAGTCTAGTAGTACTGGCAGATTCTTCTTCAATCTTGGAATTGCAATTGCATGTTAGATTACGTACTTTCAAGAAAGTGTATAACAGCCGTTCATATAAATTTCAAACTATGGGATGTATTATTATAATACAAATCGCACTATCAATTTTCAGTTGATAGACCCTCTGCATCAAAAAATCAATTCGATAAAACAGGAGAAGCAATGAATATTATCTCTTAGTGCTGAGATTTACCATAAGGAAAATTTGGCAAAACTGAAGAGGAAATTTCTTGAGAATGGGTGCCCCTCAAAATTAATAAACAGTTCTTAATAATACCAGAAACGGTAGAGTGAATATTGAAAATAATCCTGATAATATTAAAAAAAGATTTACAATGCCTTATGTACCTGGGCTATCAAATAGATTGAAAAATTCGCTCCAGTCCAATAACCTGGAAATTACTTTTTATAATTGCCAGGCAGTGGGTTGAGTCCTTTTCACAAAACTTAAAAAACTGCTATCTATTTCAGCTCTGAAGATGAGTTTGTATTAAAGCTCGAAACTAGTCAGCACGATAAACATCATTTAGTGTTTCATTTATATTGCCGAAAAGCCAGAGTACATATACCTTAAAAAAGTCGTAAGTTACCGGCAAGAGTAATCTGTTTTAAATGAAAAAAAAAAAACAGTCTTCTATTTTGCAATTTTCATATTTCATTCTAGTAGGTCATGAACACAGACAATTGGCTTAGCTCAACATCTCCTATCACGAGAATACAAGATTGAATCTAAAAGTGTTGGTCAACATAAGAGCGAACAGCGAAAACGAAATGATTATAAAAAATGTGCAAAAATACCACCATTCTGACGAACACAACATCGCACACCATAGATGGTTCTCTAACAACATAATTTAACTGTTGGACTGTAATTCCTGAAATAGCCTGTCTAAAACGGTTCTCCAATTCTTGTTGGGTTGTAACAGGTGTTTGATAAACCTCATTCTTCCAATGGCCCTACAAGAAGAAATCTAGTGGACTCAAATCTGGCGATCTAGCTGATGTGATGTGAGGAGGTGCAACATCTTGTTGATGATATATTTAATTCACAATAAAAAAACAAAAATTCCCTGTCAATGAACCTTCAAAAATTATAGGCCCTCTTAAATATCTTTCCATCATGCCAATCCGGACATTGAACCCTAAACGTTCTTGAAAGTTTCCATCTAGATATCTAAGCTCATTTTGTTGCGACCAGTACTTGGTATTTTGCCTATTAAACATTCCATTGTTGGTTAAACGTGATTCGTCACTGAATAAAAGGATTGTGGGATATTATGGATCACCCTCCTTTTTCCTAAGGTACACAGGAGTCGCCTAACACTATCGTTAACATACAGGTGTTGGTGTAGTTGATATTTAAATGAGCGGTACTTATGTTTTTTCAAAATTCTCCATGCGTTTGGTGGCTAATTTCAAGTTCCTCGGCAATTTCCCTTGTTGATGTGGTTAGATTAATATCAACAAATACCAATACGTCTATTTCGGTATCTTCGTCGATAACGAAATCCTCCTCTTCAGCAGGTCACACCTCACGAAATTTTCGTTCTACTTAGAAATAGGTTCTATTCGGATGAAGTCTTTCCGCTCTCTGTATAATTGTTCAGCTAATCTAACCTAACCTAATCTTATGCCTTGCTCTATAAAAATGATATTCGATTTAAAGCTCCTCGAAATACCGGCATTACATGCCTGAATGATTTTTGTTTCCCACTGCAAACGAATTAAAGGCACGTTCGAAACACAAATTCTTTTATTCTGGCTGTTTTTTTGTGGGGGAAAACACTGAAAACTTTTTCGCCTGTGAACCAGATATTTTCAATTTGTCTACGTGTTCTAAACCTATTTAATAAATTTCTGCATCCTTCGAATCTGCGCTCCTTGACAGTTTGAGTCAATTGAAAATTATATCGCCTCCGAAAATACTTAAGACCCAGATCGCGTCTTATTATTCTTCTCACAGAGATTTTTGAGATTTGACATCTCTGAGACATTTGGGAAACAGTCAAGCTCGTTCCTAGAGTTCTGATAGGGCGGACTGCTAATGCAAAAATTCGCTGAATGTTATCCTGAAATCGTCAATTGAGTTTGTAGCACAAAAAAATGTAAAGTTGATGCTTGAAACAGATTACGAATAAGGTGAGTACCTGGAAATTGGCGTAATATTTGCCTAGCAGTATATCCACGTACAAATAAACATTCATTGAATCGCTTATCCTCATTTGTTGAATCCTATGTTACTAATTTCAAACGTCAAAAACAAACCAGATGTCGTCTAAAACTCGATGACATTTCATCATTTTTTGCTTCTCATAGAGTTGATGCATGCATGGTGGAAAAGAGAAGCATTATTGACGTCAATCGGCACAATTCTGAATCAATATTCGAGTTCGACTTCTCAAAATGATGGGAAAGATTTAATCTAGTGATTGAATTACGCAGTTGATTCATTACGACCGAGAAAACTTCTTTAATGCGAGGAAAAAAGTGTTAATATTTGAGGAAGTCGGCCATTTTGAATTCGAACGGAAATCAAATCTTAGGTGAGTTTTAGTATAAAATGGTTCTTTGTCTTCCTAGAACATTCATGAAAAACACAACTTCAGGAGTGCCAATGCCATGAGGTGAAAAATATATTTCGATTTAGGCTGAAAATCAGAATGAAAAAAATTCTTCACGCTACTTTTTTACCAATTCTTGTAATATTTTTAGGATCAATATGTCAAATTGTTCAGAAAGGACTGAATTATCGAGTGAATGCCCCATTCGTATTTCTTAGTGAAAAAAAACGTACCAGCGATGACTAGAAGTGAAATTTCGATACAATTTCTGAAAAACAAAAGTAATAACGGAAGAAAAATTGTCTTGCGCACCCTATATTACTGATTTTACTATTGAAAAATGAAAACATGCATGAGTTAGCAATGTTCTTTTAAGCAAACCAAGAATTTGTTGGTGATGTGATGCGATTTAATTGTAGCTTGAAATCGAGTGTAACACACATAGAAACCTAAAGACATTGCCATCTGCTCTATGCTCCAATGCGTTTGTAATGTGTTGAAGCGCAACGAAGAGAAGATTAACTTTTATTATCTGCATGATGGTTTCGGAGATAAAGAAGCAACGTTGCCTCTTCTAGATTTATCCTGATACATCGAGGCTAAGTCATTAGAAATTGAGTAAAATATTTTCGTAGTTTGGAACTAATGCTGGTGTAAAAAGATTGTGTTATCTTGAATATTCAAGTCTTATGTTTCTCATATTATGAATGCAACGTCTAACGTCTTCGAGTCGGTAGCAACTGATCCATTTTCGCGTCTCCTTATCTGGCAACATCTTGGGGAAATTCTTTGGCGAAAAATAGAAAAAATACTCGCGGAAAAGCATTCGGCACGCTATAAAAATGTCGGCCGCAACCGAGTAGTCCAGGAAAGTGAGATATGTTCGGGAGTGATAGTAAATTCGGGCGTTTATCAGAAACTAAGTTCGCGTGAATACAAATTGTTAAACATGCAAATCCTAGCCGGTACACCGCCCGTTTGGCTGTTTCGAGTCTTTGCGAGGCCGTCTTCTTGCCTTGCACTTCGGGATTTATGGCACTGCACCAATTTCGTCTACGTCGGAAAGTGTAAAATTATTACGCGGTGACATTTTGGTAGTTGGATGTTAACTTGGGGGTCAGAGATTATTAAATTTTTCATGTTATTGATTCAGGTCTTTGTGAATGGTTCATACATGTGTTTCTTGATTCAATGATTAAATTTCGGAGGACATACAAGTGACGTGTGTTTTTGAAATTTTAGCATAAAATGAAGAAGGCCGAAAAAACTTGATAACTTAGTTTCGGAAGTACGAGTTGTCATTAACATTAATTTCCTTAGGATTAGTAGGTAGTGCAGGGGTTCTCAAACTTTTTTGTACCACTCCCTTCTCTGGTTATTTGGAGACCATCCACGCCCTCCTTTGTAGGTATTATGAAAACTAAAACAAGTATTTCATGGAAAACGATTATAATTAATGATACAAATTTCAACATTGTAACACAGATACATTTTTAATTTAAGGAAGGTAAAGCAATAGGCCTATCTACTTACAAAAACAAAACTTCTTCTTCTTCTTCTTCTTTGAATAGGACGATGTCCTGTTTTTCTGTTACAGCCCCTGCTGCGAACCGGAGCTCCAGCACTCATGCCATCGCTTTTTCGGCCTTCCTATGGGTCTTCTAGTGTTGGGTTTTTGTGTTTTTGCCCACTTCGCCATACGTTCGGGGCCCATTCTGTCTACGTGATCTCTCCATAGACGTGGACGTGCTCTTGTCCACCTCACCACATCCTGGACACCTAGCTGCCTTACCGTATCCTCATTCCTTATTCTATCTCTGCGTGTAATACCTCTTATAGCTCTTAGTGTTCTCATCTCTGTTGTCCTCATTAGTTGTTTTGTTTTTGTTGTCTCAGCTCTTGTCTCAACCGCGTATGTCATCACGGGTCTCACACAGGTTTCATTGATTCGGACTTTGCTTTCTGTGCTTATGTACTTATTCCGCCAGATTACATCTCTCAGGAAGCCAGATATTCTCGATGCTTTCATTGTCTGCTGTTTTGCTTCTTGTAATAGTTGCCTATCGCTCGATACTTCTACTCCTAGGTATTTAAAGTGTGAAACTAATGCAAACTAGTAGTGAACGGCCATATAATAGAGCATATTATATGGTCGTTCACTACTAGTTTGCATCTAATTGGATCTTTCGCTATTACTATCGATTGGATTTTCTGTGTTGTTATTACCATGTTCTATTTTTCTGCTGTTACTTTGAACTTTTGTAGTAGACGTTGTAGGTCGTCCTCATTCTCGGCTATTAGTAAAGCATCATCTGCGTAGCACAGTATTCTCATAGTTTTGTTACCCATACTATAGCCTTGGTTCATTTGGTTAACACCTGCTATTATTTCATCCATGATTAAATTAAATAGACATGGGCTGAGGCTGTCACCTTGTCTAATGCCTGCGTTAATTTTGATCTCGCTTGTAAGTCCCTGTGTAGTTTTACTTTCGTCTTATTAGAGTTATTTAGTTCTTTGATTATGTTTATGTATTTATTGCTTAAGTTTTTATTTCTAAGGATAGTGATCACATCGTTCATTCGAATTCTGTCGAATGCCTTTTCCAAATCTATAAAACATATAAATATCGGTTTGTCAAACTCTATGGACTTCTCCACCAGTTGCCGCAATATAAAAATTGCATCCGTTATTGATCTATTTGGTCGGAATCCCTGTTGTTCTTCAGACACACCTACTTTGTCATATATCTTTTGCGATAGAATTTTATTGAGTAGTTTCGATGCAGAGTTAAGGAGTGTGATGCCTCTATAATTTGCTGGGTTTGTCTTCACGTCTTTTTTGTATATGGGTATTGTTATGCTCTCTCCCCATTCTTCTGGTATCTCCTTGTTGATTTCAATTTTTTGGAATAGTTTTGTTATTTCTGCTCCCCATATTTAATTGGTTCGTTATTTATGTTGTCCGGACCGGGTGATTTTCTACTTTTTAATTTATGGATTACTTGTTGTACATCTTCTAGGCTGATAATGTTATTTTCTGTTTCTTCGTAGAGCGTGTTTTGTTGTTCGATTTCTCGTTCCTCATTGTTACCGTTATCATCATCTCTCAGGTATAAGTTCTGGAAATATTTCACCCACTCTTCTGGTTTTATTACATTGATCTGCAGTTCTTGGGTGATTGGTTTTTTCCTGTTTCTCAACATGTTCCATGCCTTTTTCTGTGCTCCTCGTAAGTCGTGTTCCATGTCATTTGTAAATTTTTCCCAATATATTATTTTTAATTCTTTAATTTTGTTCGTTGTTCTATTTCTTTCTCTTTCATATCTTTGGTACTCTTCTGGTGTTCTGTGATTGACATATCTGATATATGCGTTCTTCTTTTCTTTTGCTAAATCTACAAAAACAAAACATTAAATGTAATTTAGTGAGATGGGTGCGCTTGCATGTTCTGGATAAAATGACAGATTCTGGGTTAAGTTTGAGACAAAACACAGCGTCACTTTCGACATCAAGTTTGTGGCAGTACTTGGTTTTGATCGCCACAAAAGTTGAAAACGCTTTTTCGCACATATATGTTGTTGGAAAAGGCAAGTACATCTGAACAGCTTTCTCTGAAACACTGGGGTAAACTTTTAAGTACTTTAACCAAAATGAGGGCTTGTCCATTTTTTCAAAATCGTATCTTGCAGCAGAGTCATTTTGTATTTCTATTCCCTTCTCTCCTGACAGCAACTATATGTCCATGTTGAATGGGTCGGTTGATAGTTTGTAAAACTCCTCTTACAAGTTAGGAAATTACCTGCTGAACTCCTCCTTGAGGTTCTCCAAATGGTCAATTACCAAGTTTTTCAAGAACGGTCCTTCAAAAACGTTCTCAAAACATGCTTCTTCTGAGACTGACACTACTTTCGTGAAACAGTTGATGAATATAAGAAACTCACCGGATTTTCGGTTAAGGAATTAACAGTTTATTTTCCGAGATTCTTGTTTTTCGAGGAATCTGTAAATATTTGAGATATCCTTTAAATATTTCTCAATAAGCATATCAATCTGCACGATTTGTATTATACAAACGAAAACGACAATTAGTTTATTTCACGATTTCTAGATCCACATCATACCTTATGACAAAGTGGTCTGAACCCAATGCATCCTTTTTCAACGAAGCAATGGACCAAAGGATTCAAAGATCTCTTCTTCAAAGTCCACTGCTGATTTATTTTGATTTGGGTACTGTATACGAGTTGGAAAGCCGTCGTTCATAATGTCACATTCGTTCTGTTTTATAGATGATAAGAGAATAGAGCCGTGATGGCTATCAGCAAGACAGCCTCACGCTGAATGATGCAAACTGAAATCTCCTTCAATTATAGCTCCTTCACCAATTGAGCTGAAAATATATTCCATTCGTTCTCTTCAATACTAGGATTATGTGGAATATAAATAGAATAGATAGACAGCTTCGTATTATCAGATAATCCTCTTCAAAAACCATACTAAAGGCATTGGAAATAACTTTGGAGTTCATAATCACTACGCCACCCCTTTTGTCGGCCGACATAACCGATAATAAATAAACACCTCAAAAAGTCTAGGAACACTTACCAATATCTTTAAAATATGAATTTGATGATTCGAATTTATAGAAATCTTTCGGTTTCTGTTAGGATGTATTGTATATAGTGTATTCTCAAGAAAACAAAATAATATTTGACTTCTCCAAAGCACCTATTATAAGAAAAATTTGAAATTTGAAGGGACGAAATTTGGTAAAACAAAAAAAAATCCTGAACTAATATTTTCGAAACGATATGGAAGCACTTATATTTTTCAGTACCTAGAAGGTCCACCAATGTTATTAATGATACTTTGACATCGTCGCGGCATGCTCAATATTGAATTCTCTATTACATTTTGGCCGAAGTCATTCCAAGCCCCCTGAACTTGTAATCGAAGCTCCTGTTCATGATGGAAGACGTTTTGATGCAGGAGATTTCTTTTTAGGGTGTCCCACACATGCTCCATGGGATACAGATCTGGGGAGCAGGATGGTCACGGTAGAAGATCGATATCATTCTCTTCAAGAACGTTCAAGACAACTCTTGCACGATGAGGAGGGGCATTATCTTGTTGGAAGAGTGGATTTTGATCCATTGTTTGGAGATACGGTACCACTACAGGTCAAACTATCTCGTTTGCGTAAGAATTTCCCGTGAGGTTGTTCTGTATGAAAACGAGGTCAGTTCTTCCACCAAGGCGTATACCTCCCCAAAACATCACTGATCCGCCTCCCTGTCTAACAACTTCTCGAGTATGCTGGAGGCGGTTTTGCTTTCCAGGTTCCCTCCATATTCGAATTCTTCCCGAATCGGGATAATAACTAAATCTAGATTCATCACTGAAGAGAACTGTGGCCCACCTCTCTTGATCCCAGTTTACGTGTTCTTGGCACCAAGCTAAACGAGCAGCGCGATTTCCATGGGTCAGTTGTGGAACTCTTGTAGGACATCTGGAGTGCAGTTGATCTTCGAGCAGTCGATTTCTCACAGTTTGGTCGGAAATTTGTGCATTATGAACTCGTGATAGCTCTTGAGCTAATTGAGATGCTGTGGTAGTACGATCTCTTCTGGCTTGTAAAACTAAAAATCGGTCTTGGGCGACTGTAGTAATCCTGAAACGACCTGTATGGCGTTCTTCTATGCTACCTGTTTCATTGAAACGCGACCATAAACGGTTTATGACACTTGGGCTACATCCCAAAACCCTGGATACTTCTCGTTGTGAGCTCTCAGCTTGGAGCATGCCAACGTCTCGTAACATCTCTTCTCTAGTCCAATGTCGTCTTTCCATGGTCGAATCACAAAACTTGAATCTTTTATTTGTGCTTACTACAGAAACAAAGTGCCAACTAACTGATTTCAAACACTGAATACATGAAATGATTATAAAGCAGCGTCGCATCTGCTGCATTTTTAGTTTTTATAAAAAAACTGAAATCTGTTGCGGCACTCTACATAATTTGGTGAGAAATTGATGCAGGTGTTCATTTCTTAAAAAAAATCATCCAAATTGATCGTTCTGGATACGCTATATCGATATTCAGAAGTGTTCTCTAGACTTTTTTGAGGTGTTTATTTGAACGAAATGAATACGAGATCATTCGCTTGAAAATTCATACATTTCTGAAAGTAAACAATAAGAAGTACCACTGTGAACTATTCACAATCTGGAACGCAACAGAAATATATTACTTTGTTTTCTAAGTTTAATATGAATATGTTTGCTATAAGGTGGCTTAGGGGTGATCCTATCGCAAGACCGCTTGGTTATTCATATTATATCTTATAATTAAACTGAAGAGAATTATGATGTATGCATAAATCCAAAAGAATTATAAATACACAATAAATGAAAGGTTTAGCCTGTGATTCTTCTGAAATATCAGACGTTAATATTCGATCTCGGAAAGTTTGAAAACATGTTATATATATATATATATATATATATATATATATATATATATATATATATATATATATATATATATATATATATATATATATATATATATCTAGATTTAAGAGGAACAAGGAATTTCTATAATTTTCAAGTTATTTCAATTGAATTTTTGTATGTTTAGGAGTGCAGTTTGTCTTATCATATTTATTTCTTTTTCTAATTCATAGGTGGAAATTTTAACCAATGAAACATCCGTGTGGGTCGGTGAATATATGAAATATAGTTGTGGTGGGCTTAGATTCATGTGTACATAATAACTAGGCTTAGTTAAAATATTCGTTGTCATGTCTGATATAGTAGTTGAGGTATTAAAGCAAAAATTACACAAAAAGCACAATATCGAATATTTGCACAGTAAGGCGGATTTCAATGTATATTTGTTAAGAACTTCAATATATCAATCCTAAAAGAAGGTGGAATAGAAAGTAATTCCGATATTGGCATGATAGAAGTATACAAAAAGTAAATATGTGTAATCACATTTTTGACAACTCTAATTTTTCACGTTATTATTTAGAGCCAAGAAAATAAATACACTATTCCTGTCGATTTCGTGTGTTTATTGATTTCCTGTTCAAATGAAGAATTCATGATAGAAAATTTGTAGAACACGTCCGTTCCCAATTCAACAACTAACATTCTCGATGGTAGAAAGTGGGAAAACTCGTTTCCTTCACACGCATCAGAAAACAGAACGCCTGTTAAAACCACGACGAGTATTTGTAGGAAAAAACAACTCGAAACAACCACAGACGAGGTAAATAACATAGATCCTTAGTCGGACATTATTCAACGGACCCTCTTTACCCTTGTTCGGCCAGACATTACTAGCCACACACGATGCCAGAGGCGTAGTGAATATCACATATGAGATAACTGCTTTTGAGATATTGGAACAAATCAAATGATATTGGACTTTTAATTTTAAGTTTTGTTTGCTCCTGTCGAAGTTGGAATTTAAAATTCGATTCCTTGAACAGTGGTGTCACTGCCTTGGTGAGTTTTTGGAGAAAATAAATGCAAAACGTTTGTTAGGTAAGAACTCTATTATTTAATTTTTTCTGAGAAGAAAACTGAAGACTTAATAGAAATTCCTTCAAATTTTCACACATTGAACATATCCGATACGTGTTCATCAGACGACACTCTTACCCAAGGTTGCTAAATACACTACACCAAGAAATTGAGAAATTAAAATACAATTTCAATATTTCAAATTTTTTTGGTAGGCAACAAATTACTAACACATTTTTCTTCGATTTGTCCGGATATATGCCAACAAAATTCGATTCGTCTTCCTTGCGTACATCTTCTTTCCATTAGAAATAAAATAAAAGAAATAAACTGAGATAGCAAGAGTCCACCACATATTGATAACAACAACCGTTGATCATTTGTTGTGAGTGTTGTTTATTCTTCTTTAAAATCTTAATTCTCGGTAATAATACAACGAGGTTCATGGAATTTGATTTCTGAGACTGGTTACAGAAAAGTCAAGATTTTGTCTTTTTCATTACGATCGAAGTTCCCTAGTGTACAGACATCGAAATGAAAGATATTCCTTGAATTTCTTCGAACACACGCACTGTTCTGGTCATCGTAAATAATGGAAATCAGAATGCTCAGAGTTACCTTACAGACGTTTCAGATGAACCTGTTGCGCACCATTTGCGTCGAACATGGGTGAAAACTTTTTGTTTATGCTTGGTAACGCCAGACCTTACTGAGATTATATCTTTAGGAATTTCCTTCAAATTCACGAAATCATTTCAATGCAGTGGTCGGCCAAACCTCAATCCCATCGAATATGTCTGGGTCATTTTCAACAGGTTGACTGCCAAGCCAAATTTCGAAAACTGGTGCAATACGCTGAGGGTAGTTTTCAGTTAATAATTACATACAATTCAATAAGTGAACACCATTCTACCTTCTGTTGCTTCGTTTTCCCTAAATTTGGAAATTTTCGTAGCGGTCATATATGACTGCCTGGGCGCCTGAGCCATTATCATGCCCCAGACGCTCAAGCGGCCATTCTGACGGTCAGACACAATGCCGCATCAGCTCTGGATAACGGGCGCCTCGAGAGTGGGGGCACATGGGGACTCGTAATCAATCATAAGTGCAGAAGTACAGTATGTCCCATTTTGGGTGTGCCACCAGGAGCATCTCTGTTATTATTTAAGATAGAGAGATGAGGTTTTCACGACCCTTGGCTACTTTTTCGAGACAAATTCATAGAGCTAATTAGAATTATTCTAACTTCAGTGGTTTTTGAGTTATACGCGAATCTTGAAAATTTCCGGATTTCTTTTTTTCTCGATATCTCGGTTCTTATAAAAAATAATTGAAATCTGTTTTTACGTTTCTGAAACGGGTTTTTAAGTAGATTCCAGTGACGTACTCGAAGTTTTTTTTTATTAATTATGACAGATATGACATAAAGCATACTATATCTTTGATGGCAACTTGAATGCACAGAGATATCTCGAAATTTTTAATATTTGTCTGCCACAACTGCAAGATGACAGTCCTCTTGCTCAATTCAACACATATTACTTCCAACAAGACGGTGCTCCTTGCCATAATTCGGCCGTGGTGAGGAACTACTTGGATTTAAATTTTGAAAATAAATGGATCGGTACCAATGGTCCAATTCAATGGCCACCTAGGTCTCCTGACCTATCCGTTTTAGATTTTTTTCTTTGGGGTTATTTAAAAAATAAGATATATAGGAGGCCAATTACGATCAATTGAAGAATGCAACAAATGAAGCATTCGAAGATCTGAGGAGATCCTCGCTATATTTGACTAGGGCCATAGAAGATATAATCCGAAAATGCACTTTATGTTTACAACATGATGGAAATCAGTTCGAGCAATATATGTAAATCATTATGAGAAGTAAATTTGAGTAAATTATTAGGTGCCTATTATTATTCTCATGTAGGTATTTCTCAGAGAACTCTAGAAACTAAACGACAATCTCAAAAATAAAATAAAAAGCGGAAATTGCGGATGTCATAAATAACGATGGAATCTTAGGAGCAGCCTAGCTCCATTATTTCGGTCAAGAAGATTTTGCATTGTTTTGATCGTTTTCATCGAATAACTACAAATGTTCTATGGTTCGTCCGCTCAGGTGTGTTCCTTCGCCCAGCTATTAGGGGTAAATCATTATTCCGTTATTTTCTTCAAATTGGGTGGAAATTTTGTCATCATGTTATATATTTTTGAAAAGGAAAAAAAACGGCAATCGGAATATGCCAAAAAAAACTATGTTCGTATTTGAAAAAATGCAACTTTATGTCATATCTGTCATAATTAATGAAAAAAGAAACTTCGAGTACGTCGCAGGAATCTCCTCAGAAAACCGTTTTAGAAACGTAAAAAGAGATTTCAATTATCTTCTATAAGAACCGAGATATCGGGAAAAAAAGAAATCCGGAAATTTTCAAGATTCGCGAATAACTCAAAAACCACTGAAGATAGAATAATTCTGATTAGCTCTATGAATTTGTCTCGAAAAAGTAGCCAAGGATCGTGAAAACCCCATCTCTCTATCCTAAATATTAACAGAGATGCTCCTGGTGGCACCCCCAAAATAAGACATGCTGTACAGTGCAAAAAAACCATGGATAGTCATGCAAGACAATTTAAAAATGGAATTGGATAAATGCGTTTTTGGTAAGTAAATGAAAATTATGAGAAGTTTTTTATGGACAGCCATATTATCTTCAGATGATGATAATTATGATGGAGATTACAGCTTTTTCGATGCACGAACTGATCAAATGTATATACCGTCAAGTGACGAAGCAGTTCTCCAGAATTCAGATTCGTTTTCCAAAAATGAAGAGAATCATGATCTGGAAAGTACAACGAAAAAAATTACCATTCCTAAAGAAAGGAATTAAGACAAGATTTTACTTGGAGATGTATCGAGCTGTTTCTACTAAACTCAAAATGAAATGAGCAGAAATGGAACTCAATGGCATCACCACGTATTTGAATACAATGAAGAAGCGGGATTATCTCCAAATTATGCAGCAGTTCTCTCTTATGACTTATCTCCATAGTCTTGTTTTCGGACATTTCTCGATGAAAACATTATAAGAGATATGCTTGACCAAACGAACCTCTACGCTACACGAATACTCACAGAATTCGAAAAAATAAGTAGACATTCCAGATTACATCGATGTGTTCCTACAAATGAAAACGAACTTCTTAGTTTCATTGGCATAATTGCTTACATAGGGTTAGTAAGAATGCCCCCTTTATTGTTGGTGCAAAGAAGAATTATAAAAATTGTTTTCATCTCAAAGGTAATGAGTAAAAATGGCTTTCAGCTTTTATTGAGAATATGGCATTTCTCGAACAACGAAGAATGCCAATTCTGTTTTAACTCTTCTAATTTGTTACTGTTCCTCTTGTAGATTGAATCCTCAACATGACCCCAAACAAAAAAATCTAGTGGCGTCAAGTCAGAAGAACGAGGCGGCCGTCTCACACGACCTTCAGTCCCTATACAATTGTGTTCATAATTCAAATTCAACAGATCAGTGATGGTCCTTGTCTGGTGGGAAGGGGCACCATCGTGTTAAAAAATAAATATTTGATCTTTATGCTAACGGAAGTTAATCGATAAATCCTTCACTGATATTCAATATTCAATGGTAGATGATTTCCTCATGACGTTCTCCATTCAAATTTTCATATTCAAACGCCAAAACGCGACTCTCTTTCTGTGCACACAACACATTCAAACCATATCTTCCTTGATGCTGAACATCAACAAGGCGTTGAGGATTTACATCGGACCACAAATGTTCATTGAAACGATTAAATATCCCATCGCTAGTGATTCGGACTTCATCTGTCCATATGACTCCTCTAAAAAAGTCTGGACGTTCTTGGATATTTTTTAGGTACCAATTGCAGGAATTTAGTCGGCGGAGGGGATCCTCCGGCTGTAAAAATTGGGAGACTTGCAATTAGTAGGGTTTAAACTGGTTCTCCTTCAGAATGCCGAGCGCCCGACGTCATGATATTCCTGCTTCTGCTTCTATTTGTCTACTCGAAATTGAAGGTTTGGCCATTACAGCACCTATCACTTATATCGTTGTTTCCTCTCACTTACATCATATTTTTATTTCTTGATTTTCTGAATGAGCCACTATTCATAAGATTCTCTTTCATTCTTCGAAAAATAGATTTATTTGACTGGTACTTTTCCGGATACCGATTGAAATATGTTTCGGCCGTTGCTGCTGACTCATACCCCCATAAGAATATAACATTCCATCCTATTGAACTTTTCATAATTTCCATAGTTATGATTTCTATTGTGCATCTTAAAACAACCAAAGTCTCAGGTGAAGAAATTCTGAAATATAATAGTTGGAATATACAACTGACAAGCAGCTATTTCGATATTCAATAAACATTTAATACCTATACTGAAACTAGAATCGTAAGTATCAAACTCTAAGACCAAAGTTAATTACTATGGTCTCAATCGAATCAAACCATAGAAATAACGATGTCTTACATAGGATCTTAATCTGTGATTTTCTGTCATGGAACAATATGAATCGTTGATGGGCATGCACCTAATGAATGGAATTGTGGCAATTTCTGGTTTTTCTCTCAGAAAAGGTATTGAATGCAATAATTGCCGACAAATTTTATATAATTTTGAAAAGGAAAAAAAATACTGCATCTAATAGGGGTAAATTTTCCTATGGTTCATATTTTAAGGAAAGCATGTTTGCATTATAACTCAGAAACCGCTGAGCTGAAAAAAATTTCACACAGCACTGTATTTTACTCAAAAAAGCGCCTGTAGAATATCAAACTTATGGGACGATTCTCCCAAAATTCGAGAAATTTTGAGTCTAGAACGGAAAGAGATATCAGCAAAATTTTGGCACCACTAAAATAGTCCCTGAAAATAAGATCGAGAGATGAGGGTTCATTTTTCTCTATCTGCACTATTTCACATAGCTGCCGTACAAATACATGGCAATATGCCCACCCTGTACACATACAATAGTACCTTCAGCCAATGACGAAAAATTCAGTGTACGGACCATAGTCAAATAGCAACGAAAGGAATTACATTATTAGTTTTGTGTGGAGTGATAAATGATACTGCTAAGAATATGGTGAAATTTTCAGTAAATTGTATTACATTCATATACACTAATAAATAAAAGAAGAAATAAGGTTTTGAGCAGTTTCAACTAGAAAGGAAACTTATGAAATTACCTCATTATTTCTTTCGAAAAGAAAACAACGAAGAATATTGTAAAATTTTATGGCTTTTTTCTTCTACAACTGTTGAACTTAGTGAAGCATAAACGGCCGTAATTTTGATTTCGTTCTACACCTGTTCTTGAGAAAAGTAGCTTGGAAAGGCAGACAGATGGACAAATGGACAAATGGACAAGTGGACAAACGGACAGCAAAGTAATCCTATAAGGATCCTTTCTTTCTATTTTGACATACGAACCCTTAAAAAAATTAATAGGCAGTAATCATTTTCCATATCAAGTATATTTTCAAACATAGGCTTTTCATTGCATGCTTCCCTTGAAAAATAATTCTCAATTTGATCTACAGTTTTCCAAAGTTTTGAAAATAATATTTTGGTTTTCATTTTTGGCATATGTGTATAATAAATCTGGCAGAAAAACATAAATTTGAATCCTCTTAACTGAAGATTCCTTCTAACGGTCATTTCATTACCATTCACTTCGAGAAAAGTTTTACGTCAGATATAGGAAATCCTCAATTAATTTCAGTTTTTCATTATAAATTCTCTTTTGAAATTGTCCTTTATTTGGATGCGTCTACTAAGAGATCGCTTCTACCAAAACTTTAGACAAAATAGCAAAACTAAATTTCTATTTCCTTTATTGTGCCCAATGAATTTCATTCAAAAACTGTAAGGTAAGAAATAAGGAAAAAATGAGACCTAACAGCTTTATAATGAATTCCAGATTTTCCTGATATATTAAAAATAATCCCAAATTGTCACATACTAACGATATGGCCAATTAGTATATCCAAACTAATCTTGTCCTTAAGTTATAGATTATTTATGGAACTGTCTTCCAGATACATATAAAAAGAAACCAAACTTATCGAATCACCCTTATGATTGTTGAACTTCATCTGTTCAACAATGAAAACGCTTTAAATATTTTTTCATTATATTTCAGCTGTTTATTTTGGAACTTAGTCTTTTCATAATATTTTTCTTGGAAATGATCTATGACTTTGCTGATTTTCAAAGAAGTTCCACTCAGTTCAGTTATTATCTTTAAAATTGTTAATTAATAATAGAAAGCTTTCGAAAATGCTCACTATGCCATAGAATGATATCCACCCAAATTTTTGCTTCCAAATGTTTATAAAAGGTATCATTTATTAGCTTTTTTCAAGAAAATCTACTCATATGTTGAAACTAACCGAAAACGTCCTTGCTGAATAACATTATCTAAGACTACACATCCCGGTAGCAATGGATGACTTAGCGTAGGTAGTTTTTGGACATCCCAAACATTCATCATCTCTTATTCTTTTATGGTCACGTTAGAACTCAGCAACCCAAAATTACACTATGGTAAATAATGGTGAAGAGTACCCATACCCAGAAGATTTACATAGGTGTGTTGCTTTTTTTTAGAAACAAACATTTGACGACTCACTCACTCAAACTCTTATTTACTAGTGCTGCCATCTTCACGTAGTCGAAAATTTTTCAGAACATCCTCGTATATATGGTGCAATATTTGAAAACCGCTGTGCTTTAATCACAGCCCTCTTGATCTAACAGACATCAGCCTAACGTTCATGACGTGAAATAATATAATCTGAACTGCCTGATATTAAATAATCCTCAAAACCAGCTCTTTCCGAAATAAAATATGATAAAAACAATAACAATATATTACCTATTCTCATGAGATCTCCGTCTAGGTCCCTGGTAGAGTGACGTCACTTTGGACTTGTGAACAAAAATTAAAACTGTTAGATCGAGACGCTCGACAGAAATTCAGTCAATCCATAGACCGACTTTTAATTGGAAATTGGTAGCACAAATTGATAGGTTTCTTAAAATATTTTGAGTTGTGGCTAGCAACTTGTTAGTTATGGTATTTCGTTCTAGTTTTTATTATGCAATTGTAATATCGAGAAATCAGTGCGGTTTTTTCTATATCGATGGCTTAGTGTGTAAACCTCGTACTTACTAAATAGCACACTTTTCAGGAGAGACAGAAACTTCTCGTCTTTCCTGTTAACCGATTAAAATTTTTTTTTTGTGAATTTGGACTTGAAATATGATTTGTTATTCCCCTTTAAATATTTCTGGAAAGAGAATTCACTAGTGTTTTTATTTTCCGACTTACGAGATTACCATTCCAGTCAGTCATTGAACTACGCGTTTTTCATTGATTGAAGTGTTTTCAGATTGAAAAACGTTATTATACGTGGTTTTCACGAGGGACTCAAATCCTCAAGAAGGCAAACAGTTTTTAGGTTTTTTCGCCAGAAATTATATTGACAGTTGTTGATACAATGACATAATAAAAATAAAAATACTTCTCTTGAAAAAATTAACAAAATGGACGGAGTGAAAACAGAAATAAACTTAAAAAAATACATCAGTCTTATTCTCAACCTTCACGTGACACATAAAGGAATAATACAGTAACATCTACTTTAATCACAGA
The DNA here is from genome assembly GCA_013387265.2 of Cryptolaemus montrouzieri. Taxonomy (NCBI): domain Eukaryota; kingdom Metazoa; phylum Arthropoda; class Insecta; order Coleoptera; family Coccinellidae; genus Cryptolaemus; species Cryptolaemus montrouzieri. The sequence continues at coordinate 17,985,515 of JABFTP020000062.1, read as the reverse complement.
TCTTCCTTCCACTTTTAGATACGTAGAGAGGTATTGAGTCGTGAAAAGGGTCACATCTCTGGGTAAGTCCGTGTTTATCTCCCGAATGAGTTGAGAGTTGTTTAACATGAACGTCTGCTGATGATTGTGCAATAGTTCATGGCAGATCTAAAAATGTGTCCGAAAAGAGGAGTTTAAATTTCAGTGATCCTTTAGGTTCGTATCTTTGCATCTCAGATCAACTACAGGATCACCTTTCTTAACACTCGACTCTGCTTTGGATTGAGTCACACTTCATCTGATTGTGACCCTTTTCCAAGAATTTCTGAGCTATAATCAATCCTGTTTTTTTGACACAAGTTAAAAGAAATTTGATAGGATACTATACCTATTTTTAATCAGTGTATGAAATGAGATGACTCTACTTCATTTCATCAATTTCATCGTATTTGAAGTGGACTGAAATACTAGCAAACTCGCCAGCGTTGAGCCCTTCTTATGATTCATCCCAGAAGAAATAATAGCTCTCTTGAGTTTTCAGATTAAATATTGTGAATTTGTGTACTTTCAATTTCGTTCTGTAGTAGATAACGGACGCGTTTAATATGGGACTCAGTAACACAGCGCAAGATTCTATGTGAAAACAGTGGTTTTATTATCTGCATTTCTTTTGTCCTCTGCTTGTCTTGCTTCATCTTTCCTACTAATATGAAAATTGTATGCTTCTTTGTTCAAGTTTCCTGCAGTTTATGAGCAGCAAATATCACACTGATCTTTTTTAGGCTGGAATAAACTCTGGTAGCTTTCATCGAATAGTCCATAAAAGGTGCAAATAGATGCTTTCAGAGCCCCCCTACCTTGATTCTCACATGAATCTGAATAATTTTGCTTTGTTCTGCCATCTAGGCTCAAAATATAGTTCAAACGTGTCCTTCCTACAATAACGGGATTCAAGTTTAGGCAGGGAATTAAAAAAATTTTTAATGGGATCCCTTCGATGTTTTTCTTCTACCTTCTTTCTGGGCTGCATTTCAGAGTTATTGTTTTCTATTTCTTTCTCTGTAGGTTCACTTTTTTCGATTTCTTGGTCATCATCAGCTCTATGTCCTTCAACTGAAGACACCCAGTTCAAAATGGTCCATTCTCCTATACAAAATGTGCTCAATAACATCTTGTTGCACACTTTATTTATCTCCATTCTGAGTCTATTTTTACCAACAGCAGAAGGCACTTTTCTTCGAGCAACTGGTCTTCTATCGATCACACTTTATTTGTAGATTTTTCTTTCCCCCCAATTCAACCCCCAAAATTTTTCAAAACACAAATTTTTGTCTTCATCGAACACTATATGGCAGTTGAATGATTTCTTACTGTTTTGTGTGCAAGAACAACGGGGTCTCAATCCCTCGCTCTCTTTTTCACGTCAAAAACAATTTTTCCTCCCTCAATTTTCCTTGTTCCAACGTATTCTCCGCCTTTTCAATTTCTTCATTTTGTTTTTTACTTGAATCCATCCACTCTTATCTGACCTTCCTCTTTTTTGTCGCTTTTCTTTACCCTGAACTTCCTTACTGTGATTCGCCAAATCATCTACAGGGAGAGTTGGTTCCGACTCTTCACTAGCTTCATCGTTGAAATGTATCTCTGCTGCTAACTCATAATTGGTATCTTCGTCGTCATTGTCGTTTTCACTGCTTTTGAAAGATATATTTGTTTCTTCATTGTTTAGATGTTCACTCGGATTTATTCCATTACCAGTATTGCTAGAAAGGAAATCTTGTGTGCTATACACAAGAAAACTAGAATTAGGGCTGAAGTTGGAAAGCTGTAGGTCGGATTCATCAATGCCAGTGAGTTCTATATCAATTGATTGCTGCAAATCGAGTATTAAAACCTTCAAGTTCTCCAAGAATAAAGTCGGTGCTTCCTAACCATGCGATTTTAGTTTCCTATAGAATGTTACTATTTTCATCAGAGGATGTGATGAGTTGTGAGGATGAAACCTCATTATTTCTTTTATTTTCAGTTATCTCTGCATAAAGGTTATCTTCAACTACTGTTTTAGTATCATCTTCATGTTGCTCAAGAGCTAAGTTCACGATCAGGTGACTTCATGATGTCATGATCTGAAAAAAAAAGGTTATCGATTTCAGCTATTAATTAAATTTGAATTGTGTACTTTGGAGCAGCTACGATAACCATCTATTCCATCTAGAAAATTGATTTATACTTGAATGAGAGTGAAAATCTCGTATATCTGACATAAAAGGTTTAAAAAATATGTTGTCTGAGAGTGAAAACTTCTAAATCTGATATACGGGGTTTGCACAATAACATAGCGTCAACAATCGATCTGAAAACCTAGTAATCCCGATATACGACATTATCACGCAACCGGCAATGAAAACATAACCTAAATACAAGGTTTCTATTCTGAAATTCGTAATTCAAGTTTTTTATATTGACAAATGATGTAATTTAAATCAATATTTTCACCTGTCAGGTGAGAGTTGCTGTTTGCACTAAATTTTTATCAATTTAAACAAATACTAACCTATAAACTCTGTTCGTACACGGGCGATGCACAACCCCTAACTAACCTACTGGAAATACGTGTTTCCCATTACCAATCTACACACATTACCAAATTACACTTCCGAACTACGAGGTTAGGTTTTCATGCGATAGAGGGCAGTACAAATTTATTTAAAATATTGGACCTGTTGCAACACATGTAATACGAGTTTCTCATTCCCTTTTGACTTTTTACGAGGTTTTCACTTTAAGCGATATTCTCTTCAATTCACATCCACATTTTTTTCGAAAGAAATAAAGATGTCAGATGTCAGCACAAAAATGAGTTCTAACAAAATATATAGCTTTGTGCAAGAAATGTCGTTTTCAAATAAATTTTACTGCTTCACATAAAGTACAAATCGTCAGCATTCTGGAGGGCAACGAAGCATAGCACATAAACATCCCGTCATGTTGATGAACTTTGTGAATAATTCGCAGGCATTTTTCAATCCAAAATTGAATGCAATTTGTTTTTTTCAATATGAATATTCAATGGTATATTCTACTAATAAAAACAAGTAATGTGTTTTTTGGAATTTCACTTAATAATTATGATTTGTAACGCGTTTCACTACACTGTAGCTTCTTCAGACGAATGAATGTACAGAAAATAAGAATGAGAATATAACTATAAATGTTCTCCAGTAATTAAAAGCTTATTGGGTTGATTCTTCTTAAGTGGTTATTTATGATAGGTATATCAAATAAAATTAAGGAATAGATTGCTTCCCGAAGAGATTCAATAGAGGTGAAGGGCTCAAATCGACTTGTTCATTGATGAGTCTACCTGAGTGTTTGTATTTGTTGATTTCTAAAGTTTCCCAAAGATCAATATTCCAATATTTATTATCTGTATGCAAAATTTCAAACTGTGGGTCGAAAGAGTGATTATTTTCTAAGAGATAATTCGCGTAATTTGAATCTGATTTTTTATTTGAAAAACTGCGTTTATGTTCCGATATTCTAATATTAAAATTTCTATGTGTTCTACCAATGTAGAAATTATCACAGTCATTGCAATTCAATCTATAAACACCTGATTTATTGTTTTTATCTGATTTGGTTTTATTATTATTTATATATTTGCCTAAATTATTATTAGTTTGGAAAGCTATGTTGAAATGATTGCTACTCAAGAATGATTTCAGTTTCTCACTTGTAATGCCAACGTAGGTTAAGGTGTTGAATTTTTGTTTCAATTTACCGACAGGGTAAACTTCGTTCAATGCGATTCTACTTTGTTTTTATTTAAAATATTATTTATTAGTTTGGGATTGTAACCAATATTTTTGGCTATTTGTTAAATCAAATTTAATTCTTTGTTGAAATTTTCTGGTGATAACGGGATGTTAATCAATCTATGAATAAAACTATTGAATCCTGACATTTTATGTTGATACGGAAGACACGACGAGTTATGTATTATAATATATGTATGTGACGGCTTATGGTACATTGCGAAATCATGTTTTCCATTTTCATTCGAAATTGTTACGTCTAAGAAATTTACCGAATTATTGCTTTCTATTTCGGTTGTGAATCCAAATTTTGGATGTAATGAATTTATATGATTTTCGAAAATTTTAACTGTCTATCTATTCCTGTGAAGCAAATAATGATATCGTCTACATAGCGATACCAGTATAAACAATATTTACTAAGTGGATGATTATGAATTAATTGCTCTAAATTATTCATGAATATTTCTGCTAACAAAGAACTTAACGGATTGCCCATAATGAAGCCGTCTTCAATATTATAATATTTGTTATTGAAATGGAAATAATTTTGATCTAAACAAATTTGTGATAATGAAAGAATATCTGATTTAATGATAGTATTGACATGATTCTTTTTCATAATTCTTCAACTAAGTAGTACGTATCTTTCGGAGGAATGATGGGAAATAGATTCTTAACATCGAAAGAAATGAGTTTGGAATTAGGTGGTATAATGGTATCTTTGATATTGGCCATTAGTTCGTATGAATTTTTGACCGAAAATTTAGATTTAAAATTGCAATGTTTTATCGAATGAAAATGGAAAATATGTTTTCGCAATTTACCATAAGCCGTCACATACAGATATTATAATATATAACTCGTCGTGTCTTCCGTATCAACATAAAATGTCAGCATTCAATAGTTTTATTCATAGATTGATTAACATCCCGTTATCATCAGAAAATTTCAACAAAGAATTAAATTTGATTAAACAAATAGCCAAAAATAATGGTTACAATCCCAAACCAATAAAAAATATTTTAAATAAAAACAAAGTAGAATTGCATTGAATGAAGTTTACCCTGTCGATAAATTGAAACAAAAATTCAACACCTTGACCTACGTTGGCATTACAAGTGAGAAACTGAAATCATTCTTGAGTTGCAATAATTTCAACATAGCTTTCCAAACTAATAATAATTTAGGCAAATATATAAAAAATAATAAAACCAAATCAGGCAAAAACAATAAATCAGGTGTTTATAGATTGAATTGCAATGACTGTGATAATTTCTACATTGGTAGAACACATAGAAATATAATAGAATAAACGCAGATTTCCATCATCACTCTTTCGACCCACAGTTTGAAATTTTGCATATAAATAATAAATATTGTACGATTGATCTTTGGGAAACTTAAGAAATCAACAAATACAAACACTCAGCTAGACTCATCAATGAACAAGTCGATTTAAGCCCTTCACCTCTATCGAATCTCTCCGAGGAGCAATCTATTCCTCAATTTTATTGGATATACCTGTCATAAATAACCACTTAGGAAGCTTCTAATTACTTAAGAACATTCATATTTATATTCTCATTCCTACTTTCTGTACATTCATTCGTCTGAAGAAGCTACGGTGTAGTGAAACGTGTTACGATTCATAACTATTAAGTAAAATTCCAAAAAACGCATTTTATCAAGTAAAAGCCTCCTAAATTCAAATGTATATTTTACGGTATTATTTTCTGTTTTTCACGAGCCGCTCATGCTTCCGGCTATCCGGCAATTCTTCCGGCGTAACCTTACATTCTAATCCTTTCTCCTGGAGCAGGGCATTGAAAGATGGGGAAAATTGGTAACAAATTGAACATGCTCATGCTTGAAAAAATGAACTACCCTTGAAATTTCGGTATGAACAACACAGTTAGACGTTAATTTAGCGATATACTGCTGTAAGAAGCCTAACAGAGAATCTCGACAAGTAATGAGGTTCTCAATCAGACGAATAATGAGGGATGTCTTAAATGTTTGCATTATTGGAACCAATCCTGGAAGCAGCCATTTCAATCGTTTGAAAAACCTAAAGAGCAACATCGGGAGTAGGACTATTAGTACATGAAAAATACGAAGAAAATATGGTAAACGTAGAATATGTTAACGATAGAATCCTGAAAGTCACAATGTCGTTCGACCGTCCGCTACATATCCTATCAGTATACGCACCTGACATAAGCAAACCAGAGGAAGCGGCGGTAGATTTTTATGAAAGTCTTCAATCACAACTAGATAAAATACCAACTAAAGAAAAGATAATCATATTAGGATACCTTAACGCTAGAGTAGGTAACGAAGTAGTAAACGGGGTAAAACAAAAATATAACGAAGACGTAAATAACAGAAACGGCGAAATGTTGACGGAATTTTGTGCACAGAACGAGTTGCGAATTAATAATACTTTTTTCCCTCACAAAGAACAGCACAAATATACTTTCTACGATAACCAAAACAACAAATCCATAATTGATTACATTATCACTAACCGAATGTTTCTACCCCAACAAATCTTAGATGTAAGAGTTTTGTCATCAGCTAACATTGGAACAGACCACAAGCTCGTTCTAGGGAAACAGAAGATGACAACTCAATTAAAAAAGAAAACACCATCTGTAAAAACTGAAAAATTTAACGTAGATTCGCTCAACAATGAAAGCACAAAACAACTTTATTCAAACCGTTGCAAACAGTATACAACTAGTAATCCAATATTGCAGCAAGATAACCCCGACATAGCATGGCTCAAACTAAAAGAAAACATATACAAGGGTGCCACAGAGGCCTTGGGAACCCGCACGGTATCACAGAACGGCAAACCCAATAATAAACTCTGGTTCACCAGAAGTCAAAAACATTACATAGGAAAAAAAAACAAATATATCTAGAATATAAGAACCATCCGACACCAGAGAACCGAAATAGATACGTAGAAATAAGAAATAGGGTGAATAACAGACTTCGGGAAATTAAAGAAGAATACTGGCAGAGATTTAGTGCTGAAATGGAAGCGGATATATACGGAGCGCAAAAACGAATTTGGAAATTATTAAGGGTATGAAAAGGACACCAATGAAACTATACAACTGAAAACAATCACAAACGAAACATGGGAAAATTACTTCAAAAATCTTTACACCGAATCAGAATATGAAGAAGAACCCCCAGAAGAAGACTTAGAAAACGACATTAAAAATGAACCGGTAACAATCACGAAAGAGCAAGTAGTTATGGCAATAAGTAAACTTAAAAATAGGAAAGCTCCAAATGAAGATAGGATAACAAATGAGATGATCAAATATGGCGGAGAAGCCATGAGAGAAGAGTACACAAAACTGTTTAACATCATAATTCAACACGGAAAAATACCAGAAGAATGGAAAAGAAGTGTAACAGTGCCTATCTTTAAAAAAGGAGACAAAACAAATCCTGCCAACTATCGCGGAATAACCTGCTTACAAAGATTATTGCCGATGACATAACGTCAACAATGCCAATCAGCGAAGAGCAACAAGGCTTTCGAAAAAACCGGTCCACGGTCGATGCACTATTTATAACAAGGCAATTAGTAGAAAAGTCTCTTGAATATAACACTCCAGCATATCTTTGTTTCATAGACTTAACGAAGGCCTTCGACAGAGTCCAACTGAAGGATGTAATCAAGATACTGGAAAACAAAGAGGTACCCAAAAAATATATAAGACTCATAAAAGATCTGAACACTAATACAACAACCCAAATACGAACAAACCACACCCTACTGCAGCATTTCGGAACAACGGAACAACGTCGGGCATTCGCCAAGGTGATAGTCTTAGCCCTCTACTATTTAATACTGTTATGGACCAACTTCTAGAGACCGTTAAAAACTTGGGACTAGGATACCGCATGGGAACCTACAAAATTAACATCTTATGCTATGCCGATGACGCCGTACTCATTGCAGAATTAGAAGACGACCTACAAAGAATGTTATACGCCTTTAGCAAACGCGCAAAAAATTTCAATATGGAAATCTCAACCAGTAAGACAAAATGCATGACCAAAGATAAGGAACCTCTGCGCTGCAAGTTAACAATAGACAGCGCCACTATAGACCAAGTCATGTCATTCGAATACTTAGGGTGCAAAATAACAAGCACAGGATACCTTGCAGATGAAGTGAGAAGACAGGTGAACAAAGCAGCAGCAGTATCGGGACATCTCAAACATCCAATTTGGAGAAATAAACACCTCAGTATACCATGCAAATCCAGAATCTACAAAACATGTGTGCGACCAATTATGACATACGGGGCAGAAACAAAAGCGGAAACGTCGATAACAAAGAAGATACTAAGAACAACAGAAATGAAAACGCTAAGAACTATAACCGGTTACACATTGAATGACGGACAAAGAAATACCGACATAAGGGAAAAATGTGAAACAGACGATATTGTAAGATGGGTAAGAAAAAGAAGAAGAGAATGGAACCAGCATGTAAACAGAATGACCACAGATAGAATAGCCAAAATCGTATATAACAACATACCACACGGAAGAAGACCCGTTGGACGACCACCAAAACGATGGCGGGACAGTTGGCAATCAACTTTACAAGAACTGCTGCAGGGAAATCGAAACTGAACAGGCGCTACGCCTTCTACACGGTGAAGAAGAAGAAGAAGAAAAACCTAAAATCAATGATCCAATGAATGTTGATAGCATTTCAAGCTGCAGGTTGCCTAACGAGTTTGAAGGATCAATATCTTGATACCAATTTAGACTACTTTCCAAAAAATTTAGCAGACGTGGAGAAGCATGGTGAATATTTTCACAGATATAAATAAAATAGAAAAAAATAGCATGGGAGATTGAGCGTCCCAATGAAAGCAGACTACTGTTGGACGCTTCAGAGATACCTTCCAAATATTTCGCCCAAAATGTACCAAAAGGAGTCTAAGTCGGAAAATAAGGTATGTTTAGTGCTCACTAATGAATGTATTTTAGTAAGAAATAAGATTATTTACGCAATTATAAATTCAAAAAAATTTTAGTCTTTGATTATTTATTTCAAGATGGTAATTTGTTCAACGTAGAGACCTACATTGTCATAAAACGTGACATTCTACGACATAATGAAAGTACTTTTCAGTTATCACACTCAAAATCATAAGATCTACGCCAATAGCGAACAGCTCTCAATTCACTTTCTACGGATTTGAAATATTTTATTATCCACTAATTTCATTCTATACTTTTAAGGGCAAGAAAGCGTTCGTACACTATCATACTCAGTTAGAACAAACAGTTCAGTAGATGTCTAGTAGACAATTTCATTTAGAAAACATATATCGCGGAAGATACGAATGCAGAAGTTGGAAGAAGATCTTGTTCTACGACCCCGGTATAAAAGGTTCATTAACTGAATGATACATAATAGGCACAGATGATAACAATCTTGCGCTGTGCTAGAACCATTCCATTAATCCAAAATAAATATTTCATGACGTGATATCGAATTCTGATAACAATCGGGTATCGTACAACACTCTGTATTATTTCATCTCGCAACTGGCTAACTACTTCGCTAGTGTATTGGATATTAGTATCAGAGAAATTACGGTGCTTACTGGACCATTTCTGTATGAAGCTGTTCCAATTGATGGGTCCGATTTTCTTCTGTTGGACACATTCTGTTGTACTTAATTATGATAGCAGTTTGCATCATGTCGGGGAAAGGAATATCGATAATTATAGAAACAAACAGTTTAATTTGCCTTTCTAGTAATTGTATCAAGGAAAGAATATGAGCAAATTTATGTGCATAGAAAGGTGTATACTTGAATGATAAAAACTAACGAAATAAGTTGCCTTTCTTCTGTCATTTTATACCGGTTACATAACTAGACCCATATTAGTGTCTTGAGATGATTAGAAAAGAGTTTTTCTACTAGAATCAAACAGTATGTTCATCTGCAGAAAAATAATTTCATCCGTTTCTCTGTTTTCTCATAAATCTTGTTAACACTTCTCATTCCAGTAGTCTATGTTTCTTAAGTGATGAAGTTTTATTGTAACTTTCTGCATTATTTTCCGCAAATAAGTAAATTTGGGTACTTTTCATTAAATGTCCTGCTAATTCTGCTCATTATTTGTCGATACTGACCACGAATGATGAATAAATTCATAATATCGTCGTTTGAGTACTCATTTGCCATTTAATTTAACAAAAAAACTATACTCAAACATAATTAGTGTTATCGCCAATCGCCAATAATTTATAAATGTCAAATTGGGGCCGAAATAGAACTTTACAGAGAACATTGTGGAACATAGGTCTGGTATCAGACTTATATCCACCCGGTTTCTATGTGTCTCGGCCTAATGATTGTATTTGATACAATAATACTCGAAATTTTGATGAAAAAATCTTAGCTCAATGGTGGTTAAATTTAGATAGAACAAACCATAACAAAAAATCGAAAATCATATTCAGTCGCCCGTAACTAACTGATATTTGATCATCATATTGATATTTTCATTTACTTCGTAAATAATATTACAAGATTAGGAAGAAATATTTATTTCACGAACGTAATATCTATTTCAATATTTCTATCATCATCAGACGTTAACAAATATTTGTAATATTTGTAAATTAATTATTTTCCACCTAATTTTATTATATTTTCCACAAAGTAAACCAAAATCACCGTATGATGATATCATATCACTTAGTAACGGCCAACTCAATATCATTTTAAAAGAGTGCTAGTACAACAATTCAGGCCAATTTATACCGTAAGGTCAAAACAAAGTACAGTGTTTGCAATCAAGGTATACAGGGTGACCCAAAATTTTGGAAACAGACAATATCTCCGGTGATATGACAGATTGAATTATGAAATAAAATGCACTTCTATACTGGATGTTCTCTTTTAACTCTTCAGAAATAACCCCCAATTTAATATTTTCAAATTTCAACCCATTAAACGTTTATAGTGTCATTGATTCTAAAATTAATTCAAAGTATTGTGGTTAGTCAATTTTACGTTTCAATTCTGGATATTCGCGATAAAAAATATATATTCATTAGAAAATCTGAGAGCATTACTATAAAAAGGTTCTCAAAATCCGTGCTGACCAATAATCGATCAAGCACTGTGCGTCGGTTGCTTCTCTTTATGTTTCCGCAGTTTTGTTATTTCTTATGAAATTTGCCGCGTTTGGAGGAACCTTTGGTTTTGGTGTTTCCTTACAGTACACTTGACGTATCTTGAAATCCTCTTTGATTTTCTTGAAGTTTTTGTAACAATTATTATTTTTTATTGTTAATTCAATCTAGAACGACAACGTACACGACATTCAGAGATCCGTCGATTGAGGCTCCATGAACTCATTTGTTAGGTATCGTAATGAAAATTAATAAACCATAGAATGGGTAGAAGCAAATATTTCATTCTTTACTTACGGGTCAGTTTCTGGAGAGTTATAAAGAGAACATCCAGTTTTGAAGTTGTGAATTAAAGTGAGTTTACTCATCTTCCAGATCAGATTCATTCTTCGAACCATCAAAAACAATCTTCATTTTTCAAAATTGGAGATATTATTCGTTCAATTCAAAATCTATTGGATATTTATGCGTATACTTATGTTGGTTTCCTAAGAAAAGCAAATCAGTATTTATTATAAAATATGAACTTGGATCAATAATAAATCGAAATGTCCCCTTCAGCCTGTACGCAAGCGGCAAACCTACGTTTTCCTCTATTACATTGAAGCTATAATCACTAGCAGGTGTGATCGTGCGACAAACTTTTATGTATCTACAGAAATATACAAAGAATCAAATGGAGAACGTGCAGGCCTCTGAATTTTCATACTATCCACGAGCAAATCAGTCATTCAAATGATTTGTCACAGTTGCATTATAGAAGCCCCATCTTGTTGCCACACCAATTACGTACTTCATTCCGGGTACATCTTCTAGTAAATCTGGTAACCTAACTGAACAAAAATTCAAAATATCGTTGCCCTGTTAATGTTCCTTCGAAATTATAGCCCAATCAAATGTCCATGGAATAACGCGCACCAAATTTATACCCACACTGTTTGAAAGCGACTCTCTTTTATACAGTGTTGAATAATTTAGACCAGTAATGAGCATTATGCTTACCACTATTCCATTATTATGGAATCAACTCTCATCACTCCAGCATATATGATTGAGCAAGTCTGATGTCCTTGCATGAATGCCATGAAATCCATTCGACGTTTCAAATCACTTGGTCGCATCCTTGTACTGAATGAATTTTCGAATGGGTGGTACTTATGCTCATCCAGTATTCTCTGAATAGTAAAGTTCCCAGTTCTGTGCTAAAGTTTCAGAATGAAATATGTTGATTCACACCAGTATACGCTAAAATATTTATAAGGATTCGTCAGTTTTTACTAGAGTTCGATGGTGCCTATGATTGAAATTCGGAAATGATCCAGTACGCATTTTCCGTCCCAACATTTAAATGTTGAATGTGATGGTTTACGATGAGCTGAAAATCGTTCATTATACAGTCGAGCAGCGTCGCGACTATTTTTTCGACTAATCCGTTCCGGACATTGGCTAACATCAGCAATTCTCACTTTGTTAGAGTTCTGCGAATCAGCTGAGTTGTAGTCAATCCGAACGTGAATCGCGCAAGTCAGTCCACGACTGACGTCTTCTTCCAGGGCCTCTTTTCGCCCAGTTTTGCTGAAGGATTAATTGTAGTAGTCGATATTTGTCGTGAACATTATGTGGCCAAGATATTGAAGCTTCCGTTCCTACAGTGTTTGAACAATTTCCTTTTCTTGCCCATTCTATTTATGATCTCCTCGTTAGTAACATTCTGCGTTCATGAAACTTTGAGAATACGTCTGTAGCACAACTCAAAAGCGTTCAGTTTATTAATAATTGTCTCTGTTGACAGTCCACGACTCTACTCCATACAACAAAACAGAGAACACGATGGAGGATTCTGATCTTAAGATTTAGTGTTAGGTCTCTGGCAATAAACATGTTTTCAGGATAAAAATGTTGCTCTTTCTCAATGGCACAATACCTCTCACTTGTAGTCCCACGAATGTACACAGTCGTTCCCGAATAGCTAAATGTGGACCGGCTGTATTCCCCATTGACAGTGATCATATCGGCTGTATGCCTATTCCATTGTACGAACATGTATTTTGTTTTTCATATATTTAGATTCAGGTCGTATCGTGTGTTCTAACCCTTTCTACTAGTTGTTGCAGATCTGTTAAGAAGACTGGCTATGATAACAGTATCAATCTGCCTTTTATACCTTATTGACCTTCTAGGGAACACGACAAGAATACCTGATACAGGCTGAACAGACTTCTGAAGAACACATCCCTGTCGTACAATTTCCGAGATGTTAATTATCCAATTTTACTGTCACACGCTGTTCCCAGCACAGATTGGTGATAACTCTTATATCCTTTTCGTCGATATTAGATGTTTTTAATATCTGGATAGTTTGTCGTGCCTGACATTATCGAACGCCTTGAAGAAGCCAATGAAACAAATGTGCAGATCCATTTGGCTCTATATCCGTCATATCTGGATTAGAACTTGCAACGAGAATATGGCCTCGTGGTCACTTTAACGTACCTCACGAATTGGCAAGCGTGACTAGACAATTCTGGTAACCTATGGCGATAACTGTCAGTGCCAATCGGTAGTGCAAATCTAGATGTCAGACCATATATTCTACTAGCTATCTTGTAAAACAAGAACCTAAACCACCCAGATGGACCGTCAGACAATAGCTGCGTGAAAGTGCTATAGTATCCTTCAGGCCGAAAGAAAAAGCCGATTACTGCAAATCTGCTCTTGTTGACGGTAGTAGCATCAAAGAATTCTCAGGAATTCTGTACTGTATTCATCTAACGCGATACCACCGAACATTCCACCTACAAATTCTTCCATGGCAGAAATCAAGTTCAGAGTCTGCACTGTGAGACAAGCTCTCGAGCAGCTGATTTGTAAGAAGGCAGTTGGTCTAGAAGAAATAGCTCCAATCGTCCTGAGAAAGTGTGCTCCCGAACTGGCAGCTATTCTCAACTGTCTGTTTCATATTTCTTATGAAAGACAGACTTTGGCGAGCACCTGGAAAATAGCGAGAATTCAACCGATCCCAAAGAAACGAAAGAAGTCCTTACCCCAAAACTACCGCCCTGTTGCACTTCTTCCCATCATGTCCAAAGTGATGGAGAGAGTCATAAATGATGAACTGATCAAACATCTTGAGTTGCAGGGAATTATTAACGACCATCAGTATGGTTTTCGTAGGCAAAGATGGACAGGAGATCTGCTCGCCTACGTCACTCATGTTTGTACATCAACAATGGAGAAGCATGAGGAATCTAAAGCGATAGCCCATGACATCTCTAAAACCTTCGATAGGGTTAGGCATGCAGCCTTGTTGAATAAACTTGCTGCATATGGGGTTCCTGAAAATTACGGGGTTGGATAAGTTGCTTTCTTTCAAATAGATCAATACCAGTTGTGGTCGTGTTTAACATCTGATTTTTTTCGGTTGCAAGCAGAAGTACCTCAGGGATTCATTCTTTCACCAACCTTGTTTCTCTTGCAGATAAAAGTATTTCTGCCTTCTACAGAGAACGAGATCTTCGGTTTTGCAGACTAATGTATCCTGGTTTCGTCTCTCAGTAGTCTGCGGCCGATTACAGCAGCGGAATCTCATCGTCAGAGATGTCAACAGATTAATAACTTAAACTCTGACTTACAGAGGACATCTGTGTGGGTTCCGTTGAACCTGGTGAGATTAAACGCCAAGACCAAGAAATTCCATCCAAAGATTGGATGCAACTTCTCGGAATATTGTTCAACTCCAAGTTTTGCTGGCATGAACATGTATCAGCAATATCTAAGTCGGCATTAGATTCGACCTGCTAGTTTTCTTTTCATGTATTGAATCTGCACCATACATTCGTTCATGTCAGATAGTGTGTGTGCCTCATTGACACACGGAGATAAGGTCCAACAGTTTCGACAAGTTGTTGACTTTGGAATATTCTCGAAGACACTCCAAGGATGTGAATCTGCACCGGGAATATCATTTGCGGATGTTGTATGATGTGCAAAATCACTTAGTGCAACGGCCAACTCAATATCGTTGGCTTTTAAACCGAAACGGAGTGCTTTAGTACAACATGCCCCCATTTCAGTTGTCTGCTACACTAGTTCTCCAACGTACAAACTTTTAAACGAGCTAAATTACATTTCAAAAAAATTTGAAATTTTATCCACAAATATTTCATGAAAAACTGTCAAGAACCTTCCGAAAACTACATAATGTTACAGTACCTACAAATGCTTTTTACTTTCCCTGCACATCGACGATTTGTACTCTAATATCCCCGGAATGAATGTCCACCATTAATTTCCAGTATTTTCGTCCATTCAGTATCAATCCAATTATTGATAATGATTTTCTTCCCTTCTCAACCTTCGTCCCAAAATTTAATAACAAATGTTTAGAACAGTCTGGAGTCCTTGCTATGGGCTCTCCTCAAGTCCACTTCCTTCTGAAATATTCAAGAGTCAAATAGGGAAAAAAATTATTGGTATCGTTATGTTGATGACTAGGTTGCTTCACTGGTACATGACAACTTGATCTTTTTGAATTCCATTAGCAATATCCAAAAGCAATTTCACGTTAGAAATAGAAACAAACAATCAAATGAATTTTTAGACATATTTTCGAAAACTAACTTTTACAGATATTTGATATTTCCTCATGATTCTTCTTAACCTCTGCAACATAAACTAGCAGGTTTCTCAATAGTTCATAGATCAATTTCATTGCTACTTAATCTTGAAAATCTAAACAAAGAATCATAAAAATCGCCAGTAAATGAAGGTTAGTTCCCATAAAAGCAAAACCATATTTAATATTGTTAAACCAAAAACCGTGATTCAAAAATTCTCTGCCATAACTTATTTTGGTATTTCACAGCGACTTGCAAACCAAATATTGAGTCACAACATAATAATTGTCTTCAAACTTACTTGTGAATTATCACCATCATTTTTCAATGCCAAAGAACAAACTTACAAATTAAATTAGAAAATTCAGAAGTATGCGGACTGCATTGCCCTGATTGTAACGGTATGTACATAGGCCAGACAGGTAGATCTTTTGGCATTGATCAAAGAATATCACTCTTCTTTTTATTAAAATAAAAGTTACGCTACTACCGCTTGCCTAGTATAGATAATCTTAACATTATTAATCGTGCCCCAAAAAGCAATAAACTCCTGGAAAATTTTGAATATCTATCTATATTCCAATAGTAAAAAGCAATTCATACCACTATATTTAAGACATATTGTACAAATCTTATAGGCCATGAACTTGTTTAAGACATTTATCCAACAACAGTATAATTTTTGTGTGAAATAGATCAGGGACAAACACAACACCCAGGGCTTTTGCCGGAATCGAACCGGCGACCTGCCGTGTCACAGCAGGGACTTCTCACCACTGCTCCACGGAGACGACCACCATGCTGTTTGAAATAGCGAAGTTGTAGTCGATGTCTGAAATAACCGAAAGGGGTACCTCTCTGAAAGCAATTGTAGATTGTAGATCAGTATGCATTTAGTCTAATCCCTAAATTTGAAATCGATAGATAATCCCGTTCATCAGATACTTCTTATAGGCTCTTTACCGCGAATACCCTGTATACAGTACATAAACAAATAAATAATTGAATAGATAATATGAATTTGAAAAAAAACCTATATTTGGAAATTCCATTTAAATAGTCTGTATTCTAATAATCCATTATTAGCGATCGTTCCATCTATAGTCCAGTTAAAGCAAATATGCATTCGTGTTTAGACAATACCAGCGAGCAGTTAAAACGAAATTATGATCTATCGAACGGTTCTGCATGCTGCTTCGACAGTAACACCTCGTGTATACGCCGTTTCTATAACTACCCGCTAATTCCTCTAATCGCCACAAATGGATACCTCCCAAATAGCAAATTGCAAATCTGAGGCATCAATGGCGTAGACTTTATATGCGCTTTGTGAATATTGCAAATAGCAGATGTTATCGATGAAATTCAGTGTTTCTTTGAATTTTGTAATCAGAAGTACGTTTTGCTGTAACTAAGTAATCAGAAGACATAGTCGTAAAATGAAATAGCCATTCGAAACTGTTTGGAATAATTGTCATTCTCTCTCTCAAAAGTCGATTTTTGTTTGTAGGGGGACATCTTTTAGCATTGGATGAAATTCTTTTACATCAACTCCTTAAGCGGACTCCTCAATTTTTTAATGAAAAAATAGGTCGAGATTTGAATTCTATTCTAACGAAAATGATTGAAATGGCGAGCTAATTTATTCTTTTTCTTCAAGTATCATCTCTGAGATCAGAGGTTAGCGATGATTCGCCTGAACACTACTCCATTTTGAGCAAAGTTTTAATAATAATAATAATGATGAGGAATTGCATGGACGACATCACCATGAGATTAATCAACCACACATCCAAGACCAAGTGATCGCTACAAACAACTACAAAAAATTTATAATGAAGGACGGAACATTATAAACAGATAAGTACAGAAAATGCCGTATAATATCGGAGACTATACAGCATATTACGTCCGGCTGCGAACAACTGGACAATACGGACTATCTTCACAGGCATAATCAAGTGTGCAACATTATCCATCAGAAACTTCCACACAAGTACAGACTTCTGAATACCTTCCAGCCATATTACAAGTATCAACCGGCGCCCGTATTGGAAAATGACTCTATCTGATTATACTACGGTAGGCCTGTTATCACTGACAGAATGGTGATGAATAATAGGCCGGACATAGTGGTGTATGATAGAAGAGCCAGAACAGCAATGCTGGTGGATGTCGCCATACCGAATAATAACAACGTGCTGAACAAGTTCCAGGAGAAAAAGTCCAAAAACACAAACCTTGCTATTCAGATCAAGCAGATGTGGCACCTCGAGAAAATAGATATTGTTCCTGTCATCGTAACCTCGACTGGGTTAATACCCAAAACTTTGCATGATAGCCTTAAGAAATTAGAATTGCATAAAAATACCTATATAAAAATGCAAAAAGCTGTAATTCTGAATACATGTAGGATAGTTAGGAAATTTATGTCAAGTATATTATAATCGAGCTTATTCCCTTTGATTGATGAATCTGGGAGAGGTAAATTATATCCAGATAACAGCTGAGATAGTGCATAAGTCCACGATAATAAATGATAATAATCATCTTTAATGGTTTCATAAACTTTACAAATATTGGTATGATAAACCTTAAAATTATTCATGTACAATAACTGTTAAAGCAAATTATTACAACTGCACAAACTCGAAATAGAAAGGTAAAATTTGAAAACCCAATAAAGATTTTTCTATCCACAAAGGTAAGTCCATTGTGGTGAGTGTTAGATGAAGAAAAAATTAGAATTTAATATACAAAATAAAAATCACTCTAGGTTCTCATTCGAACATCATCCAGAAAGTAATAAAGCCACCTTCTGACAGGAAGGAGCACACACAAAACGGAACTAAGATCATAAATGCACGAAAAGTTGAAATAAATTTCATTAATTATTTTTCAAATCTATTAATCGCTCGATGGGATTTCTTTGTGTATTTTGCAAACCATTTCTTCAAATTAAATTTAAACTTTTTTCTATTCATTGTTTTTCTCAATACCAATGGAAGTTCATTGAATATTCTAGGTCCTAAAAAGTAGTGACATCTCTTACTATTTCTAGGAACAACGAGGGAATACCGACTGTATCGGGTGCCAGATGTATGTACAGGTACTCATTGTACCTGTTTCTCTATATTATCGTTCAGATGCTTCAAAACTGCGGAACAATATAACTGTCTAACATTCCATACGCCCGACAAATCGCACAACTCAGACGAAAATGTCATATCCTTTTTATATATGACTTTGAGAAGCTATTTTTGCTGAACTGCCAGTTTATTCAGAACATTATTGACCGGAGCTGAGACTCGGTCAATGCCTGATAAACAATTTTTAAGTGCTCTGTATCAAAGATGCCAGACAGATATTTGCATTTTGATAACAAACCCCTAAGTCTCAGAACCAATCTGGTAACATGCGCATCCCAATTGAGATGCGAATCATGAATCAAGGGCTATTCCCAAGTATTTGTTTATACAAGGTATTTCAAAATTTGACAGCCCATCTCGAAACACGAGTGGCGAATGATCAGGTTGAGAACACTGTTCAATTCAAAATGGAATATACTTAGTTTTTTTGAAATTTATTCTCAATAAATGATCAGTTAACCAATTTTGAATTATTATAAAATCCACCTGGTCAGTTGGTTTGAGCTCTTTCCAGTTCTCGCATGAATGAAAAATATTGTATCGTCCGCATAACTGACAATCTCACCCTTCGTCCTCAATAACAATAGGTCGTTCAAATAAATAGTGAAAAGTACAGGCCCCAATACTGTCCCTTGCGGAACTCCACACTCAACATCGAACAACCCACTGAAAACAGTTCTCTCCAACCTCGCCATCTGTTTTCTATCTGTAAGATAACTGCGCTTCAACCCCAGCCCGATCCCCCCGAAACCTAACCTCTCCAGTAAACTCAATAAGAAAGTATGATCCACAGTATCGAATTCCTTTGCTAAATCGCTTAAAATGCATAATGAAACTTTAGTACCATTGAAAGCTCTATAATTTTTTTCAGTAATTGTAGCAATAGCATCCTGCAAATCAGATATAAAGTTGTTGTTGATTAAATAAGTTGTTAGTCTATTCTTAATACCCTTCTCCACAACCTTAGCCAGGGTAGGAATCAGTGAAATCGGTCTGTAGTTGATACAATGCGACCCATCACCCCCTTATGTAGAGGTATCACCAATGCAATCCTGAATGCACTCGTAAAAATACCCTCATTCAGAATCAGATTAGTCAGATGTGTGATGGGCAATACAAGAGAATCTATGCCGTTCTTAAGAACTTCGGCCGATATTTGGTCGACCCCCGTATTCTTTTTGTTTTTCAGATTCATAATTATAGATCGTATTTCCTCTAAATTTGTTGGAGTTAAAAGAAATGTATGGCTTGAATTACCACACCCCCTACCCAAAAGTTTGAGTTAATTTTTTTGGTGGTAAAATATTCATTTAAGGCTGTTGCCATTGTTTCAGGCTCACTTATAACCTCATCATTAATTTCAACTCTCTCTATTCGATTTAGGACATAGTTCTTGCACTACCCTCTACATCTGTCTAGTGTCCCCTACGGAGCGGATTTGATTCATATAAAATTCCTTCTTTGCACATCTTAATAAATTGTTGAGTACATTCCTATAGATTTTAAAATAATTCCATGAATCAGGATTTTTAACTCGTTCCCAATCTTTATAAAGTTTATTTCGCTTACTAATAGATTTCAGCAGTGCATTTGTTGTCCAAAACTTTCTTTTCTCATTTCTAAATTTAATTCTATAACTACTTTCGTCACCCTGATTTTGAATATTCTGAACAGTTTAGGTTTGTATATGACTCTACATCTGTGGTTTCATAAAATATATTTCAGTTTGTTCCAGACAAAACATATCTCAGCTGGCCGTGATAAATTTTTTCCACGGTATTTATATTACAACTACTTTCTGAAAACTCTACAATCTCCAGGACAAAGAGAATGGTGGAAAAATGATCGGTTACATGAGTCCTCAAAACGATTGGAATGCAATCCTCAATGTTTTTCACCAAAATCTGATCTAAACAACTTTTACTTACTATCAACCTGAATCCTAGTAGGTTTATTTATTACAGATACAAATTGCTCGCTATATTCCAGAGTGTCTTTATTCATATCTCCTACAATCATTTGAATATTATTATTTTTACATTCATTTTTCAAAAAACCGTCAAAGCCAATTATTTGAAAATTTTTGTGACCTGAGTTAACAATAACCTTTAACCAAACCTTTAAATAGTGAAAATGCCAAGAGCTTTCTCGACTCAAGCCAAAAATATGATTGCATCATAATGCAATTATTTCCAACCAGAACGACAAAATGGGGGGCCTCTTCTCCCCTTTAAAGCTGTAAGAGATGTAAGAACTACTAAAATTAATAGCAGCAGAGGCCTTCCACCCTTAAAAAAGAAATATTATCATACAACTTAACTTCTTCATCTGTTGGTTTCCAAATTGTCTAGACATCTACTACTATGAACTTTTTTGCTTACAGAGAGTAGCGAGTGCTTTATAAGTAAGCATTTCATCCACTGAGAAGTCGAAGAAAAAAAAGGATCGTAGGGAACCTGTAGTACATATTGAAGATTTTGATCAAACTGCCATAAGAAATGCTATCTATCACAAGTTCCAGAACAGTAGGTAGTCATTAAAACCTTTGTCTAAGTTTAATATTATATTCTTTATAGAGCAACAAATTACGTTGTCTGCATTAAAAGAGAAGCTCCACGAAAGGGATAGTTTCAGTGGGTGTTTCAGATCTCTCTGGAAAATTGTACAAAACATTGGACTTAAGCATTCCAAAGATAATCCAAGAAGAGGTTTGATGGAACTACCGCATATTGCATTGAAGCGTACTCATTTTCTGAAATCATATGTTTGAATAAAAAATGATGGATTACGTGATTTTGTCTATCTTGTCGAAACATGGATTTTCAAGGATGGTACTATCGGTCGTTCGTGGCAAGATGTCAATATCAAAAGTGTGAATAAAATGAAAGTTGGTGGAACCAGGCGAGGTTATCAACTTTTGTTTGTAGTATTTCAAGATATTCTAAATTTGATACTCGTTTCAGATTCATTGTACTCCATGCAGGCAACAGGCATGGTTTCATTCCAGGTGCAGAACTTGTTTTTTCCTCAAAAACTTTGAACAGTGATAACCACGGGGATCAAGAAAACTTCAAGCATTGGTTTGTACACCAACTATTGTTGAATTTGAGAAAGCCTTCAACGATTATATACAACTATTTTGAACAAAGCCCCCACAACAGCAACTTAAAAGGTTGAGATTCAAGAATGGTTGAGAAACAATAAAATTGCTCATAAAGGAAGTGGTTTGAAACCACAATTATTGAGTCTAGTTAAAATGTACTGAATTCAAATAGGATTGTATTTCAAGGAGTAGGAGTGTTTTCAATTCGAATATGTTTCACAGGAATAAGCCAAAACCATAATATGAGATTGATAATCTATCTGAAGAATATGGACACCAAGTATTCCGTCTTCCTCCCTACCACTGCATTTTCAACCCGATTGAAAATATTTGGGGTAAAACCAAAAACTATTATCGGGATCTTGTAGGGAAGGAAAGGAGTTACGCTGAACAATCTCTTTCTGTATGGAAAAAATGTGTGGAGTAAATATTGAGCATACAGAAAAAGAAATTCAATACTGGTGGGAACGAAAACTTCATTTTGATCTTGAAGATAAATATGGAATGTAATGGCAGTGACAGTGAAACATTTTTAGACGAACTTTCAGAATAAAATGGAGTCTTTATTTTTTTAATTAATTTCTCAACTTTTCAACCTTTTCTTTGTAAAATTATCATTAAATAAATGATTTGGTTGATTTATGTTATTAGATAGTTTTACCTGTGCTCCTTATTTGGATCTGCAAGTGCCAAGTAGTCTAAATTCTTGTTTCTGTGGAAAGATTGAAATATTTCTAAAATAATTATTATTTCATGTCCTAATAAAAGTAATTTTTCATCTGTCAAAAAGTAACGTTTCGATTTGAATTTTAGACTTATTCAAAAAACTGATTTTTTCTAAAACCTCATTCATTTCCATTGTATTTCAAATTCAATGAGATGGCCAGTGGTCAAAACCTTCATTGCACAAAGTGCATAATGAAAATTTCTTCTTTTTTCTGTTTTTATATTAAAGAAAGGTGAACATAATTGATCCATCATGATCATCAGGTCGATTTTTATTTTCAAGTCGAAATTTTTTGGCCGAACAAATTTTTTTTTTCTTACGTTCTTCGAAAGGTACAGATATTATTCATCTGAATGTTCTGATACCACATTCTAGGGGTCTGAGATGCCTAGTTTCCGATATAAAGGATGCTACATATTAGAGGTTTTGATATGAATGATTATTGAAAAATTTTATTTTCGGGAGAGGAAGGTTGTGAATTAATTTCATATGCCACAAATTGACATCTGACAAAGTTTTCTCAAGAAAAAAGTCGAAGTGACAATCGAATTTATTCTGTGAAAAAGTCTTACCATTACCTCTTGAATAAAATACGCATCTCAGGCCCCTACTATGTATATCAAAACACATGAAAAATAGTCGATGACCTTATATCTTGCGAATTACAGAAGAAAAAATTTTCTCCCAAATAATTTCGTAGTTGAATATAGAAATCGACCTGTCTGTGCGTTTTGCACGAAAATCAAAAATAAAGAAATTATGAATTTTATATTCCATATTCTTCAGTCGCACTGAATAGAAATTTTGTGAAACATTGGCAATATCAACTGGTTGATGACGTTATTTCAAACATGACGTGAACAGATTTTATTAACTACCATCATTTTTATTTGGGAGAATTAGAGTGCCTAAGGAAGACAACACGACACTCCAAAAATTCATTGATTAGTTATATTTTCACGGTGATTAAAAAAGTATTTTCGCCAGTGGCCATTCGATGCCGCTTGAAACGACTCAAGAAATTATTCTGGGTTAATTTTTCCGCGGGTGACCTAATTTGTATATCTACTTTGTTGTTATGCATATATATATATATATATATATATATATATATATATATATATATATATATATATATATATATATATATAATTACTCTTTCACCCCGACGAGTTGCCCATATATCTGTCCATGCAATCAAACTGATTCCATGAAAAATATAAATCCACCACCCGGTAATTAATACCATTGCCAGGCAATGATTATAATCAAAACATATCCTGGAATAATTATATATTAGGATAACGTTAAATGAACGATCAAATAGAATACTGCTCTGAATCTAAATATGACAAAATTGTCAGTTAATTATATTACATTTATATAAACAAATAAATAAAATATGAAATGAGATTCTGAGCAGTATAAACTGAAGAGAAACCTTACACTCTACCTCATTATTTTTTCGGAAAGAAACCTACGAAGAATTTTACAAGATTTGATGACTTTATTATTTTTGTACCTGTTTAAACAAATGTTTCTTCAGACCCAAAATCTCAATACTTTTGTGAAGATTCCCAGGAATAAGACCTGTTGTGGAAATAATAATCGGTAGAATAAAATTTTTTCATTTTCCACATTTTTTAATCTCGTTGCCAAGCATCATATATTTAGAAATTCATTGTATTTATTTTGTATATTATGTGTGTCGGGTATAGCAATATCAATTATATATGTTATTTTATTTATTCTTTTTATCAGTAAGAATGATATATATATATATATATATATATATATATATATATATATATATATATATATATATATATATATATATATATATATATATATATATATATATATATATATATATATATATATATATATATATATATATATATATATATATATATATATATATATATATATATATATATATATATATATATATATATATATATATATATATATATATATATATATATATATATATATATATATATATATATATATATATATATGATGGGACAAATATCTTCCGCGATAAACTTCATGAGGAGTTTACATATGTAAACTTGAGACAAGAAGAATTATTCAAAAATCCGTAGATCTATAAATAATCCTTCCTGACAAGAGCCACAATAGAGCAACTAAGCAGGATGCCGAGAAACGAAGCGGCAGACTGCAGTTTCGCCCTTATTAGGAGCTCATCAGTGTCGCATATCGCTTCTCAGCATCCTATCAAGCTACATCGGGGTACCCTATTGTCGCTCTTGGAGGCTGCGTGCATACATGAAGCCCCTGTCAGTTTCATTAGTGCCCACAATCACCTGATCATCTGCGTAAAAAAGAGTTGTCAAGAAAGAGTTCTGGAGATCAATTGAAAAGACGTTCCTACTTCTCTAGCAGTTATTGTGTAGAATTAGAAGAAAAAAAGTGGCTAATTCTAATTTAAAAATTACTGGAGCTGTTTGTCAGGCCGTGGAATTCGAGAGAGCGAAAACGTTATGAGAAACATATTGTACAGCCGCCATTTTTAAATTAATCGCTCTGAAAAATATTTGTGAATATTTCATAATATATATAATAAATACCCTTAGTTGGAATCTCGATTAATTTTTTAGTATCTCTAGAAGAGAAAATGTAAAAAAACCTATTTTCCTCCTCTACAGTGGCCTAACCCCTTGAAAATATAAACCTAATCTCTTCAATTCTGCCATTCCTATAAGAAGTACGGAAACTTCATGTACAGAATTTGCTCCGCCACTGTGTGGCGGATGCCGAAATGCATATTCGGAACCTGATTTTCCGATACCTCGATGTACGCACCCATCTGTACGATTCGCTAAAACTGGCACTTGCATGCACGAGAGCCTTAGCGTGCATGTTCGATTGCATCGTTATAATTACGCGGTGAGTTCGAAACATCCCTTCGGTCCCCTACCACCCACCCCTAGACCTTGAGTTCTGCGAAAACAGTTTAAACCACTGCTATTGCACCCGTTTTACACCACTAATCGAGTAAAATGCAGAATGGTGATTTATATGCAAAAGAAAAACAATGTTATTGTTTTTCTGTACCGGGATCAATAAATCTATTTCTAGAAAACCGTGAGCGTCTAAGAATTTATAGAGATTCATTATTGAAACAGGTGGGCTCCACTTCTTGTATAAATTATTGAAATTGAGTTGTTAATAAACATTACTCCTCATATACTTTTGGTAGTGATGAAGGCTTTACAGGTCGATTTAATGCGTCTCTGCATAGTTTTTTCTATAGTTACTATATAGCATATATCGATGGCTTAGAAGCAAAATGTCTTAACCCACAAAAATTCGAAATTTTGAATTTGGCGGGTATGGAACCAGTTCACTCTTCTGAATATGTATGCAAGACATCGTAAGTCACTTCAAGTTATTTATCAAGCTTTGACCGTTATAACGAAATGTCGTATCAACATCCTACCACTATTGCCTAGTCAGAACATCGTAACCCTCAGTTCACCAGTGTTGTTCTCAAAATGACGTTCATCTTCGTGTACACGCATTTCATTTTTTTGATGAAGCAGGTCAGTTTGCTTAGTTACGAAGTTGTGTATGGGTTGAACAATGCTATTGTTACCATATCCACTCTGCTATCTAACCATAGATCGCTCTAGGCCCCTCCGAATAAGCGTGTTACCGTGTTAACTACGCTTCCCTAATCACAGATCGCCTAGTAGGCCCTTCAACAGGGCTAGGCACAGAACGTACTCTGGGCCTACCTGGACCGAGTGTTTAAATATCCGTGCATCGAAGACTCCCGGCTCTTCATCTTCAACGACCTCTTCGAATTCACACTGTCTTAGAAAACCGGCTGCAGCACGCGTTGCCAGCCGGCTTTCCCTACCCACGCCATATTGCCAAACCGCCGTTGTTTACCAACGAACCACGTGTTTTTATTTCATTTTAATTCTACGTTTACAAAAAGTGTTTGTGTTAACCATCAGTGTTTCTATCGTGTGTGTGACCCCATCCCGGTAGCACTATTATAATCGCTATTTCCAAAAGTAATGCCATTCATTCAGCTGATATTCATGGAAAACTCCATCCAAATTATCAGTAGGATACTAAATTTTGAGTTTAATTGCCGAGTACTATGCACCTAGGCTTACGACAAAATTTCAATATCATTTCCTTCTTTTCAGTATGTCTAGACGGGCTGCTAAAATTTTGGCTCTTGCAATTTCCACAAACAAACAGGTAACAGAAAAGATAGTCCAGGAAAAAATTATAAAATAAATTTTGATGATGAATTAATCTAACCTGTGCAACCACGAAACGGGAGAAATACCTAATGAATGGTTACACTGTGCTGCTTCAAAATTCTAACACGCAGGAAACATACCTAATAAACCTATATCGGGTACGCTGAATCCAGTGGAAACCACCGTTTTTGAAAGTTAGCTTTTGTTTAGGAGGTATTCGCCTTTGAAGTTAGCTGATTTTAGTAGGGTTCGTCGCTTATGACTTCAGTATATTATATGCTTGTAATTCCCAAACCGTTCGGAATATCGCTTTACTGTCCTCGGCAAAGTTTTAGCTATTGTCATGGCCAACAACTTTTCTGAATATTCCAACATAGAAAAACCTCACTCAAACGCCGTTTCTTAACAGAATGTACAAAAAACTCCATTTCCTTGCCATTTTTTTGTTAGTTTTCGTCTAAATAATAGAGAAATCAAGGGAACTTCGCTTCAAAATCTCAAAATAAGAAAAGAAAACACATTTCCTATAGTAAAATCAAAAAAGTTAAACGCACAATCATGATTTTAACTCAAATTTTTATTCCAATTCGAACAATTTTCAACAAATAAACATATAAATTCATGTTCATTCTTCTTCTCCTCCATCTTCATCTTGCTGTGAATTCGAGCAAATATCTCCTAATAGAGAATCAATCATTTTCTACTATACCAGTGCTCAAGCAACGAGCTGCAAATTCGACAAACTGTTTTTAAATTGTTGGTCTCTCATCAAGCGTCGAAAATCAGGTCCGTTGAGTATGCCTGTAATAAAATAATTCGAAAAAATATGTGTTAAATATTGAATAAGTTAGGTTGATTGGTACGTATATAGTTTCACACAAACCTTCTTTTATTTTCGTCCCACTCAATCTTGGGAAAATTCGCTTCAACTCATTGAATGCATTGCCTACAGGATCTAGGGCCTTGATGAAATTTTTAACAATCTCAAGCTTGATATGCAGAGGTGGAAGCAACACTTTTTCGATTGGCACAAGTGGAATTTCAACGACGTTTTCTCGACGCAATCTGAACCCTTGTCTCATAGGCCAGCTTTTATTGGCATATTGGTCGCCGGCATATCGAGTATCCCATAAACGTATAAAACACATGTTTTTCGTATATCCCGTCTGCATTCCTCTCAAAAGAGTTATCACCTTCAAATCTGCACAAATCTTCCAACGATGGGCTTCATATTTCACCAAATCAAGGATTTTTTTCAATGATTCGTAATTTTCTTCCGTTGTTGTGCTGATGGCAATCGGGACACTATTTTTTGAGTTTGTGACATGAAGCAAAACCGCCTTGAGACTACTTTTGGACGAATCGATGAAAAGATGCCAGTCTTCTGGTTTATACTCATGATGCATTCTTAATACCAATTCCTTGATATCGGTGCAGTACGGGAATTAATTGTCTTCGATGGATTTGAATAAAGCAGTGAAGTGTCTATGACGGCCGATTGCTCCTTATTCTTTCATATTAGGTGCTAAGACATTCTTTTTTTCAATTCCTGAGTCAAAATAATGGACTGACGCTGGGATAATTTCAATCGACGAATAATTTTATCCAGATCTTTTTGAGAAAATTACATTGTGGAGATACATTTGATGGTACATAAACCGATGCAGACGTTCCGCCATTAGTATCAAAAGTAGATGGAATGTACTCTTCTGTCGGACTGGGTCTTTTTGGTATTGGAATGGATTCCGAATGTGGTAACGGCAACTGAACAAACCGAGTTCCTCTGAGTTCAACTTTACGTTTTTTAGCTCTGTTCAATCCGACAATTTCATCAACACAAGCAAAACAGTCATCTGGATTATGTTCTTGAGGATTTGTCCAAATTACTGGAATGCCAAAAGGCATAGATTTGAATTAACCTGTAATGAAAAAAGCTTCAATTGATACAATTTTGAGATAAATGATAAATTATTTCATTTTCCACTCTGTCTTAGACACAATCAGTATAAACGACTTTTGGAACCCAGTTCACATCTTTGATTACAGTTTGGTTGAAATATTGTGTGTACGATTCAGCAATTTCAGAAATTGAACGCTTGCTTGTCATTATAGTAAACTTTCCACAAATGTAGCAAAATTTATTAAATTTACTTCACGAATTCACTTTTGATATTTTTACCAAATATATAACTTGTGTAAACAAAGAAACTTCAACAAGAAATGTCAAATTAAGAAATATCAGAACTAGAATATTAAAAATGGCACACAAATACATAGCAAAATACGAACTAACATCAGTGACAATACGTATAATACGTATAATAAATACGTATAATAACAGTGACACCTGTGAGGAATTAGAGTTAAAATCATGATTGTGCGTTTAAATTTTTGATTTAACTATAGAAATGTGTTTTATTTTCTTATTTTAAGATTTTAAAGAGAAATTCTCTTGATTTTTCTATTATTTAGATGAAAATAAACGAAAAAATGGCAAAGAAATGGAGTTTTTGGACATTTTGTTATGAAACGGTGTTTGAATGAGGTTTTTTATGTTGGTATATTCAGAAAAGTTGTTGGCCATGCCAATAGCTGAAACTTTGCCCGAGACAGTGAAGCGATAATCCGAACGGTTAGGGAATTACAAGCATATAATGTACTGAAGTCATAAGCGACGAACCCTACTAAAATCAGCTAACTTCAAAGGCGAATCTCTCCTAAATAAGAGCTAACTTTCAAAAACGGTGGTTACCACTGGATTCAACGTACCCCATATAGGTTTACTAGGTATGTCTCCCGCGTGTTAGAATTTTGAAGTGTCATTTTCACGCACTGTGTTATTATCAGAGTTCGTCATAATACCTAAGAAACCTGGTGCAAAGAAATGTGAAGACTATCGAACTATTCTCTTATGAGCCATATGTTAAAGCTTCTCCTAAAAATTATACACAAAAGAATATACAGGATCTGTGAAGAATACATGTCGGAGACTTAGTTTGGATTTCGGGATGTAGTAGGCACAGGAGAAGCCCTATTTATTATTCAGGTGCTGTTCCAGAGGTGCAGAGATCTTAACTGCGACCTATATGCTTGCTTTGTGGACTATAGTAAGACTTTCGACTGAGTTCAACATCACAAATTAATCGAAATTTCGGGCAATATAGGTATCAACGGAAAAGATCTGGCCATAATATCACAACTATATTGGGGACAGTCAGCGTATATAATCATAAACGAAGAACATTCAACGGCGATAAGTATTTCCCGAGCCGTAAGACAAAGATGCGTGCTTTCCCCACTATTATTCAATGTGTGTTCGGAACACATTTTTAGGATTTTGAGGACGTGAACGCCTGAATAAACCTCAATGGTAAAATACAGACCAACATCCGCTACGCTGACGATACAGTAATTATGGCAGATAGTGTGAGTGGATTACAACAACTGATGACACGAGTGGTAGAAGTCAGCATGGTGTACGGTCTAGATATAAATGTCAACAAGACAAAATACATGGTGGTTAGCAAAAATCAAATCCCACATGAACTTCTAATACTCAACCAACAACAAATCGGAGGAGTGACAAAATACACATACCTGGGCACTGTACTAAATGACCAATAGGGTCATTCGCAGGAGAAGTGTTCTTAAAAATCAGCTCAGTGCTTAAGAGCCGATCTCTAACTTTAACCACAAAAATACGACTTCTTGGGTGATACGTTTTCTCTGTCATACTTTACGGCGTGGAATCATCATCAAAAAACTGCAGCCCTTGAAATGTGGCTTTATCGTAAGATTTTAAGAATTCCGTGTATAGACCATGTATCTAACGTAGAAGTCTGCCGAAAAATGGAGAAAGATCCTGAATTAATAACCACGATAAAGACGACCAAACTTCAATATCTGGGTCATATAATGAGAAATGAAGAAAGATATGGGCTGCTGCAAAGGATACTACAAGGTAATATCCCAGGTAAACGCGGGCCTGGCAGACGAAGGATCTCCTGGCTCAAGAACCTCAGGACATGGTTCTCAGTATCAACAACTGGACTTTGCCGTGCCGTAACAAACAAGATTATAATCGCCAGAATGATAGGCAACATCCGGACCGGATAGGCATCACAAAAAGAAGAAATTCAGTTGAAGATGTTGATGGCCGACCATCTCGGCCGCAGTTGAATACACTATAACACTCTAATGCACGTATTCTTGATGAGGTAGATTCACCGTAAGCCTTCTATAACATTTCAAGCGATTCGGCACACGAAATTCAATTTGCAATATAAAATATAGAACAAATATTATGTTCGATATCTTCATCCATTGCAAATATCGCAAAATGCACTCGTGAGAACTCACAAAATCTGCACTGTAAACTTACTAAATATATCGCGTTCAAATTCCGCGTCAATATAGAAGACAGTTGTACCAACTTAGCAACAACAAATATTTTGACAATCGTTTTAAGCAGATTCTTTGAATAAACAAATCCCAGTACTGTTTCGACAGAATACATGGAATACATACTCCAGTGGAATTTGAAAGGAGTTCAAACTCAGATTGAACAATTACAGGTCCCTGTGTCTAAAACTTTTCCTAACATAATTTGTATACAAGAAACCAATTTTAAAAATGATTTTTTTCGGGAAATTGAAGGCTACAAATGTTTTTTTCGAAATAGAGTTGCTACTTATGTCAGAAATTCGTTTAGTGAAAAACAAATCGCTACGGAAAGAGACCTCGAAGTAATTGCAGTTGAGATTCAGTATTTTAGTACTAAGCCTAATATACTAAATACCTATATACCGCCAGCCAATGATTTTTCCCCACGCAATTCACAAACCTTCGTTTCTTCTATTTCTTTTCGCGCATTATACTAGGTGACTTTAATGCACACAACATTATCTGGGTATCACTCTCTACAGATGTGCGAGGAGATGAAATGGAAACATTTATTGACACTAACAACTTAGTCCCTTCCAAATACTGGATAAGAAACCAGATTCAATTGTGTCATAGGTCAATCCCTTGCCATTAGAAAGTGAACTTTCACAACCGTTATAAATAAAAAACCACATAACACTTGATAAATGGAACTCAAAATCAGATGATTAGACATTCTATTCGTCATACATTCACAACAAGATTGATATGCTTAACATAGATACCGATATATCTAATATTGTCACTCAGGTTACTTCTCTTTTGAATGAAGCCGCAATTGAAAGCAAAAGTTGTGCTTCCGAATGGTGAAAACAATATTCTTTGGTGAAATGAAAACTGCAAACATGCAATAAGGCACAGTAAACGAGCTTTTTACTGACTCAAAAAGCATTATACTCAGAATAATCTCATAGAATCCAAGAAGCTCAGAGCAAAAACCTGATTCGTGTTGAAAAACAGCAAAAAGGAGTCATGGCAGTTGTTTCCTCGACCATCCCGGAGACTCAATCAGCAAAGATATGGAAGAAAATAAGAACCATCAGGGAACCACCTAAACATATCAAATAACAAGCTTACTAGTGAACAATAATGTTCTAACACAAGGTACTGATTTGGCAGAAGCATTCGCAGATACATACGAACAAAATTCGAGAGACGAAAATTGTCATCCGGATTTCACGAGATACAAAAATGTACAAGAAAGTATTCCACTGTTAATATCCGAAAATTCTTCCGAAGAAGACGTTCTCAATATTCCTATTCACATAGATGAGCTTCTCCATGTCCTTCAGAAATGTGAAGACTCAACTCCTGGTCCAGACAATATTCCTTTTCGTTCGTAACTAACCTATCAGAAAAAGCAATAAACAGTTCTGCTTGCCTCATTCAACAAAATCTTCCTTGGTATAACTTTTCCCCCAAACAGCAAAAGCCTCTACATAAAACGAATAAGCCACAGAATGACACAAAGTCCTACTGACCTGTAGTGCACTTGCGCTATGTGTATATTCATTGAGAGAATCATCAACAATAGATTACAATGGTTTTTGGAAAATAACAATAAACTTATCCCTGAACAAAATGGCTTCCGCCGAAATAGATCCACAACATACAATATTCTAAATCTTGAATCAGAAATTAATGACGCATTTAATCGGAAGCAAATGGTTCTAGCAGTGTTTATCGATATTCACAGAGCATTCGAGATGGTGTGGAGGCACAAGATCATCATGTCATTGAATAGTTGGGGAATAAAGGGAAATATGTTATCGTTTATTCAAAACTTTCTTGAAAGCAGAAAATTTCAAGTTAAAGCTATCCTCGGAAAGAATTCAAGAAAACGGAGTTCCGCAAGGAGGTGTCCTGAGTCCTACTCTTTTCATAATACTAATAAATGAGATATTGACAATGTTCAAGCACCAGTGACACCCCTTTTTTTGCAGATGACTTGCAAATATTTGTGAAAGGACTAGATATCGACACAATGCGCAGTCTACTCCCGAAAACGATAAATCTCCTATTAAAATGGGGCTATAACAGTGGTTTTCAATTCTCAACAGAAAAAACTAATTGCGTTCTATTTTCAACAAGAAACAAAACATATCCTATCATTTCTTTGAAAGGCAAATATCTAGAGTTTGTAAATAATGTGAAACTACTAGGTGTTTGGTTCGGTGAAAAAATGAATTCGAGGAAACATATTGAGTCAACCAAGATTGATTGCACTAAAATCCTCAATTTACTGAGGGGTTCTAGAGAGTCAAAATTGGGGAGCCGAATCGAAAAGTCTTTTAGACATATATAGGTGTTTGATCAGATCTAAAACTGAATATGGAGTTATTGCTCATTCGACAGCTAGAGAAAGCTATCATAAAAAATAGGAACTATTCTAAACCAGGGACTGCGTATTATAACTGGAGCTTTTAGAACAAGCCCTATTCATAGTCTTCATTGTTTAGTAGGCGAAATACCACTGAATTATCGCACACAAATCATTACTTTGACATATGCATCCAAAATCAGCTCCACAGTTAACCATCAGAACATAAGATATATAACAGTGAGTCGTCGAAATGATACAAATACAAACTCGAACCAAAGTCGTCCCTTTCATAAAATATTGAATGAAACACTTCAGGAACTGCAGGTTCCGGAACCTTTCCACTTACCGCTACCTTCTTCCTCCATACCTCCTTGGTGCATAAACAAAATGGAAAAACCAACCTAACGAAATACAAAAAAGCGGAGATTTTCCCAGTGCTGGTAAGAAAATTATTCGAAGGAGAACTGTATAAAAATCCATCTACACAATTGCATCATTGAATACATCCACAGGCGTGGTAGGCCTAACTGTTGTCACACCTGATGGAACTCGAACTTATTTTCTTGCAAATGGTACGGTCTCCACTGGAGAAATGCTAGCCATTCACCAGGCTTCAATATATATTCTCAATAACCCTAAATCTTCATTCATCATCTGCTTGATTTCACTCAACTCGATTCAGGAGTTAACAGAAATGTATTCAAATTGTATCTTGGTACAACAGATAAACCAAATGAGATATCAAATTCACCTTATCAATGTGTCATTAGTGTTCATGTTCACTCCCTATCATGTCGGAATTTCTGGAAATGAAAGTGCTGATATCGCAGCAAAAAATGCCTCAAAAGAAACCCTAAATCTCAAGCTGCTGGAACCAAGTGATTTCAAGAGTGTGGTCAAGAAAAAGGTCCATGAAGTTTTGCAAATGCAGTGGTCCCAATCAGAAAAATTTTTGAAGCAGATAAAACCAAGGAGCTATGAAATTATAAAAATACCGAAGAAGAGGAAAGATCAGGTTAAGATAGCAAGACCACCAATGATAACGAAGGAGCATCCTCCCAAGTGTGAACTAGACATTAAGCACATAATTGTGGAAACCCCAAAACATGATCAAGAGAGACTCGCTTCCAAAATAAAGTCCACACTACCAGATGCACTTGGAAATAACTCTGACAATATAAATGACACTCACATTTTCCAAACTCATCAATCTATATGAAATGTTATAATGCCATAACAAATCTGTAAAACCTGTAAATCGCATGTACCGATAGCGCTAGTGATCTTCGCAGTAAAAACACTTAAATTAAAATAAAAAAAAATACATGGACAGTTATTTTTCAGACTACAGAATTAGTGAAAGCAATTAGACAAATACGTCACCGTACAGTGACTTCCAACTATTAGTTCACGCCTTAAAAAGACATTCTTTTGTTTTCGCATTATACTTAATTTTCCTCATCTAATTTATTTTTGATTAGAATAATTAGAGGGCGCATGTGAAGTGATACGATAACATACCTTAGCGCCACGAATGTATTCTTATGCATCATTCTTATAGCTTCTTTCTCCGCATCTCAATCAGAGAAGAATTCGATTATTAATGAGATAAAAAACACAAGGTTTAACTTTAATCTACACTTTTTTTGAAAAAATTCGACGACGTTTCACTGACACAGCAGCTTTATCAAGAATGAAAAACAGAATGAAGAGTATGGTATTATAAACAAATCGTAGAACAAGTTGGACGAATAACAGAAAAATCCACACCGAGCCATTGTACAGTTAGTATGAAAGGTAATAAAAACTAATTAAACAAGTTAAGTAGGGGTGAATAATTCACATCTACCTGTTCATTCAATGATGTGGATGGAATTAATGAATGAATTAATTAATTAATTCTTAATTTCATTAATTCCATCCATTTGAACATTAAATTCACGATAGAAATTGAACAGAACGATTCCATTAATTTTTGGACTTAAAATCACTAAACAAAATAATAATCATGTTTTTCGGTCTTTCGTAAACCAACACATACTGATACAATTATACATAACTACTCATTACATCCAATTCAACACAAAGTTGCAGCTTTAAACAGCATGGTACATCGGTTACTCAATTTACCTTTATCAGTAGAAGATTATAATAAAGAGATAAACATCATCAAACAGATAGCCATTAATAATTCACATAATCCGGATATGATAGATCTAATCATTCGTAAAAACTGTATCAGAAAGCAATAAATGAAGTATATCCTATTCATAAAGACTATAAAATATTCAACAGTTTAACATTTTGCGGTTCTGCAAGTACAAATATTAAATCCTTTCTCGTCAAACAAAATCTTAATATAACTTTCAAAACTTCTAATAATTTAGGTAAACACATTTAAATAATAAATCTCGTATTGAAAAATCAAGTAAATCAGGAATCTATAAACTCAATTGCGGTTCTTGTGATAAAATTTATATCGGTAGGATCTATAGGAGTTTTGGCATAAGAACATCTGAACATAAACGTAGCTTCGATAAAATAAATCTGATTCAAATTATTCAAACCACCTAATAAAATAAAAACTTTGACAAATTACATATAAAATCAAAAAGTTCAAAATTAGATCTTCTAGAAGCATTAGAAATAAATAGATACACA
Source organism: Cryptolaemus montrouzieri (assembly GCA_013387265.2). Classification (NCBI taxonomy): domain Eukaryota; kingdom Metazoa; phylum Arthropoda; class Insecta; order Coleoptera; family Coccinellidae; genus Cryptolaemus; species Cryptolaemus montrouzieri. The sequence goes on along the minus strand of JABFTP020000062.1, from coordinate 17,949,251 downwards.
AACATTCGGACAAGCTTTTGAATGAACAGGTAGATGTGAATTATTCACCCCTACTTAACTTGTTTAATTAGTTTTTATTACCTTTCATACTAACTGTACAATGGCTCGGTGTGGATTTTCCTGTTATTCATCCAACTTGTTCTACGATTTGTTTATAATACCATACTCTTCATTCTGTTTTTCATTCTTGATAAAGGCTGCTGTGTCAGCGAAAGGTCGTCGAATTTTTTCAAATAAAGTGTAGATTAAAGTTAAACCTTGTGTTTTTTATCTCATTTATATCATGGATCTACATCAAGTAACGGCCTCCACAATTAAAAAAAAAAACAAAAATTCGATTATTGTTTATATCGATGAAACGCACATTTTGTTATTGATTTCAAAATATAGTTTCGTCCGCAAATATATAGTGAACGCCATTCCTGTTCATCCCCGCAGTTAATTATAGAATTGTAGTATTTTCATCGCAAATAGAATAGTGACATCCGCAATATAGTGAACCCGCATTAGAATAAATTCGTAACAATCTAGTGGAAGGTTGAGAGAAAAACCATCATCTCTCAGATAGTGAAGATACGACGCTAACAAAAATCAGTACCACATTCTTCATTCTCCTTTCCTTCTGTACCTACCCTCTTCACCTTTAACGAAGGATTGGTGCCACATAAATAGAGCCGAACTAGGATTGGTGGTAAGTTATTTTTTCTTCTATCTCGATTATCCACTAGACTTTAGAACGTACAGTCCAGAGCTCTATTAGATCTTTGAGATTCTCTCGGTCAAACTTTCATTATTTCAAAGCCACCAAAGACTCGAACACTAGTACACTACAAAATGTTACATTTCACATCCACACGACTCGTCTGATTTGACCAGGTGTGTTTTCTGGTTGTTTTTTTTTACCTAAAAAGATACTTACGTGGTCGACCTTTTATAACAGAGGAGATCGCTGAGGCATTCCTTGACGTCTATGAGAATATTCCCAAAGTTGACTAGCTTCAGTTGTGGAAACCTCGTTGACATAAATGAACCAATTTGCATCATACGCTGGTGCATTTTTGTAGCTCAAAAGATGATTTGTAACTATTGAAAAGGACTTTAGTAGATGAAACTCATGTAGATTGAGTAATAAGAGTGCAAGGATAGATACTTCTGGAGAACCATTACTGAAAGTGAAAGAATGATTACTTTTTCCTCTAACATAAATTTAATTCGAAATATTCTGCGAAACAACATATTCTTGATCAGCTAAACAATTTTCAAGAATACGACTTCTTAATTTACTCTGACTTCTGATCGAAATGCACCTGCTACTGTGTCTTCTGATTTCAAAATCATCAGTTTTCTGAATTTCTCACTCCCATTATGGAAACAAATTTAAAACGTATTCACATCAACAACACTGTTATCTTTGATATAAACTTTTTTTACAGCATTCTGCATAATCATCTAACCCATCCAAACCCGTCACAAACATGTTATAATCATTCAAGTCCCATCTTAATCGGTATATTCAACTAAAAGTATAATCGAAATAAGCGCGAAAAAAACTGCTACTATTATGGATGTTCCAGTTTATTGAACTCTCACTTCCCCGGAGCATTTCTTTTCACCGTTGCCCTACCTGGCCTACCCCAAGGGTTGACGACTTGCGAGCGGTCAGCGGAAATCGGATCGTAAAAAACGAAAGTTAACCCGATTCCGAAAGGCTAGAGGCGTTTTTGCAGCGGCAGAATTCGTATGAAGGACGGTCAGAATAAGGCGTGATATCTGACGGATAAAGGGGGGGTAATAAAATGTTCGTCACAGACATAAGAATCTAATATAGATGATGATATTATTCATTCTTACATGTATTCAGGCCCGCCGCTAGTAGTCTGATCTATAAGTTCAAATTGGTGTTAATTCCACATACTATTGCTAAAATTATGTGGGTGGGCTCATTCGATTCGGAATAATGTCTAGATCATTGTGCTAAAAAATCAAATTAGCAGATAAAAATTTCAAAGTTATAAACAAATTAAGCACCCCAGAAAATGGTGTTTAGTTTTCCTTATATTTCGTAAACAATAAATATTATCGAATTTTGAAAAAAACCCTTAAGAGGAGGAAATTTACGAAAAAAGTTCCGACTCCGGAACTGTATCTCCATTATTAATAATTTTAATTAAACACTGAAAATAGCTCTCCGCGCCATAGTTAGATTGCGCACGGTCTCAAAAGCAAATACGTCACTTAATTAAATTTTTTAAGTACTTAAAGTCAATCAAAAATCTATAAAATTATCGTATAATCTAAACACTTTACAGAATTAATTTCAGTTGGAATTTTTATTTTTGTCAATTTTAAACAATTTAGACGATTGTTAATTAACAACTTTTGTCAAACTTTCTTCATCGTTGTACATTAAAAAATGTTTAAATAATTGCCGTAAAATTTTGTTGCTTCTTGGAGCCCTTGAAATTTACATACAAAACAAGATTCCGTCATGAAAGTTTTAAAAACTTTAATACTTTGTTTATAATAATTTATTGAATTTACAGTTTTATTGTATTTTTCATTTTTGTTAATTTAAATAAATTATTATAAACAAAGTATTAAAGTTTTAAAACTTTCATGACGGAATCTTGTTTTGTGTGTAAATATCAAGGGCTCCACGAAGCAACAAAATTTTACGGCAATTATTCAAACATTTTTTTAATGTACAACGATGAAGAAAGTTTGACAAAAGTTGTTAACTAACAATCGTCTAGATTGTTTAAACATTGACAAAATAAAAAATTCCAACTGAAATTAATTTTTGAAGTGTTTAGAATATACGATAATTTTGTTAGATTTTTTGATTGACTTTAAGTTCTTAAAAAAAATTTAATTAAGTGACGTACTTGCTTTTGAGACCGTGCGCGCAACCTAACTATGGCGCGCGGAGAGCTATTTTCAGTGTTTAATTAAAATTATTAATAATGGAGATACAGTTCCGGAATTCAGATTTTTTTTTTAGTAAATTTCCTCCTCTTCAAGGATCTTTTTTTCAAAATTCGATTATATTTATTGTTTACGAAATATAAGGGAAAAATTTTCTGGGGTGCTTAATTTGTTTATTATAACTTTTGAAATTTTTATCTGCTAATTTGATTTTTAGCACAATGATCTAGACATTATTCCGGATCGAATGAGCCCACCCACATAATTTTAGCAATAGTATGTCGAATTAACACCAATTTGAACTTACAGATCAGACTATAGCGGTTCGAACGCAATTCCTATCGTGTCGCCCCTATCTAACTACAAAACCTAGGTGTTTATAAAAATGTGAAAAAAAAATGCTGTACAGTAAAAAACTATGTTATATTAGGTTATTTTATACAAGATAGATACACTAATACGACATTGAATGAAAAAATGAAGGCAAGAAAGGTGCAGTTTATACATATTATGTAGGTAGGTATAGGTATTAAGTTACTTTACAGAAACTGCACCTTTCTTGCCTTCATGTTGGCAAAATCAGCTATAATTTTTTTTGTGTCTAGTCTATTTAGAATCTCATGATCAATTGAAATTATTGCTAAATTACTTAGTCTTTGCTGGTGCATAGTTGATCTCAAATAGTTTTTTATTATTTTTAACTTTGAAAATGACCTTTCACCAGATGCAACTGAAACCGGCAATGTAAGTAGTATCCTTAGCGCTATTGCTGTATTCGGAAATGTTGACATTAATTCATTAGCAAAAATGTATTGCAATAGGGTTTGTGGATCATTAGACTGGTTTTCAGTTAAATGCAACTTTAAAGCATTGATTTCATTAAACATATCTATACCGTCAATATCTGCGTCACTACTTGAACTATCTTTTAGCTTCACATTCAAATCTTTACAATGTTTCATTGAATCATCTTTGGAGTAACTAAACAAGTTATTATTGGTGAAAAAGCCAAAAACGTCGGTAAAAGTTTCCAACTCATCGAATCTACGTTTTAAAGTAGTTAAGGTTTGTTCCAGGATCCTAAAAAGAACATCTACCTTGTATTTTGTTTTAGGGTCTAGTAAGACTTCATCACTCTGTTCATACTGAAATTGAGTTGGTTTTCTTCGTAGACGAACGGTATCTATAGGCGGAAAATCTGCATCTACATTAAGTTCCCGAGCCACAGTGGTAGCTTCTTCTAACACCCTTTCGAAATGCTCATCTGTGCGATATTCGGTGAATTTATGAATCAATTTATTTAACAAATTTATGCAGATTTGAGTATTTACTGTGGGGTTTTGCATCATTTTGCCAATAGCATTAATTTCGTTTAAAATATCAAACCAAATTACAACTAAGCAAATAAATCTATAATTATGAATATTCAAAGCAAGCGAATTTGCTTTGTGAGTTGTTGTACAATCCCATTCCGACGAATTGTTATCTGATATTTCAAGTAAAGCGTCAAATATTTTTTGGAGGCGATACCGTAAAGAATTGACTGCATCGATTCTGCTAGACCATCGCGTGGCACTTAATGCCTTTAGTCTTAAATCAGGTAAATGCTTGCAAATTATGGATCACCTTTTGGTAGAAGACGAAAAGAAAACTTAAATTTCTTGAATTAAGTTGAAAAAGTTGACCGTGTCGTGCGTTATATTTGCCGCATCGTTAACCAAATTGAGACTATGCGTCGAGCATGGAACGTAAAATGCACGATTATTCATTTCCAATATTTTTTTTTGTAATCCATTGTGTTTTCCACGCATATTAGAACCATTGTCATAAACTTGGCCACGTAAGTTTTTAATATCAAGGTTTAATTGCGAAAATAAATCTAAAACAAAATTTAATAGTCCTTCACCTGTGGAGCTGGTTATCGGACAGATGCCAATAAAACTTTCGCATATTGTAACATTTTTAGTTTCACTGTTTAAAACAACATACCTTAGTATAACTGTAATTTGTTCTGTGTGACTTACATCTGGTGTGCAATCTAATATGATAGAGAAATATTTTGATTCTCTGACTTTGTTCAGAATATAATTTTTTATGGTCGTGCCGAGTAAATCAATGATTTCATTCTGAATCTGATCTCCTAAATAGTGAGTCATGCGAGTTGAATCGAATTTCGAGGCTTGAATTCTGTGAATATGTTCCCGCATAACTGAATCAAAGTATGCTATCATTTCTATTGCTTTGAGAAAATTACCATTATCATGCTCATATAATATTTTGGACGAGCCCTAAACGCCAGACATTGATGAGATAAAATTTTATAACAGCTATGATCCTTTCCAATACATCACACCATTATTTTTTTCAGATTCTAATAGTCTCAGTTGCATTTGATTTACAGTAGTTTTATTTTTTAACATATGATTTAGTTGGACCCAACATTTTAAATTTTCGCTATGGGAAATGCTTGTTTCGTGTCGTTTTAAGGTAGATGACAGATGTTGCCAATCGGAAAAACCGCTTGGAGCTGACAGACTACTTACAGTTTTACTGAATATTTTACAACAAAAACAATAGACTGAATCTTTTGACGTAGAGTAAACAAGCCATTCTCTGTTAATTTTGTCTCCATTTGCAAGATTTCTAGAGTAATAGCTGTTTGCAAATTTTCTTCCATCGATATTAGCAGGAAAATTGTGGTTAAACAGCTGCACGGGACCACGGCTAACCAAAATATTAACAATATCATTAGTCATACTGGCGGGCCACGAACCGGGATCATCACCACAATCTAAACAGCAACTTGATGACGATAAATTGCTTACAGGTTCTTTAGCACTACTTTCTCTTTTTTTAGTTTCACTGGAGTCTCCTTCTGAAGGACTAACATTTTTCTCTTCAGATACCTCCATAAATTCTAGATTTAAAGCTGCGCTTGTTGAAGCTACATCTACGTCAACATTCTCTTGACATTCAGAGTCCCTATTTTCTGGTTTGCTAAAAAATTTCTCAAGAGATCCCGCTAGTTTTTTTCTCTGTATCTTTTTCTCGTTTTTGCCGTCGAAATTGAGATCCTGAAATTTTTTTCCTTTTTTGCGGTTCCTGGAATGTTTTTGAAAAAGTTTAGTATACGCTTGTACAAAAGTAACTTAAATCCCAAAAGGGGGTCGATCATTCCACCCATTATTGCGAACAACCTTTAATAGGGGGTCAACACTGAAATCGCGAAAAAAAATCAGCTTTTCCATACATTGTGTATGGAGTAGTTATTTTTTTCGCGATTTCACCGTTTACCCTATAGTAAAAGGTGTTCGTATTTATGTGTAGAATGACTCCCTTTCGGGGTTTAAGTTACTTTTGTTACACCCTGTATAGGTATAATTTTAATATTTTTTTTTATAAATCTTCACTCTTAAGTTGTATAACAGAAAAAAATACCCTTTAAATCACAATAATAATCACAATACTACTGCGAAAAAAAAATTTTCATACCTACTGCACACAAATGTAATGGAATAACTAATTTTTTTTTCGCGACTTCAGAGTTGACCCCATAGTAAAAGTTGTTCGTATTGATTAGATGGAATGTCCCCCTTTCGTTACTTAAGTTACTTTTGTTACACTCTGTATTAATTTTAATACATTTTTTTTAAATTTTACTTTAAGTTTTTTCAGTAAAATAACCTTTAAATTTTACATGAATACCTGCTGTTTATATGAATGCGCCCATATGCTGATTACTTAAACAAAGACACTTACCATAATTATGATTTTTTGCGCCGACGGATAATATAAATAATTTTCTAAATTATTTTTATAGTCACAAAATATACAGAATATTATTAATTTTAAGTACCCTGGACCGTTTCCGGATTTCACATTAATTGAAGTTTGTTGTTCACTCACATCACTTTCGCATTTGTGTTAAATAAATAAAAACAAATAAATGAGTATATAGTTTTAAGGGGATTTCCCCTGATATCTGTGGGATTTCCCTATTTCGCATAGAGCACGATACGGATTAACTTTGTTCTCATGAATTTCAATAGATGGCGCTATGTAATGCTACGATATAAAAGAAATATTTGGGCGCCGTTCATTATATTATTTTTATAAGGATAATCTTTTTAGTATTGTGAGGTGACAATATCTGAATTTTAGTCGATGATTGTCTGATTTGCCGCCCCCCTTGCCTTGTACGCCCGCTTACGGCGGACCTGCATGTATTGCTTAGCTTTAGATAGCTATTTAAATTCTATATTTTCACTAAACATTTGACACTATTGGTTTGTACTTGATGCAAATCCATTTCGAAAGATAAATGAAAGAAAATTTGATTTACACTTATTCACAATATTTGTAAGGCGTTTCGACGACACAGCGCCATCATCAGTAGGGTTTCATCAAGTCATGCAGCTTGAAAATTTTCGAAAAACTTGACTCGACTCAAAATTCTAGCTGTTGAAAAATGAAAGGTTTTACTTGACTCTAACCTAAAAGCTTAATTTGATATCAAGGTTTTTCAAGCTGCTTGAAAGCTTGATACTTGTGGGAGCATAAATTTGAATTCACTTGCTAATCGCTTGTTGCCGTACCGTACAGGTGCAGTAGAAGCAGGTAGTATCTCTAGTAGTCACTCAGAATTTTTCAAGAGGCTGCGACATACTAAAATTCAAATCTTGTACGTTCGTTCTAGAAAATTCGTTTCGCAGCGTAACAAGTAGATACAAAAAACTCCGCGGGGGGATTTGTTCAATTGAACCAACAAAGGAAAAAAGTCAACCTGTAGTAATTTCAGAAATATCATTCCTGTATTCAATAATATTACCCAACAAAATATCAATCTAACCTACAACCTTCGATAGATTTCTATATAATATAGAATAGCGGTAATGGCGATCGTCGTAGCAATTTGAAACATGGAGAATGCCGATCTTAATAGGGACCGCGTTCTCTCGCCGAACTACTGTCGAAGGTTTTTCAGCCAGGACGTCCTTCTTTCTCCAGATGCACGCCTCCCTTGGATAAATAGTCGTAGGAGCTTGTACTTTTCATTTCGCATAACATAACCAAAGTACTGGAGTTTCCGTTTTTTGATTTCTGTGAGTAGCTGACGATCACGTTCGATCTAGCAAAGGACTTCTACGTTAGATACGTAGTCTCTCCAAGAGATTCTAAGCAATCTCTAGAGAATCCACATTTTGAATGCTTCAATTTTCTCCTCTAGGCACTGAGTAAGCGTTCAGCCTTCTATACCATACAACACTACTGGGAAAACATAACAACAAGATCCAAACTCAGGTTTCTACTAGTCAGCAACTTTTGCATCTTAATGAAAATTGCTCGAGCCTGTTAAATAATTCTACTCTGTTTCTCAGGTCTCATTTCCCACTTGCTGTTGACTAGGCAGCCGATGTATTTAAATTACGTTCAGCGTTCAATTTGCTGACCCCTCAGTTGAAGAGCGACAGGAATGTCTTCATTTTTGCTGATTACCATGAGTTTGGTCTTCTCAATATTAATTTTTATGCCATACTTTTCGCTGGCTGCGTTTACTCGGTCTAGCAGTAATTGTAGTCCTCAGCTTTGTTGCTATAAGCACCATATCGTCCGCGTATTGGAGGTTATTTATTAGTTTTCCAAGCTACCAAAGGCTACCGAAGAGTTTTTGCAAAAAGGTTTTCATCAAACTATGTTTTAGACACAACAAACATGGTGCCACCAAGCATCCCATATGTTAATCGACTATGTCTGAAGCACAGTACAGGGTTCCTTCGGTAAAGCGCCCTATTCAACAACTTAACTGTAAAGTAAAAGTGCGTTTGGATGGAATGCCACCAACTGTTTTGACGAAATGTGTTGCAGAGTTAGCACTTGTTCTTAATGTTTCTGGAATGTTGAGAAGTTGCAAGAAATGCTTACTCTAAAATTGCTATTGTTACCTCAAAAGCCTTGGACAGGGTTGGGCACGCAACCTTGGCGAATGAATTAATCGCATACGGACTTCCTGAAACCTTGTTTGGTTGGATTATTATCATCCTCATCTTCTTAAGATGGTAGGACGACTGAAATTTCTCAGGTTATTGCAGAAATAGCTCAGGTTTCATGCTCTCATCAATTATTTTTCTTTTGCAGATTAATGATCAGTTCCACTTGACCCATAACAGAATATTTGGGTTTTAAGGTTTCTCATTCTCTAGTCCTCACTGAGGAGTCACACCGACAAAAATACCAGGAGAACATAAAACTGAATTCAGACTTGTAGAAGATACCAGAATGGGACTGGTTGGATTTGGTCGATTGCGCGAACAAGACGCGATCAACAACGATATTCAGAAAAGTCACTGATGGTGATCCTACTTTAATCATGTAGGGACATTAATTTGCTTCAGAAAAGAACATTCATTTACTCGACATCATAATCACCACTAGAGTTTGCTGGCATGGTTATGTGTCAGTCGTTGCTTCATCTGCTTCTGCTAAACTGTTTTCTTTTCAGGAGTGAGCAATACTTCGAGCATCACAGCTGATGCTCATATACAAAACATAGAATACTGTTCCCATGTGTGGGACTCTGCACCGAAACATTCATCACATCAATTGGAGAGCGGTCAGAGAAGAGTAGTTCTTCCCGGAAATTACGCGCCATCACCTGCCTTTCGTTCAAAGGTGGCAGGTTATTATTATTTATTATCGTGGACTTATGCACTATCTCAGCTGTTAGCTGGATGTAATTTACCTTTCCCAAATTCAGCTATCAAAGGGAATAGGCTCGATTACAATATACTCGACATAAATTTCCTAACTATCCTACATGTATTAAGAATTACAGCTTTTTGCATTTCTATATAGGTATTCTTATGCAATTCTAATTTCTTAAGGCTATCATGCAAAGTTTTGGGTATTAACCCAGTGGAGGATACGATGACAGGAAGAATATCTATTTTCTCGAGGTGCCACATCTGCTTGATCTCAATAGCAAGGTCTGTGTATTTGGACTTCTTCTCCTGGAACTTATTCAGCACGTTGTTCAGGCGTTTCGACGACACAGCGCCATCATCAGTAGGGTTTCATCAAGTCATGCAGCTTGAAAATTTTCGAAAAACTTGACTTGACTCAAAATTCTAGCTGTTGAAAATGAAAGGTTTTACTTGACTCTAACCTAAAAGCTTAATTTGATATCAAGGTTTTCAAGCTGCTTGAAAGCTTGATACTTGTGGGAGCATAAATTTGAATTCACTTGCTAATCGCTTGTTGCCGTACCGTACAGGTGCAGTAGAAGCAGGTAGTATCTCTAGTAGTCACTCAGAATTTTTCAAGAGGCTGCGACATACTAAAATTCAAATCTTGTACGTTCGTTCTAGAAAATTCGTTTCGCAGCGTAACAAGTAGATACAAAAAACTCCGCGGGGGGATTTGTTCAATTGAACCAACAAAGGAAAAAAGTCAACCTGTAGTAATTTCAGAAATATCATTCCTGTATTCAATAATATTACCCAACAAAATATCAATCTAACCTACAACCTTCGATAGATTTCTATATAATATAGAATAGCGGTAATGGCGATCGTCGTAGCAATTTGAAACATGGAGAATGCCGATCTTAATAGGGACCGCGTTCTCTCGCCGAACTACTGTCGAAGGTTTTTCAGCCAGGACGTCCTTCTTTCTCCAGATGCACGCCTCCCTTGGATAAATAGTCGTAGGAGCTTGTACTTTTCATTTCGCATAACATAACCAAAGTACTGGAGTTTCCGTTTTTTGATTTCTGTGAGTAGCTGACGATCACGTTCGATCTAGCAAAGGACTTCTACGTTAGATACGTAGTCTCTCCAAGAGATTCTAAGCAATCTCTAGAGAATCCACATTTTGAATGCTTCAATTTTCTCCTCTAGGCACTGAGTAAGCGTTCAGCCTTCTATACCATACAACACTACTGGGAAAACATAACAACAAGATCCAAACTCAGGTTTCTACTAGTCAGCAACTTTTGCATCTTAATGAAAATTGCTCGAGCCTGTTAAATAATTCTACTCTGTTTCTCAGGTCTCATTTCCCACTTGCTGTTGACTAGGCAGCCGATGTATTTAAATTACGTTCAGCGTTCAATTTGCTGACCCCTCAGTTGAAGAGCGACAGGAATGTCTTCATTTTTGCTGATTACCATGAGTTTGGTCTTCTCAATATTAATTTTTATGCCATACTTTTCGCTGGCTGCGTTTACTCGGTCTAGCAGTAATTGTAGTCCCTCAGCTTTGTTGCTATAAGCACCATATCGTCCGCGTATTGGAGGTTATTTATTAGTTTTCCAAGCTACCAAAGGCTACCGAAGAGTTTTTGCAAAAAGGTTTTCATCAAACTATGTTTTAGACACAACAAACATGGTGCCACCAAGCATCCCATATGTTAATCGACTATGTCTGAAGCACAGTACAGGGTTCCTTCGGTAAAGCGCCCTATTCAACAACTTAATTGTAAAGTAAAAGTGCGTTTGGATGGAATGCCACCAACTGTTTTGACGAAATGTGTTGCAGAGTTAGCACTTGTTCTTAATGTTTCTGGAATGTTGAGAAGTTGCAAGAAATGCTTACTCTAAAATTGCTATTGTTACCTCAAAAGCCTTGGACAGGGTTGGGCACGCAACCTTGGCGAATGAATTAATCGCATACGGACTTCCCGAAACCTTGTTTGGTTGGATTATTATCATCCTCATCTTCTTAAGATGGTAGGACGACTGAAATTTCTCAGGTTATTGCAGAAATAGCTCAGGTTTCATGCTCTCATCAATTATTTTTCTTTTGCAGATTAATGATCAGTTCCACTTGACCCATAACAGAATATTTGGGTTTTAAGGTTTCCTCATTCTCTAGTCCTCACTGAGGAGTCACACCGACAAAAATACCAGGAGAACATAAAACTGAATTCAGACTTGTAGAAGATACCAGAATGGGACTGGTTGGATTTGGTCGATTGCGCGAACAAGACGCGATCAACAACGATATTCAGAAAAGTCACTGATGGTGATCCTACTTTAATCATGTAGGGACATTAATTTGCTTCAGAAAAGAACATTCATTTACTCGACATCATAATCACCACTAGAGTTTGCTGGCATGGTTATGTGTCAGTCGTTGCTTCATCTGCTTCTGCTAAACTGTTTTCTTTTCAGGAGTGAGCAATACTTCGAGCATCACAGCTGATGCTCATATACAAAACATAGAATACTGTTCCCATGTGTGGGACTCTGCACCGAAACATTCATCACATCAATTGGAGAGCGGTCAGAGAAGAGTAGTTCTTCCCCGGAAATTACGCGCCATCACCTGCCTTTCGTTCAAAGGTGGCAGGTTATTATTATTTATTATCGTGGACTTATGCACTATCTCAGCTGTTAGCTGGATGTAATTTACCTTTCCCAAATTCAGCTATCAAAGGGAATAGGCTCGATTACAATATACTCGACATAAATTTCCTAACTATCCTACATGTATTAAGAATTACAGCTTTTTGCATTTCTATATAGGTATTCTTATGCAATTCTAATTTCTTAAGGCTATCATGCAAAGTTTTGGGTATTAACCCAGTGGAGGATACGATGACAGGAAGAATATCTATTTTCTCGAGGTGCCACATCTGCTTGATCTCAATAGCAAGGTCTGTGTATTTGGACTTCTTCTCCTGGAACTTATTCAGCACGTTGTTCAGGCGTTTCGACGACACAGCGCCATCATCAGTAGGGTTTCATCAAGTCATGCAGCTTGAAAATTTTCGAAAAACTTGACTTGACTCAAAATTCTAGCTGTTGAAAAATGAAAGGTTTTACTTGACTCTAACCTAAAAGCTTAATTTGATATCAAGGTTTTTCAAGCTGCTTGAAAGCTTGATACTTGTGGGAGCATAAATTTGAATTCACTTGCTAATCGCTTGTTGCCGTACCGTACAGGTGCAGTAGAAGCAGGTAGTATCTCTAGTAGTCACTCAGAATTTTTCAAGAGGCTGCGACATACTAAAATTCAAATCTTGTACGTTCGTTCTAGAAAATTCGTTTCGCAGCGTAACAAGTAGATACAAAAACTCCGCGGGGATTTGTTCAATTGAACCAACAAAGGAAAAAAGTCAACCTGTAGTAATTTCAGAAATATCATTCCTGTATTCAATAATATTACCCAACAAAATATCAATCTAACCTACAACCTTCGATAGATTTCTATATAATATAGAATAGCGGTAATGGCGATCGTCGTAGCAATTTGAAACATGGAGAATGCCGATCTTAATAGGGACCGCGTTCTCTCGCCGAACTACTGTCGAAGGTTTTTCAGCCAGGACGTCCTTCTTTCTCCAGATGCACGCCTCCCTTGGATAAATAGTCGTAGAAGCTTGTACTTTTCATTTCGCATAACATAACCAAAGTACTGGAGTTTCCGTTTTTTGATTTCTGTGAGTAGCTGACGATCACGTTCGATCTAGCAAAGGACTTCTACGTTAGATACGTAGTCTCTCCAAGAGATTCTAAGCAATCTCTAGAGAATCCACATTTTGAATGCTTCAATTTTCTCCTCTAGGCACTGAGTAAGCGTTCAGCCTTCTATACCATACAACACTACTGGGAAAACATAACAACAAGATCCAAACTCAGGTTTCTACTAGTCAGCAACTTTTGCATCTTAATGAAAATTGCTCGAGCCTGTTAAATAATTCTACTCTGTTTCTCAGGTCTCATTTCCCACTTGCTGTTGACTAGGCAGCCGATGTATTTAAATTACGTTCAGCGTTCAATTTGCTGACCCCTCAGTTGAAGAGCGACAGGAATGTCTTCATTTTTGCTGATTACCATGAGTTTGGTCTTCTCAATATTAATTTTTATGCCATACTTTTCGCTGGCTGCGTTTACTCGGTCTAGCAGTAATTGTAGTCCCTCAGCTTTGTTGCTATAAGCACCATATCGTCCGCGTATTGGAGGTTATTTATTAGTTTTCCAAGCTACCAAAGGCTACCGAAGAGTTTTTGCAAAAAGGTTTTCATCAAACTATGTTTTAGACACAACAAACATGGTGCCACCAAGCATCCCATATGTTAATCGACTATGTCTGAAGCACAGTACAGGGTTCCTTCGGTAAAGCGCCCTATTCAACAACTTAACTGTAAAGTAAAAGTGCGTTTGGATGGAATGCCACCAACTGTTTTGACGAAATGTGTTGCAGAGTTAGCACTTGTTCTTAATGTTTCTGGAATGTTGAGAAGTTGCAAGAAATGCTTACTCTAAAATTGCTATTGTTACCTCAAAAGCCTTGGACAGGGTTGGGCACGCAACCTTGGCGAATGAATTAATCGCATACGGACTTCCCGAAACCTTGTTTGGTTGGATTATTATCATCCTCATCTTCTTAAGATGGTAGGACGACTGAAATTTCTCAGGTTATTGCAGAAATAGCTCAGGTTTCATGCTCTCATCAATTATTTTTCTTTTGCAGATTAATGATCAGTTCCACTTGACCCATAACAGAATATTTGGGTTTTAAGGTTTCCTCATTCTCTAGTCCTCACTGAGGAGTCACACCGACAAAAATACCAGGAGAACATAAAACTGAATTCAGACTTGTAGAAGATACCAGAATGGGACTGGTTGGATTTGGTCGATTGCGCGAACAAGACGCGATCAACAACGATATTCAGAAAAGTCACTGATGGTGATCCTACTTTAATCATGTAGGGACATTAATTTGCTTCAGAAAAGAACATTCATTTACTCGACATCATAATCACCACTAGAGTTTGCTGGCATGGTTATGTGTCAGTCGTTGCTTCATCTGCTTCTGCTAAACTGTTTTCTTTTCAGGAGTGAGCAATACTTCGAGCATCACAGCTGATGCTCATATACAAAACATAGAATACTGTTCCCATGTGTGGGACTCTGCACCGAAACATTCATCACATCAATTGGAGAGCGGTCAGAGAAGAGTAGTTCTTCCCGGAAATTACGCGCCATCACCTGCCTTTCGTTCAAAGGTGGCAGGTTATTATTATTTATTATCGTGGACTTATGCACTATCTCAGCTGTTAGCTGGATGTAATTTACCTTTCCCAAATTCAGCTATCAAAGGGAATAGGCTCGATTACAATATACTCGACATAAATTTCCTAACTATCCTACATGTATTAAGAATTACAGCTTTTTGCATTTCTATATAGGTATTCTTATGCAATTCTAATTTCTTAAGGCTATCATGCAAAGTTTTGGGTATTAACCCAGTGGAGGATACGATGACAGGAAGAATATCTATTTTCTCGAGGTGCCACATCTGCTTGATCTCAATAGCAAGGTCTGTGTATTTGGACTTCTTCTCCTGGAACTTATTCAGCACGTTGTTATTATTCGGTATGGCGACATCCACCAGCATTGCTGTTCTACATGTATTGAGAATTACAGCTTTCTGCATTTCTATATAGGTATTCTTATGCAATTCTGATTCCTTGAGCCTATCATACAAACTTTTGGGTATTGACCCAGTCGAAGAAATGATGACATGAACGATATCTATTCTCAACTGCGAGATCTGTGTATTTGGACTTTTTCTCCTGGAACTTGTTCGGCACGTTGTTATTATTAGGTATGACGACAACTACCAGCATTGCTATTTTGGCTCTCTTCTCATTCACCACTATATCCGGCCTATTATTCGTCACCATTCTGTCAGTGATAACAGGCCTATCGTAGTATATTCTGATAGAGTCATTTTCCAATACGGGCACCGGTTGATACTTGTACTATGGCCGGAAGGTATTCAGAAGTCCGTACTTGTGTGCAAGCTTCTGATGGATAATGTGGCACACTTGATTATGCCTGTGAAGATAGTCCGTATTGGCCAGTTGTTCGCATCCGGACGTAATATGCTGTATAGTCTCCGATCTTATATGGCATTTTCTGCACCTATCTGTTTGTAATGTTCCGTCCTTCATAATAAATTTTTTGTAGTTGTTTGTAGCGATTACTTGGTCTTGGATGGCCATGGGGAATCCCTCTGTTGCCGCGAATAATTCTCCTTTCATCAACCATATGTTGGAAGCTTCTTTGTCGATGTGTGGTTGATTAATCTCATGGTAATGTCGTCCATGCAATTCCTTTCTTGACCATTGCTCTTGTTTTTCAGTATCTGATAGGAATGGTAGATTCAGCAGGTCATATCTGGTAGCAAGATTTAGAGGTGTATATCCCTTGTCAGCCAACGATACCAATCTATGGAGGTCAGAAGTGAGAGCTTTTGCTGAGAAGAATTCTCTGAGATTTTTTATCTGTTCGGTGTGTAAATTGACTACATCTATTAATCCGCGTCCTCCTTCTTTCCGCTTCAAAGTTGTTCATATCACAGACGATTTTGGATGATGGTTGTTGTACTTTGTTAGCATCGTTCGGGTCTGCCTTTGAATATCATCCAGTTCTGTCTTATGATTATTCCAAATGAGTAAAGCAACACTGGAATGGCGTAGGTGTTAATTGCCTTGACTAGATTCTCCGAGTTCAATATTGATTTCAGCACAGTCTTCAGACGCTGACTGTATTCTGAACGAATTTTCTCCTTTGATTGTTTTTGGTCTAGCAATCTGGCTTGTTGGTATCCTAGATATTTGTATGTTTATTATATTATTATATTATTATTATTATTTTATTATTAGCATTGAATACTCTTTGAGGCTAAGGATCACTTCACCCAAGCATCGGGAGATATTAAGGAAAGTTCGATGATTTGTATTTCTTCGATCTGGATGCCTTCTTCGATGTTCCTTTACTGCCTCTGGTAAATGACAATTAGTAAAACAAAAAACTAATAACATATCAACGTACTCAGCATATTTGAAATCAGGCATCTGAACGAGATTAAATTTCAACTAATTTATTTCAATTTGTTATATCAGATCCAGATGATTTTAAAATAGAGTTCTCAGCTAGGCAACTCAGGCCACAACCTTATATCTGCTATTGGAACCATTGTGATGCCTTTAAACCAAGAACCTAAACCACATAGACGCATTTGCCACTATAACCGTGCTAATTGGGATGAGCTGCGTGAACTCTTTTCGTGCTTCCCATTCAGTGATGTTTGCCTTTCAGATCCTGACATCAATGTGTGCACTGAATCTGTTACAGGAATCATTCATGCAGCAATGAATTTCTTCATCCCTCAATCCATGAAAAGAACAACAGTACAAAAGCCATGGTTCAACAAAGACTGCGAAAGAGCCTCTGCAGCCAAGAGCACAGCCTACAAGTTATGGAAGATGAATCCAACAGAGGAAACAAGAACAACCCTCGTACGAATACAGAACGAATGGAACCTGACAATGCAATAGCAAATGCCAATTTCAACGAAGGGATAACTGATAAACTCCTTGAACATGCAGGCGGAACTAGACAATTCTGATCTATGGCGAAGACGGTCAGTGCCAATTTCTGCAAATCTGCGTTTTCTTCTCTTGTTAGAGAAAACGGAAATATAGCATCATCTCCGAGAGAGAAAGCCGATCTCTTTGCTCTTTTATTCTTTGCTAGATTTATCTCACGCAATAACACCGAACATTCCATCTACAAATTATTCTATGGCAGAAATCAATTTCAGAGTCCACACTGTGAGACGGGCTCTCGAAAAGCGGAACTGCATCTTCAACTGCAAGAAGGCAGTTGGTCTAGACGAAATACCGTCAATCGCCCTGAGAAAGTATGCTCCCGAACTGGCACGCATTCTTAGCAGTCTGTTTCATATTTCTCATGAAAGCCATACTATTTCGAGCAAATGGAATATAGCGAAAATTCAACTGATCCTAAAGAAAGGAAAGAAGTCCCTACCCCAAAACTACCACCACAGCTTCTTCCCATTATGTCCAAAGTGTAACTTGAGTTGCAAGAAATTATTAACGACTGTCAGTATGGTTGTTTGCAAAGATCGACAGGAGGTCTGGTCGCCAACGTCACTCATGTTTGTACATCAACGATGGAAAAGCATGGGGATTCTAGAGCTATAGCCCTCGATATCTGTAAAGCCTTCGAAAGGGTTTGGCATGCAGCCCTGTTGAATAAACTTGCTGCATATGGGCTTCCCGAAAAATTAGGGGAATGGATAAGTAGCTTTCTTTCAAATAGATCAATACCAGTTGTGGTCGACAGTATAACATCTGATTGTTTCCGATTGCAAGCAGGAGTACCTCAGCGATCCATTCTTTCGCCAACCTTGTTTTTGTTGCAGATAAACGTTCTTTTGTCATGTACAGAGAACAAGATCTTCGGTTTTGCAGACGATTGTAACCTGTTTTTGTCTTTCAATAGCCTGCGTTCGATTACAGCTGCGGAATCTCAGCGTCAGAGATGTCATCAAATTAGTAACTCAAACTCTAACTTACAGAGGATATCTGCGTGTGGTCAGTTGAACCTGCTGAGCTTCAACGCTAGCAAGACCCAAGCAACTACGTTTTCTAGAAAGGTCCCTGCTGGAGAACCTCCTCTAATGATGCAACGCCAACAAATTGCATCCAAAGGCGCGACCTGCTTTGGAAAATTGTTTCTATGTATGGGGATTGGCGCCATACCAACGTTGCTGATGTTTGATGGCGCCATACCAACGTTGCTGATGTTTGATAATGTGCAAAAACTGGCTGTGCGCTTCATCGACCACCTGGAGATCACCCGCGATCTCCAACCGCTGGCTCTCAGAAGAAAAGTTGCTGACCTTTCTCTGTTTTACAGATACTTCCACAGAAGATACTCCAAGAAGCTGAAAGACCTTTATCTGGGAAACACATGTTGTGCAGTAACACTAGGTTGGCAAGGAGTTTTCATCATATGGCGGTACATTTAACGACCCCTTGAACCTCTTTTTATAGGAATTCCATCTTTTACTGGGCCAGTGAGCTGTGGAACTCGCTTCCATCCAACATCTTCCCAACATCCTACCATTTGGCCTTCTTTAAGAAGCGAGTAAACAGACACCTCAACAACAAGTGTAACAGGTTCGGCTATTCCTGGAAAGCGCGCATAGAGAAAAAAAAGCACAGAGCAATTCAATATGGAATAACAACAACAACCATAGAAAAGAATAATGGCTTTCATCATTCACTGATTCATAGAATTGATGAGGCCGTAAACAAATGAAAAATCAACCCGATATCATACGTAAGCAGTAGGACAATTGAGCTTGAGGGCTGGACACTGTAGGTTGAGAGCTGGACAATGTTTAGAACAAGGGGTTGGTATTTTTGAACATTTGTTGTAATTCGTTCTTCATTCTTGATTTTTTCTATTAGTTCTACTTTCCTCGATTTCTTTTCCGTTGATGTTCTCTTGTTTTCTTCGAAATAAAAGTTGGAACATTGGTATATACTCATTTGATACGAATAATATCCATTTTTAACAATTTATCTTCTACGGCAGAGCCGTAGTGGGAACAAGATACATGAGATAGTATTTCAAATCGCCATAACATTCTGTAGTCGAGTTGATAGATGGATAATTTTGTTGTGGTTTGAGCGAGAATGGAAAATTTCTGAAAAATCCATGTAAAGGGTGTTCAATTCGATATTTGATGAAAAACTTCATTTTCCTAGTCCCTCTTTGTAATATTCCATTAACCCTCGGGTGAATTCTTGATGTACGGGTAGTCAACACATGTACCAAATCTGACATGAATTGAATACAAGATTCAACAGTTAAAGCGAATAAAACATTTGGCTCAGATTCATAAAACAGTCTGTATCTGTCTCTTTGAGTCGCATTACTAACACCACTGGAAGTCTTCTAACTACCATAAAAATCTTTGCATTCATTCCTGAAACACCCTGTAGATTTGCTTTTCATCAAATTTCAACCATACTAAAATCTCTGAAGATTTTGGCGTCTTTATCGTCAGGCATTATTAAAGAAGAATGCAACAATTTTACTTTCAACTTTGATATTGCTAATAATAGTAAATCGCTTGATGTGTAGTAAATAATATTAATTGAATTGTATGTAAATTTTAATGGTTTTTGTTATTTATAAATAGTATTGAACTTTCTAATTTGGTATTAGAATAATCTTAGGAACTATTGGGTTCAGTTTACTTGTTGTGGAAAAATCTAGAGTGTATTTGGAGTGCAAAGTAACATTTTCACTTTTTACAAAACGTTTCTAGCGAATATGTGCTACTATTATTCAAAACCCTGTAGAAAACAAGAATTCTGCATATCATCTTGAATCATGTGGAATTTGTGCTACTTGAAACCCTCCTTCCTTTCCGAATACAATGTCTTAATCATTAGAATGGAACAAAGGGTTCGCACAATAAATTTCTTATCCCCTTCCCTCCTCTGGCCCTCAGTTTCTAGGTTTCTGGATACGAAAGGGTCCAGTGATCCCCTTTGGCAGCACTGGAATATTGTAATGTATGATACGTGTGTGAGTGTGAGATACTAAAAGACCTTCTGATATCAAGTATCGATTAAAGACGAAGAAAGCTCGATTGTTCTCTATCCTTATGATGTTAATCCATTCGACTGATGGCAGATTGCATGTTTAATATAAGTGGTCAACTCGTAGTTTTTCAAGCGAACGTTTTAGAGGGTGATCATTTTTATTATGACTGCTCAACAAAACTCTGTATATGACTTTATGTCGAAGAATTCGGTCCATTTTTGAAGTATGTCTAAGTTTACCTATGGAAGTACTTTCGGAGGGTATAACTAACTAATATATAACATTTGTAGCTTTGAAACTACTACCACACTTGCGTTTTGATCACGCTACTTGCGAATGTAAAATAAACGAAATTTATGTCATATCTCCCCAAAAGTATTAACAGAATATGCAAAATATGTTTGTATGGAATGAAAATTTTCAATAATGTTAGCGTTTTCTCGTGATGATGTCCTTCAGAACCTAAGAATATAGGTGAAAATGGTTTCAAGCTAATAGAAAAACAACAGCTCGCAAATTGAAATCGGGGGGCAAAAGGATAAAATGATTGTTTGTTGTTTTTGCTGTTTAGAAAACATATTTTGGATTAAGAGAATGAGTTCAGTAAAGAGATTTCTCTGAGAGAGAAAGGTGTTAGTATATTTTCATAGATTAGTTAGTTGAAATCATTACTAAACAATTTTTGATATTGAAGAACTTGGTTCTTCCACTTGAGACGTTGGTGAACTTCTCACGGTTCCTAATTGAATATTTTCCTTCCTGTTCAATTCCTAGTCCCTATCTCTCTCTTTCCTTTCGGATTTTTTTTTATTAAGTGAAAGAGTTTGTCTTGTTCAATAGCTGATAAAAGAAAACAACTTGATAGAAGATAGCGGAAGAATTCAATGAGAAGCCAGATATTTCCAAGCATCTTCTTATGCTTCATGAAAATTTCTGATAGAAAGCAAGAAAAGTTATTGAGGAACACGTGAAAATATAATTTCACTACTCATTCTCTTAATCCTTTCATCAGAAACAAATCGAACTGCTTGCAAAAGTGGCAGTAGATGGAGATAAAAAGAACTTCAAATAATTAGGAGAGGGGAGTCATTCAAGTACCTAATTGAAAGACATTGGGGTTCAAGCTTGGCAATTTTAAATGGTTAGATTGATCCTTTAACAAATGAGTTTGTTGATGCTGCAAAATTCTTTGAAAGTAATGTTGCTGTGGTATTCATTAGGAAACAAAGTCATCTTATTAAAAACTGCTGTTTCTTTCAGTACCATCTCTTGAGCAGACTGATTTTCCTTCCTTACCGGGAAGTTTTTGATATCTTGAGCATTCATTGGAAGTTATGCATGAAAGTACACCTCAAACGCATAAGCTCATTCCTATCCCAGACGTGAAATTTACTAATAGGCGTTTTTTGCCTATTATATATTTTTGTTTTCGATAAGTACTAGAATTTCATTTTAATTTTAGCTGATTCATGCCAGATCGGAAACTTAATTTATGTATGTTATGCCAGAACTGCTACATTTTCATTGCCTTCATTGTGTAGTTCTCTTTGCTCTCTTGTTCTCATAGAATTCTGTGCTAGATTCATTCAACGCAATACCACCGAACATTCCACCTACAAATTCTTCCATGGCAGAAATCAAGTTCAGAGTCCGCACTGTGAGACGGGCTCTCGAGCAGCTGAACTACAAGAAGGTAGTTGATCTAGAATAAATACCGCCAATCGTCCTGAGAAAGTGTGCTCCCGAACTGGCACCCATTCTAAACCGTCTATTTCACATTTCTTATGGAAGCCAGACTTTTTTTAGCAGCTGGAAAAGAGCGATAATTCAACCGATCCCAAAGAAAGGAAAGAACTCCTTACCCCAAAACTACTGCCTGTTGCATTTCTTCCCATTATTACCAAAGTGATGGAGAGAGTCATAAATGATGAACTCATCGAATATCTTGAGTTGCAGGGAATTATTCACTACCGTCAGTTATTGTTTTCGCAGGCAAAGATCGACAGGAGATCTACTCGACATCTCCAAAGCCTTCGATTGGGTTTGGCATGCAGCCTTGTTGAATAATTTTGCTACATATGGGTTTCGCGAAAAATTGCTGAGTTGGATAAGTAGCTTTCTTTCAAATTGATCACTACAAGCTGTGGTCGACGGTATGACATCTGATTGTTTCCAGTTACAAGCAGGAGTACCTCAGGGATCCATTCTTTCGCCAATGTTGCAGATAAACGATCTTCTGTCATCTACAGAGAACAAGATCTTCGATTTTGCAGACGATTGTATCCTGGTTTCATCTTTTTCAGTAGTCTGCTTCCGATCTCAGCTGGGCAATCTCAGATTCAAAGATGCCAATAAATTAATGACTTAAACTCTGACTTATAGAGGATATCTGAGTGAGGTCAGTTGAACCTGGTGAGCTTCAACGCGAGCAAATACGTTTTCTAGAAAGATTCCTGCTGGAGATTCTCCTCTAATGATGTTGCAAATTGCATCCAAAGATTCGATGCACCTTCGCGGAATAACGGTCAACTCCGGGTTTTGCTGGCATGAACATGTATCGGCAATAGCTGAGTCGGCATCAGCTAAACTTAGTTTTCTTTCAAAAGCCAAACGATACTTCACGTTATCTCAGCTGTTGCTTCTATATAAGGCGCAGATTCGACCCGTTTTGGAATATTGTTCCCATATATGGGGATCTGCGCCAAAACATTCGCTGCGGATGTTCGATAGTGAGCTGTGCGCCTCATCGACCACTCGGATATCTCCAATCGGTGGCTCTCAGAAAACAAGTTGCTGACCTTCCTCTGTTTTACAGATACTTCCACCAAAGATGCTCCAAAGATCTGATAGACCTTGTTTCAGAAAAACTCATGTTTTGCCGCAGCGCTAGGCTGGCAAGAAGTTCTCATCATATGGCAGTATATTTAATGACCCCTCGAACCTCTCTCTATAAGAATTCCTTCGTTTACAGGGCCTGTGAGTTGTGAAACTCGCTTCCCTTCAACATCTTTCCAGCATCCTACAATTTGGATCTCTTCGAGAAGCGAGTAAACAGACACTTCAATTTTTCCCAGGCGCCCACTCATGTGGTGTAACAGGTTCGCCTAATCCTGGGAAACGCTCACAAAATAAAAACAAAAAATTCGGGTTCTTATCCGAAATAACCTATATTATCTAGCACTGAGCATGTAACTATAACCCGAAGGGAGATCGTAAGCCTAGGTCTAGTCCCTTAGATAGACACCGAAATCGTCTCTTCAAAACACCAAAACAACCTTCATTAGCATTCCTCGTAGATCTATGTATTAAGTTGTATGCTCCGTCTCTAGCATTTGTTCGAGAAAAACCTGATGTAAGTAACTATATGTTGCAGGCATAGTCGTTGTCTCCTTATATATGCAGTGCCGTAGTTGTCAGCAGCAAAATCTGCAAATAATAGGGTGTCAATAAAAATAGCACTATCGTGAAAATATCCCAGCCAACGAGCAATAATATTTCTAATGTTCAAGTCAGCAACGCAGATCGTCTGCATGTTAATAGCAAAATAAGATTTTGTATCTCTGCTCTGCATCATCATCATCATCATCATCAGAAATGTATATTTTAATATGGGTTCAATCGATAGCACCAAGTACTTCGGCAAAACCACGATTCGTATGAAATCGGGCATTAATCTAATGTTTCTAAAGCTTGTTCCTTGGCACATACTTTGGCGATGATACGCCGTGCTGAAGATTCATGATTACCAATTTCATCACAAGGTAGATGCTGATATGATACTGTTTTAGAGAACCTTAAAGTGACCAAAAATTGAATTGATTTTTCGCGTTTGCGATTTCAAGTGCTGATAAATGAAGTCCAAAGTTTCAGTGAAAGCAGTTGTGCTCCCCCGACATCTTAATTTGAAATTATGTCCATCATATTTAGTAAGTGGATCTGTTTCCATAGCAAATTGTCTTGCACGGCGAGTTCGGTTGACTTTCGCTTCCAAATCATTATCATCATTCAAACACGGCATGCTGGGCATATAAATTCTCTGAAATTGTAATTGCAAGTACAAAGTTTAACAAGCAACTACATACAATATTCTTTAAAATATTCTGATTTGAAAATGTTCAATTTAAGTATTTCTAAGTGATTGATTATTTGAATAAATATGAATAATATGACATTAACACTGATATTTTATGGTAATTTAGGTTCAGAAATAATGAAATGTTATAGCAAGAAGTTAACATACCAACCCACAATCATACCAAAACTGAGTTGGTAACGAAAACGAACCTTCTGTAACCTATTATTCAAATTGCAGAAACTTACCAACCAATGTGGTGAAGCAATATGAGTAGAGTATAATATCTACCAAGTCATTTATTCACGCATGTTCTGTTTACATTAGTGCAGAATACTCTCAACCCACTTGAAATATAAATTGCAATATGTCGTTTTCCCGCATCGCCCAATTGGGTTGGTTGGTTCTTGCAAAATAAGAATATCCACATAACCTCGAAATATTAACGTGTACTTAGTGGTTTCCTTGGTATGTTTCTGAAGGTTTTTTTCAAGATGTATCAAAATAGGACCCAGCGAATGTTCGAAAACTTGAGGAAATCTGAGGAGCAAAAGAACCGAAAAGGTAAGTATATTTTAAAGTATTATACTTATATTTTTACGCAAATCTGGTTCCTGTGACGTACTGATAATTTTCCAGAATTATCAATGACAAAGTTCAACATTTAAGTATTTTTCAGTATATCCGTTACTCTTCTTTATCCATTTTTAACTTCCTGCTTAAGTACCTACGTGTACGATACTTTTGCTTCGAATCTTTTCTATATGATAAAGTTCAATATTGGATGCAGTTTTGAGCACAAATTTGAAGCAGTAAACTTCTTCAAATTAACATGAACTTTTACCTATTGTTTCAGAATATGAGGAGGAACAAGAAAGATTTGTGACAAATATCGTACCACATCCCGAGAGTATCACCACCAACGAAAATTCACGCGATGAAAATATGCCAGAATGTTTAATTCTTGGTTCAATTGAACCTGCTATTTCAAATAATGAAAACATCGAAAAATTTTGTGGATAATGCAGAGCCCCCTATAAATGAAAGCAGTTTGAACAGATCTGCAGTTTCCTGCCCTAGTACTAGTCAACCTGTTCCTGAAGAAGAAAAATTGAGCCAAGGAAAACGATAATTCAGAGTCGGAAGATGATGACGACTCTGTCAAAGGTCCCAACTATGAAAGGGAAGATGAAAACTCTACCTCTGACCGTACCTCAACATATAGTTGCTGAAAATGATAATGATATAATTCCTGAAGAAAATGTACAGACCAAAATGAGGCAGAAAAAGAAATTATGCAGAAAAAAACAGGAGCGAAAAAAAAAAAGCTTGAAAGAAAAGGTAATAATGCATACTTCAACTACAAAGGAGAAAAAATGCAACTCAAAATATTTTTGACTTTGAGAATTTTTTCTCGGGAGATTCAGAAAAATGAGTTCGAGAGATTTTGGTCTCTGAAATCCACTGCCAGATCAATTTTTTGCAGCTGGAGTGCAACAGACCAAAAAGAAAGAACGTATGGAAGGAATCCGGAAAAGCGGGAGTATTCGAGGGTTCATAAACTCCAAGAGAAAGTTGTGTGTCGAGAAATGTATATCAAGACTCTAGGAATAACAACTTTCAGAGTGAATACTGCTATGAAGAGGTTCAAAAGTGACGCACCTATGACAGACCAAAGAGGTCGAAACCATGGGGGAAAAACAAGCTGAACGAAAATAAAATTGAAGGAGTTGTTGAACATATTAATTGAGTTCCTAGCTGAACGAAAATAAAATTGAAGGAGTTGTTGAACATATTAATTGAGTTCCTAAATACAAGTCACATTATAGACCAGACCAAGGAAAGTTCGAATTCCTGCCCCCTGAAAAGACTTTGCAGAAAATGTATAATATGTACTGCCAGGAAACCAAACAACCTGTTAGTATGTCAACTTATAAGAAAATATTTTAAACGCGTTTCAACCTAAAATTCAAGCAGTTGAAAAAAGATACCTGTATAAGCGATAGTCTCAATATACAAACAGAGAATGAGGCGTATGCAGCTAAAAAAGGAGAACTCATTTAGAAAATGCCCAGAATTTAAGAAGGCAAGATTTCTAACTAGCGAAAGAGAGCGAAGATAATGAATGCCTCACGTTTGACTTGGAGAAAACATTACCTTTGCCAAGGATCCCAACGAACATCGTTTTTTACAAGCACCAACTTTGGATGTACAATGCCGGTGTTCACAGCGGAAAGGAAGACATAGGGTACTGTTATGTCTGGGCTGAGGGAGTTGCAGGAAGTGGAGCTCAGGAAGTAGGGTTCAGTCTCCTCAAACACATACAAACCAAACATTCACCAAATATTCGCCACCTTATTTCCTGGAGTGATTCTTGAGGGGGACAGAACAAGAATATAAAGCAGCTGACCCTCATGTTGAAATCTATACTGGAGAGTTCTGTCAACTTAAGCGATGTCACTATAAAATTTCTGTATTCAGGACATAGTTTCTCACTTAAAGATGCAGATTTTGGTGGCTTAGAGTCAGCTTTGAAACACCAACAAAAACTGTATCTACCTTCGGAGTATATATAAGTTATGAGAACTTATCGAAGAAAAAAAACACTAGTTGTAATTGTAATGGCATGTGATAATTATTTTAGTGTTCAGAATATCGAAAGAAGATCGTCAATAGAAAATCATCAGTGGATAACAAAAAAATCAATTGGCTCAAAATAAGATCCATACGAATCGAAAAAGGCAAACCATTTCTTCTTATGGTGCAACAAAATTCATTTGATTCACCTTAAGAAATAAGCGATCTTTGGAAGAAAACGAGACAGAAGTCTCCGAAGTCTCCCCAAGAAGATGGTACTATATTTTTGGTTCTGGTTCCTTTATGGCCTAATGTAGAACCTATTGCTGAAGCCAAAATCAAGAATCTTAACGAAATGATGCACTTAATTCCATCAGATTGTCAGATATTTTACAAAAATTTGAAAAGTGATGCCAATATTGAAGATGTTCATGGTTTTAATGTCTATTCACTTGATTTCGGAGTTGAATAAGTATTGTAGATTTTTTGAACAATTTTCTGAATAAAATACTACCTTTGTTGAAATTCATTCCAAGGCTATGACTATTTTGAATACTTTTCAATTTTGCATAAATCAACCAACCAACAAATTTTTGCTTATTTTCCAATGAAATTTGAATCAAAACAATAATATTGAATTATACATAAATTAATACACTCTAAAAAACATCTTTTTCGCATGATTATTTTGCTAAATATCACTATCTGAAAGTCAACAGAAACTTTAACTTCAATTATCTCGGTTTCATGTCTTTGTGGCTTGGTAGCTTTCTACATAACTACGACCAATTAGTTGTCAAACAGCTGACGTGGACTTGATATAAGGTAATTATAATATTAATTAATTCTTATCCAAACATTATTGAATTGAAGATTTTTATGATTGCTGATTTTGTAGAATGAAGTATTTTATATATTTTTGAATACTTATTCGATAATTTTGGTTTTAGAACTTGAAGAAAAAGTATTACAAATTCAATTTAGCGCAGTTGTAAGTGTGAAATTTATGAGACAAATTATCGAAAAAGTAAATTTAGATAAATACATTCAAACGTTAAATAACAAAAAAATAAATTTAAATGAGATAAAAACACAAGGTTTAACTTTAATCTACACTTTATTTGAAAACATTCGACGACGTTTCGCTGACACAGCAGCTTTATCAAGAATGAAAAATAGAATGAAGAGTATGGTATTATAAACAAATCGTAGAACAAGTTGGATGAATAACAGGAAAAACCACACCGAGCCATTGTACAGTTAGTATGAAAGGTAATAAAACTAATTAAACAAGTTAAGTAAGGGTGAGTAATTCAAATCTACCTGTTCATTCAAAAGCTTGTCCGAATGTTTGTATCTATTTATTTCTAATGCTTCTAGGAGATCTAATTTTGAACTTTTTGATTTTATATGTAATATGTCAAAGTTTTTATTGAATGAATGGTTTTCTTTTATTAGGTGGTTTGAATAATTTGAATCAGATTTATTTTTATCGAAGCTACGTTTATGTTCAGATGTTCTTATGCCAAAACTCCTAGAGGTCCTACCGATATAAATTTTATCACAAGAACCGCAATTGAGTTTATAGATTCCTGATTTACTTGATTTTTCAACACGAGATTTATTATTTTTAATATGTTTACCTAAGTTATTAGAAGTTTTGAAAGCTATATTAAGATTTTGTTTGACGAGAAAGGATTTAATATGTGTACTTGCAGAACCGCAGAATGTT
Source organism: Cryptolaemus montrouzieri (assembly GCA_013387265.2). Classification (NCBI taxonomy): domain Eukaryota; kingdom Metazoa; phylum Arthropoda; class Insecta; order Coleoptera; family Coccinellidae; genus Cryptolaemus; species Cryptolaemus montrouzieri. Next base: position 17,920,505 of record JABFTP020000062.1, on the reverse strand, counting down.
AAACTGTTGAATATTTTATAGTCTTTATGAATAGGATATACTTCATTTATTGCTTTCTGATAGAGTTTTTTACGAATGATTAGATCTATCATATCCGGATTATATGAATTATTAATGGCTATCTGTTTGATGATGATTATAAAAATGAATCATTAGCTGACTTTAAACCGAGTAAAGAACAAAATATTTTAAAGGCCATCAAACAAAAATCTCAACTAAATGAAGTTATTTTACAAAAGCAGATAAGGGTAATACTGTTATTGCGTTAAATAAAATGACTACCTATTTAAAACTCTAAATTTCATTTCGTCCGAAACTATACAATTTTAAACAAAGATCCAACTATTAAATTCCAGAAAAATATTAAAATTGCAATAAATGACGCAAAATCTTTAATTAAAACAATAGATAAATACAAATTAATTTTACCAAACCCTCAACCACCTCAACTGTATTCACTCATTAAATTGCATAAAGTAAATAACCCCGTTAGACCAGTCGTATCTTACGTTACAGCCCCAGCCGTGAAATTGTCGCACTACCTTATAGATATCATTAAAAATTATTGTTCATTCAAATCAAAATTTTCTATGAAAAATTCTTTCGAATTGATAAATAACATAAAAACGTTAACCTACCACCTAACGCAAAACTTATTTCGTTTGATGTTGAGAATTTATACCCAAGTGTTCCTCCAGGTGATGTCAAAATATTAATCGAAAACATGTTGAATTCGAATCATGTTAACCACATAATCAAATCAGAAATATTGAATCTGTTGGACGTTTGCATTGAACAAAATTATTTTCTTTCAACAACATCTATTACAGTAGTGAAAATGGTTTGATCATGGAAATCCTTTGAGTCCACTTTTAGCAGAGATTTTTATGAATAATATTGAACAGAAAATTCATAGAAATCCACTAATTTCCAAATTTCTTTATTGGTATAGATATGTTGATGAAATCTTAGTATGTTTCATTGGAACTACTCGTCAATTAGACTCATTTGTTAATTTCATTAATTCCATCCATTTGAACATTAAATTCACGATAGAAATTGAACAGAACGATTCCATAAATTTTTGGACTTAAAATCACTAAACAAAATAATAATCATGTTTTTCGGTCTTTCGTAAACCAACACATACTGATACAATTATACATAACTACTCATTACATCCAATTCAACACAAAGTTGCAGCTTTAAACAGCATGGTACATCGGTTACTCAATTTACCTTTATCAGTAGAAGATTATAATAAAGAGTTAAACATCATCAAACAGATAGCCATTAATAATTCATATAATCCGGATATGATAGATCTAATCATTCGTAAAAACTCTATCTGAAAGCAATAAATGAAGTATATCCTATTCATAAAGACTATAAAATATTCAACAGTTTAACATTCTGCGGTTCTGCAAGTACACATATTAAATCCTTTCTCGTCAAACAAAATCTTAATATAGCTTTCAAAACTTCTAATAACTTAGGTAAACATATTAAAATAATAAATCTCGTGTTGAAAAATCAAGTAAATCAGGAATCTATAAACTCAATTGCGGTTCTTGTGATAAAATTTATATCGGTAGGACCTATAGGAGTTTTGGCATAAGAACATCTGAACATAAACGTAGCTTCGATAAAAATAAATCTGATTCAAATTATTCAAACCACCTAATAAAAGAAAACCATTCATACAATAAAACTTTGACATATTACATATAAAATCAAAAGTTCAAAATTAGATCTCCTAGAAGCATTAGAAATAAATAGATACAAACATTCGGACAAGCTTTTGAATGAACAGGTAGATTTGAATTACTCACCCTACTTAACTTGTTTAATTAGTTTTTATTACCTTTCATACTAACTGTACAATGGCTCGGTGTGGATTTTCCTGTTATTCATCCAACTTGTTCTACGATTTGTTTATAATACCATACTCTTCATTCTATTTTTCATTCTTGATAAAGCTGCTGTGTCAGCGAAACGTCGTCGAATTTTTTCAAATAAAGTGTAGATTAAAGTTAAACCTTGTGTTTTTATCTCATTTATATCATGGATCTACATCAAGTAACGGCCTCCACAATTCAAAAATAAATTTCCGAAATTCCTGTTCTTCAATGTATTTTATGAGTGGGTTATTTAAGTAACAAACTATGAATGATTTAATAGCTAAATCTAGATAAAATTTGAACCGATTACATGCAGCATCCCTAGTTCAAAAAAGATTACCAAATGAATATCAAAACCAAGATAATCCCCTCATCTCATAATTGAACCGATATTCCTTCAGGAAAACCTTAACTTTTTGCTGATGAAATTTATTTTAGCTTTCATGTAAATATATTAATCCCTCTCTACTGGACCAAAGGTGGAATGGATGGAGTTTGAATCTAAACAAACATGAATTTTCAAGTAAGCGATTTTCCTCATTTCCCTTAGTAATCCTCTAACCACATGCTGACCTCTCTTTTCTAAATGCTAACCTATAATTAATCGTTCGTTTTATTCCCTTCGGAGCGTGGAGATATTGAATTTCTTTCTGATTCACAATTAAATTATTCCGCCGTTTAGTTTCGAGCGTTTGGATCTTATAGCGGAAATTGGGTAAGTTTGTGTTAATTTAGGACCGAGTGACCAATATGTGGGATTTATTTACTCATCTGGAATAACTTACACATAAATGATTGTATACAATTGTGCTGAAATACGATGAATAAACAGGAGGTTTTTGATAATTTGAATTGGATAGCTACAAACAAAAACATTTCTGAATTTTAGTTTCGTTTTGGAATGCAAAAATTTATTCACAATATCAGGGTACCGTTATGTTTTAAGCCATAATCAGCAATCACGTTTTCAAGAAGGTATCACACGATATTGTTTCTCTATTGAAAAAATTGTGGTAGAAGCAGCCACGGGTATGGCGTTGATAAGGGGAGGACGAAACATGTAACAGAAAATGTTCCCGTCGTATCAGAAATCGACCTGTCTCAGAAGATTCACAAAACTGGCCCAACTTCTAAGGAGGAGGGAAGTTGTTTTAACTGGAACAAACTGTATATTTCGAGTTAACTAAGCTTAAATATCAGTTATTGCTCTAACCCAGCTATAGGTTAATTTTGCTTGGCATTACGGCTGATCCAATAGCCGGGTTTGATTGTATCTCGTAATGGATTTCGACTTGAAACATCGTTTCCAGGTGATCATATTTTACTGGGAAAAATGAACCGACGAAGCTCTTATTCTTCAACCTGAAGATATTGTGTGGTACACAGAGGGTATAAAAAAAAGGAAGATCTCATAAGCTCCATCCGAATAATAACTGAACTGCTAGGAACACACGCTGGCGAAGGACCCACATAGGCTTCACGCCATTAGACCTTAGGACTCGACGTTCGTTCGTCCTTTAGCACCAATAGAACAGTAAAGGCACACAAGTCCCAATGAATATGAATTATACGATTGACCACACTTTCTCCGTTACGTTAAAATCAATAGTTCAATAGAAAAAATCAACTACGATGGCACCACTGGACAAAATTACGTTAACAAAGCAATGTATGATCGAGATCTTAGAGCCTTCTCAAGTACAAAACACGACAGTCCTCATAACACATACTAACTGTTTAAGATCAAAATATTTTTTGATAGGTGAAATAGATTATAAAGTTTCAATTAAGTTTTAGAGTATCATGAAATATTAACAGGTATAAGCTGAAATACGGGAGACAAATTGTAACACGGGGTAAATTGAAATATCTTCAAATTGTGACAAATCGAGGGTATGGTCACAGTGCTTCCTAAACGACCAGAGACTCTTCGTGCAGATAGTGCATGAATTGTAGGTTGCCATTCGATGCGCAGTCGTTGTTTATTCTTAGAGCTGTAAGTGATTTTTTTAGAAAGCGTGAGTATATTTGATGCCACTTGTAAAATTTTCGATTTATGCATATATTTAAAATTGAATTAATCAGAATAAAATACGAACGAAATCTGCTTTAAATATTCTTCGGTTCTTCAAGTAGGAAGTTATAAAATTTTATTGTGGTAAGTTGTACGAACAACTTTGGTGCAAATTGTAACGTGTTACAACTTGTCCTGATCACTCTGATCTTTTTACCTAATTTAATTTTAAAATGAGATTTGAATTTGGGAGGCTTTTACTTGGTAAAATTCCATTATCAATAATAAAAAACAAGTACTGTGTTTTAAGGAATTTTACTTAATAATTGCGATTCGTAACGCGTTTCACTACACCGTAGCTTCTTCAGACGAATGATTATGCAGAAAAATGTAAATGAGAATATAACTATAAATTTTCTGGAGTAATTAAAAGCTTATTGGTCGCCTCCTCCTAAGTGGTTATTTATGACAGGTATATCCAATAAAATTAAGGAATAGATTGCTCCCCGAAAAGATTCAATAGAGGTGAAGGGCTTAAATCGACTTGTTCATTGATGAGTCTACCTGAGTGTTTGTATTTATTTATTTCTAAAGTTTCCCAAAGATCTACCTTCCAATATTTATTATCTGTATGCAAAATTTCAAACTGTGGGTCGAAAGAATGATTATTTTCTAAGAGATGATTCGCGTAATTTGAATCTGATTTTTTATTTGAAAAACTGCGTTTATGTTCCGATATTCTAATATTAAAATTTCTATGTGTTCTACCAATGTAGAAATTATCACAGTCATTGCAATTCAATCTATAAACACCTGATTTATTGTTTTTACCTGGTTTGGTTTTATTATTTTTATATATTTGCCTAAATTATTATTAGTTTGGAAAGCTATGTTGAAATTATTGCTACTTAAGAATGATTTCAGTTTCTCACTTGTAATGCCAACGTAGGTTAAGGTGTTGAATTTTGTTTCAATTTATCGACAGGGTAAACTTCATTCAATGCGATTCTACTTTGTTTTTATTTAAAATATTATTTATTAGTTTGGGATTGTAACCATTATTTTGGCTATTTGTTTAATCAAATTTAGTTCTTTGTTGAAATTTTCTGGTGATAGAGGGATGTTAATCAATCTATGAATAAAACTATTGAATGCTGACATTTTATGTTGATATGGATGACACGACGAGTTATGTATTATAATATCTGTATGTGACGGCTTATGGTAAATTGCGAAAACATGTTTTCCATTTTCATTCGAAATTGTTACGTCTAAGAAATTTATCGAATTATTGCTTTCTATTTCGGTTGTGAATGCAATTTTTGGATGTAATGAATTTATATGATTTTCGAAGATTTTCAACTGTCTATCTGTTCCTGTGAAGCAAATAATGATATCGTCTACATAGCGATACCAGTATAAACAATATTTACTGAGTGGATGATTATGAATTAATTTCTCTAAGTTATTCATGAAAATTTCTGCTAACAAAGGACTCAATGGATTGCCCATAATCAAGCCGTCTTCAATAGTATAATAGTATATATGTATATAACATACTATAGCATCATCAGACAATGATATCAATATACCAACGAGTAGTGTCAGAGGCTTTCTCCCCGGAAAAATCCAGTGTACGGACCTTAGTCAAGTAACACTGAATGTTACTCATTAATAGTTTCCTTTGTGTGAAGTGGTGAACGATCGAATAGAATACTGCTCTGAATATACATATGACAAAATTGTCAGTTAATTATATTACATTTATATAAACAAATGAATAAAATATGAAATGAGATTCTGAGCAGTATAAACTAAAGAGAAAACCTATGACTCTACCTCATTATTATTTTCGGAAAGAAACCTACGAAGAATATTACAAGATTTGATGACTGTTATCTTTTGTAACTGTTCAAACAAATTTTTCTTCAGACCCAAAATCTCAATACTTTTGTGAAGATTTCTAGGAATAACGCCTGTTGTAGAAATAATAATCGGTAGAATAAATATTTTCTTCATTTTCCACATTTTTTAATCTCGTCGCCAAGCATCATATATTTAGAAATTTTTTCATTGTATTTATTTTGTATATTATGTGTGTCGGGTATAGCAATATCAATTATATATGTTATTTGATTCTGTTTATCAATAAGAACGATATCTGGTCTATTGTGTTTTACAGCTCTGTTGCACAGAATTGTTTTATCAAAATAAAGTTTATATTTGTCATTTTCACAAATAATCTCAGGTTCATATTTTTGAAATTTTTTTCTTTTGGGAATTAGGTCATGTTTAATTCCTAGATTGAAGTGAATAATATTAGCGACGGCATTATGTCTTTCTAAATAATCTGTTGAAGCAAGGACTGAGCAAGATGATAATATATGAAAAACTGTTTGTGAAGAACAGAAACATCTACGGCAAGAATCATCTATATTTTGTTTGATGATATAATTTCTATAATTCCTTGTGAAAACAACCTGGTCCTGGATCGCAATTGCCAAGCCTTCTGTTTCAGCAAACAATTCTCCAGATACTAACCATTTATTCGATGCAATTTCATCAATATAATCATTTTTCAATTCTTTAGGGTGCTTTCCGTGTGATTCCTTCTGCATCCAACTTTCTCTTTTAGAATTATCATCAAATATATCAAAATCTACCTTTTGCATTGTCAAGTTCAGAGGTGTAAGATTATAATCTGAAGCAACAACAATATCATGTAATTTAGACGTTCTCTGTTTATCATGAAAATGGGAACGTAGATGAAAAATCTGTTTACTGTGAAGATTATTCAAATCAATTAATCCACGACCTCCAAGATGTCTAGGTAGTGTAACTCTCTGAACAGCTGACTTTGGGTGGTGCTTATGATATTTACAGAGCATTTTCCTCGTTTGACATTGTAATTCATTTAGATCAGTTTTAGACCATTTAATAATTCCAAAAGAAGATGTAAGAATAGGAACAGCATAGGAGTTGATAGCTCTGAAAAGGTTTTTACTAGTTAAATAACTCTTGATGATAATTCTTAGTCTTTTGTAATATGAACTTCTAATAATTTCTTTAGTGCTGCTATGGTTAATTGTCTTCTCTTGACAAAATCCAAGATATTTATATGTATCTCCTTGATGCATTGGCTCGATTTCGATATTGGAAATCTTTATATAATCAGAGGTGATCTTTCCTTTTTCAATAGAAAGATTTTTACATTTTGGAAGCCCAAATTTCATATGAATATCATTGGAATAGTTGAAAGTAATCTCAAGTAGACTTTTAAATGAGATCTGGTACCGGCATATAATTTAATATCATCTAAATAAATTAAGTGACTTAATTTGAATTCAGTTAATAAACTCTTTATTTTGAAGCCGAAACTAGTAGCATTTAATTCATGAGATAATGGATTGAGGCAAAGACAAAACCAAAGAGCACTTAAAGAATCACCTTGAAAAATGCCTCTTTTGATTGGAATTACTTCGGATTTTAACGATTGTTTTGAAATATTTAAATGAAGATTGGTTCTCCAATTTTTCATTACGAATTCAAGAAAATGACGAAGTGTCTTATCAATTTTATAAATTTCCAAAATTTCTTGAAGCCATGAATGGGAGAACTGTCAAAAGCCTTTTGGTAATCAATGAAGGCTGTATGAATATTTCTCTCCTTAGTTTGAGCTTGATTCAAAGCAACAGAATCAATTACAAGTTGCTCTTTAGTACCAAGGTGTTTTTTCTACATCCTTTTGATGTTCGGAAAGAATATTATAATTCTCCAAATGTGCATAAATTTTTGGGTAATACATGCAGTTAGAATTTTATATATTGTTGGAAGGCAAGTAATTGGTCTATATTGAGACGGATCAATAGTATTATCACTTTTCGGTTTTAAATAAGTAATTCCTTGTGTGAAAAATAAAGGAGTAGCTGAGGGTTCTTTATTATGAATGAAAAATATTCAGCCAATTTTTCATGAACGCAAGAAAATTTCTTGAACCAAAAGTTATGAATACCATCAACACCTGGAGATTTCCAATTTTTGTGTGTTTAATAACTGATGTTATATCTTCGTTTGAATATTTTTCAAATTGCATGCATTCTATTTGAGAAAATCGAGACCTTTCATTTAAAATCCAACTTGCATTGGAATTATGTTGCCTTGGCACTACCCAAATTGAAGACCAATAATCAGTTAAAATATCAATTTTAGGAACTCCATTTCCAGAAATATTTTCATTTGAACCTGAAATAAATTTGTAAAATGTTTTTCATTATTTATATATATATATATATATATATATATATATATATATATATATATATATATATATATATATATATTATATTATATTGATTTTATGATTTATATATTTATGATTGATTTGCTGAAAATATTCGGTCCTTCAATATTTGAATTGGAAGTGAAACGTTTGTTTGAGGCATGTTGTAGCAAAATTGTAACAAGTTATAACTTAACTCGGTTTTACGGATCTGTTATACTTCTGGCTTTGTTTCATTCTAGAAGCAGTGATAAACAGAAGAAAATAGACCGAGGTAACATACCCAAAGAATTCATGAAAGAAAGACTATCTAATATATTTGCCACGTTACCATCTTCCAGTTTGTAAGAATAGCTAATATTTTGAGCTAACTCAGGATGCAGTAGTTACTATGTAGAATATGACTTACTTCAATGAACCAGTTTTTAGTAAAGGAGAGACCAAAAAGCTTGTGGATTGTCTCTTGTATATCTCTAGAGGATACTTTGCTCTGATTCCTAGAGAAAAGCAAAGATTAGGTCATACTTTCATATATCTCTTGAAGATATTTTAGTCTCATTCCTAAATAAGTGCGTAAATTAGGTTATGTATGAAGAAGCGGTACGAAATGACGATTCCTAAATCTTGGGTGTGCAGAAGGAGATTGGAAGACTACGTTTTTGAAGAGAAGCAAGCTATCCATTCGGACACCAGAAGCAAAAATTCTGCAATGAGCTACCAATTTCAATCAACAAAATATTTCTTTTTTTTAAGCTGAGAGCTGAGCGTGATAAATATGGTCTCACTGCCAATATTTGGAGTTCATATGGGACCTGTGTAACAACCGTCCAGAAAATCAGTGAAGTTGTAGCCTAGGATGTCACGAAAAGCGTTCGGGGTCATATTTCCAGTAAAATAAGTCACCCCGTTTCATTAGGCGTGCGTACAAAACTCTGGAAAATTCCATTTCTCCTCAATTAATATTACCGAGAAAAAATACTAGGGCGATCATGAAAGATAGGTGGCCAGGAAGCAGATGCAGAGAATGGTTCAGGGTGGATAACGGCAGATAAGTTCTATTTTTTTATGTAATATTTTGTATCTTTCGCGAAGCCATCTCAAGAAAAACCTGCACTTTTACTTCTTGACAATCGCGAGTCTCACTTAGCAACAATAAAGAAATCGGTTGTCTGTAAAGCCGGTTTACTGACGATAATTGATCGTGACAACGTCATAAGAAAATACTGATGGAATGGTTGCATTTTCCAGAAGAAAATTTTGATTTTATTTGTTTGATAGATATTTAATATTTGTACGCATAAATATAATTATGTCAATTTTTCTTAATTTTTTTAAATGTACATAGCTTCTACAAGTATGAATGAGCTTTAGTCAATTGATTTAGTACATTTATTTACAACTTTTAAACATGTCTGATATTTAACTTCTTACATTTCGTGTTATTCTGTTGAGAATAGGACGATGACATTTATGTTTTAATTTTTGAGATCATAGCTACGCTCGAAAGTTATTTCGATCGAATGGTAAAGCAATTGATTTTTTACTCATCGTGGAATAGTTCTGTTAACTTTTTTTTTATGCGCTCCCCAGGAATAGACGAACCTGTTACACCACATGAGTAGGCGCCTGGAAAGAATTGAGGTGTCTATTTACTCGTTTCTTGGATGGATGTTGGACTGAAACGATTTCTACAGCTCACCGGCTCTGTAAACGAAGGAATTCTTATATAGAGATGTTCGAGGGGTCGTTAAATTTATCGCTATATGATGAGAACCCCTTGTCTGCCTAGTTTTGCGGCAAAATATGGGTTTTCCCGGTACATGGCCTTCAGCTCCTTGGAGCATCTTCCGTTTAAGTGTTTGTGAAACACAGAAAGGTCAGCAATTTGTCTTCTGAGAGCCAGCGGTTGGAGATCTCGGGTGATCTCCGGGTGGTCGATGAGGCGCACAGCCCGTTATGGCACACTATCCAACATCCGCAACGAATATTTGGGCGCAGATCCCCATACACGGTAACAATATTCCAAAGCAGGTCGAATCTACGCTTTATCGTTATAGTTTGGTCAATTATAGTATAACCTACAATCGCTGCACTAGTGGACCGATGCTATTTATTTTAATGATGAAAACACGAATATTTGACAATATATCACTGAACATATATTTTAACGCCGCAATTATCGTCGCTATCAACAATTGAAACCACATTCACTTTTCACTGCACTTTATATTTGACGAAAACATGTAAATGTGTTATTGTATAATAGCTGTTCACGCGGACGCATCGCTCACTCAAGTAGGAGAGAGACAGTTGTCGAACGCTGCCAAACGCGGAGGCCGATTGTGCCTCTTTGTCGCTCGTTCCGCGCCCTCGTTTGCTCTTCAAGCCTTAAATGGAAGGCTCAGAGCGAGGTAATGCCGCATAAGTCATGTTTTTTCTTGCGTGCAGCAGGTTTCATCGAATTATAAGACGTTGTCACGTCAAAAATATTTTTAACGAAGAAGAATAGAATGGTCTTGCTGTCATTTCCACCACATTTTTTCCATCGCCGGAAGCCGCTAGACAGAAGTGGTTTAGAAATAATTGAAGTTAATCTATTTCAATGTATAACATTACCTGTCTTGTAAGAGATGCTCAGCCTTTACTGTAGATGCCTACATTTGAATTGTGGAGGCCGTTACTTGATGTAGATCTATGATATAAATGAGATAAAAAACACAAGGTTTAACTTTAATCTACACTTTATTTGAAAATAAAAAACTGTATCGAAAGCAATAAATGAAGTATATCCTTTTCATAAAGACTATAAAATATTCAACAGTTTGACAATCTGCGGTTCTGCAAGTACAAATATTAAATCCTTTCTCGTCAAACAAAATCTTAATAAAACTTTCAAAACTTCTAATAACTTAGGTAAACATATTAAAAATAATAAATCTCGTGTTGAAAAATCAAGTAAATCAGGAATCTATAAACTCAATTGCGGTTCTTGTGATACAATTTATATCGGTAGGACCTATAGGAGTTCTGGCATAAGAACATCTGAACATAAACGTAGCTTCAATAAAAATAAATCTGATTCAAATTATTCAAACCACTTAATAAAAGAAAACCATTCATTCAATAAAAACTTTGACATATTACATATAAAATCAAAAAGTTTAAAATTAGATCTCCTAGAAGCATTAGAAATAAATAGATACAAACATTCGGACAAGCTTTTGAATGAGCAGGTAGATGTGAATTATTCACCCCTACTTAACTTGTTTAATTAGTTTTTATTACCTTTCATACTAACTGAACAATGGCTCGGTGTGGATTTTCCTGTTATTAATCCAACTTGTTCTACGATTTGTTTATAATACCATACTCTTCATTCTGTTTGTCATTCTTGATACAGCTGCTGTGTCAGCGAAACGTCGTCGAATTTTTTCAAATAAAGTGTACATTAAAGTTAAACCTTGTGTTTTTTATCACATTTGTAGATGCCTACCTTTATAATGAAAGGTTTCGATGATTTCGGAATCAAACATTTCAATTGAAATATCTGCGCAGAAGATAACTTTCTCCTCCTTCGGTGACAGATCCATCCCAAGCGTACACTCTTGAAATTGCAGTGCAGCCAATTGAAACTCGAAATTCAACAATTCTGCCTAACGAAGCAATGTCCCATCTAGGTACATCAAAGCCTAGTAGCCAATCGGTGAACTTAGTTATTACGCCCAAAGGATATTAGAACTTGATATTCGCCCACTTTCGAAACCTTGGCCGCGCCAAGAAACATCAAGCAGCAGAAAAAGAAGAAATTCGAAGATCAAAATAATACAAGATCGAAGAAACTAAAAACGAAAGAACAGAAGACAAAAACGATTGTAAGCCTTGAAAGGGGAGAGTGGTTCTTCTGATGAGAATGAGTTCTTCTGTCTTATTTGTACTGAAGCTTACGTACGAAGTAGGCCTGCAGAGCAATGGATATTCTATCTAATTTGATGGCTGCAATGGGATTACGAAATTACATTTATAATGAATGGCGTTTGTTCTTAGATTCTTTAAAACGGAGTCTACAAAGTGTTCTTTCACATAACGGGAATAAATTAGGGTAGTTATGGCTTTCACATTCTATTAAAGTAAAAGAAGAATATTAATCTTATTTGCTTTGGTTTTTTATGAAATTGAGTATATAGAAGACAACTGGCTCATATGTATTAATTTGAAATGGTCAACTTTCTTTTTGTCCAAAAAAATGATTACACGAATTATCCCTGTATTTTCCGCTTGAGGAATAGCAGAAATAAAAATTAACACTAGCTTAAAAAGGATTGGCCTACTCGGGAAGTACTAATTCCAGGATAACACAACGTGATAAATCAACTTTTAGTCTCAAGGAATCGCAAAATATTTTCTCCGTTGCATCTAAAATAAGGGTTCATGAAATAATTTACTTAATTTCTAAACAAAAATGAAAATCGTTTCCTTTTCGTCTTTGCTCGGTCATATATTAGATCATTAATAAATACAAGTTATAAGGGAACTATGACAGGGATTGAGAAAAATGAATGGAAATAGTTTGTTTGGCTTGTTCAGAATTTTTTGGGAAATGAGAATAGTTCTGACTATTCTTAACACGTTGAACAACTGATGAGTCACTTTGAAATGCTTGGATGTCGCATAAACATCAAGTTGAACTTTCTTCACAACCACCTAGACTATTTTCCTGCTAATCTTTGGGATCTAAATGAAAAATAAGGCGAGTGAATCCACTAGCACAGGGGTGTTCAAACTTGAACTGCTGGCGATTTACCTCAATATTTTTAGACTACTTACGATCGACAATGAGAGGCTGCAAGTATGTACTACTACCTAACCCTAACCTTGATTAAAATAATGTATATTATGCGGAAGGCCAATATCTATATATGCTATGGTACACAGTACCATCAGCACAATATACATTATTTTAAACAAGGTTTGGGTTAGGTTTAGATGGGTTCTTCTCTATTATATCAATGAATAAACTCATAGTTATTCAAAATTGCGAGTTTGTTGGTTGTTACAAAACAAAAGAGTTACATATGGTGTTAAACTTAACTAAGGAGTTACTTTGGATGTTGAAGCATGTCCTCAGCATACTTTTCTTTAGAAAGTACGTAACCACTCAGTGCTAATCACAAGCATGATGACATATGTTCGTCAGCTAATCGATTGCGATAATTTGACTCAATTATCTTCATTTGAGAAAATGCAGACTCGCACAAGTAAGTTGACCCAAACATTGCCGTCCGTTGAAGGGCGATTTGCCTTAGATTCGGATATTTATCTTCAGATATGAAACACCAGAAATTTGTATCAGATGCTGTAGCTTTGAAATGTAATATTTGATATAATCTGCACCAAGTCATTTTCAACAGAACAAGAGTTCATATTAAACTGACTTGCCATTTCAGTAAATAAGTCCTCAATGTTTTTACATTAAGAAGGATAACTCATAAGTGATTCTCAGTTGACACTTTACTGCAATCATAAAAACGCATTTCGAATTGTCCCCAATTTTTGATAATTCAGCCTCATGCGTATGGAAATTCAACTGAGGAATCCTTGCTTTCAAAGACGAAAAATGTTCAAGATCCTTTTCTTTCAGTTGATCTATAATGAGTTGCAATTTACTTTTGAATGCATTTACTGCGCTAATCATCTCAATAATAGTTTTTCTTCACCTTGAAGTTCCAAGTTGGTGGTGTTTAAGTGCATTGTGATATCAGTCGAAAGCCAAAGCAATAAGACATTTTTTGTTTTTCAACATCAGAGTTTCATCACTTTTTTCTTCCAGGAAATAATTCTTGAAACCTTTCTAGGAATTTTCTGCACTTAACCACCTGATCCGTGTGAAGAACTAAATTAGTGTGTTCAGCTGACTCTCTATCTTCCAACTGCAACTTAAAGAGCCGCCGTTGCACGGATGGAATTCACAATTTTTGTTGCAATGCCCATAATTTCCTTCTTTTGAACACAAAACTTTTTGATGTATAATGCAATGGAATGAATAAAATGAGGGGAAATCTTCATTAGCTGGACACAATGCCACAAAACCGTTTTTGTTTCCAGTCATTGCTGGTGCTCCATCGGTTGTAATGCACACTAATTTATATATTGATAGCTTGTAGTTTTTTACAAAATTGAAGAAAACGTCATAAATATCTTTGCCACGGGTCTTTCCCTTCAGAGGAATGATTGTCAAAAATTCTTCCTCAGCCAACATATCATTAAATACCATCCGAATATGAACATGATATCATGTTTTATTTTATCTGCCATGTCCTGACTCATGACTTCAATACGCCTAGTGGCAATCGGACGAGATAACTGAAGTTCTCTAATAGCAGAAAGGATTTCTGTTTAATTTTAAGAATTTTCAAATAAATTCTCACCCGCTTCAATAAATGCTTCCATCTTCCATCTTCAAACAATTTCTTGTGTGTCGCCAATTTATGAGATATTGTAAATGACGCGATCGTAGCAGCTTTTCATTGTTTGTCTGGTCTTGTGAACATGGTTTGTTCTTTTTTTAAACAACATATCAAATCACGTACTTTTCGTTTTCTTAATTCACTTTGTATCGGAAAATCCTATTCATAGTTTCTATGAAACGTTTTATGATGCCTCTCTAAGTTACCACACTCAACTGACGCACGACAGATACGACAAATGTACTTATCCTTCATCATACAAAAGAAAAATTCTTCCTTCCAATCGTTATATAAATGATACGTTCTAGATTTCTTCGCTGCACTCATTTTATACTATTCAATAATATACTTTGTATCAACATAGTATTGCCTTCAAATTACAATTCACAATGACTCCAATTCCTGCAGGCGCAACATTTATATTGGAGTGAAAGAAAGTCTCGAATATTCCCGTCAAACGCACAGCCGAAATTTCTAGAAAAGCGGCAAGGAAAGAAAACGCGGCTATTCTTTGACAAGTACCGCGCGTTCTTTTGATAAAGCCGTCTTTTGCCGCTAGGAGAGAGTTATTTTATTACGAAATAAATTTTTATAGTATAGTTACCTACTTATTAAAAATTACTTTCTTCTCGACATACTCAAAAAGCGCTCGCTATCGAGCGATCTCCCGTGACCTAGACTATTTTCCTACTTATCTTGGGGAGCTAAATGAAAAACAGGGCGAGCGATTCCATCAGGACCTTCGAACTATGGGGGAACGGTATCAACGCTACTAGAACATACACGTGGTAGCTGACTATTGTTAGATCATGTAGAACAGCTCACTGACTACAACATCTGCAAGAAAATCTCAGAGTAGGAAGTCTTTTGAATCTAAGAATATAATGAAATAAAATCAATTTCACAGAAGTTGTGTTCTATTATAAAATGGGCTATGTTATATACATTCCGAAATAGAGCTGATACAAAAGTTATCCCTCCGAATTTAAGGAAATTGCTTCTAATGCTTCGAAATTTTATTTTACTCATAGACGGTAAATTTGGAAATTGGTAATTGAATTGCCTGCAATATCTACCCACTACTTTTTGACATTCTAAAATGAATTGAAAAAAGATTAAATATATTTTCGTTTGAATAACCAGTGGTTTTATTCCAAATGTGTTGTATTTTTTGGATATTTTCAAACTGAAATAACGACAATTCTTGTTGAAATATCAAATTTGAATGAAAGAAGTGACAAGTACATTAATTTTAGGCACCTGTCAGGTGGGCGTGGCCAGTTCAGCTACTTGATTCGAATATTTCAAAGCATTCTCTGTTAGTTCTTGCAAAATCATCGAAATTCAATATATTCCCAAATTATTTCGGAACTATAAGAGATGGGTATAGTACATGCTTATACAGTTGCATCTGAAATTCAACGCTTCATCTGATGGCGATATGAAAATTGGCAAGTGCAATATGAAAAAATTACTGCTGTTTGAAAAAGGCCAAATTGAAAAACAACGCAATGAACATTTAACATGTATAGACTACTTAAAAACTTCCTTGATCCTTCTTATATCCACCTAAGCAAAAATTGTGTCTGTAGTGCAAAAGATCTACGAGCTACAATTTTTTTAAATGTTCCTTAAAAATCGAGTTTATAACAGAAATATTTCAATCTGTCGAAAGTTTTGACAGATAAGTGCCAACAACTTGGGTATTTTATGCCTTGCTCAAATGTCGGATCTAGATGTATAATAAAAAAGGTAGATTGCCATTTGAAATAACAAAGTGATGACCCACTTCCGGTATAACCGGAATTGGTATCACTTCGAAAATATTTCACTCCAATTGGAAATCGCTAGTTATGGCCGAGTATAAAATTTCAGCTTGATATTGTAATTGGAACTCAAAATGTTTTTAACGGACGGTCCCGGTGGATATCCCTGTATAAAGTTAGTTTCTCTAAATTTTTTCTCAGAAGAATCAGTCGTAAGATGAATTAACTCAATCTGATAAGTATCATAAATATTTATCATTATCCATCTACAATTCACTCATTATAGCTTTTTAGTCTATTCGGCTTAGATCTATCGAGAAGCTCGAACCTATATATAAGTGATTTACCTGATTATTGGATCGGATCCAGAGAACCTCGGTGTTGTTCGGTAAACGTTACTTCCCACGGTCATTTGTTTAGCATGTCGTGCTAATATGTTCGAGTGGAGGAGAGAGAGCTTCGAAAGAAACGAAGTCCGGCGAGCATTTCTCGTATACCCTTTGCTCTCGTTCGAACTGGCCGATAATTAGACATCTTCCAATTTTGGGCATGCCCGTTGATCTGTATGGGGTTATAGACTGATTGATTGGTATTAGAGATGTATGACAGGATGACACAATCTATTATGCTAGACTGAATTTGCTAATTACTACAGGGGAATCGTGTTCTGTTGTTATATAAGGTTTGCTATTTTTGCATATGAAATAACAGATACACAAATACCGGGATGCGTTAAAGTTAAAGTTTATATTTCATTGATTGTCGGTTTTGTTGAAGTTTATCCTCAACCTCCTAACACCCAGCCACCCTCACTTTCTATTTTCAAATAGCAAACTCCATCTTGTTATTGCTCTTTTCGAAGTTCTATGGAGCTTCTAGATAACTGTGTGAAGAATTTCAGAAAAAAAGATTGTTCTCTTA
Organism: Cryptolaemus montrouzieri; assembly: GCA_013387265.2. NCBI lineage: Eukaryota > Metazoa > Arthropoda > Insecta > Coleoptera > Coccinellidae > Cryptolaemus > Cryptolaemus montrouzieri. Next base: position 17,903,160 of record JABFTP020000062.1, on the reverse strand, counting down.
AAGACAGGGTGTTAAAATACCAATTATTGCCTCCACTGCGCCTCATCATTTCATCACAAAATTAATTTCGGGTTGGGGGTTGGCACCTCAGTTATTCATTTGAAACACCAAACCCTCCATTCCAATAGTACCCGAACATTTTGAGTCTAGAATCAAAGACTATTAATTTTGATATAAACTGTGATATATCAAAGAATAAAGTCCATAATTGATGGTAAGTAATTTATTGATACAACCTGCTTATTCCGATGACAGAATGCGTAAGAACGAGCGTTTTGCTCCGTGGCCACGAGGTACGAGTAGTCAGGGGATGACATGACACCAAGGTCAATTATTAATCATAATAAACTTAAATAATAAATGAAACTATAACAGAATTCTAATCTCAAAATTTTTATCACGAGTTCCGTTCTATGTAATCCTCATTCCTATTACAGGAGATTTTCTCATTTTTTTGGTAAATTCCCTCAAATATCTGTTTATTTGTACCCCAGACAATGCAAGATGCACACGTTTGGGAAAGTGTTATATCATGTTCAATATAATTCATTGTTCAATTTATCAAATAAACATACAATTATTATTATCGTGGACTTATGCACTATCTCAGCTGTTAGCTGGATATAATTTACCTTTCCCAGATTCAGCAATCAAAGGGAATAGGCTCGATTTCAAAAAACTTGACATAACTATCCTACATGTATCAAGAATCACAGCTTTTTGCATTTCTATATAGGTATTCTTATTCAATTTTAATTTCTCAAGGCTATCTTGCAACGTTTTGGGTATTGACCTAGTCGAGGATACGATTACAGGAACAATATCTATTTTCTCGAGGTGTCACATCTGCTTGATCTCAATAGCAAGGTCTGTGTATTTGGACTTTTTCTCCTGGAACTTATTCAGCACGTTGTTATTATTCCGTATGGCGATATCCACCAGCATTGCTGTTCTGGCTCTCTTACACCACTATGTCCGGCCTATTATTCGTCACCATTCTGTCAGTGATAACAGGCCTATCGTAGTATAATTTGATAGAGTAATTTTCCAATACGGGCGCCGGTTGATACTTGTAATATGGCTGGAAGGTATTCAGAAGTCCGTACTTGTGTGCTAGTTTCTGATGGATAATGTTGTTCGCATCCTGACGTTATATGCTATATAGTCTCCGATCTGATATGGCATTTTCTGCACTTATCTGTTTGTAATGTTCCATCCTTCATTATAAATTTTTTGTAGTTATTTGTAGCGATCACTTGGTCTTAGAATGCCATAAGGAATCCCTCTGTTTCCGCGAATAATTCTCCTTTCACCAACCATTCGTTGGAGGCTTCTTTGTCGATGTGTGGTTGATTAATCTCATGGTGATGTCATCCATGCAATTCCTTTCTTGACCATTTCTCTTCTTTTTCAGTATCTGATAGGAACGGTAGATTCAGAAGGTTATCTCTGGTAGCAAGATTTAGAGGTGTATATCCCTTATCAGCCAACGATACCACACTATGGAGATGGAAAGTGAGAGCTTTTGCTGAGAAGAATTCTCTGAGATTTTTTATCTGTTCGGTGTGTAAATTGACAACATCTATTAATCCGCGTCCTCCTTCTTTTCGCTTCAAACTTGTTCGTATCACAGACGATTTTGGATGATGGTTGTTGTACTTTGTTAGCATCGTTCGGGTCTGCCTTTGAATATCATTCAGTTCTGTCTTAGTCCATCTGATTATTTCAAATGAGTAAAGCAACACTGGAATGGCGTAGGTGTTAATTGACATGACTAGATTCCCCGAGTTCAGCATTGATTTCAGCACAGTCTTCAGACGCTGACCTTATTCTGAACGAATCTTCTCCTCTGATTGTTTTTGGTCTAGCAATCTGGCTTGTTGGTATCCCAGATATTTGTATGTTGCGCCATCCCTCATGCACTGTTAAATATCACCGTTTGGAAGTTGTGTTTCACTATCTATGACTTTCCCCTTTTGAATGTTCAGGGTCTTACATTTTTCAATCCCGAATTTCATATGAACATCTGCCGAGAACTCACTGACAGTTTTCAGCAAATCATCCAATTGCTTCTTGTTCGAAGCATATAATTTGATGTCATCCATATACAAAAGGTGGGAGACTGTTTGATAATTCCTTTCTGTTTTTATCCTAAATTCGTATCCTGTTCTATTGAGCATTGAAGACAATGGGTACATAGCTAAACAGAATCATAGTGGACTCTCCTTGAAAAATTCTACGACGTATGGGTATCTCGTCGGTTTTATTAATTTATTGTTCAAGTTGACCTGCAGAGACGTGCGCCAGTGTGTCATTGTGGTCTTCAAGAATTTTACCAGGACTGGGTGAATTTTGTATATCTGCAATACTTCAACAAGCCAAGAATGGGCGGTACTATCGAATGCCTTCAGTTAATCGAGAAAAGCTGAATGAACATACTGATTCCCTACGTGTGCCTGTTTTATTATCACAGAATGGACGCTGACTTGTTTCTTGCACCCGTGATGTTTCTTTCTGCATCATTTCTGCTCCTCTGCTAATATATTGTTGTCGTCAAGGTGTTGGTATATTCGATTGGATATGCATGAGGTGAGTATTTTGTAGAGTGTTGGCAGGCAAGTGATTGACCTATATTGAGACGGATGTTATTATTATCATTATTACTCTATTTTGTAAACTACTATTTACGATTCAAATATATACTAAGGTTGAAAACGATCAGGAGGTTTAACTATTCGCTTAGATCTAGATCGCAAAATTTGATTTTCATTTTTCTGTTGAGGAGAACCAACGGAAGATGTTGAACTTGCTTGAATATTTACAGATGTATTATCTATTGGATACACAATATCTGGCAAAGCTTCTCTTAATTGATTAGCATGACGTTTCCAACGCTTTTCAAAACCACTGATATTTACAAGAAATGTGATTCTACCTATCTTTTTACATATAATACCCTTCACCCAACTTACTTTCCAAGAATTCTATAGTCCTTTGCTAAAACTGTGTCAGCGGTTGCATATTCTAGTCTATTATTCCCACGATAATTTTTTCTTTGTTTTTTTTGAGCTTCCAAGTCTCTATCATCCTCTTTTTTTGGTGGTGAATAAAGAATAGCATTGAATATAGTTCTTAAATTTCTACCAAACATTAACTCGGCTGGGTTCACGCCGGTGGTGTAATGTACAGTAGTGCGGTAATCTACAAAGAATCTTATTACAGTCTGAAAGAGCGTTCTCAGAAAAAGCTTTTTTCAGGGCATTTTTGACAGTTTAGACTGAGTTTTCAGCTGCCCCATTGGATGCTGGGTGATATAGAGGTATCAATATATGCTCTACGTTGATTTTCGATAAAAATGTTTCATAATCAGCTGAAATATGTATCGTTATCTGAGACAAGAGTTTTTGAAATTCCGAACCTTGCAAAAGTCTGTCTGAGAAATTGAATGGTTACATTTCTGTTGATTGAGGATGTTTGAAATATCTCAAGCCATTTTGAATGTGAATCTAGGATAACAAAATAGTATTTTCCTAATACTGGACCTGAGTAATGAACATGAATTCTCTCCCATATCTATTTCAGTCAAGACCAACTTTTGCAGGATTTTTCGAAAATTTGTTGCAGCTGTTAAAGTTTTTTGCTAAATTTTCAATATCTTCGTCTAATTTTGGCCACCAAAAATAACTTCTACCAATACTTTTCATTTCGACAACTCCCAGATGGCCCAAATTTTGAAGAAATTATAATCCTATGGTTCCAAAATACGCTACCATCTACGAGTGCGAATTCAAAACGTCTAAAAAAGTATGGTTTGATTCATTTGAATTGTGGAGGCCGTTACTTGATGTAGATCCATGATATAAATGAGATAAAAAACACAAGGTTTAACTTTAATCTACACCTCATTTGAAAAAATTCGACGACGTTTCGCTGACACAGCAGCTTTATCAAGAATGACAAACAGAATGAAGAGTATGGTATTATAAACAAATCGTAAAACAAGTTGGATTAATAACAGGAAAATCCACACCGAGCCATTGTATAGTTAGTATGAAAGGTAATAAAAACTAATTAAACAAGTTAAGTAGGGTGAATAATTCACATCTACCTGTTCATTCAAAAGCTTCTCCGAATGTTTGTATCTATTCACTTCTAATGATTCTAGGAGATCTAATTTTGAACTTTTTGATTTAAAATCTCGTGTTGAAAAATCAAGTAAATCAGGAATCTATAAACACAATTGCGGTTCTTGTGATAAAATTTATATCGGTAGGACCTATGGGAGTTTTGGCATGAGAACATCTGAACATAAACGTAGCTTCGATAAAAATAAATCTGATTCAAATTATTCAAACCACCTAATAAAAGAAAACCATTCATTCAATAAAAACTTTGACATATTACATATAAAATCAAAAAGTTCAAAATTAGATCTCCTAGAAGCATTAGAAATAAATAGATACAAACATTCGGACAAGCTTTTGAATGAACAGGTAGATGTGAGTTGTTCACCCCTACTTAACTTGTTTAATTAGTTTTTATTACCTTTCATACTAACTGTACAATGGCTCGGTGTGGATTTTCCTGTTATTCATCCAGCTTGTTCTACGATTTGTTTATAATACCATACTCTTCATTCTGTTTTTCATTCTTGATAAAGTTGCTGTGTCAGCGAAACGTCGTCGAATTTTTTCAAATAAAGTGTAGATTAGAGTTAAACCTTGTGTTTTTTATCTCATTTATGGTTTGATTCACTATCTTTAGTGTGTTCTGGCCAACCATTTTCAATATATTCTTTATTTACAATAGGGATAATCGACATCCCCAATGAATTTATTAACTGATAAATTTTCATTTGGTAGTCTCGATAATGCATCCGCCATTAATTGACATATTCCATTTCATACTGATAATTAGAGAGTATGAATGAGGTTCGCAACAGATTGATCGAAACTTGGAACGAAATGAATACTATAAGGTGTGCTTTTGAGTATGAGTCTTAGATGTCATACATCTACGACTCATCAAGACGTTCTCATCAAGCGTCAAGCTAGATTTCGAGCAGCAAGACCAATTCCGAAATAAGAAGGGTGATGTTTTGGGGTGGTATTATGCTGGGAGGCAAAAAAATTTGATTTCGTTTCCTGCGAGTTTAACGGCTAGAAATTACGTGGACCTAGTGCTGGAGCCCATAGTGAGATTCTGGCGAGATGTCTACAGTGAGAATTTCACTTTTATGCAAGATAATGCTCCTCCGCATACCAGGAGGAGCATTATCTTGCAATATGTCCCGCTAGGAGTAACTTCGCGGGACATTATCTTGAAACAGAGGAAATCGCCATTTTGGACTGGCCAGCTTTCTCTCCGGACCTAAATCGTATTGAACGTTCATGGGATAATCTAAAAATAAAAATTAGATCGTGCCAGGATAATCCAAGAACCCCTCAACAGCTCATCCAAGCCGCCACAGAAAAGTGGCAGAATATCACCACAGAGGAGGTCGAAAACCTAATACAAAGCAAACCTACACGGATTCACGTTTGTATCAAGGCGAGAGGAGGTAATGCAAGCTACTGAGGTCGATAAAAAAGCACCTCCTCTTTGAGAAAACAGTTTTCAATTTTTTTACTTTAGGCGAAAAGAGTCTCTTATATTATTTTATCTGTTTCTTCCTTGAAATAAACATAAAATTTACATCTGGCAAAAGCTTTTCATATTTCACTATTAGTTTTATTTCAATTTCTGTTTCGTTTGTTCCCGAGGATTCCTTAGTGCTGGTGTATTTACTGGAAAGGTAATTCATCAACATATCTAAGTTTATAATGTATAATAAAATGAAACAAGTTACTATGTTTGAACTATCACTAATTTTTTGATGTAAAGAATGACAAAATTTTTACATTGGTTGGACCGGTTTCAGACATACGTCCATTATCAACAACAAGCTAATGAAAACTGAATACTCATATACAATACAAGAATTACCATCAATAAAATGCTACTAGAGGTTACAGTAACTTGAATAATGGTGATTGGTAAGTAATTAATTCTACCTTGTCGTGAAGGAGCTTAACCCCTTCTACCCTAGTTCTGGAAAAGGATGACATTCATTCAGACAATGTGCAACTAAAGCTGAATCATACTTCTGATGTAGGAATGACCGGAAATGTTCTTTGTATCTAGCCTTGAAAGAGCGTCCTGTTCGACCTATATAAAAGGAATTGCACTCAGAACATGTTAATTGGTATACTCCTGATTTTTCGAATTTATCGGTTTTATCTTTTGTGTTGAAAAGCAGGCCTCACAATTTGCTAACTAGCTTGAATGCAATATGAACTTTTTTACTATCAGACAAAACTCTAGCAACCTGTTTTGACGTCTTCCCAAAATATGTTACAGACGTAAATTTTTCGGGCTTCACTCTCTTGGATTGGGGATATATCATGCTGAATGTATTTTTCGATTAATTGAACTTTCTATAGCTTTTATATCGAAGCCGTTGTTCTCTGCTATTAACATAATGGTGTTAAATTCTGATTTTCGGTCCATGTCCGATAAAGGAAAAGAAATCGCTCTGTGAGTCATGGATTTGAAGGCTTTTTGAGAATACGAGTGAAATGAATCTATGGGTATGACATTATCCGTGTACGATGGTTTCTGAAGATATTAATTGATAAACGTTTATTATTCTCTCGGGTAATTGTTAGATCTAAGAAATTGATTTCCAAGTTACTGTGACGTCTACTAGCATTTTATAGATGGTAATTCCTGTATTATACATGAGTATTCAATTTTAATTAGCTTGTTGTTGATAATGGACGTATGTCCGAAACCGATACAATTAGATCTAAGATTAGTATTTCCATATTCAAAAAATTCCATAGACAGTCTAGAAAATTAAAATCACTCAAATCAAAATTTTCAGTCACACTTGAGTCACGCATAATAGATAGAGTTAATTCTTCGGGAAGTCAAAGGGTTGATAATTTATCGGATGTTCAATTCAACGAAAAAGAAACGGATCTTCTTTCCGAAGGTCCTAAGTTTGTTCCTAAAATACAGACTCTTTAGATAGATTAGCCGTTGAATCCGAAATTTTAATGAGAACCTTAAATACTGGCAATTTCGAAAAGGCTACAATTGAGAGAATTTTAAAGAACTATAAAAATCAAACCAACTTAAAAGATAATATTCTAATCGAAAATATCAAACGATAAATTTCTGAAAATTCATTAGTACTCACGGGAGCAGATGAGTCGAATGCTCGAATTGTTATTGCAAAAGTACAATATGAGGAAAAAATGGAAGATTCCGTTAATAAAGAAGCGCTTACACTCGTTCATAAAGACCCAACACCACTTATACAGAAACAACTTAGAGCAGCCGCTAATGATATGCAATCACTTTTTAGTAGCTTCGACAGAAACAGATGGATTAAAATGAATCCTAGAATTCCTAGATTATATGGTCCCATTAAAACACATAAAGAAAATAACCCCATTCGTCCAGTGGTGTCATATACCAATAGTCCAACACAAATACTTGCTAAGCAACTTGATACCAAATTCAAATCAATTTCAGATTTTCATTCACAATATAGTATAAAAAATTCATTAGAATTATCGAATAAAATAAATAATTTCCTCATGCCACCAACCGCAAAATTAATATCATTAGATGTATATAATATTGTTTCGAATATACCGGCAACAGAATGTGTCCCTTTAATATCAAATATTCTAGAGGCAAGAAATCTCAACGTGGTCTGTAAATATGAGTTAACTTCTCTGTTTGATTTATGCTTGTCCCAAAATCATTTTCAGTTCAATAATAATTTATACTCACAAAATAATGGTTTAGCTATGGGTTCACCCCTCAGTCCCCTTCTATCTGAAATTTTCATGTCTAATTTGGCAAACACTAATATTATGACGTCACCTTTGACGAAAAGGCATATTCTATTTTGGTATCGATATGTTGATGACATTTAAGCCTGTTTCCTTGGAACGAATAGACAACTAGAAATTCTTCCTGAATTTCATTAATAACATTCATCCTAAAATTAAGTTCAAAGTAGAAACAGAAGTCGATAGTAAAATCTATTTCTTAGATCTAACAATTACCCAGGAGAATAATAACCGTTTATCTATTAATATCTTCAGAAAACCATCGTACACGGATATGTCATACCCATAGATTCATTTCACCCGTATTCTCAAAAAATAGCAGCCTTCAAATCCATAATTCACAGAGCGATTTCTTTGCTCTTATCGGACATGGACCGAAAATCAGAATTTAACACCATTATGTTAATAGCAGAGAACAACGACTTTGATATAAAAGCAATAGAGAGTTTGATTAATTGAAAAATACGCAACAATACATTCAACATGATATATCCCCAATCCAAGAGAGAAAAGCCCGTAAAATTTATGTCTCTAACATATTTTGGGAAGACGTCAGAACAGGTTGTTAGAGTTTTGTCTGATAGTAAAAAAGTTCATTTTGCATTCAAGCCAGTTAGCAAATTGTGAGGCCGGTTTTTCAACACAAAAGATAAAACCGATAAATTCGAAAAATCAGGAGTATATTTTCAAGGCTAGATACAAAGAACATTTCCGGTCATTCCTACATCAGAAATATGATTCAGCTTTAGCTACACATTGTCCGAATGAATGTCATCCTTTTCCAGAACTTCACCAGCCAAAAATTCTTCATTCTTGTGATAAATCTTATAAACTCAATTTCTTTGAATGGATGGAAACTTTCAAGGATCTAGGGTAGAAGGGGTTAAGCTCCTTCACGACAAGGTAGAATTAATTACTTACCAATCACCATTATTCAAGTTACTGTGACCTCTACTGGCATTTTGTCGATGGTAATTTCTGTATTGTACATGAGTATTCAGTTTTCATTAGCTTGTTGCTGATAATGGACGTATGTCAGAAACCAGTCCAACAAATGTAAAAATTTTGTGGTTCTTTACATCAATAAATTAGTGATAGTTAAAACATAGTAACTTGTTTTATTTTATTATTCATTATGAATACCAACTATCACGTAGTTCAGGCTTCATCTATCAATTATATATAAGTTTCTTCTGAATAAATTCGAATATTCCATTTTGTGCATTAATTTCTTGGCGCAATAAATGCCTTGAAAAGATATAAAGCAAATGCATATATTATTTATTACAATTTGGTACAAAAATGCGACCTGAATCTTACGAGACTGAAGAATTGCGAATATGAATTTGATAAAGATTGTTGGGACTTTAAATCAGGACTTCATTTCGAAAAAACAAATCTTTGCAACACTGAAATAGTGTACGACCACTTCACCAGAACTATTTTACTCAATTCTCGACGCGTGTTTCGACAACAATGCATTGAACAATTTCGAGTAGTGAAAATTAATCTGATATATGAAACAATTTGAATCTAGTTAATCATTTCAGCATCAAAATTGATGAAATCACTTCTCATGGGAGCGATTGAAGCAAAAAATCGAAAAAATTATGGGAGCGTAAGCGAAACACCTCAAAAACACCATCAATCAACCCATTAATTTTCCATATTCTCCCTCATTCACTATCGCCTTTATGCATGCTAATAATCGAACGAATAGTTAAACAATTAACAGGTCTCAAGCCCGTTCAGCACGTGTACAACACAGACTAATCCATTTAATAAGCAGTATTCGTAGTGTGCTGTGCACCGTTGAGAGCGAAGTGAGGCGCCGCGCAGTAAAAGGCACTCTTGGTGTGATCTTTAACAGTTTTCAACTAGAGAAAATTACATACTGCTCGGTGCAGAGATGGATGAGGCAGAATTGGTTTTGCACATAATATTTTTAGAAGAAAATGAATCTTAATGAAAATTATAATTCATGGAGTTATAACGTACAGGGTGTTACATAATAGTATCTCACAAGTTGAGGAAGTAAATCTACGTACAATTTTAAGAAAAAAATTCATAGAAACAAAGGTTCACAGAAGCTTCGTTACGGAGTTACAGGGTGTTGAAATTTCCCGAAAAAATTGGTCTTTTCTTCAAAACTCTAGCAGTTTTTGATATGTTCAGCCCAAATTTGGAATGCAAGCTATTTTCTACAGCCTCCATCATTACACGTCCTAGATTTTAACTGAAATTGATTGATTACATGACATTTTGCCCTCTCAAACTTTTTTGCAGTACGCCACTGATCAGCGTACAATCAATTTTCGTCATCTTCGTTCAATTTAGAAACTTTCTTGACATTTCTAAATTTTTCGTATCTCCAATCATTTTCGAGTGAAAAATTATTGAATTTGAATTATTTGAATTGTATGTTATTCGCTAAATAAAACAAAATGAAATACACGATAGGTATGCCTAAAATTTGCTTTTATTTTGATAGCTCGTCTTCTGAAACTCAACTTATACTTATTCAATATCAAACTAAAAAAGAACAATTGAAAACTAAATAAAGTGTCCTCCACCTGCAAGAATACAAGCCTCTTGCCTTTTTTTTAAAGGAAGGAGGGACGTGGACATACTTTCCATGCGCGTACTTCCTCGACCTTATAGGCCTTGGATTTGTCCTATACGACATATTTCCAACAGTGTAATTTGTGTAATCCAGATAAGGGACAAACACAACACCCAGGCCTTTGTCGAAATCGAACCGGTGACCTGCAGTGTCACGGCAGGGACTTCTCACCACTGCTCCACGACGACCTTGATGGTCCAGGCTGTGGCTCAGAATGTAATTCAACGTCGAATTTGAAGGTTTGGGGAATGACAGGAGTTAAAATTGGAGTCATATTTGGAAGTTTATCTTCGACTTCTTTCTCTTTCATTAACTTTGATATTTCCATGATGTTGATGCATGTTTCATCAGAACAATTGAGGCATACAGTAGAGCATTTGAGGCCTGCTTTCTACATCCACAATTTCCTTCGCATCTGCAAATAATTAATTTCATGAGATTGGGAGTTGCTGGAAGCTTGAATATTTGTATTGGCATCCAAATGTTTGCATGCTTTTTTCAGCCCCAATTTTCAGGATTTTGATATCTTCCGAACCACGACTGGACCTGGTGATATACTCGGAGACAGTGAAAACGAGCTGTGTGGAAGGCAGCGATGATAAACTAAATGCATTTTTTATCACTGTCTTGGAAAATCGTTTGCATCGCATGCCGTCTAATGAGTCGTCTTTATTACCGCCATATAAAGCTACGAAAAAACGTTCACGAACAAGAGTGAGCAAAGATAGATCGACTTTCTCATTCAGGAATCTCGTTTAACTACCAGCTAATGCTGGATTTTTCTCCATAATTTTTATTAATTTCAGTTCACCATACTATAGTCTGCTGATGTATCACATACTGAGAAATCATGAAGAAACAGCGAATTCTGTGCTATAAGATCTCCATACATAAAACTTGAAGTCCTATATAACTGACCAGGTGTGCGCCCTTTTGAAGGTTTTAAAAAGTAAATATTGGGCTGTTTTCTTCCTAATGCCGTGAGCAATGCAAGAATGTCAATGTCGTCTGCCACAATAATCATAGAATCATGAGATTGGGATGCATTAAGCACAGTAGAGACGATGATTGAATCTGCATCTGATTCAGCTTGGTCCACATAAAAACGCTCCTCTGAAAGAGCAGTTTTGAGAAGATCTATCAGGATAGATTTATTTTGTTCATTACTGAGAAATTTTTCTTGAGATATTTTTGGTACGGTACTTCTTCTTGTATTTTTCGTGGAAGTAATATGCTGGCATTTACTGCCATTGAGTTTGAAGTAACGTGACGTACGTTGTGGCGATTTAAATCACTATGAAACATTTATTGGTCAGTAGTATTGCAAATTTTTTATAGGCTTTCAAATCGTCAGCAAATAAATCATGATGGGTGTTGCGAAAGCATTCATGAATATCATTCAAATACAAGGCAAATAAGAGGGGTCCAGAAGAAGAAGTAACCCAAAAAGTTCCTGAACATACTCCATGTACTACCACGTATTGTAACCCTTTACTCAAGTAAGACTCTATCTATCTATCTGAGCAGAGAACCACACACTCCAAAATCGTATAAAACTGATATTAATGTTTTATGGTGAACCTTATCAAAAGCTCAGGTCATATCTGTATAAACTGTATCTACTCGAATACCTTCATCAAGAGCTTTCGACATAAAATCAGTATACGGTGCCAAATTTTTGAGCATAGACCTGCGTTTAATTAAACCGTGTAGGTGCTGTGGCAACTTCGAGCTACATAGATGAAATAATTGTTCTGTTACGAATGACTCCAGAATTTTACCGAACTGGCTCAGAATAGATATAGCTCTGTAGTTATTAATGCGTTTTTTTCCCCGGATTTAAATATCGGTACTATTTTTGCAAGTTTCCATTTATCTGAAAAATTCCATGTCGAAGGGATTTATTATAAATTAATTGCAGTGGTATTGCCAGCTTTTCTGCACATGACCTAATGAAAATTGGAGGGATGGAGTCCGGACCAGCCCCCTTGCTACATTCGAAGTACTTTTTTTTATCAACTATTTCAGATCTTTCAATATAACTATCAATTGGTTATCAGATATCGCACACCATACATTCACTGAAAATTTGAACGTTTGTAAACAGCTCTAGGATTTTCTCGAGCCCACAAATGCCTATTACGTGAACTGTAAATTCCATCTCTAGTGAAGAGCGATTCATCTGTGAAAATTATCCTCGAAATAGATCTCCTATGGTTCATAATGAAATGACAAAAATTCAATCGAGGAACTTCGTCTCTAGGCTCCAACCGTTGTACTGGCAGTGCAACTTTTGATTTCTAAGAACCTTCCATACTTTCTTGTGGGAAATTCCCAACTCATTTCCCATTTTTCTGGTACTAGTAAAGATATTATTGAGAGCCATATTAATAATTACTTCTTCTTGATTTCGGTTATTTTCCGCATATTCTCGTTTTTTTTATGGCGGAAGGAAAGTACCCGGTTCTTCGAGAAAATTGATATAACCTACTAAACGTCTGTCTCTATTCGGAAACCGAATGCGATATTCCCTCTTCGAAGCAAGGCATTACATCGACGAGTACCATTAACAATTAGCATATCTGCATATTCTTCATGGGAGAATACGGGCATTCTGAATGAAAAAGGTATTTTAAACTTGTGAAAACTGAACTGTTGTTGTTGACTAAACACCAATAATATGGCAACGTTTTATGACAGTAAGTTCACAGTCACCATAGAGAAATTTCAATGCGTTCTATGGCCTGTAAGCGCAGATAATATTGTCTATGAATTTCAGTTTGGCGTAAGGATATTAGATAGTACTTACGAAAATGGAAAATACATGATGAGCTTTGTACATTTGGAAAGGTAGAGAGAGGAAATGAAGAACGAATAGACTCATAAATCGAACTTTCAATCACTAGTAAATTACCTGGTAAAAGTTGCCTTTAAATGCAAAAATATCTGATTATTATATCCATCTGTTTGTCCTAGAAAAAAATTGTTTTTTTCAGTTGTTAATTTCATTGTAAAAACTACTTAGATTCTGAAGGAGCAGAAATGACGAAAACATTCAATGAAGCATCTCATGATGGTCAATTTGTTATCTTCTTTCAAGAGATCTGGAGAAAAAATACTCAAATCTCACAATTGCTTAAATAGGGACATATTTCTTTGGAGTCCAAACCTGCACTATAAAAAAACTCTCATTTTCATTGCGAGAAAACGAAAAAATACTTCAAATTGATTATTTTGAGAAATTCAATTTGTTTGCTTCCCAATTGCATTGATATCACCTTAATTAGGAATGAATTGACTAGACGAGATTCCCAATTTTTTTCGTGAATAAATTTTTTTTCTTGGTGGCTTTCAGTGTGCCAAGTTATTTTATTGGTTTTTCTGAATAACAGTTATATCCTGAAGCACTTCGTATCAGTTCATGACAATGCGGACCTGGATTTTTTCGAAATCTAACCTAACCAATTTCGCACTAAAATAGTCAAGTTGACATCTTTTAAGAGCCCATTAACAAAGATCTATATAATTCCTAAGGAGCCCAACTATCCATGAAATTTTAGCTTAAAATTCAATGATCTCGTATGCATTTTTGCCACCTTTATCATTGGAAAATCTTGAACAAGCCAAAATAAAAGAAACCATTGAAGAATAAAAATAGTAAAATGAGAATAAACGACATAAAGTAGTTATGGTTATATCCAACCATAAGTACCGACGAATCCGAAAAATTCAACCTTCCAAAATATTTTTGACTGATAAATAGAAATGTAGTAAATAATTCTTCCAAATTTAAAACATAAATAACTTTCAGACCTCAAAATGATTGTCCTCAATAAATTTAATGATGAAATTCTATAGAAAATTTAAATAAATCAGGATTTCATGTGTTATTTTGGTACAAGCTGCAATTATTTCTTCAAGTCAGACTGGTTGCTTTTTTCAAAATAAGATAAAAAAAACTACATTCCTTAGAAATAAACAAAAAGAGTCAATATTAGCTAACCACAGAACCCAAAACTGCCACTCTTCCTAGTAATCATAATAATAGTAATAATAATAGTGGTTTATGATAAGAGAGCCAGAACAGCAATGCTGGTGGATGTCGCCATACCGAATTATAACAACGTGCTGAACAAGTTCCAGGAGAAAAAGTCCAAATACACAGATCTTGCAATTGAGATCAAGCATGCAAAACTTCGCATGATAGCCTTAAGAAATTAGAATTACATAAGAATACCTATATAAAACTGCAAAAAGCTGTAATTCTTAATATATGTAGGATAGTTAGGAAATTTATGTCAAGTATATTGTAATCGAGCCTATTCCCTTTGATTGCTGAATCTGGGAAAGGTAAATTATACCCAGCTAACAGCTGAGTTAGTGCATAAGTCCACGATAATAATAATAATAACTTCATTTCTACACATTGCCTCATAGGGTAGAAAACTTAATTACCAAGAATTAGTGGAAATTCTCGAATTCCTTTTAATGACAACTTTCATATGACTGATTTATTCAAATTACAAATTTTACGTGTATTCAAAAGCAACTGCTTTTTAATAATTGTTAAATACAGTACTAATATCTTGGTTTTCCAAATCCAAATAATGGTTATCGTACTGTCTGATGATGAACCAGAGATCTATACCGTGGTAATAGTGATCTTTAATTCAATTTATTTGTTGGTAGTTGAAACAATAAAAAATTCAATTTGTGTTTCAAAAAAGCTCGTTTCCTTACAACAGACATTCAAAAGCACTCTATATTATATAGACATATACACTCCGATTTTCAATCAGAATTCATTACAAAATATTTGATAGTACTATGAGGAAGTGGGAGAGTCGACCATATCAAATTACATTTGACTGTCGAAAAGAAATCATTCAAATCGGTTGCAACTTCGGAAATCAGAACAGCTATAATAGGATTATATCAAAATGGGATACAAAGGATACAAAGATACAATTTAACAATTCTATTCACTCTTACAACCAATCTAGAATTCATAGACATAACATCCGGCTAACTACGTCTCTGAGAAAATTACATACTTGCTTCGAGTTAACTACACAGAGATTATGGAGGTAGACACTTGATTATTTTCGATTTAACTTTTTCTAACGAAAAATATAATAATATAACTGGCTGAGAGGTTCGATAACGCGGCAATAGTTTTCTGGTTATTTTTCTGTGATCGACGCTTGTGTTCATTCTATCACCTTCATTAAAGTGTGAGGGGTAATCATTAAAATAAATGAAGTTAGCTGTAGTTGATGTTGAACAATGGGAAAGGTTATGATAGAGTTGACCATGTTAAGTATACGCTTGTTTATGTGTTAAAAGTATGGGAACAAGGAAGGAATTATATTATGCACTATGTGGGATAGTTTATAATCTTTTTATTAAA
Organism: Cryptolaemus montrouzieri; assembly: GCA_013387265.2. Taxonomy (NCBI): domain Eukaryota; kingdom Metazoa; phylum Arthropoda; class Insecta; order Coleoptera; family Coccinellidae; genus Cryptolaemus; species Cryptolaemus montrouzieri. The sequence goes on along the minus strand of JABFTP020000062.1, from coordinate 17,887,220 downwards.
GTCCGGATCAAACAAAGAGGTTATCGTTTCGATCGGTGGGTACCGAATGTAGGGATGTATGTGTATTGAACTATTATTCCTATATCTATCTGACTTCAATTTACCTATTCACATTCATAACATCTGAAATTATCAAGTCTTCAATTATTCAGTGTCATAGTACTATGTATATTGGTCAATTGTAAACCATAGATGGTGCTCTAGTCGACTTGTACATTTTCTCTTCCTCTGTACATTCACGCATAATATACCTTAGAATCGTCTGATTCGGATCAATCTTTTTTCATTGCATAGAATGATCTGTTAATTTGATGTATTCAAATTAAAAACAATCCTACATAAAGAAGAGAAAATGAATAATGATTCATTTGTTGACCACAGGATTCTGATATGTCAGCCGGTTTTGTTGTAAATTGGCACATCTACAGAGACAGAGACAGAGGTCCGTTTAAAAGTATCTGTGGAACGAGTTTATCGATCAATTACAAATTTTGGAATCAAATAAATGTATGCTGATCTGCAATTTGCAATTATTTTAGAGCGGTAGCATTTCAGGTTTACTACAACTCTATTGCTATTTCAAGGGGAATGGTGTACTTTCTACGTTATTTCTTTTTGAAATATCTTTTCTTGGGACTTGTTCTATCTAACAACCACCATTGACCTATGGCTTTTTCTGTCAAAAATTATTTATCATTATTTTATTATAGTGTCATCTTCTTTGTCTAAAAAAATTGACCCAGATTTGTGGACGATGAAAATTTCCAATTAATTTGAAGAGAAAAGAGTCATTTTTCTATTACCAACGTAGTTTTTAGAGCTATTTCATGTACAGGCTGCTCAACAATGCAAACTCAATAAAACTAAATTGTCGAAAAAACGTCGAATACTAGAACTTATTGTTTTACTTAATTAGAACCGTATTTTGAATTACTGTTCATTAGTATTAGGTTTCGCTAGACTTCCTTAGGATAACTGAAGCATTAGGCCGTCTACCATAAAAACAGACGAAGTGGATTTAATTCCGATGTCAGTTTCTATATTCCACAATGTTCTAAATTGATAATATCCTCGTTTGAATATTTATTTGCCATTTTATTAACCAAAAAAAAACCATACACAAAAAATGGTTCTATTGCTATTCTTAAATAATTTAAACGTCAAATAAGGGCCGAAATTCATAGGAAACTTATATAGATCATTGTGGAACATAGAAACTAGAATCAGAATCAGATTCACTTTGTCTGGTTCTATGTTTCACGGTCTGGTGAAGCCAATTTATGAATAGGGTGGCCTTATAGCAGTCAATACTAATTCAAAATACGATTCTTATAAGGCAAAAAAAGGTACTTGCATTAGAAAAACATATCGTTTTGACAATTTGGTTTCATTGAGTTGACAAGTAACTTTTGGGCATATTGTATATAGAAAAACATTATACTTTTCTCGTTGAACTACAGGAATGCTTTGATCTTACTCAATCTGAATCGATTTGAAGATGACACTATGATTTAGAGAATTTTGATGAGGAAATCATAGCTCATTGGTGGGTATTTTTAGAAAGGACAAATCTGAACAAAATACACCTTAAAAAGAATGCCCTCTAATACAAAAAATTGACATAGTCCACCATGTCGTTTGAAATAATAAAGTTCTTGTTGATGTTCTGTATAATCGGAAGTGGTACCGCTCTGAAAACAATTCCACATTATAGATCAGTTTGATTTAACTCTTATGCCAACATTTCGAATTGATCGATAAATCCGTTTCCTAGATATTTCTAATGGGTTCTGCAGCGTGGACACTCTGTATGTAGTTCTGACAACATTACAGCATGGGGGCACCGGAAGTTGATCTGGAGACAATGGACCAAACTCAGCAACAGCTGATAGCAATTCACCCGATATCATTAATTATTAAATGAATACTTTATGAACTTATCTTGCGGTTTTAGGTATGGAAAGTAAGTTTTGTTGTAGTGTCTTTTGAAATCCCTTTCTACAAACTACAACAATTCTAGAAGGAATTCACTTTTTTTCGAATTGAAAATTTTTTCATATAAAGAAAAATTCTATTTATAAATATATTAAATATTATTTTTGACCTAATATTTTTCTTAGAAGCAAGATATTTATCTGATAATACAGATGTTTTGTGAATCAGTCATTATGTACGCGCTAAGTTGATGTGGTTAAAATCTTGGAAATATTTATGGTGTATATATTGCGAGAGTTTTTCAAGCTTGTAAGTCTTTATTACCAGAATTAAAATTATGCCCTTATGTCTGTAATGATATTTAACCAAAACCAACTAGAACGTGAAGTTTTATATTAGAATTCTTATCAAAATTTTTTCAGATGCGTTCAGAAATGGTTGGAAAAACAAACCCATTGGAACTGTAAGAGAATAAGCAGAAGACGTAGCAATATTGAGACATGTTGATCATATGCTGAACACTTTATCTGTACAACAAATTTCTGCAGCTTCGGGTATTTTTAGAAGTTTACATAAATACAAGTTCCATCCGTACGAAATTGAATTGACTCCTGAATTAAATGAAGTTCATTTTGATCAAAGGTAAGCCGAGGTGTCAACAATAACGCATATCTTGTGCAAGGTTTACTAAAAGCTGTATGTTTGGGTAAAAGTATGGGGAGGGCACCAAATTAGAATTCTATTCAATCCTGATAATTTAGATGTCGAAAATTGATCTCGATATTCTCAAAAATGCGATAGATCCGTTGATAATAGAAAAATTAGAAAATGATCCCCTAGTACGTTAACAACAATTGTATTTCCAACAAGATGTTCCTCCTCACTAGACCATCACCAGATTGCCAATTCCTCAATTTGCTATATCCTGATCGTTGGATTAGAAGTTGCCTATGGAGAGGATTGCCAGATCTTCTGACCTGAATTTTTCTTATAAGGACATCTTAACTCCAACATTTTGTTGGTCAACCTGACAATAGGTTTGAACAACTCTACTTTTAGATTAGAGTCATCAAATAATTACAAATATGCTGAACCATATAAGAGAGGAATTTCAATCTAGATTGTATTATTGTATGAAACTAAATTAAAGGTAATTGGAACATTTGATTTCTTGAAATCTGAAATCATTGGATTTTATTTGTAATAAATAAAGATGATAAAATTATAAAATGTTCTCAAGCTTTTTGTAGTTTCAATGAACGGCTTTCAAATGACAACCAATCCTCCTTCTTTTATCTAAAACTTCAAGGTGAGTGAATTTTTTGGCTAATCCACACGAACAATAACTATATTCGAAAAGTTTTTCTTCAAAAATTGATTTGTTTTCCCTCATTTCAATAATCTTGAAAACCGCCAAAATATTCATGTGCCTCATTCGGGACAAAAATTGATATTTTGCGAAAAATATTCGACAAAGTTAGTTTCCTCGTACGCTTTTGCAAAGTGTATTCAAGGAGATTTCAATTTAGGTATGGTTCGACTTCTACTCCTAATTCAATTTTTACGGAGGTTGAACCGCCCCCTTATAGGAGCTGCCCGTTAATGACTCCAATATATGTCAGAAGATTTCCCCAAATCATTCGACGTTTTTCGAAAAAATTTTCTCGAACACTAAGGGATGGAACACCCAGCATATACACACAACAAAATTCATAAGCCATCAGTCGGTATTTTACATTTTTGACTGTTTTGAACCATGGATCTTCGACTACTTGTGAAGAATGAAGTTTTTTGTTGTGAAAGAAACCTAAAAGTATGATGAGAAATGAACCAGAATTGGTGTTCAGACAGATTACAAGCTAGACAAATTCCGACATACCAAGGGTACAGTGTAATGTTTTGGGGTGGCATTATGCTGGGAGGAAAAACAGATTTGGTTTCGTTTCCTGCGGGTGTAACGGCTAGAAATTACGTGGATCTAGTGCTGGAGCACAAAATGAGACTCTGGCGAGGTGCTCATGGTAATAATTTCACTTTTATGCAAGATAGTGCTTCTCCGCATACCAGCAACCTCGCGCGACATTATCTTGAAACAGAGGAAATCGCTATTTTGGACTGGCCAGCTTGTTCTCCAGGCCTAAATTCTATTGAACGTTCATGGAATAATCTCAAAAGAAAATCAGGTTGCCGAAGGATAATCCAAAAACCCCACAACAGCTCATCCAAGCCGCCACAGAAGAGTGGTAGAATATCACCCCAGAGGGGGTCAAAAACATTATTCAAACCATACCAGACAGATTTAGGCTTGTATCAGGGTAAGAATAAGGCAGTGCAAGCTATTGAGGTCGAGAAAAAACACCTACTCCGCCAGGAAACAATTTTCAATTTCTTTTACTACAAGCGTGAAGAGACTCTTATTTTTTTATTTGTTTCTTTCTTAAAATAAACCTTGATTTATTTCATATTTCCTTCGAAATTTCCAAAATCCTCCGGTGATATTCCATATAAATTTGGTTGTGTGTATTTCTAACAAACTAAGCCAATTGTTCATAGCCCAGCGTGGTTGATGCAGAATGAAAATAAAAAAAACATCATAGTCAGGATCAATCACGGGTTGTTCCCATCACAGATGAAATATGAGAACTCATTCAAGTTTTCTAGTTCACAAAAGTATACATATTTCAGTTAAAATAAAATCGAATACATCTGTATAATATTATCTGATTGGATAATTGCATTTATAGTATATGTTGAATATTATTATATACCTATTAGTCGCATAGACCATCCAACAATTCGACTGTATTAGATAAGTTCTCATGTCATGTTGTTTCTAGCATCATCACATTATAAACGTACTTTTTCAAATATCCTTCATTGATTTTACAATCTGAAGTACAATTCAGGTGTTTAGAAGGGATGTTGATGTCTCAAATAATTACATAGATTTCACCTAAACACATATAGCCTTAACAATCCTTTGCAAAAGATAGGGGTTGGGGGAGGGAGAGAAGGCAGTACGAACGGACAGATAGACAAAGCGAGTGCCTTGTGCATATTCAAGAGAAGTCGGCTGGGTTTACAATCAATTCCTTATTCCGCCCCCTTCGTCAGGGTTGAATCTTGGCCAGCTTGGGGCAGTTGGACTAACCAGGTCAAGAAATTATACTCCAGCAGGCAAGGAACAAATTATACAAATGAAGGAAAATATTTATGAATTGTGAAAACATTTATCATACATAAAATCAATCAGTTTATACTGTAAGAGTTCATATAGACAAAGATTTTCAATAGTTCTTGAAGTTTTTTGAGAAGAACAGGTTGTACGTATGTACCAATATTTGAAATATCTAATTCCAGTGTAGCAATAAGACTTTCAAACAAAACCCTCCCTAAACTTCATTGTCGACATCTATAAAACTTTGCTCACTAGAAATGAGCCCTCCAAGAGTAAATTTATAGCTCATAAGAATACAAAGTAATTAAACATTATAATTCAATAATGATCTTACTTATATAGTTATATTGTTTTTATTTACTCTGTTCATGTTTACTGAATGTAAATTTGTATAACGTATTCCAGCATGTTGTCTGAATCTCAACACAGAAGAATGTGGAAATATTTACAGTTAATATATTCAAGAGGAAAGATGTGAGCATGGTTTTATTTTTGAATTTATCGTCGAAATACAGAATGCCATTACACTATCGAGGATGTCACAATATTTAGACAGTATTCTTACATATAAAGTAATTAAACCTTTGGTAACGATATATCTTGCGGTCAAAGACTGTACATTTTCGAACAGCGTCAAGGTGTTATTTCTTGGATGGCTGATCGCTTGATAAAGCAACATTGGCGCATCAGAAGGCATTCCTATAAGGGCGTGTTGGGGTAATGAATTGGATGAAGTTTTTTGATGGTGATTATTTAAATCAGATACTTTTCAGATCTAAGCTACGGTATGATTGAATGATTCAGTCTATTAATCTATTCAGAAGAAAAGAATTATCTTAAGATGGGAAAAATTGTTCATAAGAAGATGATCATGCTACAGAAGTTGGTTCAGATTCAAATCAGGTCTTGTTTCCCATCACCTCCCAATAAATATCAGTTGATTTTCTTCTTTATTGTGTTTGATTTTTATATTGTGTAAAGCATCATGATTTCTTAAGAAATCTATTACTGTCATTTTCTTCTGCAGTATACATTATCAGAACAATGATTATTAAGAGATACTGAAGATGAGAATATAATAGTTAAACCGAACATGCGGCTGTTTTGCAAATAGAGGTTTCGCTCTTAGATGTTTTGCTCGCCATCAGCAGTTTTTAGGAAACCAAGTCTATCGGCTTGTACAGGCAACGTTTAAGCGACATCATAAATAGCTAGATAAACGTAGTTACACGCCTTTCATAGGAGATCGCAACATAAGATACATAAGGCCAAAAGCTTAAAGCTCATTTGCATGAAAAGTTGAATAACGCTTGATTTAAATTGTTGAAATTATTGTGTAATTCGTGTAATGATAAATGATTAAAACGGCTCACCACTAACGCAACTTTTTACTACACGAATCGAGCCGTAGGTTTTGGCTGGTACATACTGAAAGAGCATTTTCAGAGACCATAATATTGTCTTGAGTATTTGTTAGTTCGTCCACAATGATGATTCTACTATATGGAATAGATAGCATTATATGCTAGGATGTCAAAATTCAGAAAGAGCCATTGGCGTTTAATAACTAATACTAATACCTTGAAATCCCATGAGTGTTTCAGTATGTAAACATAATTAAAGGACAATTATACAGACTATGAACTTACACATAGACTATGAACTTACACATAGACTATGAACTTACACTGCTTTGAAACTTATTTTTCTTTTGCAGGTGTTGGAGGGGTATAGGTCAAGAAAATTTATGATGAGCTAAGAGAATAGATCCTCCGTTTTTATCAGTCTATTTTCGTACTTTCAATGCTTTTATGAGCGTGCAATATACCATTTTTCCTTTATTACGCGAAATTAACCAAAATTTCTGTATGGTCATGTTGGTGCAGATGCTAGATTATTTTATTTTTCTTCATTTTAATAGTCAACATCATCATTAATCAACTCATTCTCGTCCATTGCTAGTGATACGTCTCCCGCGTCTGCATCCACATCTTCCTGTTCTATGCTTCAATTATCCAAGTTGTATGCACTCATTTTCAATCATGAGACCATATAATTGGTGGTCGATCCTTCTTTTGAATGCGTTCAGTTGAGGTTTCTCTTCATGATTCAGGATAGAGTTACACCTTATTTTCCAACCCGTAATATCTAGCGTGGTAGGATAAGAAAAACAAACCTCGAAAGATGTTTCCACAATAATTTCCAAAGTACTATAGATAATATATGGATTTCATTTTGTATGCCAAAATTCCCAAGACTATTGCTCAAATTCCACTGTTTGTTTCGTCATCATTAGAAGAGAAGAAATGAGATTCCCCTTCATCCTATTCTAGAAATCACTGACCTTGCAGAATATTTTTGTGGGCATGAGATCAATCAATCAAGTGAAGATTCGTTACTCGAATTTTTGAAAAATACAATATAATATTACTGGCGTAAAATTTGCATCAGTAGGAGACAGTAATTTGTATATGCTAAATTACTGATACATATTCAAAAAAATAGATTCAGAAACATTGAAGGCTGCTATCTTCAAACAACTCTGCTGAAGCTATGCGTCACGTCAAAGAAACAAAATTACCTAAATAGTGTAAATTTTACCCACACTATTATCATACACTCCTGATGCAGTAAATAAATTACACTAAAAGGTTGAACGAGAAATAGAAGAAATAAATTACTTCAATGCGCAATTCGAGAGAACATGTACACGTCCAAGAACTTAAGTTGACAAAGCCTACATGAATTGAACCAATCCTCGACCACATCGCACCGACCTGAATCTATAGCTACCTCAGTAATTGGAGTTGATTTATGAATCAATATTTCGTTCCATAATGGAGTCTATTTTCATGAGAGAGGTTTCGTTAATGGTCTACGGTGGGACTAATGAAATCTAAAATCTCTCTTTAGAAGTAAATGTAACTTCTGAAGACCCACTAGGATGCTAGGGATATTAGTCATATCGTTATTGAAGTTCTAAACACGATGTATCAAAAGAATCAACTTTCCTTGAGAGTAAAGGAAACTTACAAGACGGAGTGACAATATCGAAACCTCTAAAAAACTGGCGTGGTGTTGAAACTTTAATGACGGTATGTGGTTTCAACAGGATGGCTCAAAGTATTACATTGAGAAAGTATCGAATTAAATATTGAATGGCCAGCTCATATCTCGAAACCAAAGTGAAATATTGTTATTTAATTCATTTAGACGTTTTTCTGTAGGCCTACCTCGAATGTAAAGGCGACTCCCTTAAGCAAAAGGCAATTGAGAACGTCGGTGCTATTGAAGCGTAGATATTTTCAGAAATTATCTTTTTTCCTCAACATAATTTGGCATCCTTAACGAAACACCTTTCAAAATGATCCACTGTCAAAATTTTTTCTATGTATATGGTACGTTTTTATTACACATTATATTCTTATTCTTCTATTATATTTCAGTCGAACGAAAATATTAATAAAATATTAGTTGACTTCAACAATATTGAAAACATTTTCACGAAACGAAAACACGAATACAGAAAGTATGAGTAATAAGTAAGTGAGAATTGTTACAATTGTGGTCACTATTTCTAAGTACACCTCTGTAATATCTTGCCTGGTCCTTCCGGTTCCCGATTCCTTCGGGGTCCGGTTGGGTCCCTCCTCAAGGGCTTTGAATATATGTAGATATATCTATGTGTGTGTGAGCAGAACGTACCCCTATATGGATCTATTGATTAAGTAGGTTGCCTCAAGCACGTAGAGTGGCCATCTTCGTTCCCTGTGTGTGCTGTACTATTAATTGCATCCCTCCAATTCACACCGATATAACAAGAAGCGACCAGTGCTTCGTACATCCATATTTTGGGTTAGTTAGTTTGACTATCGTTAAGCTTATTCTGCAAGTTGTGACACTGTTCAAGTATGCGATGATAGAGATATTGGCTTCAATCTTTCAAATTTTTATAATACACAAAACTTGATGTATGTTGAATTTTTGAATTTGGGAGGCTTTTACTTGGTAAAATTCCATTATCAATAATAAAAAACAAGTACTGTGTTTTAAGGAATTTTACTTGATAATTGCGATTCGTAACGCGTTTCACTACACCGTAGCTTCTTCAGACGAATGAATATGCAGAAAAATATAAATGAGAATTTAACTATAAATGTTCCTGAGTAATTAAAAGCTTATTGAATTGCTTCTTCTTAAGTGGTTATTTATGACAGGTATATCCAATAAAATTAAGGAATAGATTGCTCCCCGAAAAGATTCAATAGAGGTGAAGGGCTTAAATTGACTTGTTCATTGATGAGTCTACCTGGGTGTTTGTATTTATTGATTTCTAAAGTTTCCCAAAGGTCTACCTTCCAATATTTATTATCTGTAAGCAAAATTTCAAACTGTGGGTCGAAAGAGTGGTGATGAGAATCTGCGTTTATGATCCGATTAGAATTTCTATGTGTTCTACCAATGTAGAAATTATCACAGTCATTGCAATTCAATCGATAAACACCTGATTTATTGTTTTTACCTTGTTTGGTTTTATTGAATTGCGAAATTTACCATAAGCCGTCACATACAGATATTATAATACATAACTCGTCGTGTCATCCATATCAACATAAAATGTCAGCATTCAATAGTCTTATTCATAGATTGATTAACATCCCGTTATCACCAGAAAATTTCAACAAAGAACTAAATTTGATCGAACAAATAGCCAAAAATAATGGTTACAATCCCCAAACTAATAAATAATATTTTAAATAAAAACAAAGTCTAATCGCATTGAATGAAGTCTACCCTGTCGATAAATTGAAACAAAAATTCAACACCTTAACCTACGTTGGCATTACAAGTGAGATACTGAAATCATTCTTAAGTAGCAATAATTTCAACATAGCTTTCCAAACTAATAATAATTTGGGCAAATATATAAAAATAATAAAACCAAACCAGGTAAAAACAATAAATCAGGTGTTTATCGATTGAATTGCAATGACTGTGATAATTTCTACATTGGTAGAACACATAGAAATTTTAATATTAGAATATCGGAACATAAACGCAGTTTTTCAAATAAAAATCAGATTCAAATTACGCGAATCATCTCTTAGAAAATAATCATTCTTTCGACCCACAGTTTGAAATTTTGCTTACTGATAATAAATATTGGAAGGTAGAAGGAAACCTTAGAATTCAATAAATACAAACACTCAGGTAGACTCATCAATGAACAAGTCGATTTAAGCCCTTCACCTCTATTGAATCTTTTCGGAGAGCAATCTATTCCTTAATTTTATTGGATATACCTGTCATAAATAACCACTTAAGAAGAAGCAACTCAATAAGCTTTTAATTACTCAGGAACATTTATAGTTATATTCTCATTTATATTTTTCTGCATATTCATTCGTCTGAAGAAGCTACGGTGTAATGAAACGCATTACGAATCGCAATTATTAAGTAAAATTTCTTAAAACACAGTACTTGTCTTTTATTATGTTGAATTTTCTACTTGACGCATTCACCTATAGTATTTGTTGAACAATTAAATTACGCACGACAAAGAAACTCCGCAAGTGAAAGAAATATTGGAAAACTCACCAAAGAATGAAAACTTTTCATCCTTCTTGATTTGTAATGCCTTCAAGAGATTCAACGTCAGTTCATTTACTACAAAAAATATGGGTACTTCATGTACATTGAGTATCAAAATTACTTCTAAATATATGGATCTCACCGAAAGATGCCTATACATCCGAAATATGTTATTCGTTGAGCCACATCACATAGAAAAAAGTTTATGACTTAACTGGTACAAGTCAGATAAGCTCACACTGTTATCTATACTACTTAAGTCGTTAGGACTTACTTTTTCAGGAATAATCCGAGGCAATAACGGTAGTTTTAACCCGGCGGAGAAGAAGCGAGGTGGCGAAAAATCCCACCGTAGGCCCCCGCGATTATTTTCTTTCCGGAGGGGAAGGGTCTGAGGAAGGTCCGTGTCAAATTTGGAGCCCCTAGCTCGAACGACAGAGCCCTGAGGAAAAGCGTCGAAAAGCTACTCAAGAAGCGATCGGAATACAGGGGCAAATATATGGTGGAACGAAGAGATAGCTGATTCAATAGATATGAAAAAGAAAAAATATCATCTGTATCTGAAGATATCATATTCACCAAAGATGACAAAGGTCATACAGTCATAGTCTTAAATAAAGCAGATTATTTATTGAAAATCCCAAAATGTCATTGAATCAGGTAGTTATGAAATAGTTGATAAAGATACAACTAATAAATTTCAATCCATAGTAAAAAAAGCTTTAGAGTTTGCCAAGTCTATAATACCTACTAACTGAAAATATAAACTTTTCATTGACAACCCGCAATCACCCAAACTTTACTCCATAAAACAGGACATCCCATTAGACCAGTAGTTTCAAATTTTCAAGCTCCAGCTGCAAAACTTTCACGCTTTCTCATAGACGTCATTCAACAGTACGCTAATTTAGAACCTAAATTCTCAATAAAAAACTCTTCAGTCTTAATAAATAAAATTCAGCACACGATACTACCACCGAACGCTAAACTTAGGTCATGGGATGTAGTAAATCTCTTCCCTAGTATTCCACCTAGTGAGTGATACGGTAAAACTCATCAACAACGCCCTTCAAATTAATAAAGTCAATTCGATTATTCAACCAGAAATCCTGAACTTTTTAGAAATTTGTTTAGAACAAAATTATTTTAACTTCAATGGATTATTATATAATAGTAGGTTTAATCATGAGTAATCCTCTGAGCCCTCTACTCGCTGAAATTTTCCTGGATAATATTGGAAAAGCTATCCAAGAACATCCGTTATTCAAACACTTTATTTATTGGTTTAGATATGTGGACGATATCATTTGGTGTTTCACTGGCACAAACAGACAATTAGAGTCATTCAAAACATTCATATATATATATATATATATATATATATATATATATATATATATATATATATATATATATATATATATATATATACTGAAGTTAACGGCAAACATGATTTCATAAGCCATCGCATACAGATATTACTATTCACAGCTCATCTGCACATCCTTATCCACAATTAGCTGCTTAAAATACTATGGTAGCCTCATTAATATCCCAATGTCACAAAATAATTTCATAAAAGAGATAAATATAATTGAACAAATAGCAGTCAATAACAGTTACAGTCCAACTATGATTGAGAACATGATTGCACGCAAAAAATTTCAAGAAGCAATCCAGAAAGTATTTCCAAGTATGAAAAGTTCTAACATAAAATGCAAAAGCTCAACTTATATTGGTAATCCTAGTCTAAAATTAAAATCATTCCTCTCGCATTATAATTTCAATAAAGCATTCCGAACTGATAATTCTTTAGGCCGACATATCAAAAATTGCAACTCTAAAATTGATAAAGGTAATAAATCCGGTGTTTATAAACTGTCTTGCGGGGATTGTAATAAAATTTATATTGGTAGAACTTTCAGAAATTTCACAGTTAGATTATCCGAGCACAAACGTAGTTTTAATTTGCATAAATCAGATTCCTATTATTCTAATCACTTACTCGAAGAAAACCATAACTTTAATAATAATTTCAAAACTTTACACAATGAAATAATAGACGAAAACTCAATCTATGGGAAATTTTAGAGATTAACTAAGAAAATAAATCAGGTAGGTTACTTAATAGTGAATTAGATCTAAATTCTTCTCCTTTACTCAATCTTTCCAATTCATAAAGTAAGCAACTCCGATGGGTTTTCTAACCCATTCTTTTGAGGCAAAAAATGCCTCAAAAGTAACCCTAAATCTCAAGCTGCAGAAACCAAGTGATTTCAAGTGTATAGTCAAGAAAAAGGTCCAAGAAGGTTGGCAAATTCAGTGGTTCCAATGAAAAAAATTCTGAAGCAAATAAAACCAAAGAGTTATGAAACTATAAGGAAAGATCAAGTTAAGATAGCACGACTCCATTATGGTCACACGCGACTAACCCACCAACATCTTATGGTGAAGAAGCCTCCTTCCAACTGTGAACTGTGCCACGTGTGACTAAACATTGAACACATACTTGTGGAATGCCCAAAATATGATCAAGACAGACACGCTTCCAAAATAAAACCAACACTACCACATGCAATTGGAAATAATTCTGACAATATAAATGACACACTGGCATTTTTCAAATTCATCAATCCATATGAAATGTTGTTAAGCAATAACAAATCTTTAAAACTTGAATATCACATGTACCGATTGTGCTAATGATTCATTCAATCGAAGCACAAAAAACAACCACAAAACATTCGATATTATTAGATAATATCAAAATTCTTCATAACTGTGAAAGAGAAAATGAAACTGTTTGATTGAATGATTGAAAAACAATAAACTTTGTTAAAACCCAAGTGAAATCACCCTTATAGCCAGCTAGACATTAATACCTCACCACTACTTAATATCAGATTAGGCTAGTATCTATAAAAGTAAGTTAATTTCCTTTAGTTGACCACCAGATTATAAGATTTGATTCCAAATTGTTTTGATCGATCTGTTTCAGATTAGATGACTTTTTTCAAGTTATTCATAAATTTTCACTGAGTATGTGAAATGTAAAGATATATTCTCAGAGGATAAGACGTAGTTACATTTCACAATTCTTAATCATTATTAAAATGTCCCTCTGCGGCATTTTCAGGTCAGGGGATATTATATGTACACACTGGCCTGGCACAGAACTAATTACAATGTATGATTAATTATCTGTTGGGTGGTAAGATTGCAAATTGTCTATGGTCCATGGGGCGTCCGCCCTGCCGGTCTCGATGTCTTACTAGGCAGGTCTGCCAACCACTGTCTTAGCTTGCTAATGTCACCAACGTTGGGACAAAGTCGTTATATATCATAGGCCGAACCCTTAAGACACTGGCGGAGAGTGAACGTCTAATTTATGAGAAACTTGATAGAAGTGACCAGGAAATTAATTTGAATTTTTCTTATATCCGAATCGAAGGAAAATTGGAAGAGAGTGAGTAATAATTCTTTTTACTCAGTATGTTTCTCTTTGAAGAAAAATATATTCTCAAAGTTCAAGCTAAAAGTACACATCTTCAATTATAAAAACATAAGTAGATATACTGAACTACTACTACTACTACTACTAAACTTCAAATCCATAGAAATTATGGGAATTTCTGAAAAATTGGGGGAACTATAAAACGGACTGTAGATTTTCAATAATTCGTGTACCTCTTCGTTACATGACAAGACATTGATCTTGCCAACTCTAAATAAAATTATTATCATTCTTCAGCTAGAAACTCGTCCAAACTTCACACACTGTTATAAGTAGGAAAATTATGACAACCTTCTCTGATTTTGAAATACTAAATGGAATAAGGATCCATTCTTTTTATAAATTTCTACATTGTCCAATCATATAATAATTTTTAATTATCATTCTTTACACAACCATGTGCGCTTATGTTTGGATTAGTGCCGAGACAGTTTTCGGATATGGGTTAGAAATTCAGTTTTCTTCCTTTCTTGAATTTTTTGAAAACCCTTATTAACTATGGACATCCTTAAGCTTTGATGAAATCGACAGAGCAGTTCTGATGATTGAGGTTGAGGCCGCACAGAAATTTCACAAACGATGAACACGTTATTCTCAGAGTTGATGGCAAAGGGAGAATATGGGATCGACATGGAGGTAGACATTGTGTTACTACAGATGCACAAGATCGCCTTCTTTTATGATATTGAATAACTGTAATAGGTTCACATTGAGGCAATCTCCATTTCAGAAAGCCTTGCAGATGTCAGCCCTCCGCATGAGGAAACGATTCAGCTCGATTAGAATGGCGTTAAAATTATATGGAATAAGGATTTGTGGACTCAGATGACTCTTTCTTTGAACTGTAGTCAGATTTCAGGCGACTGCGATTGTGAGGAGAACATGGTAATATTCAAAGACTAAAACCAGTCCCGATGTCTTCAGATGAGGTACTGTGATAGTTTTGGGTGGAGTTTGTTTAAATCGTGGAATCGATTTTGTTGTGTTAACGACTCTTTGAAATAAACTTCAATACTCTATTCAAACATAAGCTGCTGCATTTGGGCATAGAATCAATATCTCACCTTGGAAGCTCAATCGCAAAATCTGATTCGATTGGGCATGCTTGAGCTGCTTAGAAAGAGGTGTTATAGAAGTGCAACAAGATTTTCAATATCGATTAAGATTATTTGATCCTTTGCAATTGACTTTGTTCACAATCCGCCAAGAATCTGTAAATCTTAATAATTGCATTCCAAACAGAAGTGGGACTAGAATCATTTAAGATCATGGTCTTTACTAAGGACACTTTAGAATTCATTTGAATGGATGTTTCTATTTGAATGTCGTTTCAAGAAAAATTCATAAAATGTAAGTAATTCAGTAATTTTTTCATTGTTTAATACTAAATATCCCCACATTTTTACCAAATACGTATGTATAAATCTTCTTGAACTTGATAAAACGATTTGGCTCTAGTTTGCTGATCATTAAGGCTCTTCAATATGGTCAAAGGTTGGCGAACTTGGTGAAACTAACTAGTGAATCACGATTTGCACCGACAGTCCAGATGCTCTGGGAGCTCTGAACGCACACATCATTACTTCTAAGGTGGTCTAGGAATGAGTGCAAGTACTGGAACAACTGGCAGTTAACAACTATATCCGACTCCTCTGGGTTTCTGCTCACAGTGGGATCAGAGGAAATGAGATTGTGGATAGACTGGCCTATCTGAGCTAAGAAAGCTCTGATAGGACTAGGTCCTACGGTCGGGATCTCTGCCTGTGGTGTTAAGGGGACTGGCTAGTGGAACAACATAGGGACATATAGGACAATACTTGAGTCTATCGCCAGCCCAGAGCAATGTTGGGTACATCACCTAGTAAAATTTGGACATGATTGGCACTCGAGGACTGTCGAACTAATGTACGACTCCTGGTACAGATAGTGACGAAGCATGATAAGTTCAGTTAACACCTGTGTAATATAAGACTGGAAAATAATCCCAACTGCAGGTTATGTAAGATTAGGGTCGAAACACCAATGCTGGAAGTGAGTAATCTGCCGAATATACTTATTCGCTCTAGTAGCCACGAATGTGTAAGGTCAGATGTCTCTCATGTCACTGATATATTAATAACATCAATTCAGTGAGTGGTTTATGAACCAAAGGTGGAATAAGAACGATTATATTCATAAAGCAACAATATTACACCTTCTGTGGAATTTTGAATATCCCTCTCTGAAGCAGCTGAGATTCCGTTCCAATCTTCATAATTATTGTCAACCAAGGCCACACAGTAGTAGTACAGTCTAGTCGGATGACATGAATAGATGCAATTGTCTGCAGTATCGGTCCCGTTTGACCTTGCCAGTTTTGCAAACTCAGTTACTACACAAGACCAGACTGCCATCTACTCATCTCAATCCGTTGGAGCACATCAAGTACATGTATATGTATACATATGCAATTGGCGCCCCGCAACGAACTGATACAGAAGCTAGCGCCATCGTGAAATGATCAATGTGTTCAGACATACAGCGCTCAATTTCGCATGTTATCATTATTGATGTACCATTATATTTTTTTCCATTCTGATATCGTAATGGTAGTAATCTGAAAAATGAATTTAACAAAAAAACAAAAAAAAATCAGGAGAAGTTTCGACTCAAACGAAAAATGAATCTGATACCACATGTATACTGTAGAATTATCAGAATATCGAGATATAGGACAGACCAAAACTCAGTCTTCCAAATTCAGCTCTACAGAATTCTCCTTTATCGACATACTTTCACAACTCTCTTGACATGTTCTCTAATCAATCAAGGTACACCAAATCTTTATACTGAAATCAAAACCAAGATTTTTCAGGATAGGAACTCATTCGAAACAACTTAATATTCTTCAGTTTTCTATGGAACTTATGCGCCAAGAGGACTGGGCTTAAAATCAAATCATCAAATCGATTGCCGATATTTCAATCTGAAAACTCGCTTAATATTAGCAGAAGTTCAGGAAATGAGAATTATCCCAACTATTTTTTAGAACTGATTGGCTGCTGATATGTAGAGGTTTATAATGCAGAGGTCATGCAGATAGAGAATTGAGGTTGAGATGGAACCACCCGTTATTACCATTACTACTCCTAAGAACATTTCTCAAGAAAAGAGGACATTTGTCGATCAGAAGCAGCAATTCGTAGTGGGTGATCATCGGAAACCAAAGTAAATCTTGCTAATTTTTATAGAATATTCCCCCCCATCTGCAGATTATTCAGTTAAAAATTCAATACGTCAGTGTTCAAACCATTTTCACATAAACATAAGCTCTATATGGGGGGAAAAAACTCACCGAGAAGCTGCTAACTCTTTTCAATAAAATTTTAAACACATCACAGATTCCTGAAGAATGGTACAGCAGCATCACTATTCCTATCTTCAAAAAGGGGCAAAAGACATCACCTGAAAACTACAGGGGTATAACCCTGCTAAGTACGTCCATGAAACTGCACACTGGCATCCTAAAAGACAAATTGGAATCACGTATCGAGAATAGAGAGGAACAGTTTGGATTTCGAACAAATAGATCAACAACGGACGCTCTCTTCATAATGAAACAACTAATGGAGAAATCAATAGAGTTCAACAAGCCTGCTTACATCTGCTTTATATACTTAACAAAGGCATTCGACAAAGTGCGCTTGACAGACATCCTAAAAATTCTAATAAAAAGACAGTCCCCGTCCCAAATCACCAAACTAATTAAAAATTTAAACACCGGAAATGTGATAAAGATCAAGTCAGGCAAACATACAACAACATAACATACAGCCTGAGCCCTTTTCTTTTCAACCTCTTGATGGATGAAATAATACAACAAGTCACATCCTTAGCTTTGGGATACAGAATGGGCCACTCTAAAATATCTGTGGTTTGCTATGCTGACGACGCAGCTATTATATCAGAAACGGAGAACGATCTTCAGAGACAGCTTTTTAAATTCTATCAAGTCAGCCAACAACTCAACATGGTAATTTCAATATCAAAAACCAAAGCCATGACATTCTCCAGAGAACCTGTCAGGTTTAAAGTGGTTGTGGAAGATAAGTCAATCGAGCAAGTCAATGTCTTTAAATATCTAGGCATGGACATCTGCAGCTACCACGCTCCGGCGAAGGAAGTAAGAAGTCTAATAACTAAAGCAGCAGCTCTGTCAGGGTGTCTTAGAGATGTGATATGGTCAAACCAGCACATGGGAACAGATAGCAAGGTGAAGATCTATGAGATTTGCATCAGACCTATCATGACTTACGGCATAGAAGCACGCGAAGACACAAACAAAACTAAAAGTATGCTACGCGCGGCCGAAATGAAAACGCTAAGAACTATCCTCGGAAAGACCAGACTGGACAGGATAAGAAACACTTACGACATACGAGCTCAATGCGGCATAGTAGACATAGTCAGATGGGGCAGACAAAGACGAAGAGAATGGTATGCGCGCGTGCGAAAAATGCACGAAAACAGATTACTGCGCATAATGATGGAGAGCAAGCCACACGGAAAGCGCCCACCAGGAAGACCCCCAAAAAGGTGGCAGGAAAGCTGGCAGTCCACCTCGCAAGAAACCATCCAGAGACGGCTTCGGCAAGCAACAGACCAATAGGTCTATTTAAAAGAATAAGGAGAAGAAGATAAGCTCTCCATGATGAACTTGATTAGAATTTCTAGAATGACAGTCAAAAATCTATCAACGGTTTAATACAAGAATAAAAGATTGTAAAATGAAGCAGTTCAGAAAGTATATCTATCTCATTAAAATAATGAAATTCTTTCAAGGAAAGCCTCCTCACTCCAAATCATCGTGAAACTGAAACTCTTAGATTGTCTTTCAATTCAGCAATTCAGCTATAGTCCTAATCGCCCTTTTCTGTTGTAGGAACACACGTTCTGCTTCCGACGAAAATCCCCAAAGGAGAATTCTATAATTCACCAAGCTGTGAAACTGGGCTTAATAGGTGAGTACTGCTGCTTTCTCGTTTACTGTATTTGATTCGTGGTATGGCATAAATAGCTAACGATAATCTTCTACAAACGATGTCGATATAGCTCTTCCATGACGTTATCTATTGTAAAACCCAGTAATTTTATAGGCTTATCATTTTCATTCTGCTTTTTTGTCGTCACAACCAATCTTTCTGTTTTATCTAAATTGAGTTTCATCTGTTACATAGCACATATTTTGTAGATTTTTTTTTCGTTTGTGTAAGTGAGTTTACAGGTTCACACTTAAGCTCTGCTGAATACAATAACAATAATAATAATCAATTAATTACACACCGAACAGATTAAAGATCTCAGAGAATTCTTCTCTGTAAATGCTCGTTGGCTGACAAGGGATATACACCTCTGAATTTTACTACCAGTGATGACCTTCTGAATCGTTCCTATTAGATACTGAAGAACAAGAACAATCAACCATACATCGACAAAGAAGCCTCCAACAAATGGTTGATGAAATTATTCGCGGAAACAAAAGGATTCCTTATGATCATTCAAGACCAAGTGATAGCTACAAACAGCTACAAAAAATTCATTATTAAGGACTGAACATTACAAACAGGTAAGTGCACAAAATGCCATATAAGATCGGAGACTATACAGCATATTACGTCCGGGTGCGAACAACTGGCCAATACGGACTATCTTCACAGGCATCAAGTGTGCAACATTCTCCATCAGAAAATTGCACACAACTACAGACTTCTGAATACCTTTCAGCCATATTACAAGTATCAAATGGCGCCCGTATAGGAAAATAACTCTATCAGATTATACTACGATAGGTCTGTTATCACTGACAGAATGGTGAAGAATAATAGGCCGGATATAGTGGCGTATGAGAAGAGAGCCAGAACAGCAATGCTGGTAGTCATACCTAATAATAACAACGTGCGAAACAAGTTCCAGGAGAAAAAGTCCAAATACACAGATCTCGCAGTTGAGAACAGATATCGTTCATGTCATCATTTCTTCTACTGGGTCAATACCCAAAAGTTTGCATTATAGGCTTAAGGAATCAGAATTGCATAAGAATACCTATATAGAAATGCAAAAAGCTGTAATTCTCAATACATGTAGAATAGTAAGAAAATTTATGTCACGTATATTGTAATCGAGCCTATTCCCTTTGATTCCTGAATCTGGGAAAGGTAAATTATTTCCAGCTAACAGCTGAGATAGTGCACAAATCCACGATAATAAATAATGATAATAATAATTCCTCCTAATGCTGCAATGTGAATTCATAGAAACTTAAAGTCCATCTGAGTATCACCCATTCCTGAGGTGAAGGTCATTCATGGATATAGTCAAGTGGGCGCAAATATTGAATCATTTTTCGCTTCTTTTTCTCGAGTAAAAAGGCACAGTGCTAGGAAAATCTGTCGCGATATTCATGTTCGTGGATTTTTTTTTAGTTTAGATTTATAAGCTATGATAAAACAGAATTATCCAAACAATTGTATGCATAATGACATCCACTTGTGTTCCTTGGTCTTCCAATGTATTTTGTTGCTCGCTGCCAACAAGATGCAATTCATTGGCTTTGCTTGTATCATCTGTACTTATCCGACGACAAATCATTAGGAAAGGTAAAAATATAGTCAGCCTCTACGAGTAAATGACCATGAAAATATAGTTTGTAATGATGAAAATTCAAAAAAAGAAGATTCAATGAAATTTGAACTTGAGTGGTATCATTTGCTGATAAGGGATATACACCTCTGAATTTTACTACCAGTGATGACCTGCTGAATCGTTTCTATCAGATACTAAAGAACAAGAACAATGGTCAAGAAAGGAATTGCATGGACGACATCAGATGAGATTAATTAAATACTCATGGACAAAGAGGCCTTCAATAAATGGTTATTGAAAAGAGAATTATTCTCGGAAACAAAAGGATTCCTTATGGCCATTCAAGACCAAGGGATCGCTAAAAACAACTACAAGAAATTTATTATTGAGGACGGAACATAACAAACAGATAAGTGCAGAAAATGTCATATAAGATCGGAGACTATACAGCATATTACGTCTGGATGCGAACAACTGGCCAATACGGACCATCTTCACAGGCATAATCAAGTGTGCAACATTATCCATTAGGAAATTGCACACAAGTACAGACTTTTGGAAACCTTCCAGCCATATTACAAGTATCAACCTGCGCCCGTATTGGAAAATGACTATCATATTATACTACGATAGGCCTGTTATCACTGACAGAATGGTGACGAATAATAAGCCGGATATAGTGGTGTTTGAGAAGAGAGCCAAAACAGCAATGCTGGTGGTTGTCGCCATACCGAATAATAACAACGTGCTGAATAAATACACAGACCTTGCTAATGAGATCAAGCAGATGTGGCACCTCGATAAAATGATAAAGATTCATTTATATGATTCGACTGTATCTGTCTAACAAATATATATAATTAAAATCAAACCACTTGTCTGACTATCACCAGATATTTTCAATCTACTCGACCGATTTCGACAGTCAAGTCATTTTCAAGTGTCTAGAATCAATAGTTCTAAGAAAGGATGTACTTACTTTACCTTTTTTTCTAATGTAATTACGTAAATTTTGAATTTATTATGAGCCAAAACTGCTGATTTTTTATCTTGGGAGACATATTCTTTGACTTCAGATTCAAAATGTCCTACGTAAGCTGTAGAACATTCGAACGGAACAATTCAATATATTTTTTCTAGACTCCCATCTATAACAGAAACATATTCAGACTCAGCAATACCATTAGATTCTTTCAACCACATTATCATTAAAATTCAATGATTCATAGAGCTTTTCATTCTCCTTTTCAGACTATGAACTTTATTATTAAACGTGAACAACAAAATCCAATTTCCCAATTTCTATATTCCATTATAGGAAAACCAGAAAATGAATACGAATGTCTAATATACATCCTCCTCTCTAATAACATCAGCAATTATCTTTTCAAATTTAATTCAAGAATCTCCATTTTCAGTGATTCCAACATGGGCAAATTACAAGTTAATACCAAACAACAAACAATACAGAATTGAATGCAATGAATGTCCAACAGCAGAACTAACACATCGAAATTTTCAATCTAGATTCAAAGAACATCTCTCTTCAGACAACAAATCCGCTGTTTTGAACAAATTAAATCTAAAAATAACATAAATACATTTGACTATACAAAAATTTTCAACAAACGCAATACAGGGATGACAATAAATCTGTTGCGGAGTTTGGAAATTAATTATCTTCGCCTAAACCCAAAATTCACCATTCTGAATAGTCATCTAGAATTGAATCACTCCTCAAACAGGTATAGTTAGAACATTCTCATTACTGATATGTTTAGACGTTTCAAAATAAAGTTACTCTCGAAACCATTCGCATGTATTAAAATTAAACATTGTTTCAATTAGGCAAAAGTTTTTCATTCTCTTCATAATAGAATCAATCACCCTATGAAATCTATCAACAATATTATTAACAACAAATATCTTCTCAGAAGCCATTTATCGGGATTTTACCACGTTCCTAACTTTTTGGAACAAATTTGGTTATTTTTGTTTATCATAGAAAAAGAGATCGAAGTGACCTAGAACGAAGGCTGCATCTTTACTAGCCGTGGTACGTTTTTTTTTGTGAATGCAAGTTTCTCAATGATAAATTCAAACCCTTAAGAAGCTGGGTGATTGATTTAGTATATAGACGCCATTCGAATAGAACTTCTTCTATTATTCACAATAAGAGGAAGTTTGTACATTACTCAATATTTTCTTGGGAGAATGCCACTATTTTATTACTCCAAATGAGACGTTTCGAAATTTTCTTATTCAGAAAGCATAAAATTTCTATTACTTTTAGTAAAGCTGCTGCTATAATTCAAATTAATCTTTGAAGATCATTCGGTGCAATAATATCATTAAAAAAAATTGAATAGCAAGCATCTTTCAGACTCCACATCGTTAGACGAATGGCACGAAATCGATCATCGATGCTGTAAGATCTGATTGCCCAAATTCAGAATTTATCCCAGGAAACATTGGAATTATCTCAAAATTTTTATTTGATCATCGGCGAGGTGATTTCGAAGTAGTTACCATGTTTGCCCACAGTCGCTCAGAAGCAACAACTCGTTTAGGATCAATCGTCCAATCAAATCATACTAACATTTTACATAACCTCAATTTAATTATTTTAATTATTCCGAGTTGACTTCGGAGAATTCAAATAACGCAATAATTACTTCAATAGCACCCTAGATACCAATTGAAGTATTTTTGCATGAATTATCCCAGAACAATTTTGAATACAAGCGGCGGAATTGTTCCACTATCTACGCCCCTGCGTTGATCTCGACCCTCACACCCCTTTCAGCCCGTATTACAGATGAGATTATAATACCCACAGAAGGTCAATACTACTAACTATGCTCAAGATTTATTTCTCAGAGTATCCGCTATCTTGCAAGTGATCTATTTATATCATAGTTGGCGGCCGAAATGTCAGCAATCTAGTAGGCCATTTGATGTAGGTTCTCGATTTTCAAACTTTCATCATCGATTAATGCATAGTCGATAAGTAGATGTTCTACTGAAAAAGAAAACGAAAGTTTGAGAGGGAAGTGGCTCTTGGGGATTTATCATTAAAGCATATATAAAATTGATGGAGTGTGTAAGAAAAATATATTAAGAAAGAAGTCCTCAATTCTCGAGGTATAGGATGTTGAAGTTCATTTTTTGTTTCACGCTTCTATTGGTGACTATTGTTGTTTCAAGTGATCTTGTTCCAACTTGCAGAAAAGAATGTTTTTTATTCATAATTTTATTAGATGTGTCCAGTAGTAGCGACAATTTACAGCGTGATATTCTTTTGGGTGATGCTAATTTTTAACCCCATCAAAATCATAGTGTAATGCGCCGCTGATCTTTCAAAAAATATTTGTTGAAAAGATCTTTCAGTTTTAAAATCTTTCGTCGTCATAATTTTTCTTTCAAATCGCAATCTTTTCCATGTGAAAAATTGATTTATATGAGAAGACGCTCGTTTTTTGAATGAACTGATGTGAGGGTAGACAATCCATGATACGAATAAGGAATCAGAACTGTCCTCATAATTCTCAGAAAAACTAGGAAAATAGCCAGTTGAGGTAGTTCGTACTTCATTTCAAGTTTGAATATCAGAGTATTAATTTTATCTAGTGGTGATTCTAATTATTTAAAACATTATGTGCCATCATATTACGGAGTACTTTTAAGATAAACCTAATTTGCTGATATTCATAGTAACATTCAGGAGACTAGTAATAATTGAAGTTGGTTTTTGTCAATTATACATAGTTTTTGGTCTTTTCCAAAGTAAGAATGGAGTACACGTGTCAAGAATTGACTGATATCCATCTATTCAATGACGGATCAACAGTAATGCAACTAAAGCCCGAATTATCTAACATGCAGCTTTTTCTATCAGCAATATTGATTCAGAGAAATTTTTGTTTCCATTCTCGTTTGTTACTCGAAACCGTACAGTTTTAACCGCCGAGGAAATTCTGGACAGGATCGGTTTTTCAGGACACCAATAAAAGAAGTCAATAATAATCCAGAAATCAGCCCCTGAAGGCTATCACTAGAGGTTTTCGTATTCACATTTTTGCTTGGCTTTTGACCATCGTCGTAGTAATAGTATGTTGTTCAAATGGAATACTGCAGAAAGTCCGGTATGTGAATGTTGCGCAGCTGAAGAAACAATACAACATGTAGTCATCGATTTTCCTATCTACCATCTTATGGGTGGTTTTCAAGAAATTCATTCCGTTTCAGATAATTTCATTAACTGGGTAGAGAATTTCGAGTCTATTTAGCAGATTATTCTTTGAATCTTGAGGTTATTATGGGCTACACCCCCGAATGGTGAATGAGATGTTCCCTGTTGAAAAACAGCGGAACATTAGTTAAGTTCTTAGATGAGGCTAGGACTGCACCTCCTTAGGGCTTTATTGAAATGGTGTATGAGATGTTCTCTGTTGAGTACCAGCGGAGCATCAGTTAAGTTCTTAGATAAGACAAGAGCTAAACCCCTGTTGGCCTTCATTTCCAAAAGGTGTATGAGATGTTATATTTTGAAAAACAGCGGAGCATTGGTTAAGTTCTTAGATAAGGCAAGGGCTACACCCCCCTAGGGCTTCATTCCCAAAAGGTGTATGAGATGTTACCTGTGGAAAAACAAAAGAGCAGTAGTTAAGTTCTTAGATAAGGCTAGGACTGCACCTCCTTAGGGCTTTATTCCAATGGTGTATGAGATGTTCTCTGTTGAGAATCAGCGGAGCATCAGTTAAGTTCTTAGATAAGACAAGAGCTACACCCCCGTAGGGCTTCATTCCCAAAAGGTGTATGAGATGTTATATTTTGAAAAACAGCGGAGCATTGGTTAAGTTCTTAGATAAGGCAAGGGCTACACCCCCGTAGGGCTTCATTCCCAAAAGGTGTATGAGATGTTCCCTGTTGAAAAACAGAAGAGCAGTAGTTAAGTTCTTAGATAAGGCTAGGACTGCACCTCCTTAGGGCTTTATTCCAATGGTGTATGAGATGTTCTCTGTTGAAAAACAGCGGAGCATCAGTTATGTTCTTAGATAAGGCAAGGGCTACACCCACGTAGGGCTTCATTCTCAAAAGGTGTATGAGATGTTCCCTGTTGAAAAACAGAAGAACTTGAGTTAAGTTCTTAGATAAAGCAAGGGCTTCACCCCCTTAGGGCTTTATTCCTATAGTATATGAGATGTTATATTTTGAAAAACAGCAAAGCATTGGTTAAGTTAGATTAGGTTAGGCCAGGGCTGCACCTCCTTAGGATTTCTTTCTCATGGTGTATGAGATGTTCCTTGTTGAAAAACAGCGGAGCTTTAGTTGAGTTCTTAGATAAGGCAAGGGCTACACCCCCGTACAGCTTCATTCCCAAAAGGTGTATGAGATGTTCCTGTGGAAAAACAAAAACGCATTAGCTAAGTTCCTAGATTCTAGTGAGTTTAGACATATAAGAGTGAGGTATGTTTGATGAAATATTCTTCTGCTGCTTTTCTTTTTCCATTGTAACAAATATTTCCTGTCCCTAATCCCGTTCCTTTTCACCCTTGTCTTCGTGAAGGAGTATTGGAAATCATGGGGTGCA
Source organism: Cryptolaemus montrouzieri (assembly GCA_013387265.2). Classification (NCBI taxonomy): domain Eukaryota; kingdom Metazoa; phylum Arthropoda; class Insecta; order Coleoptera; family Coccinellidae; genus Cryptolaemus; species Cryptolaemus montrouzieri. The sequence goes on along the minus strand of JABFTP020000062.1, from coordinate 17,860,787 downwards.
AGATGAGAATTTGAGAATGAAGCTGCTAAGCAGAAACATTTTTGGTACTCTTTTTGTACACACGACACTAAAACAACATAAACAGATAGCTATTGCTAGTGCAATAGTGACAGGAAAACGAGTTTTTTCCACCAGTTTTTTACTCGTTTCTTGAATCATACGCAAGATAGTATGGTTCCCCTGTAACATTTCCTGTGCTCACACTTTAGGGGCAATCGTAGGCGGCATGATGCGAGTTTAGATGCCTGAATAAGGAATGGGCATGGTCTGTTTTTTCTGCTGGTATTTTATTAATTCGCTTGTTTTTTACGATTGTGTTTTTCTGACACACACCAAGATTATATATATAAACATTTATTGTAAATACAATTTATTCGAATTTTTGTAAATCCTCTCCTTTCAAAAGAATATATAAATATAGCAATATGTTGTTCAAAAATTCTAATTGCATAACATGACATGTATTTGTTTTTCTTGAACTAACGATAGCTTAGCCACAGTATTTGTTTCGATCAACTTCAAGAGAGTAGAAGAAAATAATTGAATTTGAATTGTAGAGATACTGCTATCACCAAATTTTTGTTCTACGATCTCAATTCTGCCGGAAGATATTTAAATGCAGAATATAGGCGGCTGTGCGACGCATTTTGCCACTCCTTTTGAATCCTAATGAAGTCTCCAATACAAAACGAAAAATCAAGAAAGAAAAAATAAACACTCACTAACAAGACGTCCCGGAAATAAGTCCAGGAGAAAATCCGGGCCTTTCCTAAGATTACTTTCAGCAACAACTGGAAAATAATAAAATACGAACTCAGTCTTATCCTTTCCTCCTGTTTCTCGAATAATTTAAAGTTATATTTAAAAGCGCCTCCTCATGATGTGTTTTAATTAAGATAAGTCGCGAGTGTGTTGGAGAGAAAAAGAAAAATTATAATTAATTATAAAAAGACGGTTTCTTAGAACATCCTTCAACTTCAAGGGATGAAGAGTGAGAAACAGGTTGTAAAAGTCAGGCCACTAGGAAATGAAGATTAGAAAATTCGAAAATGAAAGCAGCAAGAGGTTTTCTTTTTTATTGCAATATTATGCCATCCACAAACATTTTAGAGAGATTTCAGTGCATTTACCTGAAGAAGTATATAAAATTTCAGGTGAATTTCTTATATTGAGCAACTATTTGCATTCAAAATTTTTTAGATATCTTGTAATATAAGTAAGAATTCTAAAGTAATTTTCAATGCTCCTTGAAGTGGTATTTATGTTCTTTCAATTTGGTGTTAATCGATCATTTGGTTAGTCCAACATACTCCTCTTGGTAATCGCATCTACTTATCTTATTTGTTTCAATAAAGTAGTTTGGTCTTTTGCGAATAACAGTGTTATGTTTGCGTTCGATTTCGTTCGAATTTTTCTATTTTTGTGATGTATCATGGATCGAAATATAAGGAAACGAATTCCTTTGATCTTCAGGTTGAAGAAGAATGGCATTCGAACATTATTTTTATATCTATATCTATTGATAACACCGCACAACATTATTGATGATTATTTCACATAAAAACTGACATGATTTTTAATGACGATTTCAAATCTATGATTAAAATTTCTGTATCAGCTCTAATTCAGGAAATATGTAACATTGAAAGAACTTTTATAAAATTTTATTGCAGATGTTGTAGTCAGTGAACTGTTCTGAAAACTCCAACAATAGTCAGCCATCATCTGAGAGTTCCAGTAGCCTTAATAGCGTTCCTTCATAGTCCAAAGGTCTTCTAGCTCTGTTGCTCTTTAAGATCCCCCAGAAAAATGGTCTAGGTGGTTGTAAATATATTGTAACTGGAGGCTAATATTACATCTAAGCATTTGAAAATGACTCATCAGTTGTTCAACGTTCAGAGAACAGTAGGAATTTTTTTTATTTCCTATAAAATTCAGAACGAGCCAAAAAATCTCAATCCATACATTGCGAAGATGTTTGCTTCCATATTTTCTGCAGTCTCAGTTTGGGAATTCTTGTATAAGAAAAAAGAAACAATTTCCATTTTCGGAAGAAGCTTTAACAATTCCTTCATGGGACCTGATTATAGATGAAACCGAGGCAATATTCTACGATTCCTTAATACTAAAGGTGAATTTATTACGTTTTGTTGACCTGGAATAGGCTAATCCTTTTTAATCCAGTGTTAAATTTTAGCTCTACTATCACACAAGAAAAAACAAGGATACTTCGTGCAGCCACTTTGTTGACTTAAAAGAAAGTTGAAAATTTTCAAATCAACACATATGAGTCAGTTGTTTTCTGTATATATAATAAATTAAGACTTATTATAAGAAATAAACAGATAAAAGAAAATAAGAGACTCTTTCCGCATGTACTAAAAAATTGAAAATTGTTTTCCCACAGAGTAGTTGTTTTTTTCTCGACATCATTAGCTTGTATAACCTCCTCCTGATACAAGCCTGACTCTGTCTGGTCATGCTTAGGATTAAGTTTTCGACCTCCTCTGGGGTGATATCTTGCCACTCTTCTGTGGCAGCTTGGATGAGCTGTTGTGAGGTTTTGGATTATACTGGCGTGCTCTATTTTTTTTTTTGAGATTATCTTATAAATTTTCAATAGGATTTAGATCTGCAGAGCAAGCTGGCAAGTCCAAAATAGTGATTCCCTCTGTTTCAAGATAATGTCGCGTGAGGTTGCTGGTATGCGGAGGAGCATTATTTTGCATTGAAGTGAAATCTCACCTTGAGCACCTCGCTAGAGTCACACTATTGGCTCCAGAACTAGGAGCATGTAATTTATAGCCGCTACACTCGCAAGACACGAAATCAAATCTGTTTTACCTCCAGCATAAGGCCACCCCAAAACATCACACTTTCCCCTTGGTATTTTGGAATTTGTCTTGCTGCTCGGAGTCTATCTTGTCTTCCACGACCCCTTAAAACCCGAATACAGTGGTTATCTGATCGAACACCAATTCTGGTCTCATCCGAGAAAAGAATATTTCGCCAATTCTCAATATTTCAATTTTGGTGCTCGATATACCACTTAAGTCTGTTGATTTTTCGTTGTCTGGTTAGCTCTGGAACTCCTATGGGCCTTTTGCTATATAAACCCCCTGAATGAAGTCTTTGACGAATCGTTTCGACTGATACATTGATGCCTGTTGTAGCCAGAAATTTTCTTAGGAGTATGGGTTGCGACACACTAGAGTCTCTTCTTGTAATTTGGCACAAAAAGCGGTTTTTCAGAAGTGATCTTCCTACGACTTCATTTAGGCCTATATTTCACAAATTTTAGCTACAAATATCGGGCATAGGTTTTTGAAAACACCCCCTGTGATAACATGGTTGCCGCTATATTCCTCTGTGTCACCCCTTCTACAACCAGAGCAATTATTCGACACCTCTGCACATCGGACAATCCAACGTGAGGCATTTTCAATTATGATTATGAGCATTTTTTTAATGAAAATGTTGCTAACATTCTTTCAAAGTCGACATATAAAATTGCAAAATTGTCTTCTTTGTTAAACAGATCCAACCCAAACCCTAGACAAATCAGGAGTTCCTAAGTTGACGTGTCCAGATTGTAATGATTTTTACATAGGTCAGAGTGGTCGACCTTTCAAGATTAGATATAAAGGAAACATAACCTCTTTCGCAAAGAATAAACAAGATTCAACTATCGCTAATCATTGTATCGAAAATAGACACTCACTTTCTAGTATAGACAGTTTAGAAATTTTACACGTTGCTTCTAAGAGCAAGAATTTGAACTTCCTGAAACAAGAAGAGAATTAGAAATCATCAAATCACTTCATGATAGTAACCCTCAAATAATTAACGAACAGCTTGATTTATGTGAATCCAAAATCGATGATATTTTCAAATAGTACCACCATCTACTATCAGCTGGGGTCTTTCCATCTACCCTTTATATCACAAATATAGTTAGTAATCGTACTTTGTATTCAGTTTTTCTATTCTCTCTGAAGATGTTCAACATTTGAAACTGCAGTAACAGTGTATATTCTATAATTTATTGGTAGTTGAGATAGTGGACCTAACCTTGTGTTTTTCTGAATCAACCTTTCTTTACGGCATTATAAAAATCACCTGTGACTGTAAACTGCCTTTGTGTTTTGGTTTTTGAATTAGGAAATGCAATTTGCAATGTAGAACCCGAACCTTCAGTTCCTGAAATTTTGATATTATAAATTTCATTCTTGCAACAAGCCCTAAAACACCAATGACCATGGCAACTTATAAATATTAACCAAATTTGATTAAAATTTTTATTGAAATTATAATTTTCACCTTTATAGCTAAATATATCTAAACCGGAGCACTTTCTAAGATCATTTAATAGATTCTTTTGTGAAATCATCAATTTCTTAACTGTATAATTTTCATAAGATCATTTTAATAAAGATTTAAATTTTTATATTTCGAAATATCGATATCGTGTCTCACTTTTATTGTTGCTTTCAGGATTGGATAAATTTTGCATAGATATATATATATATATATATATATATATATATATATATATATATATATATATAAATATATATATATATATATATATATATATATATATATATATATATATATATATATATATATATATATATATATATATATATATATATTCTTTTGAAAAGAGAGAATTTACAAAACTTCGAATAATTGTATATTCAATAAATGCTAAAAGCTATTTTGGTGTGTGTCAGAAAAACACAATCGTAAAAAACAAGCGAATAAATAGAATACCAGCGGAAGAAACAGAACCTGCCTCGCGTCATGCCTCCTACGATTGTCCCTAAAGTGTGAGCACAGGAAATGTAACAGGGGAGCCATACTATCTTGCGTATGATTCAATAAACAAGTGAAAAAACCTGTGGAAAAAACTCATTTTCCTGTCGCTATTGCACAAGCAATAGCCTGTCTGTTTATGTTGTGTTAAAGTCGTGTGTACAAAAACAGTACCAAACATAAGCTGCTAAGCAGCTTCATTCTCTCATTGTAATCTTGCACTCCATGATTTCCAGGAATTCTTCACGAAGACAAAAGAGAAAAGGAAGGGACAGGAAAAATCTAACTCTTATATGTGTAAACTCACTTGAATCTGAGAACTTAACTAATGCTCCTCTGTTTTTCAACAGGGAACATCTCATACACCTTTTGGGAATGAATGAAGCCCTACGAGGGTGTAGCCCTTGCCTCATCAACATACACCTTGGGAAAAAAAGCACTAAGGGGGAGCATTCTCAGCCTTATCTAAGAACTTAACTAATGCTCCGCTGTTTTTCATCAGCGAACATCTCATACACTATTCGAGGTTGTAGCCCATAATCACCTCAAGATTCAGAACCTAATCTCCTAAATAGACTTAAAGTTCTCTACCCAGTTAATGAAATTATCTTAAATGGAATTTATTCCTTGAAAACCACCCGTAAAATGGTAAATAGGACAATCGAGGACTAAATGTCTTATTGTTTCTTCAGCTGCGCCACATTCACATGCCGGACTTTCTACAGTTTTCCATTTAAACAACATACTATTACTACGACCATGTCCTGTCCTGAGGTGATTTAATGTACACCAATTTTTCCTACTTATATCGAAACCTGTAACCCTTTTGGACGGATCCTCTATGAGAACTTTATTAAAAACATCAACTTCCTGCTATTCAGTTTTCCAAAGATCAACAGCCTTTACCCGTGTACGCAAAAAGTCGATCGACCAAATAGGTTTCATAGATTTCAATCTTAGGTTAGGTAGATTTTGAAGCTTGTGTATTATCGAAAAAACTTCTAGAAAAGAGTGATACTTATCCCAAGACGATTTAAGTGCTAATTTCCTGCGAATATGGGTAGGAACTATATGACAAATAACCGGAAGCCATGGGGTAGCAGTTAAGCTGCTACATCCACTTATAACTCTCATAGAACAGTTCAACTGAGAATCAATCGTATTGACATGAGCACTATTCAACCACACCTGAGAGCAATATTCTGCTGCTGAATATACTAAAGCTAAATCAGTAGTTCGAAAAGTAGAGGCTCCGTCGCCCCAATTAAATCCAGCTAGTTTATGTAGTATATTGTTCTTGTTTTCAACTTCTGACATAATTCATCAATATGAAATTTGAAAGTCAAAAAACGATCAAGCTTTACACCAAGATATGTTGGAGTGAAATTATGAGTTGATAGTGATTGATTGAAGAACTTAGTTGCCTATCCTTCTCATGATTATTCAGATGAAAACAAGAAACCTCAGTTTTCGAAGGATTTGGACATAAACGCCATTTTTCGAAGAGAATTTCAGAATTTCTAATTCAGAAATCAGTGTTTCTCAATTGTTTCGAAGGCATAGTATCGAAAAACCAAAGCAATATCATTTATTATTGTTTATTATCGTTTCAGGGATGTCAGACATATATAAATTGAAGAGAAGAGGTTCAAGAACAGATTCCTGAGATAGGCCATCATTTGAAGTGTAGAATCTACTGATTTTCTTACTAATAAAAACTTGAGTTCTCCTATCAGATAACATATTTTCAATCAACTTCACAATTTTTCCACATTAAACTACTTCAAAGAGTAAACTAAACCATCCTTCAAAACTGAGTCATATGCAGAAGATAGATCTACAAATACAGCGCCTATTTTAAGTTTACCCTGAAATCATGTCTCAATGACAGTGGATAAACCTAAAACCTGATCAGAACACTTCCAGTTTTTTCGAAAATCTCCCTGAGAGATGGACAGAGCTCTGTCAATGATTGGTTTTAACCTCTGGTAAAGAAGTCTTTCTAAAAATTTGAAAGAAACAGAAAGGAAGCTGATAGGTCGATAACTACTAAGAAGTTCTGGATTTTCCCAGGTTTGAGAATGGCAATTACTTTCTTTCTAAATTCAAAGGGAATACTATCTGAGCGGAGTATGTCATTGTAAAGAGATAGTAACCACTTTTTAGCGTTATTTCCTGATAACCATTTTACTGTAGTTACGAATGTCACGTTCTTCACAATAAAATCTATATTTCAATCCACATAAAAAACACAGAACCGCTTTTGTATGTTGAAAATTGTGATTTCAAGACCCGTAAGAATTGAATTTTTGAATCTGAATATCTCTGAATTCGAATAGATTATGACCGTATTCTCACCATTTGTCTTAGAATTACTTCAGGAACCATATGTTTGTCATAGAGCTTGGATGACATCTTTAACTCTGCAGGCAACCGAATCTCTTTGATACAATTAATGGACAAACTGAATGAAAAATAACTGACTTATGTAGAAATACTATCCAACAATCTCAAATATTTGCACTTCAAAAAATACAAAGAAATTGGATCTACTCACCACAAATATCTATCTGATATCACACTTTCCCAAAAATAATAAGGAGGTTTCAATAGTTTCTTCAATGCATCTTTGTGAATCCACAGATGATAATTCGGGAAAACCTGAAATAGTCTTATGAATTATTTAAAAACTTGAAAATGAATTATTCTTCATACCGTTAACGCTCAAAGCCAGCGAATCTATTGGGCATTTCCTTTCTAAGCTTCCAATTCAACTAATACCTTACAGGTTTCTTGTCTTTAAATATTTAGGTTCAGTATTCCCAGATCATGAGAAACCTTATGCAAATAAGATCCAACTTGAAGGATCTTGTCACGTTCAAAACCCTTGGATATAAGGAAGGATATCAAAAATAAAACTTGGACTATACAGCGTGTATCATTTTACACTGATACTTTATGTTGTTTGATTATTTGTTTAAAAATAATTATTATGCAGTCAAAATTCGCTATCTGAAAATTTGTACCAGCTGCTGAATACTGTACAAATTTATTGTATTCAAAGTATTTCAAATAATACATTCACGCACATCGAGTTTTTCGTTAGAAATTCATGAACAATGATCGCTGAGATGGTGGTACTACACACAACCAAATTTATATGGAATCACTGGGTATTTCACATTATTCATTATTATTAATCATAAATATTTGAATACTTGTGAAGAATGAAGTTTTTGTTGTAAAAGAACTGGATAGTATGATAAGAAATGTTGAATTATCACCACATGTTCGGGATATTGTACTTAGTCGTCACTGAGATTTAAAAATGTTAAGTTCTAAATTTAAAAAAGCTTATAATCGTAATTGAAATAGCCGTATGCTGGATTGTACGATGTGCAAAGAGGTCGAATAATTGCTCTCGGTGAGGAAGGGGTGATACAGAGAGATGTAGCGGCCACAATGGGGGTATCACAGGAGGTGATTTCAAAAACCTACGCCCGTTACGTGGAGCTACAATCTCTGCAGAATAGGCTTGGAAGAAGTCGTAGCAAGAACGCTTCTGAAGGGCAAGACCGTTTTTTGTGCGAAATTTCAAGAAGAGATCCTAGTGCGTCGCACCCCATACTCCAAAAGGCAATTTCTGGAAGCAATAAGCATCAATGTATCAGTCGGAATGAAACGTCAAAGACTTCGTTTAACGGGTTCATACAGCAGAAGGCCCTTAAGAGTTCTAGAGCTAACCAGCCAACAAAATCCTAACAAACTTAATTTGTGTCTCGAGCACCAAAATTGGAATATTGAGAATTGGCGAAATGTTCTTTTTTCGGATGATACCAGAATTGGCGTTCGATCAGATGACCGCCGGACTCGGGTTTTGAGAGGAAGACAAGCTAGACTCCGAACAGCAAGACAAATTCCGAAATACCAAGGGGGCAGTGCTATGTTTTGGGGTGGCATTATGCTGGGAGGCAAAACAGATTTGATTTCGTTTACTGCGAGTGTAACGGCTAGAAATTACGTGGACCTATTGCTGGAGCCCATAGTGAGACTACAAGCCGCCACAAAATTGTGGCAGAATATCAACCTTAGGAGGTCGAAAACCTAATCCAAAGCACACCTCGACCAATCCAGGGTTGTATCAGGGCAAGAGGAGGTATAACAATCTACTGAGGTCGAGAAAAAACACCTACTCCGTGGGAAAACAATTCTTTTACTACATGTGGAAAGTCTTTCATTTTCTTTTATGTTTTTTCTTAAAACAAACCCCAATTCATTACATTTTTTAATTCTAAAAATCCTTCGAAATTTCCTATATCCCTTAGGTAATATTCAAAATATCGGGTGATGCCATATAAATTTGGTTGTGTGTATTGTTTATTTATTGTCTGACCCTCTGGCAAAAATTACGAGTGCACTATACCTCGATAGAATCTCTGAAAGCAGGAGGAGGGACTCTGCTGCGAGAGATCCAGAAGTTGTTCAATGCATGCCTAACGGAGGGTATAACTCCAACCCAATGGAACAACACCGTGGTGGTGACCTTAACAAATATAGACCCATCAGCCTTTTATCGCACACATACAAACTCTATATGAAAATTATAACAAAAAGGTTGACAGTCAAGCTTGACTTCTGCCAGCCCTACAAGCAGGCTGGTTTCCGGAGCGGATTTGGTACGAATGATCTCTACAAACTATTAAGACCTTAATAGAAAAATGCCTCAAATACAATAAACCCCTGGTTCTCATCTTTGTAGATTCTGAAAAGGCATTCGATTCCATAAACCAACGTAAAATGTTAGAGGCTCTAGCTGAGTGTCGAATAGACCATCGATACATGGCACAGATAAAGTACATATATGATCATGCCACAGCTTGTGTGAAACTTCACGCAAACACAGAAACATTCGAAATACAGAGGGGCGTGACAGGGAGATCCGATTTCGCCAAAACTCCTTATAACCCTACTCGAGTATATGTGCAAAAGGATAGACTGGGAAAATATGGGTATAAATATTAATGGGTATAATAATATAAATAATATATAAATGATAATGAACCACCTTAGGTTTGCCGACGACATCGTCCTCATATCCGACAACATAGGAGATTCAAAAGAAATGCTTGAAAGGCTCAAACAAGCTTCTGAAAGAGTTGTACTAAAACTGCACGCGTCTAAAACACAATATATGACCAATCTCGTTACAAGTGGAAATATTCAGATAGGTGATGCTGAAATTGAACAAGTCCAAGCCTACAAATATCTTGGACATGAAATCAAAATAAGTCGAGACAACCAAACCTGTGAAATCTTTAGAAGAATTGGCCTTACTTGGGCAGCGTTTGGTAAACTGAGCAATATCTTAAAATCAGATATCCCAATTTGTTTGAAACGAAAAGTTTACAACCAGTGTGTGTTGCCTGTCATAACTTACGGAGCGGAAACTTTAACCCTGACCAAGAAATCGGCCAATAAAGTTCGAGTGGCCCAGCGTGCCATGGAGAGATCCATGCTCGGATTATACCTTAGAGACCGAATATCAAATGACATAATCAGGCAAAGAAGTTGGGTTGAGGATGCTAATAGTAGGATCGCCACACTTAAGTGGAATTGGGCCGGACATCTGGCAAGAACCACCGACGGAAGATGGACCAAGAAAATTCTAGAATGGCGACCAAGACACGAAGCAAAAAGAAGTATAGGACGTCCCCCAACAAGGTGGTCTGACGATTAAAACGCATCCAGACGAATTGGATACAGACGGCACAGAACAGAAGGATGTGGCTAGTTTACGGGAGGCTTATGTCCAGCAATGGACAGAACGAGCTGCTTGATGATGATGATGATGATACCTCGATAATGAAGGAAAATAGTCAACATTATTGACTTTTGAGTGACTTTGACGTGGGTTTTAAGTTTTGATTCTGTTATAATGCGTCATTCTGAAGCTGGTTGATTAGTTTGCATGTCGTTATGAACCTAAGTCTCATCACCAGTTACAATGCGTTTTATGAATGTGGGGTCAGAATTGACTCGTTCTAACAAGTCTTCAGCGACCAATAGATCAAAATAGTAGAAATTGATTCGTGACACAGAAACCTTATAGCATATATCTCTCAAACTTGTAACGTGCTAAAATCACGTCACAGCTATTTGAATTTAAAACACCTAATTCCAATCAACTCTCCATCTATGCCCAACAGTTACGCTACTGGCTATCACTTGTCATCATCGAACAACAGTTTGACAATACAACCCACGAAAAGTCTAATGCGCATAGTCAGCTGTCACATTTTATATTCCACCAGTTTAAGAACTTTCACTTTTCACTTTCTCTCTTTCTTCTGCCAACTTTCAAACTAATGAGCTCAAGTTGATAATCATTTTTGTATTTGTAATAATTGAGTTCTATAAAAGTTCTCTAGTGATAATTAGAGGTATATCTATATCTCAATTATTGTGTAGTGACCTATATAAAAAATATGGGTCGTAGTTGAGCCCAGAGGTCGAAATATAATTTCTATCTGAAGCCCTGAAATCTAGATAAATCCTAGTTGAGGAGCTCTGAAGTTGAAACAGAGGTTTTCGCAGCACAAAAAATAGACTCTTGGAACTTGAACTCACATAGGTGATTGGAGACCTATATTCGTAGAACAAATCATACTCACCCTCACTTCTCTAAAATAGACGACCTCTACCTCATCTATTTCTTCAAGAACAACGATCTCTGCCTCGTCTGTTTCTTCAGGAACAATGATTTGTTGACTATCACAATTGCAATTAATTGTATATAGCAAAAAGCATTTGTTTTTGAAAGATCAGATTGTTACGCTATAACGTTTCGCTGATAATTCTAATGTTTAATTAAATATCTGAGTAGAACAATGTTAACTTTTTATTCCAAGATCTCAGTGACAAATTTCATTGAATTAGAGTCTCATTGGTCTATTTTTCTCTGTGCTTACCCAGTTCGGTAGTCACGTTTCGAACTTGAATGATGATTTTCGATTTCCATTTCCTTTACTTTATAGATGATAACTTCAGTTGAAGATGGTAATCGCTCAACTTTAAAAGGAACAATAATTACTTAAATTGGTTTTCACCAAATGGGTTTTTTCGAAAATAGAGGAGGAGCAAGGATGTTCATTCTTTTATATCTGGACTGCTTCACATAGCTGCTCCACAAAACCATCGGAATTGGGACACCCTGTACAGTCCTCCAGAATAAATTATTGCAACCATCATATCAGTCAAAAAAGTAATTACGTCTACTTTACAGTAATAATAAAACTTGATATCTTCTAGAATAGGATGACATCAGTTCACTAAGTCTTCTATTTCCGAACATCCTGTGTCTGATTCGAGGAATCAACGTCTTAACCCTGTGCTCTCATGCATGGATTGTCCGTCCAAGACGAGAATCCGTGATGTGTGGACGTGAATATGCAATAGGGAACGGACAGGGGAAGATTAATGGACCTTCCTAGGGATTGCTTATCCTAAAACAACCCTTAGTTATGCTGTTGACCACATCTAGTTTGCTTGGGAGACAGTCACGGACTAGCTGATATTTAAAGGGTTATGCTGATGACATTCATTACATTATACAACGGAAAAGTTAGATTTTCGCTAACTAAAGACTATCACATCTATTTTGTATTTCAAGTGAAGAACAGTTAATAATTTTATGTCATCCAAACTATTTCCTCCTCATTTAGACGACTTTCTATATGCAAGTATCAACACAAAATATATTCATAACATTACTTGAGTGAATCATACCATCAAAGAATAAGGATCTGAGGACGATTAAAAATTCCTGTTATTTTTCATTGAGTATTCTGAAGAAGTTAATAATTTACTAATTAAGATGCAATAAAGCTATCAGAAAAATTTTATGGAAGAATAAGGTTAGGTTAGGTACGTGTGGGATCTAAATTCCTTTCTGATGAGGATGAAATTAGATAAAATGCAGATATGAATAGAATGTATATTTCTTTTCAAATATAGGTTAAACAGACAAACTATATTTGATATTAAAATTTGATACCATGAAATAGAACAAATTTTCTTTAATTAATAATAAATCTCATTGAATTCATTCTGACTTTGCTTTTTAGGTAAACATACAATTTATATATGTTGATATGTTGACACCATACTACACTGGATAACTTTATATCAGCTTCATTCTGAGGAGTGGAGTAACCAAATTACCCTTTCCACTGGTATCAAAGGAATGAATGTCTAACCCTTTTGAGTATGTCTTACTTTCATTTATGTATTTCAAAACTTCAAAAATATAAACAGACGGTAAGGAGTACTCGCTCTCTCATAATTACTGACCTACAAGATTCCCTACTTTCAAACCCGCATATTATTGGCAGATATTTCTCGGCAATGAAAAGATCCTATTTCATTCAGAGGATATCTCCTACATTTGGATTTCATGAGTCCGAATTGTTTGGAAGTAAGTAAATATGCAATTTTTGCTGCTTTTTGCGTATCAACCGGCATCATCCTCCTCAAGAGGAAATGAGATCTGGACAATTTTTCGTAGGTTTCTTTTATGTGTAATAGCCAAGTCAACCTGGAGTCGATCAGATTCAGAGGATATCTCCCACATTTGGATTCCATAAGTCATAATTTTTTGACGTAAGTAGAGTATGCAATTTTTGCTGCTTTCTGCATATCAACCAGCGTCATCCTCTCAAGAGGAAATGGGATCTGGATTTCGCAGGTTTCTTCTATGTGTTACAACCATGTCAACCTGAAGTCGGTCATATATCCAAGAACTTCACGGATGCCATATCCTTTGTTGCTGCAAAGGTTTGTCTTTCTTCAATTTTAATTTATTTGTCGAGATCCAAGTCTGGTATCATTCAGTTCTGATTTCTTCTCTTTTTTGAGCGTTTTTGTGCAAGAGCTATTTCTTAACTGAAATTAGAGAGTAGAGGTCCCACGACAAAGCCATGGGGGACACCACATATTATCTTCTATCTCGTATTAGCATAACTTGAAGTCTCTTATTCAGATATGACTTCCACCGAATCCAAAGGAAAACAGCTTATCCAGGATTACGTCATGTGACGAACTATCGAAAGCTTTGCCAAATTCAAAGTTCGGCATACAAACTTTCTCAGCTCCGTCCAAGGCTTTCGCGAAAATCTCCAGAAAACTCCTACCTGCAGTTAGCTACTTCTTTTTTTCCTAAAACCATGCTGCGCTTTATTGAATAAGTCCATCTTCTCAAGACAGCTCACCATTCTGTTCCTTGTGGCCATCACAAATGTTTCTGGAAATATAGGTAGTATAGCTGTTGATATATAGTTATCACATTCTATAACTTCATATTTCTTGTGAATGGGAACGATCTTTGCAACCTTCAGCTTGTTAGGAAAAAAATGTTTATTGGCCTTAGCCGATTGCTCTCACTCTTGGACTCCGAATATAATTTGTAAAATTACTAGTTAAGACTTTATCATTTGCACATTGTTTTTTTGGTAAATTTCTCTATTTCAGAGTAATACTTATCCAGAAGATGCTTTTACAATTTGTGAAAAGCAGTGAATACGTCCTTGGCATTCTTCTCACCAAGGAAGTGTTCTTAGTCTATGTCTCAGAGTTAACACCGAAAAAGGTAACTGTTCTCATCTGAGATTTTTGGTATTCAATGAAAACATCTCTTTCTTTTTCAATAGGTTGACAAAGCAATGATACAAACTCCAGATTTACGCACTGCGCTTAGAGGTCAAATGAATAAAACTCCTCTATTTTATATGAAACATGAAAAATTGAATGTCTAAGTATAACACAAGCCTACTAGGTTAATTATATCAAAGTAGGAAATATTGTGTTTGCTATACACTGAAAGTTGTCATAGGGAAATAGTTCCAGAAAAATTAGCTCTGGTGATATACGTTTGAGTAAATAAAATCTTGAGTGTAAAAAGGAATGAGAGAGGCAGTCTACTAATTGCATTTTTTACAACTACGAAGTGGCTAAATCTTCTCAGCAAATCTTCCAAGAGAGAAGTGAACTTTAGACGAGTTGAATGTGAATGGACAGGCACTTCTTTCATAACTGCACAGAAAAACATAGCACAGACTTAAGATCTACTTCAATTGTGTTAATCTTCTTGAATGAGCTCAGAGTATTTATTGAAAGATCATAATTCGTAAACAACGTATTGAGAGTAACATAGCTTAGTATGATAAGAGACATAAGAAACTCATTTAAGGTTCCTTCAGAATAACTTGAAAGCATTGATCTACCACTCCAATGGAGAGGTAAAATTTATGATGATATGAACAACTAGAGATGTATTCACCTATACCATGTGAGAAAGTAGCAAGTCGTATTTAGGTATCAGTTCTGGATTGTGTAAGTCAAATTTTCTGAAATTACGCAGTCATTTATTTTTCGATTAGATTGGATCAAATAACTTGAGGGAGTATAATCGGTGTTGATCTTGCATATATTTTGAGCTCCAGACAACTTGTATAACTTTAATTCGACTACAAGAAAGATATATAGTCTTTATCAAATTCTGCTATTTACATGCGGACCAACCAGCATGTATCATTTGGTTCTGCGAACCGTGAATGAAAGTGACCCAGAGGTCGTAGGAGGACAGCATCTGTGAATTGAAGCAAATGTTATGCTTTATGCATTTTTCCTTGCAGAAACATTTGTCAGTTTGAGATTTTAAAAAAATATTTGACTGCCTCAGTCCAGAAATATATTTGAAGGTGTTTTTGTGGGAAGCCATAAAATGGACGTTTCGGATGAACGGAGAGATTTTCTAACCCTCCTACCTACGAGAACCTTTAACATACACTACAGTTTACAGATTTGAGTTTCAAATCTAATTTGAATGCGATCTGAATTTGAGGAATAATTGAGTAGCAACTTCAAAACATACAAATTTATAATCTGATTTCTTTTATTCACAATTTTTGTTATAAGGTCCTCGTCCATTTCTGTTGAGAAATGTTGGTCTTTATTCTTGGAGCAGGTAAATGAAATTGTAAATTCTTGTAGTCGTGAAATTAATTTTAAACAAAATCCTATCAAGCCCTGGTTGGACGATACGATATGTATTTTGCTGCCTACAGGTGTTTCTCAAACAGTTTGAGCCAACTGATATTTCAGGTTGAAGTCAGATATGAAGGCAAGCTAATAAGTTCAAAAAACAGAAAAAAATTATTTGGTTATGTTGGAAAATCACTGGCCTCGACAGTCAGAGTCCCTCGTGTAAAGACAGGAAACGAAAATTCGACAAGAAATGATACGGAAACTGTCGAAATATTCGGTGATTTTTTTACTACAAACTGTTCCGGCGAGCCGGTGGGCCCAATACCAGATCCAGTAGCTCCTTTGTCTTCACAAGTTTAAGTTTGGTCGTTTCTTCTGAGGAAGTCGTTTTCCAGAAATTGAAAGAATTGAATACTGTCTCTACTGTGGGTCCGGGTGGTCTCTTGCCATACATTCTCAAGAATTGCGCCTCCTGTCCCTTCCTTCCCTTGTCCCTAATCATGCAAAAATCTTTCGACGAAGGAACATTACCGGCTGCATGGGGAGTGGCTGATGTCATTGCGGTGTATAAAAAGGGCGATAAAAGTCTCAAAGAAAATTATAGACAAATCAGCCTAACTTGCTCCGAGGTGAGAATAATGGAAAGAATTTCTGATAACTTGATACCATATTTGATGCAGAACAACATAATTTCACCTCAGCAGCATGGATTTTTCCCTGGCAGATCTGTTACCTCTAACTTGTTGCAGTGCCTGGGTGAGTGGACCAAATCTATCGATCTCTGCTTTCATATTGATGTCATCTATCTCGATTTCTAGAAGGCATTCGACAAAGTCCCACATAAGCGTCTACTTAAAAAGTTGAAACGCATTGGGTTAGCGGAGCTTTACTCAGATAGATTGAGCAGTTTCTCAGCAATAGAAGTTTTAGGGTAAAAGTAGGCGAACCTATTCAAATATGCATCCGGTGACAAGTGGAGTTCCCCAAGGATCAGTTCTTGGCCCTACACTCTTCCTAATATATACTCCTGACCTCCCATGCTTGCTTTCTTCCACGTGTTTGATGTATGCAGACGACTCCAAGTTACAGTCTAATCCCCTCATTGCTCGGCGAGAGATTCAGATGGAACTTGACAGAGTTATGGAGTGAAGCAGGAAATGATTTATTCCAATAAATGCATTAAAATGTGTGGTGATGCATATCGGTGAAAATAATCTTCAACACACATACTATATCAATGGAATGCCCCTCTCAACTGTCGAAAAGCATAATGATCTGAGAGTAATAGTGACTAAGGATCTGACATGGAAAGCCCACATTGAAACTAATGCTAGAAAAAAAATATTTCTGTTCAAAAAAGTGTATTCTAAACCTAGATACAGTGGCGTGTTTGTATAAAACCTATATAAGACCACAGATAGAGTTTTGCTCCTCGGTTTGGACGCAAATTCTTGTTCGAGACATGAATCTTATTGAATCAGTTCAACTCGCAGTCACCCGTCTCATATATGGAATTCATCGAACATCTTATGAAGATAGAATGCTGATGACAAAAATGATGTCCCAGATTGACCGACTGGAGAAAGGATGCCTGGTGAACACTTACCGAATTTTACATCCATCATTCTCTGTTGATCTCGCAGATATTTTCCAGCTGGTTCAGAATTCCAACCTGAGAGATCACAGTTTGAAGCTGACATATGAGTGGTGTCGCACCACCTGTAGAAGAGCATTCCTTCCAAATAGAGTGTTTTACACTTGACTCCCTTCCTGAGGATGTAGTGAATGCCCCTTGGATAAACTTCTACAAGAATAAACTGGATAGATACTTGTTTAGTCAGTTGTATTATGCTAGGCTGGTTTATTCAGTTTAGTTTATCTTTATGAAATTTTAATTTTCATGTTTAAATTACTTGATTGTAATGATTTATTTTTTTAAGTTTGATAGGTCTTAAAGACCTCACTTTATTGTATTCATAATAATAATATTGATGGAAGTAAATAGGGGCCACTTCAAACGTTTGAGATAAGAATGTACCAAATGAAAAACTGAAATCTCAGTGATATCGTTCATTTCATAAAAGATTTGCATAAGCATCACGGAAACAGTGACACTTCTTAATTAAGACGGATATTAAGGATCAGATAACCTCTCTAAGAAGCCTTACACAGCCCATTCTCTCTATAAAAATTTTCGGTATGGTAGTTGAGAGGGGTAAGGGTGAATACAAAAACGTTTAAATAAGTCACAAAAATTTTTACGATTCAACTAAATCGGTTTTGATTGAATGATTTCCTCAAACGATTCCATAAAAACCTGATATTTTCCGAACAATTATCAATTTCATTACGGCACATGTTATAGTAAAAGCAAATAATCACGTGGTCGTATAGAGAATAAATTCATTTTGTCAAAAGGTTATTATTTGACCCCATTTACTGTTCTGAAATTTGGCGTAGAAGGTGTCGGGGATAGAGGTTTGATTAATGAAGAACATGTAACAAAATATGTCTTCAGAATTCTACTAGTTTCAGGAAACTTACAGAAAAATTACTAGAGCCGAATTATCAAGGATGGTTCGTTTTCATTGAAAAGCCCTGTATATGCTACAAATAGCATTAAAAGAATTTCTCTTCTCTTAATTTGTTTCTTATGAATTTTCCGTTATGCTGCCTGACCGCTAGTCCGTCACAGGAATATCTCCAATGCGCCATCTCCGTCTCACTCATTCTCCTCGTAAATGGGATAGTTTTTACCTCTTATGCAGATGAGAACCAAAAGCAACTTCCTTGTCCTGTGTGTTGAAGATCCCGGTATTTACATAGGAGTTCCGCATCGTGCATTGTTATAAAGTTACCCCTTAACGTCTTGGAATGTAGCATAGTTTGATATACGCATATCGGAGCTAAATATTTTTTTGTCCTCAAATTGGGGCTATTTTACTCTCTACTGTGTTTAACCCCTATCCGAATTTATGAGGATGTTCTTGTCAGTAGTGGAGTCGTACACAGAGTGTTGATAATTTACGCTAAAGACTTTAGAAAATTATTTTTCCGTTAAACCTTGAACAGGCGCAATGATTTATGAATAACATTAATTCAATTCAATTGAAAATCTCTATAGTATATATGAAAAATGTTACTCAACCTCGAGAAAAGATTTTTCCTTGTCGGTTTGGAGAAGAAAATACCTCTTATAACTTTCGAAAAATGTCCCGTCTGCTCGGTAAAGTCACAATTACCTTGAAATATCGCGGAGCATTCACCTCACAATCCTTAGTTAAAATTTTTTAAACAGTTTCAATTTGAATGGCCATTATACAGGGTGGTACATAATAGTATGTCACAACTTGAAGGGGTAAATCAACGTGCAATTTTAAGAAAAATAGTTCATATAAACATAGGCCCGCAAAAGCTTCGTTACGGAGCTACAGGGTGTTGAAATTTCCGGAAAAAAAAATTTTTCTCAAAATTCTTGCAGTTTTTGAGATATTCAGCCTAAGTTTGAAATGCAAGCTACTTTTTACAGCCTTCATCATTACACGTCCTAGATTTCAACTAAAATTCACAAGGTGTTTTCTTTTCCAAGGCCATGTCTCCTTTTGCCCTTTCAAGCTATTTGCAGTACGCTACCGATCAGCATACAATAAATTTTCGTCATCTTCGTTCAATTTAGAAACTTTTTTGACACCTGTAATTTTTTCGTATCTCCAATCGTTTTCGAGTGAAAAATTTTCGAATTTGAATTAATTGAATTGTATATTATTCGCTAAATAAAAAAAAAAATTATAGAAATACTCGATAGGTATGCTTTTATTTTGATAGCTCGTCTTCTGAGACTCAACTTATACTTATTCAAAATCGAATTAAAAAAAAAGAACAGTTAAAAACTAAATAAATTGCTGGAAGTTTCCTACACCTGCAAGATTACAGGCTCTGTCATTTTTCGCATATTATCACGCACTCTTTGAAATATTCCTGGGGTATTTGTTATCGAGTCACAAGAGGTTATTATTCGATTTCTCTATTCTCTTATAGTGTTCACTGGGGTGGTATGAACTAAACTGAGATATCCCCAAAAGAAAAAGTCTAAACTATTTAAGTCTGGGAACCAAGGAGGCTATGGTTCTGGCTCACCTCGACCTATCCATCGGTTATTGATTGTATCATTCAAGAATTCCCTAGCTTCTCTACTGAAATGTGCTGGTGCCCCGTCATGCATGAACCACATTATGATTCTAACCAAAAGCGGCACATCCTCGAGCAATAAAAGTAACTCCTCCTCCAGAAATTGCCGATATGCGGGACCGTTTAGTCTGTCCGGCAAAAAAAAATGGCCCAATCGAACAATTTCCTATTGTTCCGTCCCAGACATTTAGTGAGAATTGTTCTCGATGATGAAATTCTTCAATCAAATGGGGTTTGCCTCAGCCCAATAATGATTATATTGAAAAGTTGTGATAGCAGTTCTTGAAAAGTTAGCTTCGTCTGTGAAAATTATTTCACTCAAAGAATGAGCATTTTTTAGAGTTTGGACCCGTTGAATATCAAACGGGTACAATAGAAAGTCGTGGAGAATCCTCCAAACTAGAACATGTGAAATATTCAACTAATTTCCGTTTCTTCTTGTACACCATGAGGATTCAAATCAATATAATTCAAATTTGCTTCCTCAATATCTGGAGTTCTCATAATTTGAGTTGCACCTTATAAATGGTTATTTGCAGTAAAAGTACCTGTTTCCCTCAACTTTTTATGGATATTAGAAAATGTGTGTCCGTCTGGTGTTACTCGATTTGGAAAGCGCACGTGATATAGTCGCATAGCTTCTGTTTTGTTTCCGTCAGCCAGACCGTACATGTAACGGATATCAGCCAATTCGGCCTTAGTAAAATTAGCCATTTTTTTATTACAGCAATAACTTCAAAAGTCTTAAAACCAATCGTTAATTTAATGAACAATTCAAGCAGACACTGTTTCAACTTTAGCAACTGTCAAAATAAATCAATAATTGAAAAAAATCAAAGGCTACTAGTCATTTTTTTAATTAGCAATGCTTTCAATTCAGCGAATGCATACAATCGTTCAATAAGTTTTTGCTCGAGAACAATCGGTGATACAATTACAAGTATTAAAAAAGTTTATAAATTGAACAAAGATGAAGAAAATTGATTGCATGCTGATCAGTGGCGTACTGCAAAAAAGTTTAAAAGGCAAAAGAAAACATGGCTCTGGAAAAGAAAACACCTTGTAGATTCTAGTTAAAATTTAGAAAGTGTAGCGATGGAGGTTGTAAAAAATAGCTTTCATTCCTAATTTGGGCTGAATATCTCGACGTAGATATACCTCCTCAAGTTCTGATATAATATTATGTAACACCCTATATTTAAATTATTCATAATCAGGTTTAAGGTCTTTTCAATTGGCATACACAAAAAACACTTATCTAACAAACTGAAGGGGATGAAAAAACTGGGATCCCAGATGTTAAGAATCCTCAACAAAGTATCTGTTATCTCTTCGGGTTGGTAAACGGGTTGCTGAGGTTATAGAGGTCTAACCTAGGACTATCAATTCGATGAGTAAAAAATATTCTTATCTCCTCAATTGTCCAATTACAATGTTTTAACAACTCAAATCTACTTTCTTTTCGAAAACACAATTTATAATTCAGATGAAGGGTGAATAAGGGGCAACCCTTTGAGTCCCATCCTTTCTGAAATTTTCATGGACAATTTGGAAGAAGAAAAATTCATAGCAAACCTCTTAGTAAACTCTGTCCATAGTGGTTTCGCTACGTTGATGATTTTATTGTCTGCTTCACAGGTACGAACAGACAATTAAGTATGTTCAAAAAATAATAATTTGCATCCAAAAACAACATTTACAACAGAAATCGAGAAGAATGGATCAATACGTTTTTTGGATTTAACTATAACTCGATCTAACACCAATTTTCAATTCGTCACAAACATTTGCACACCGACCTAATAATACAGAACTCATCAGCACATCTCTATTAGCATAAAGTTGCATCTTTCAATAGTTATATACATAGACTCCTCAACGTACCTCTTTCAACATAAAATTTCGTGAAGGAGTTGAATTTTATATCTATTATATCCACGGTCAGAAAAACAAAATGAATCTTATAAATGTCTACCATATTTTGGTAAAAGTAGCGAAACCTCAAAAACATTCTTCTGAAATTTCAACTTAAATATAGCTTTCAGAACAAGGAACAACTTAGACGGACATTAAAAATCACAAAACAAATACTAAAAAAGAAAATAAATCCGGAGTATATCGTTCAAATTGACCAGACTCCGATAATTTTCATATTGGCCGTACCGGTAGAAATTTCGGAACTAGAATATCGGAACATAAACATGGTTTCTATAATAAAAGCTGATTCCAATTATTCAAATCACCTTTTAGATTGCATCCACTCATTTAATCATGATTTCCAAGTTTGACATACAGAGAGTAGGGGACAGAAATTGAATTACCTTGAAGCCCTCGAACTTATCAGATATAAAAATTTCAAGAATATACATAATGACCAACTTGATATAAGTCACCACTTCTCAACTTATTCCCAGAAATACTCAATAACTCTTGAATGGATTTCCCCAAGCTGGTTTTTATTTATATTTGTAGTGTTTGTTTGTTTAATTTTCCTTTAACGTGCTCTATTTCTGCCTTTCGGCAAATGACACGCCGAGAAATTCTGTCGCCTCACTAACCTGGGAATTTTGCCGAACCCCTCTCGTGTCGAGAAAAGGGATCTTTAATGTCCAAAACATCTCTGTTAGACAGGACCAACAGCTTTACATCTCCTCCGAACTTATGGGGATTGAACCCAGGTAACTCTGCGAACCTTATATATTGCCACTTATAACGCAAGAACATTACTACCAGATTGTAAAATCGAAGAGCTGGAAGAAGAATTGGATCGCATACACTGGGACGTTGTGGGCCTTAGTGAAGTGAGAAGAAAGGGCGAGAGTTTGATCACTTTAAGGTCCGGAAATCTACTTTATTGGAAGGGCGAAGATAATATATCTCTCGGTGTAGTCGGCTTCTTTATTAATCAACGTTTGGTGAAGAATGTTGTGAAAATCGAAAGCCTGAATACTAGAGTATGCTATGTCATCCTGAGGCTGAACGAAAGGTACAACATGAAGATGAGCTGGTTGAAGAGGTGTACGAAGATATTCGCCTCGCTATGAAGAGGACTCCAGCCTATTACAATTTTGTGGTTGGAGATTTCAATGCTAAGCTCGGTATGAAAGAAAATGACACCGAAGCATCCTTAGGGTGCCATGGAATTGGGGAACGGAATGAAAGAGGAACCATGCTCTTAGACTTTTTATTAGAAAACCGCTTATGTGCAATGAATTCGTTTTTCCAAAAACCTCCGCAGAGAAGATGGACATGGTCGAGCCCAGATGGTAACACCAAAAATGAAATTGACTTCATTATAGCTGACAAAAAGGAAGTTATTAAGGATGTTTCGGTCCTTAACAAATTTTCAACTGGAAGTGACCACAGAATGGTGAGGGCTAAATGTCTGATCAATTTAAAACGTGAAAGGAACAAACTCGTAATGATAGGAGGGGTTATAAATAACAAATGGGCACAGGTATCTGATGAAGCGGCATTTCGTGAAACTTTGAGTGAGAAGCTTTTGTGCAATGAAAACATGAATATCGATCAGCACAACGACAACATTACAACATCAATAAAACATGCTATGGACAAACATTATAGCACTTTGAACAGGAAACAGGATAGAATCAGTGAGACAACGAAACGCATGATGAAGACCAGAAGAGAACTATTAAGCAAGGACACATCAGACAAGAAAGAACTGAAAATACTTAACCGCGAGATATCTCGCCAACTTAGGAAGGACTCTCGACAGCACAATAAAAGCTTGGCAGTTCAAACTGTAGAACAAAATAAAAGCATGAAGGTACTACGACGAACGACTTCATTGGGAAAACGTAACATTCACACACTAATGGATCCGTATGGTTCAATTATAACAAATAGAGCCGAAATAGTGAAGGTTGTCGAGGACTTGTACTCCAATTTGTATCGAAGCCTGAATCGCGAGAACGAGGAAGACAATCGCATACCTCATGTTATGAATCAGGGTTCGGAGGACCTCCCAGAAATAACAGCTGATGAGGTCCGAAAGGCACTATCAGATATGAAAAACAACAAAGCTCCAGGGGAAGATGGAGTAGTTGCGGTGGCTTTGAAGATAGGCGGTGAAAATCTGATTCGTGAAATAACGAAACTTTTCAATAAATGTTTAGCTGAAGCAAAAGTACTGGAGTCTTGACATAATGCTATAATAATAATTATGTACAAAAAAAGAGACCCCACAAATCTCTCGAACTATAGACCTATAAGCTTTCTATCGCACTTATACAAACTCTTCACCAAAATAATGACAAAGCGCCTCACAAACTAACTGGACACCTACCAACCTCGAGAGCAGGCCGGATTTCGGGCAACATTTGGTGTTAATGATCATCTCCAAACTCTCAAGACTTTGATTGAAAAGAGCATAGAATACAACTTGCGTCTGGTTCTCATATTCGTGGATTACGAGAAAGCCTTCGATACCGTGATACAGGCGATTATGCTTAAAGCGTTGGCTGACTGTAGAATAGATCATAGATACACTGCCATCATTAAATATATATATGAGCAAGCCACTTCACAAGTGTGCCTTCACAATTCTACAGAAAAATTCAGGATCGGACGTGGAGTAAGAAAGGGTGATACTATTTCCCCGAAGTTGTTCACAAACCTATTGCAATATATGTTCAAGCAATTGGAATGGGATCAGAGGGGAGTAAATGTGGATGGTGAGCGATCAAGTCATTTTCGTTTTGCCGACGATATCGTCATTATAGCAAACAGATTAGATGATGCAAATGAGATGCTCTTGCAGTTGTCTAAGGAATCCAGTAAAATCGGATTGAAGATAAATATGTCGAAAACTAAGATGATGACCAACTTAGTACCAAGCCAACCAGTTTTCATCGATGGTGAAATTGTTGAACAAGTAACGTCATACAAATATCTGGGGCATGAGATAACTATAGGCAGGGACAACCAAACAACAGAAATAGGAAGGCGAATAAGGCTGACATGGGCTACATTTAGAAAACTGAGAGCTCTGTTCAAATCAGAGATACCGATTTGTTTGAAACGTGAAGTATACAATCAATGCGTTTCACCAGTTTTGACGTACGGTGCAAAAACCCTGACCCTAACAAATAAAACAGCTAATGAAATATGTGTTGGTCAGCGTAAGATGGAGAGAGCTATGTTAGGCATAACACTACGGGACAGAATTCCCAACCATATCATACACCAACGAACTAGAGTCCAGGATGCTCTCGAGAGAGTAGCTAATTTAAAGTGGAACTGGGCCGGTCATCTAGCAAGAACCACGGACGGTAGATGGACAAAGCGTCTTTTGGAGTGGCGTCCCAGAGATGAAGCCCACAGAAGTAGAGGACGTCCACCAGCTCGTTGGAAAGACGATATCAAGCAAGTGTGTACGAACTGGATAAATCCGGCCCAAAATCGCGAGGAATGGAGATCGTTGAGGAAGACCTATGTTCAGCAGTGGACTGGGATGGTTGACAGATGAACTCTGCGCAGGAGACGAGCATCATATCCCATACGCCACCGAGCCAGCCATTTGTAGTGTATTTATAGTATAGAATATCAGTAGTATGTAAACTTTCACTTAAGAAAGACAAAGAGTGTCGAAACGCGTTGTGCTAATATATTGTCCTAGTAAACAAGATCGTTCGATTTTTTCTTATTTATTTTTAACTAATTTACAATATTTTTATATAGAATAAATCAAAGAGAAAGTCACTTAAGTGAGAAGAAAAACAAGAAACAACATGAATTCTCAAGATAAAATTGCTTACTCCGAATTATTTACGGGTAAACTTGCAATCCAATATTCAACTTTGAACTTAACAAATGATCATTTCCTTTATTCAACTAGATATTTCTCTAAAACTGCTTCAAATTCTTAACTTTCACAAAATTACGAAATTGAAAATGCGTCCTTGAGGTTATATTGGCATAAAATAAACCAATTCAATTGACAGAATCATAGAAATTTAGAAGGGATACAGGAATATAGAATACTGGGGAAATTATGGAGAGGAAAATACAACGGAATCGAGGATGAGATGCCGATGTAATTTGATCGGAGTGAAGAGGTGAAAGGTATATAGTGAAGTGGGTGAGAGAGAACATGTAAAGTGTACTAGAGCACAGTTACAGTATCTCGTGGAATAAATTGACCACTCAAGGTTTTCTGATGTATTATATTGTGGAGCAGTTACTCGCGTCATGTTCCGTACCAATACCTAGTCTCAAACTGCAGAAAAATTATTTGTTTGACTATTTGAGCAAAGTTTACTATTTCTCTCCAAGCTCGAGAAGTGACCTTTTTGGTCGAAGCGTGTATGGTTAGTGTATTGTCTGATTCTATCTCTCGCATATTGTATTACATGAAATGGAGGACTATGTGAGAAAAAAGAAATCGTTCGCTATTATATATTTTCTGCCTACTCCAATGTTGTTATCTACTTTATAATCCATGCCTCCACAACCTATCTTTATCAGATATCTATCCGCTTCAAGAATACATCCAACGGTTATAGCATAACGTTAGATCTAAAGTGCTAAAGAAGATATTAAAGTACTCTGTACTCTCTTGCCACTTCTGAATGCTTTTGCATAGTGTTAAGACAAGTTTTGCTTCTAAACCAAATACCTCTCCGGGAGAGAGTAATTGCATTGAAACATTTTGATCCACTTTAGAGCAGAAATTCGGATGACATTCTTAACACCCCTGCTCTAACAAACATTTTTAATCCCTATTTCTATGGATTTTTTGAAGGTATTGGCGAAGATTTCCTGCTCTGGTACCTTTATGCGGTACCACCATCTTGCCTATGAAGAAGCATCTCTAACTTTAAGTTTTCAAACAATTCTATCTGATCCCATATAGTTATTGATGAGCCGGTTGTTATTGTGGAATAGAAATTTGTTTATTCTGATAGATGCTGAAATATCCACTCGATGAATATCTGAATAAAAAAACTGCAATGAGGTTAGAATCTCCATGGGCGAATCGAATTCCGTCTCAATTGGAGTTGTATTATGCTCAAAATCGAATTTTCCAATTTAGAGTTCTACGTGTTTTCGGTGAGTTTTCCCTTATTTGAGGCTACTGAAATTGGTGATGAAAATATGTCTTCGGAATCCCATTCGTTATCCAAGCTGCCAACTAGTGGCAGCTCCAAATATCAGTATCTGTATTTTCACATTCATATTCATCTTCAGATGACTGTCCAATGTCTAATAAATTAGGACTTTCCGGTGGTAAAATGGAAGTATTACCCTTTTCTTTTTTGAATTTTTGAAAAAGATTTCTATTTCTACCTTTCCTTCAAAATGGAAAATTATCCAGAACTACTATCTTCATATCAATCTGGTAATGTGTATCACAAAAGACATGCAGAGCTATGTTTGACTTTTTTATGAGAAACTAGGTGACTCGGTGAACTCTGTTCCGCCTTGAAGGCAATAAATAAGTAGATTTTGGAATTTATTAGATTTTTTTATTTGAAAAAATACAAAACAAATTAAGTGCCTACATTGATCATTCTTTATTATTTCTGCATTTTAGTACATAGGTTGCTCTTTACTTAGGTACCTTGTGATACACGACATTTTTTGTTTTATTATCGGGCGCAAAAACAAACAACGCAGATGGTCTTCCGACCCGTGAACATGCCACATATAATTGACCATGAGAATGTTTAGATGTTCTAGATTCAAACCACAAACTTTCAAGGATTGGCCTTGTGATTTGTTGATGCTCATGGCAAATGCAAGACGGATCGGTAACTGAAGTCTTTTAAATTCAAACGGCATATTGGTCGGGATCATCGGGTTCCTCGGAATGAGAACTTCCTCACCTTTGAATTTTCTTTTCAGTATGGTGGCGTAAATTACATTGTTCATCAATTTTCTAACCACCAAACGCGTACCGTTGCACAGTTTTGGTTGCTTAAGTTTCGAAGCATGATTACTATGGAGCCAACCTTTAGGCGTAAATTATGCGGTGGTAAGCCAGATACACCCAAGGAGTTGAAAAATTCAATTAGATAGTTGGTGGATTAATCTCCATTTGTGACGCAGTCAATAGATTTGAATGAATGCATTGTTCCAATGATCTTATTTTGAATTATGTAGTTTAGGTCATCTACATCTATATTCTTAGCCGCTAAAATTTCTCGCTCACTCAACCATTCATTATTTTTGTTGTTCGAAATAATGTTTGAAATACATCGTTGATAAGTTCGTCTTTTGATGAGACAAAATTACAGAAATTATTTGGAAATGATATCAATCCATTCGATTCATCGAGAGGTACTTGACCATAACCGATAGTCAGAAATTGCTCCGGGAAATCTTCAACAGATGTATCATTGAGCAATGGTTGTTGTCAGCTGCAGTTTCATCACATAGCGGCAAAGATTTGACGATTTGAGGCAAGCGTTTAATTCGTCGGCAGCCGTAGATCTTGGAATAACTGGCAGTGTTTGGCGGAAAAAGTGAGAATCATTTCTCCTCCAAAACATCTCGAGTCATTGCGTAAATCTTTCAATGTTAATTGCTTCTAATGCACGCTTATGCGCCATTGTGCATTCGTCCCAGATGATGATTTTCGATGCCGATAAAACTTTGACCATTGCTGAGTGTTTTGTAATATAACACGTTGGTTCTTAATTATTTGAAGATTTAATGGTAATTCTGATGCTGAATGAGCCGTACGATACCCTTTAAACAATGTGGCTGCTATTCCAGAAGAAGCAACTGCAACCGCTATGTTGGATTTCCCACGAACAGTTGCTAAAACCACTGACATGAGTAATGTCTTACCAGTTCCGCCAGGAGCATCTAGGAAATATAAACCACCATTTTCATCATCGATTGCCTTCATTAAAGTATCATAAAATTCATTTTTTCCTTTCTTTTTCGTTTTATAGTTCATTTCTCTTTTTTTACATTTTACATATTATATTTCTCACAAAATTCAAATTGTCATCCATACGTCCAAGTCATACGGAAGCGCTGTCGAACGGGATAAACAGTATCCTTTGTCCGTCTCCTGACTCTAAGCTACCTACCCACCAATTTTCAGCCATATCTGTACAGCCGTTCTTGAGTTATAAATAGTGTAACTAACACGACTTTCTTTCATATCGCATCAAATACTAAATATATATAATGAGGTAATTCATAAACTTTTATGAGCAAATTCAATAAATTGTAGATATAAGAAGCTTCCTTTTCGAGATACAATAGATTGATATTTCAATTTGGTGTTTTAAACTACATTGAGCCAGGAAAATGAAGTACCAAATAGAAAATTCAAATTTATTCCGAAGAAGTTTATAGATATTAAAGAATTATGTTTGCAGTAATCCCCGAGCATGCTTGAGAACAATCGAATCAAAAATAAAATGCAAAGTAAACTGATAATGAAAAATGTAAAAGTTTTGGAGGAAATCTGAGTACCGAGAAACCTGTTAATAATGGATAATACTGCATAACATCTACATCATATTCGTTATCTAATCAAAGCATAACGAAAGTTCATGGGGTTAAAAAGGTTGCAAATATAAATCTGAATTCTGTAAAAAATATGATGGAATTTAGAAAAAAAAACTAAGTGCCATCACATGCTAAATTCAAAAGGATACCAGTACATTGTAATTTCCCCTTTATTCTACAGGGTGGGACGTAATGGAAGGGCGTTTTTGGAACGGGTAGTACACGTAACGGTGAGTGAGTAGAGGAGAGCGGCTAAGGTCGTTTGACTGAGTAGAAGTCACCATTTAGTTCACAATGATTATCCGGACAGGAGAGCACCGTGCGTTCGCAGTTGAAGTATTTAAATTCGGAAGAGTCTTTCATTGTCGTTAAGCTGCGCTTTCGCCAGCGCATTAACATTGGTCGTAACACTTCAGTTCGAAACGTGACACATTCATTCGATGGGTACAAAATTTCAGAACTACTGCATCAGCAATGAATCCGAAACTCAACGTCGAAATCTGAGGACACCAGCTTCCGTAGAAAGAGTGAGACAAGCTGTATTTCAAAGCCCAAGGCACTCCGTCGGATAACGAACTGCAGAACTCCAAATAAGTAGCCGAACTGTTCGCAAAATTCAACAAGACCTCCGCTTTCACCCCTATACACTCATGGTTGTCCAGCACCTGAAAGAAGGAGATTTTGCGCAACGCCAGAATTGCGACGACAAAGAATGAAAAGAAGAAATGTTTGATTCCAAACAGATAGTGCCAGTGGAAGTTGTGCGTCGTATTTTTCCTGGTCATGTAATCTCTCGTTTTGGTAGTGTGCCGTGGCCCCCTCGTTCTCTGGATATCACTACTTGTGATTATTTTTCGTGGGGAAACCTAAGGGCTAAGGTTTACGTCGATAAACCTCGAAATCTGTAAGAGTTGAAAGAAGCCATCACAAGAGAATTTAGGGCAATCGACACCGATCTACAGCAATGCGTTGCGGAACGCGGACATTATTTGCCTGATGTCATCTTCTGAGTATGATTCTTTTCACTTCTTCTACACTAAATGGTAATATTTAATCTTTCATTTTACGCAATGAAAAATGTTTTACGTTGAAAAATAGTTGACTTATTCTCATTTCAAAAAACGCCCCCGTTACGCCCTTCCCTGTATTTACTATGATGTTTCTCGAATAAAATTTTCATAGAATCCGTAGTGCTGGAGTTGTATATATTCAAGCATATTTTTCAAATTTTTCAATTTTGCTTGAGTTATTCTGTTTTGACACTGAAGCGGTGGAATAGTATAATTTTTTATATCATCTATTTTCTTGCCTTTCTTTTAAACTCTAGTAGCCTACCAATATCCTAACCTTCACTAACTCCAGGTTGTTTTTCGAAATCTGTATCCAGGAGGCATGAGATATCTGAGAATTTGGTTGCTGAGTTATCGACTAAATGCCTCATTCGAAATTTTTAGTGAAAAAAATAGTTCCAGCGATCTTGAAATATTGCTCATTTTCGAATTAGTCAGCCATATTCGATTTCACAGGAAGTGAAATTTCGATACAATTTCTGAGAAACGTAGTACTTCTGCTTTCCAATGAAGAAAAAACGAATGATCCAGCTTCAAAATTGCGAGAGTTATAACGGAAAACAAGTTGTCCGGTTTTCTCTGGCGTACACTATATATTTTAAAAGTACCCTGGCACATACAGGTAGGGATATCTATGAAGCAATGTCTAATATATTGGAAGTAAAATGGTACTTAGCCCCTTGAGTTTGTTATTAGGCAAGCCACTTTAATCCTTTCTTCTTGAAAATCAAAATATTTTAAGAATTGGCACTTAGACCCTCTAGAATTTATAGTCATCAATTGCTGTTATCGATATGTGTTGGTTTCGTGTGAAAACTTTATTATTCTTTATTTCATTCATCTTGTTTCTCATGAGATGATCATGTGCTCCAAGAAAAAACCTTCAATTTTGTTGGCATGGTCCGGACTTATTCGAAAAGAAAGGTGTTTATAATTAGTGGTCCAAAAAAATTAAAAATTGAAATAATGAAATTATGTATTAGTTTCTTGGCGTCGCGTATTTGTAAAATTGACATGGTATTAGTCCTTCTGGAATACATTTTCATTCGTAAATGTTTTTTGAGAGAGATAAGAGGATTGTTTCAATTTCGACGTCAACCAGATAAAACCAAAATCAACTTTCGTGAAAAATCTCAATTTTTAACGGAGGTTGTGATGGTTTGCTGAACAGTCTACTCTATTTCTATTTTCTTTCACCGGCTATCGGCGTATTCCAGATGTAAACAGTAATTATTTCCTCGGCGGCCATTTTCATCGAGAGAAAATGCTACACTTCCCGGTTCAGAGGTTAACAATCCACAGTGAAAAAAAAATTGTTATCATCACCATGCATCAGCGCGCTTACGTTACTCGCTCATAAACGTATTAAATTAACAATTGATGTTTTGCGATCGATAAGCATGTATAAAATAATGGCGTTAAACTGGTTAAATATGTTGCGAAGTATGGTTTACGGACAGGGACTGACTACAGTGTTATCGAAGTGAAG
Source organism: Cryptolaemus montrouzieri (assembly GCA_013387265.2). NCBI lineage: Eukaryota > Metazoa > Arthropoda > Insecta > Coleoptera > Coccinellidae > Cryptolaemus > Cryptolaemus montrouzieri. Next base: position 17,828,690 of record JABFTP020000062.1, on the reverse strand, counting down.
AAGTGTCGATTCTACGAGCATGCCTTGTAACATGCTTTTATTGGTTATCAAAATAGATGTTGAAAATGATGGAACAGAAGATCTAGTTTGGAACTCTATGTTTAATTATTTAATAATTTGAATGAGTAGATCAATATTTGACGAAAATTGATATACATTTTCTTTAATCAAATTAAAAGTTTATATTCAAATTTTCACTATATTCACTAACTTATAAGACGTTTCACCACACTGTGGCTTCATTAGATGGGTATATATTACATTGGTAAAAACAGATATTTTGTTCAATAGGGGGAATATATAAACCAAGTTATATCTTTAAGGGCTGAAAATATTTAGTTAAGATGTCGAATTAACGTCTGATTAATTAAACTGGTCAATAAAAAAAATTGTTGAGGATGCAACATAAAGCGGAATAGCATAATATGGTAGAATTGAGGTATTCGAATACAAAAACCGGAAAAAGGTTGTTACACGTATGGTTTTCCCGATACATTCACATAACGACATTTAATGATATAATATCTAATGTTTATAGAAAAATAGTATTTGAGTTTTTGAACAGTATACTTGGTGTAACTGAAACGAGGGCCACACCTGTAACTTTTTTCCATTTGGAATATTTTGATGAAATTTGGGAATCGTATAGGAAACATTTTAAGTTTGATAACATTAACCCATTAGTGCATGTGGAAAATTATTTGATTATAATTTTTGTTGAAATGGATATAAATTCACTGTTGAAATGTGGTTCTGTCGCTATTTTTAAATTTTCTCTTTACTTTAGAGAAAAAAAGGTGATCCGTTTAAAAGGCTATATGCATAATAGCATATTCGGTTCAAAAATTCAATTATTTTTTACGAATGAAATATTGAAGATAGTAACACATTTGAATAAATCAAATACGATAACATTAACATCATATTTTTAGCATTATTTCTGATGAAAATCGAGAACACAGTTTTTAGGGTGTAAGCTAATATTGCACTTATCACATATGAACTTCGAATTTTTATGGCACATTTTACATTTCCTGTCACTTTCAGAGTATTTGACCAAATGTCTCACATTATCGAATCTGACATCGTTATTGTTGACAAACTATCGGCAGCTTCTGGCTGATCTGGTCCCATAATTTTTCCAGAAAGCTCACGGCTATGCAACGTCTGAATGTTAGATGATTCGAATAGTTCGGATCTACAAGTCTCAGTTTCCTCATCAAAATCCAGCCATTTACCACACTCACATCGAACAAATACTGGAAAATGAGCCAGTACCATTTTCTTTTCCGCATTCTCGATCAGTACGCAGCTACTAATCCATCCATCTTATCAACCCCTCCCATGTATTTATTGTCCTTTGACACCACTTTTGGTTGGGGAACATTCTGTTTGAATTTGGCTTCTTTGCACCAACGTCTAGCAGTCATCATAGATTGATCTTCGAAGTTGCTGGCCATCGTGATGGACTTGTTGTCTTTCCATTGAGCCATCAGAATTCTCTCGTTCGATAAAAACTGAAAAGATCCTCTTTTTTCTCTATTCCCTACATTCTTCTCTGGTAAAGGACATCCTTCTAAACGATTTTGGCGTAAAGTACCAGTAGCACAAATATTGCGGCCAATTTTAAAAAAAAAAAACCTGATTGACTTTCTTTTGATATATTGCGTCGCATAATGCTTTCCACAGTATGGTATCATGCTCTCGTCAGTCGATAGATGCTCATCTCTACCGTCGTGCTCTCGAAAATTTTGATTAAATCCGTCAATAAGTGGTCTCAATTTGTGAAGGTTGTCTGGCGAAACATTGTTGTTATTATTGAAGTAAAGATGACGTAAGAAAAGCTCAAAACGGTTGAGTCTCATCGAGTCCCGAAGTATTGAAGGGAAGGGGGAATGCCACATTAGTGGCATTCCAATACATGCGTTTATTAGGGTACTTGGCAAATCCACTCAGCAATAAAGCTCCAAAGATTACATACAGTTCATCCATAGAAAAATTTAAAAAAATGTTTTTTTTTGTGACCCATATAAATTAGTCTGGTGAACGATATTTTCCATGATCGCCTCCGTGAAAAAAATTTCGATGAAATCGGCTGGAGATTTGGCCGACTGTACATCGCGAGATGGAGGCACAGGATCACAAATGGTGTTCATACAATATTTGGGTGTATTTCCCGTCCACTTATGAATTTTTTTTTCTTTGAACAGTTTTACCTTTCTTCTTCCTGGAAAGCTGTTTATAACAGAAAGTGGTATATTTTCTTCATCACCACTCTCTAATGAATGGGAAAGTGTGGTGGCTTGAGATTGAAGTCCACTTGTACTAGCAGAAAGTTGTTCATGAGTTTCCTCATCTTCACTATTCTCGAAAGAAATTTCGCATCTTTGAGCCAGAATACCTCTGGGTAGGTGATTTATATCTCCAGCTTCTTGGTCTGAAACATCGCTGTCTTCTTCAGATTCTGCTGTATTTTTATTGGGAGGTTCAATATATAGTTTCGTATTACTTTCATAGAAATCATCAGCTTCTACGATGTCCAAAAGTTGATGTAGAGATAATCTGAAATTTAAACACAGAACACACAGAAATTACTTCTGTGGATTTTCTGTGGCCCAAAAAGAAGAATTGTCTCATCTTCTTGAAGCCGAATTAATAAATTTTCACAGAAATTTAGCCGCTTGGGAAGGTGAGTTGGTTTCAATTTTTGTAGTCTGATAAAAGAATACGGGTGCATGTTATGCTTCTTAAGGATCCTTTGAATGGAAGTATAACTCATTGATGCTGACTTAATGGACGCATGTGGATTGGCACGAAAATACGCAAGCGTATTAATTTGATTGTCGTCGTCCTTGAGAATTGGTTTTCTTCTAGTTTCTATGTATTTTGTTCCTCCAAATTGCAGAAATTTTCTTCTAATCCTTCGAAATTTTGTTTTACTCATATGCACCAAATTCGAAAATTGATTATTGAATTGCCTGCAAGTTCTATCCACCACTTTTTGACATTCGCCGTGAATTGAAAAGAGATTAAACATATCCTCGTTTGAATAATCAGCCATTTTATTATCAATCTGGTGTTTTTCACTTCAAATTACCAACAATTCCTGTTGAAATATCAAATTCGAATGAACGAAGTGACAAGTACATTAATTTTATGCATCTGTCAGGTACGCGTAGCCAGTTCAGCTACTTGATTCAAATATTTAAAAGCATTCTCTGTCAGTTCTTGCAAAATCATCAAGATTCAATATATTCCCAAATTATTTCGGAACTATAAGAGATGGGTATAATACATGCTTATACAATTCCATCTGAAATTTGACGATATTGCCATTTGAAAAAATTCAGTTATTTCTGTTTGAAAAAGGCTAATTGAAAAAATCATACAAAACAACGCAATAAACATTTGACATGTGTAGTCTGCCTAAAAAATTCCTTGATTCTTCTTCTATCCACCCAAACAAGAATTGTGCCTGTAGTGCAAAAGATCTACGAGCTACAATTTTTTTAAATGTTCTTCAAAAGTTGAGTATATAACAAAATTGATTAAATCTGTCAAAAGTTTTGACAGATTTGATTGTCTAAACTGCTTTATTTTTGGCTCAGCAGAGTGAATCTGTTGTTTGAATGACTTCAAAAGCTGATGGATTGAATAAATTAACAGTTTAAAAGTATCATCGACAGCAACAAGCATGTCATGTCTTTCATTTGCTCATTAGCAAATTTATTCATTTACGAGAAAGTAGAAGATTTCATTATGGATTCTTTTTCTTTTAATTCCCAACAAGTTTCATTCTTCACACTTGAAGGAGACTTTTCGGAAGGAAGAAACTACATGCAATTTGAAAATTACATTTGTTGTTCTTCCAAATATAGATGAGGGGTTACTCATGTCAGTTTCTTCAAACGAACACTCGATTAAATTACAAAACTAAATAAAATTTTGCAGAAACAAATATTTAAGATATCCCGCAGTTTTTCATTCAATTATTTCTGAATCTGTCATATAACCTCATATTCACATGAATCCATTACGATATCATTCTCCAATATATCAATTTTCCACTCCCCCCTGCTTCCTGAAAAGCTATTATGCATCCATCCGACCACATCAAATGCACACATTGTGGAGATTCGGAATACTCAAGCTTTTGATCAGTTCAGTACAATATCACTGCACGAGTTATACATATTGGGTCGGACTGCATGCCCATCTAAAGGAAATGACGTGATACAAACCTATTTGACTGTACCTGTCGGCTCTTGAGAAGATACGAAGTTAACGCAAGAATAGGAATACACTTGGTTTCAGAAATCGATGAATAGGTCACTGTGAACTTGCATATTTGGGAATATCTAACATGCATTATAAAGAAAAGTATACATTTTCTCTCCGAATATGATGAGAACATTTTCAAGCAGAATAAACCTACAATTTTTGATTCAAAAATTAACTTATAAAGATCATCATCTTTTCCAATAAAGTAATAACAATAATAAAAACAAGTAATGTTTTTGAGGAATTTCACTGAATAATTGTGATTACTAACGCGTTTCGCTACACTGTAGCTTCTTCAGACGAATGAATGTACAGAAATTATGAAAACTATATATAGATTAAAATGAGAATATAAATACAAATGTTCTTCAGTAATTAAGAGCTTATTGAGTTTCTTTTTCTCAAGTGGTTATTGATGCCAGGTATATCCAATAAAATTGAGGAATGGATTGCTCTCTGAAAAGATTCATTAGAAGTGAATTGCTTGAATCGACTTGTTCATTAATGAGTCTACCTGAGTGTTTGTTGATTTCTAAAGTTTCCCAAAGATCTACTTTCCAATATTTATTATCTGTTTGTAAAATTTCAAACTTTTGGTCGAAAGAGTGATTATTTTCTAGGACACGGGTGCTCAACCATGAACTACCTTTGATAATTGAGCCTCATACGTATCATAATTCAACTGAGAAATCCTTGCTTTAAAAGACAAAAAATGTTTTAGATCTTTTCTTTTCAGTTGATCTATCATAAGTAGCAATTTACTTTTGAATGCGTTTACTGCGCTAATCATCTCAATAACAGTTTTTCTTTTCCTTGAAGTTTCAAGTTAATGGAGTTTAAGTGCATTATGATGGCAGCTAAAAATGCCAAATCAGTCAGCCATTTTTCGTTTTTCCACATCTGAGTGCCATCATCTCTTTCGTCTAGAGAAACTGTTATTTAAAGCAATAATCCTTGAATTTTTCCGCCACTCAACCACCTGATGTCTGTGTCAAGAACTAAATCAGTTTGTGCAGCTGACTCCCTATCTTCCAACTGCAACTTGAAGAGCCGCCGTTACAAGCTACGTGCGCAGATGGAGTTCACAATTATTGTTGCAATGCCCATAATTTCCTCCGTGTTCAAAACTTTTGAACACAAAACTTATTGATATATAATGCAATGGAATGAAAAAAATTGAGAGAAATCTTCATTAGCTCGACACAATGCCACAATACCGTTTTTGTTTCCAGTCATTGTTTTTGCTTCATCGGTTGTAAAGCACACTAATTTATATATTGGTAGGTTGTAGTTTTTGCAAAATTGAAGAAAACGTCATATATTTCATTACCACGGGTCTTCTACTTCCGAGGAATGATTGTCAAAAATTCTTCCTTAGCCAACATGTCATTGAATACCATCCAAGTGTCTGTCATATCGGTGGATTCGTCCAACCGTAAAGAAAAGCATTTCAAGATATCATGTTTTAGTTTATCTGCCATGTCCTGACTCATGAATTCAATACGCCTTATAGCAGTCGGACGAGATAACTGAAGTTCTCTAATAGCAGACATGATTTCTGTTTTATTTTCAAAATCTCCAAATAAAGACTCACCCGCTTCAATAAATGCTTCCTTCACAACCGATCGATCTTCGAATATTTCTTGTGTTTCGCCAATATATGAGATATTTTAAATGACGTAGTAGCTTTTGATTGTTTGACTGGTCTTGTCAACATCGTTTGTTCTTTTTTTAAACAAGATATCATATCACGTACTTTTCGTTTTCTTAATTCACTATATGTCGGAAAATCCTCTTCATAGTATTCATGAATGGTTTTATGATACCTCTCTAAGTTACCACGCTTAGGTATTGCAACTGACGCACGACAAATAAGACAAATGCACTTATCTTTTCTTTCACAAGTACCGCGCGTTACTTTGATAAAGCCGCCATTTGCCGTTAGCAGAGTATTATTTTATTACGTAATAAATTTTTGTTGTTCAATTACCTACTCATTGAAAATATTTCTCGAGATCTACTCAAAAAGCACTCACGATCGACTGGTCTATCGCGATCGACCGTTTGAGCACCCCTGTTCTAGAAGATGATTCGGGTAATTTGAATCTGATTTTTTATTTGAAAAACTGCGTTTATGTTCCGATAATCTAATGTTGAAACTTCTATGTGTTCTACCAATGTAAAATTATTATAGTCATTGCAATTCAATCTATAAACACTTGATTTATTATTTTTATCTGATTTGGTTTTATTGTTTTTATATATTTGCCTAAGCTATTATTAGCTTGGAAAGCTTTGTTGAAATTATTTCTACTCAAGAAAGATTTCAGTTTCTCACTTGTAATACCAACGTAGGTGTTGAATTCAATGCGATTCCAATCTGGTTTTGATTCGAAATATTATTTATTATTTTGGGATTATAACCTTCATTTTTAGCTATTTGTTTAATCAAATTTAATTTTTTGTTGAAATTTGCAGGTGAGAACGGGATGTTGATCAATCTCTGAATAAAACTGTTGAATGCTGACTTTTATGTTGATACGGAAGACACTACGAATTATGTATTATATATGTAAGTGACGCCTTATGGTAGATTACGAAAACTTGTTTTTCATTTTCATTCGAAATTGTTACGTCCAAGAAATTTATTGAATTCTTCCTTTCTACTTCGATTGTGAATTCAATTTTTAGATGTAATGAGTTTATATAATTTTCCAAAATTTTCAACTGTCTATCTGTTTCTGTGAAGCAAATAATGATATCGTCAACATATCAATACCAGTATAAGCAATATTAACTAAGTGAGAGATCCTTAACTAATCCTTGAATCTTCTAGTTAGATAGCGCCTCAGATATTCACGAATTACCGAATTCTATTAGAAAATCCTGAACAAAAATGTGTAACTTACTAAATTTTCTTCAAAAGTATCCAGTTGCTTTTTACTATAGACACCACTGATACCAAGTTTGAGCAGCCTGTATTTCTTTAATGAAGCAATTTTCGGAAGGCAGAAAAACGGGATATTCTCAAAAAAACTGACTTTCCTCAAATACTAAAGGACGCTAACATGTTGACATATGTGACTTTTAATGCAACATTAGTATCGCTGAATGAAACAAAGGTCTAATTTCGTAAGCTTCCAAGGTTGACCCAAATTTTGAACCTAGATGACTGCACTCAAAAATTTGGGTAACCAGTAACACAAATGAAACCTAGAAATTCTTACAATAATGGCACCTAAAATATGCATGGAATATAAACGTTGCTAGAAAACACTCTGGAATTTACAGTGAGAAGAATTGTAAAAATCCATGTGACAACACTATTAACATTTGCGGATTCACTGCGTCTCCCATTCAGCTTTGGAGCTCTGGCTTGAGAGCTATGGATTTGATAAAAGGAGTGAAGTCTCATGACATCTTCCTTGACAAACAGGTATCAGTTTGTATGTATGCGAATGGGAGTTGGTCTAACAGGTAACCAGTCTTCATTGGCGTGAAACAGGGCTCAATTATAGGCCCTTTACTTTTTTCAATTTTTATTATTGATTTTCCTAGTTACACGACTGACTGCCTGAACATATTATTCGCTTATGATTCCACAATTTCTGTCGACTGTGGTGGTCTCGGGGTGGCTGGTATGGCGCAGTTGAGGGCCTCGCAATGGTTCTCTGGAAATGGGTTGGGTATGAATTCTGCTACCACAAAGTTTCTTGGTATGTATTCGGACACAAGGTTTACCTGGGGGTCCATAATGATTACCTAGCTATAAAACTGATCAAAAATAGTTTTGTTTCGAGGAGTTTAAGAAACACCGTGACCTTGTATGTCCTCAAAACAGCTTACTATGCTCCTTGTGAACCCAACCTAAAATATGCGCTTCTGGCCTGGGGTGATGGTAGTGAAATTCACAGAATTTTCTGTCTCCAAAGACGTGAATTGATAGTAGTTAGGGAATAGGATATAGAGGCTGCTGCAGAGAAAAATTTGGAAATTAAAGATTTTAACATTACCCAGTCGTTTTATATTTGAATGCCTCACAGATATTCACGACAGGACTGATTCAGTGAAGTTACATTGTGATGTTCATGATAAAAATACGCCTAACAGACTGAATGTATACAGGGTGCTTCAACGAAAACTAAACAGAGGCTATATCTACCAAGATATTCATTTCTGATCAAAACGCAAAAATAGGTCGATTTTTGTTTCAAGGGAGACTTCTTTTGAAGTACAAAACTTGCCTGAGATATGAACCCCTTAAGAGGGGGTTGCAATTCTTGAACATTTTGAATCGGGAAGATGGGTCGAATGATGACTCAAAAGACAGGTGGTATCTTTGTCTACATCGCCTTGAACGAATTTTTATTTTTAATTGAAAACTGTAAAAGATACAGGGTGAGTAACTGAAAGATAGGGAAGACTATTTCACTGAGACTATTCAAATTTCAGTGAAGTAAAATGGAACAGATCCATGTTTATCAATGGCAGTCATCATCAAGTACCATCCTCATCTCGAATTTCAACCCCTGGAGCAGAGGTGGCAACCCTTGAAAATTTGGAAGAGGGTAGATGGGTCGAGTGATAACTCGAAAGAAAAAAAAAATCTTCGTCTGCATTCCCGTGAAAGAATTTCCATTTTTGAGTGAAATTTGTAGAACATACAGAGTAAGCCACTGAAAAATAGAGAAGACTATCGCCCCAAGACTATTGGAGTATAAGTGCGAAAAACTGGAAGAGATTCCTTTAGATCAAAGATGACAGCCTTTGATCTGAAATGAATCTGTTCCATTTTTTTGCACTAATACTTGAATAGCTCAGGGCGATAATCAATCTCCTCTATTTTTCAGTAGCTCACTCTGTATCTTCTACAGTATTCAATCAAAAATGAAAATTCTTTCACGGGAATGCAGACAAAGAAAATACCTTTCTTTCGAGTTATCACTCGACGCATCTACCCTCCTCCAAATTTACAAGGGTAATCACTCCTGGTCCAGGGGTTGAAATTCGAGATGACGATGGTACTTGATGATGACTGCCATTGATCAGCATGGATCTGTTCCATTTTACCTCATTGAAACTTGAATAGTCTCAGGGAAATAGTCTTCCCTATCTTTCAGTTGCACACCCTGTATCTTTTACAGTTTTCATTTATACATTCTTTTTAGTCATCACTCGACCCATCTTCCTTATTAAAAATGTTCAAAGATTGCAACCCCCGCTTAGGAGGTTGATATTTCAGGCAAGTTGTGTACCCCAAAAGATGTTCCCCTTGATACAAAAATTGACCTGTTTTTGCGTTTTGATCAGAAATGAATATCTTGGTAGATATAGCCTTTGTTTAGTTTTCGTTGAAGCACCCTGCATACTCCTTTTGCCAGACTCAGCAGGTCGCAGAATGGTCCTTTTTTCTTTTCACATAATCATATAATAAACTGCCATTATCTTTTCGATCAGGGTCAAACAAAAATTCAAACCTGTGATAAAAACATTTTTGATAGAAAATATTCTGTACGACACTTATGATTATTTTAAATTGAATTTTAAATGTTTTGATTTCATCACCTGATTGTCCTCTTATTCTTATATTATATTGCACCTTTTCTATATTTAATGTTTTCTTGTATGACCGTTAGACTCTATTGACCACGTTTACACTATTTTGACATATGCACATACTCTTGAGGTTTTTGTATAATGCATGAATAAAGTATCTATCTAACATAAAAACGTTCGTGAGATAAGATAAATGAATAATAATCGAATTCAAAGAGAGTACTTGAATCAATATTCTTTAATGGAAGCAGTCATGATTATGTCTGTTTTGAACTGTACCCCAGATCTCAAAATGGAAGATGTTCGATTTGTTCGGACTGTACAATGAACAGCGCCAAAGGGCCGAGTAACATTGCTTACATCAGTCGATATGGAAATGAGTATGTGTAAGATTTGTAACAAGAATTGATTGCTTTGATGAAACAGCACAGACTGATTCGAGGAAGGATGCCAAGTTTATAGGAAATCAAGATTCTAATGAAAGATATCAATGTTAGAGAAATTAGTCTCGTCTTGTATTCTAGAATATCACAAATGTTTTTCGTTTCTACTCCAAGAGCACAATCAGGTTAGATGTTTTCAACCGTTTTCATTTTAATTTGTATAAAAAACATTAAGTGCTGTACAGGGTGTCTCTAATTCAATGGAATTATCTGCGTTCTTTCTATAGATAAGATGTAGATAAGTTGACAAATAAAGTTCACGACGGTAACGTCGCGAATTTCCCATTGATCTGTTATGAGTGCTTAAAAAGTACAAAATAAGTTCGCGAAATATTACGAAAATTAATAGATGAGTCCATTTGAACTTCTAATGACTGCGGATGTAAAAAATTTGAAGCAAGAATCAAGTTTACAATCATATCGGCTTATCTAAAAAAAGTGTTTACTACTGATAAGACGGGGAAACTTACGCAGCCAGAGTATCAAGAAATGTGGTGTTGCCAAACCTGCTAAATAATACTTACATTGGGGAATTTATTGTCTTTGAATATTTCATCGCAATTCTTCATGTGATATTCAATCACTCAAGTGTTTATATCATAATTGAATTGCAACAAGTAATAATTTGATAAATAAAGATGGCAGACATTCAACCGTTCGCATGCCATAACAATTCTGAACTGACATGCTATGTGTGTGTTAAATGCTTCAGTATATTTCATAAAAGTTGCGCCGAAAGAGACTGGAAAGCGAAATTGATATCAATTAAAGACCAGAAAGTACTATGCTGTGACGATGAAGTTGAAAACGATGTGTTTACCGCAATGATGGATGACATACAGAAAAAAAATGAACATGAACGTAGTAGAGAGGCTCATGTTATAAGACTGAGGGAGGAAAAGGAATTATTGTTCATAAAGTTCGGAGAAATTTAAAGTAAATTAAATATGAAAATTAGGGAACAGGAAAAAATAATTACAAATTTGAAAAGACTCATCCTCAATCCACCTAAGTTAAAGCTGAAACTCAAACATTGACAACCGGGGTCAACGAAAAAGGTGGAAAGGCTGATTGTTCACAAAGCAATTCAAGCGACAGACTCCCATAATAGCAATATGGTCGAAATGGAGATACAAACAGAGGAAACTGAAACAAAAATCTTAGTACAGTAAAAATTGACAGTAAAAGCCTCAGAAAGAAGAGGGAGGGGAAAGAATCTCAATGGGCGAACTCATGGAAAGATGACCGGCAGATGGAATGGATATAAAAATGGAAAAGTCAAGACCATAGCAAGAAGTGCAAAGAAAACAGGTCCAGAGATATGGATTGAAGAAATTATAAATACAGAATCCAAAAGGCTCAGAAATAGAAAGAAGAATGCAGGTCACAAAAAAAAATAAAAATCAGAACAAGCAACCAAGGGCAAACATAAAAGGGCAGAAAACCCGAATAATAGATGAATGCTGTTCGAATGAAGTGTAGAAATTTTAAAAATCTGAAACAGGAATTTTTGGAGATTTTGGATGACAATAAGGCATGTGCAGCAGTGGGGAAAACACGCAGAAGAAAAAGACACTCTAATTGGTGATGAAAGCGCGAAAAAATTCAGATCCCTTCTCATAAGATTATTGGATGAAAATGAATTTGAGATAACAGCCTCAATACGAGACAACATGGAAACAGCAGGACTAGTAGCTGAAGCATTCAAAGAAAGTTCCATTCACGGTCGACAGGATTTTATTATTTTCATGTTTAACACAATTGATGTGAGCCACCAAAAACTGCTTGGTAAGTATCTGCACAATCTACTTCCTATAGGCCGTCTTAAGAATCTCATTATCTTTGCTGACAAGACGTGGCCTGAAGAATACAGAATCATAAGGGACATTCATAGAAATATAAAGAATTTTTTGAGGAACATCATAAACTGTAGTCCCTCCTTCTTGGGGAATGGGGGAAAGAATAAATTTCAAATTGCAAATATAGCAAAATTTGAGTATGGAATACATAGATATAAGACAAGAAATAGAGACAATCTCCATACAGAACACCACCAAATAAATAGATTACAAGTTGCTACAAACCACCACTGCATAAAACTTTATAATAGACTTCCAATTACAATGAGAAATCTTCCAATAAAACATCTCATTTCAAGAGCAACATACACAAACAACGACAATAAAAGCAAAATACTCGCTAACAACCCAATCTACTCTGTTGATGAATTTAAGAATCTAACTATGAATGATGGATCTTAATTTCTTTTTCCTTCTTCTATAATATGATACCAAACATCTTGTTGAGAACTTTGATTTCATACATGTTACAGATCAGTTTGTTTGTTCAAAATGTCCTATAGTTTTCCATTCAAATATCTTGCTAGCCATTTGTTGTTTTCTTTCTTAATACTATATATAGTTCTTTTATTTTTACATGATATTTTATGATTCTAACAATTCAAATAATTCAAATTCAATGATTTTTCACTCGAAAACGGTTGGAAAAACGAAAAAACTACAGGTGTTAAAAAAGGTCTAAATTGAACGAAAATGACGAAAATTGATTGGACGCTGATCAGTGGCGTACTGCAAAAAAGTTGGAAAGGGCAAAATGAGACATGGCCTCGAAAAAGTAAACACCTTGTCAATTTCAGTTGAAATCTAGGACATGCAATGATGGAGGCTATGAAAAAATAGCTTGCGTTCCAAATTCAGACTGAATATCTCTGAAACTGCAGGAGATTTGATGAAAATACCAATTTTTTCCGGAAATTTCAACACCCTATAGCTTCGTAACGAACCTTTTGCGGACCTATGTTTGTATGAACATTTTTGACGGTTCTTTAAGCAAGACGATTTTTACGAGTACCAGGCTGCTAACCCATTGCCAAAACCCCTTACCTGGAGGACCAGAGACCTTTCTGTAGGGATGTCTATCCTTAGCCAATTTGTCCCAGTTTTGAGGCGCGGGGGGTTCGCCCTTCACCCTCTCTCGTCTGCTACAAAGCACACTGATAATGTGTGCCTTGTACCCAAGGGCCACGTAACTGAAGCCTTCTAGGACTGTCAGCTTTTTCGTCTGAAAGCAGAGGGCATTTCTTGGAGTTTTGTTGTTACATTCACATTGGCAGAAAACGCAACCCCCAAGACCCCCATCAACCTTAGGCCCCCATTATACATCAACACACATGATAATTGCCTTGATTGCACTGAAATTATTGGGTACACACAAGCACTTCAATAAACAGGTCATAAAACTAAACATAATTATCTTCACTTTGCATTGCAACCATACTCGTTAGCAATACATCGCCTTTATTTCAACTAAAATTGTACGCCACTGAAAATGACATCAAATGCACTAATTCAACATGTCATTAATTCTCAACTGATGAATATTTGATAGGTGTGGAAGATATATAAAGTGTTGCTTTGTTAATTCCAACAGAGGTAATTTCTTTAAGTATACCCTACGTGGAATACATTAATAATTTTCCGTCAATATATGCTTTGGGTAGAACGATACCCTTCAATTACATGGTTTTCAAAAATCGACAAACCTGAAGCCTCTTTTCATTTCGTTTAATGATTCAAATGTATTAGGAGAAAGAGTTACTATTTTATTATTTTACTGGCTTGTTCAGGAAGACATTGTTTCCTCTTCATGGACATGAATGAATAAGTTAGTAATGAGAATATTTCCGGATCTTAATGTATTTCAAATGATTTGGGGATGTAATAGGAATGACAACACCGTTACATGAAGGAAATTCATATTTAACTTGAATAAAAGTATAAAGTAATGTTAGATTACAATTATCTATTCTACGTGACCATTTTTATTAAATATTATTGACTCTAATAAATATTCTGATAGTCTTTACGATATTGAATCAGTTGAAAGGCGAATATATGAAAAAGATATTCAATAATTGTCTTGGCTAGGATAATTTAATGTCTGAAATAAATATAATAAAATGTAAAAATTACTTTTTCGGAAAGTGTTTATAATATTATCATACAGAATTTTATATTCAATTTTGTAGAATCACCAAGTATCAGCAGCTCTACGGATGTCAACATAATTTACGAGCTATCAGCGTTGAATATTGCTATTGCAGGAAAGCCTGAATATATAGATGTGTTCAGACATTGGTAGAGAGGGCATTGAAACCTACTTCAAAAATACCGTTCTAGCATCTAACCTGTGGAGGAGTGCACTCTTCTGCCATGTGACTTTAACGAGGAACCCAAGTTGGCCTATTAGAAGTTTGAGGAGAATAAATAAAGATATTTTCCTGAAATTTTCACAGTTAGATTTGGTTTTGACAAACTACTTTTTAAAAATATTTTTTAATTTTCAGCCATTTCTTGTCAGACCGAAACATGACAAAAACTTTCCCATTATGAGTAGGACATCCTCTTCATTTTCCTCTATTAAATATCCCTCCTAATATTGATTTAAAAAATGTATCACTTCTCAGGAACAAATTGTACAGTTTTGAAAATATTTCACTTCTTGTGAAAAACAACTGATCTCGACTTGTCGCAGATAAAGTATCATTACTCGGAAATTACAACACAACATAAGAGAAATTTAGGATATTTTCAGAGAATAAAAATATCGGTGTCATAAATACATTTGTAAAAATATTCCGAAAAAATACAGGGTGTGCCACAATCAACTGAAAATTACGAACCGAAAAAGTGACAAAACAACGTTTTTCGATGAGGAGGATTGAGATCAGGTACCGTAAACATCTGTAGATCCTTGTTGGTGGTTCTACATGGTGCTATTTGGAAATTACCGAAAACTTTGAGTCCCTCTTAAATTTGCATTATCCGCGGAATATAATAGTTTTCAAGACATTATTGGCATATATATATATATATATATAGGGTTTTACCCCGACGAGATGCCCATATATCTGTTCATGCAATCAAACTGATTTCATGAAAAATATAAATCCACCACCCGGTAATTAATACCATTGCCAGGCAATGATTATAATCAAAACATATCCTGGAATAATTATATATTAGGATAACGTTAAATGTTATGAGAATATATCAATCTACCAGAATATGTACATACTATAGCATCATCAGACAATGATATCAATGTACCAACGAGTAGTGTCAGAGGCTTTCTCCCGGAAAAATCCAGTGTACGGACCTTAGTCAAGTAACACTGAATGTTACTCATTAATAGTTTCCTTTGTGTGAAGTGGTGAACGATCGAATAGAATACTGCTCTGAACATAAATATGACAAAATTGTCAGTTAATTATATTACATTTATATAAACAAATAAATAAAATATGAAATGAGATTCTGAGCAGTATAAACTAAAGAGAAAACCTATGACTCTATCTCATTATTATTTTCGGAAAGAAACCTACGAAGAATATTACAGGATTTTTCTTCAGACCCAAAATCTCAATACTTTTTGAAGATTTCTAGGAATAACACCTGTTGTGGAAATAATAATCGGTAGAATAAATATTTTCTTCATTTTCCACATTTGTTTAATCTCGTCGCCAAGCATCATATAATTAGAAATTTTTTCATTGTATTTATTTTGTATATTATGTGTGTCGGGTATAGCAATATCAATTATATATGTTATTTGATTTTGTTCATCATTAAGAATGATATCTGGTCTATTGTGTTTTACAGCTCTGTTGCAAAGAATTGTTTTATCAAAATAAAGTTTATATTTGTCATTTTCACAAATAATCTCAGGTTCATATTTGTGAATTTTTTTCATTTGGGAATTAGGTCATGTTTAATTCCTAGATTAAAATGAATAATATTAGCGACGGCATTATGCTTTTCTAAATAATCTGTTGAAGCAAGGACTGAGCAAGATGATAATATATGAAAAACTGTTTCTGAAGAACAGAAACATCTACGGCAAGAATCATCTATATTTTGTTTGATGATGTGTTTTCTATAATTCCTCGTGAAAACAACCTGATCCTGGATCGCAATTGCCAAGCCTTCTGTTTCTGCAAACAATTCTCCAGATACTAACCATTTATTCGATGCGATTTCTTCAATATAATCATTTTTCAATTCTTTAGGATGCTTTCCGTGTAATTCCTTCTGCATCCAACTTTCTCTTTTAGAATTATCATCAAATATATCAAAATCTACCTTTTGCATTGTCAAGTTCAGAGGTGTAAGATTATAAACTGAAGCAACAACAATATCATGTAATTTAGACGTTCTCTGTTTATCATGAAAATGGGAACGTAGATGAAAAATCTGTTTACTATGAAGATTATTCAAATCAGTTAATCCACGACTTCCAAGATGTCTAGGTAGTGTAACTCTCTGAACAGCTGACTTTGGGTGGTGCTTATGATATTTACAGAGCATTTTCCTCGTTTGACATTGTAATTCAATAGTTATATATATATATATATATATATATATATAATAATTATATATATATATATATATATATATATATATATATATATATATATATATATATATATATATATATATATATATATATATATATATATATATATATATATATATATATATATATATATATATATATATATATATATATATATATATATATATATATATATATATATATATATATATATATATATATATATATATAATCAGAGGTGATCTTTCCTTTTTCAATAGAAAGATTTTTACATTTTGGAAGCCCAAATTTCATATGAATATCATTGGAATAGTATATATATATATATATATATATATATATATATATATATATATATATATATATATATATATATATATATATATATATATATATATATATATATATATATATATATATATATATATATATATATATATATATATATATGTGTTCTTTTGAAAAGAGAGGATTTACAAAATTTGAATAATTGTATTTACAATAAAGGCTTATCTCTATAATTTTGGTGTGTGTCAGAAAAACACAAGTGTGAGCTCAGGAAATGTAACAGGGAACCATACTATCTTGTATATGATTCAATAAACGAGTGAAAAAACCTGAGGAAAAAACTCTCGTTTCCCTGTCGCTATTGCACTAGCAATAGCTTGTCTGTTAATGATGTGTTAGTGTCGTGTGTACATAAAGAGTACCAAAGATTTTTCTGCTAAGCCGCTTCATTTTCTCTCTCACTCCATGATTTCCAGACGAAGACAAGGGTGAAAGGAAGGTTTGAGACAGGAATCTGTAAAAATGGAAAGAGAAAACCAGCAGAAAAAACATTTCAACAATCATACCTTCTATATGTCTGAACAAATCTAAGAAAAGATTTTACATAGCAAGCAAGGCCATAAAAAGCACTAAGGAGATAGTAGTAAGTACATAACCTCCGATATTTCCTTTTTCGCAGAGATGTTCTTCCGTCGCAGTGTGAGTCTCCTGAAACATAATCACTTCCTTGTTCTTGCTTGACAATTTTGAAGTATAATCGCTAAAAACCCTTCAATATTCAAAGTCAACAAAACAATTCCCTCTCTGTTTGACCGAGAGAGCCCCGCTGGCCAGGTCTTGCAAGTGATGCCGATTATGATTTATAGATGTTTTAGAATCATTATGTACCCAATAATTTTGGTTGACATCGCCCATATATTATTTCTTCTTGGATATCGTTTAATGTAAACAAAAATTTGCGAGAAAATTTTGACAGTCGTTCTAAAAATATGACAAATGTCATATTTGAATTTGGGAGGCTTTTACTTGATAAAATTCCATTATCAATATTAAAAGAAGTAATGTGTTTTTTTGGAATTTTACTTAATAATTATGAATTATGATTCTTAACGCGTTTCACTACACCGTAGCTTCTTCAGGCGTCTGAAGAGGCTACGGTGTAGTGAGACGCGTTACGAATCATAATTATTAAGTGAAATTCCAAGAAACACATTACTTGTTTTTAGTACAAATATCATACTTATGAAATTAAACAAAGCCTTTTTGAGATATCTCATTATAATTTCTTAAATAACACAACATCACAGCGACACAATTCAAAATAAGTATGTGGTTAAGGAATTCAACAAAATCATCTTAAGTGTCATAGTTATCCAGTTTTTAAAGAAATACTGATCAAGACTGTCACAATTCAAAATAATTCATTGCAATTCCGATAAAAAAATATCAAAACTGTCACAACTCAGAAAAGTAGTTTTTCCAAATCCAATAAGAAAATACCAATACCTAATAATTTATTTCATGGTATATTTTCAGATTTTCACCATACGACAATTAATTATTTCCTCCCGATTGGTCAGTTAATTTTTTTCAATTTCCTCGAAAACTAGTTGTTTTGACTTATGTCAATTTTGAAGCAAGGGTACGATATTAACAATAACAAATAAAGAAGAGACATAGCACTATTAATAAGACCACAGCAAAACGCCTCAGTCATATACTGATCTTTTCACTCACTTCAAGAGAAACATGATTTAGCCGACGATACAACGTACGAATAGATTTTGTTCGATAGCTCCATCCTACAGTGGATTCTTACGAACGTCAAAACGAAGGATACTCAGTATCGGATACTTTCAGAAATTGGTATCTGATACTTTGGATTTTTATGACTATCTGAAATTTGAGTATCAGATTGGATACTTTTGGCCCATCTTCAAATGGGGTGATGATAGTCAGTCTCCTCGAACTGCTTTCCTTGATCTGGTCTCGTTTCTTGTGGATCAAAATACCTTTTTTGATATGCTGATCAAAGCCAAATAACTGTTGTATTGCTCTCAAGTCACATCGACACTTCTTTAAGTATTACTCCTGATTTTCTTTCATTTTATTCTATTCTATTTTGGTTCGTCTTCGTTAGACTAACAAATTCAAAATATTCACATTTTGTTTAGCAAAATATTTTGGAGGCGCCGGGCATCGATCCCGGTACCTCTCGCATGCTAAGCGAGCGCTCTACCATCTGAGCTACGCCCCCAGGTAAATACAGTTATAATTTCTTGAATGCTCACCTTTAAATGGCCCAGTTTTTTCAATCTAAATCTTGGGCGTGCCCGCGAATACATTGATTTGACTGCAATGTCACTTTCACTGTCTGTTGAAACACGATGTTGAAAGCAACGTGTAGTATACATGTGATTATATTCGAAGTTGTTCCCTATTAGAATTCAATCATATCTACTTATTAGATTAGATACCGTTGGTAATAGCTGAAGTTTTAATGAAAGTTCTGTTTTGTAGCAAATATCATTAGTACAAGTAGAAATTCATATGAAGAAATAGTGCCCGTATTTGGTTTTTGTTTCGTAGCTTTGTAGCAAATTCTATTAGGATTATGATTAATGGAAAACTGAAGTTCACACCATTGTATTCAGATATACCAAGTATAATATGCCTATATGGGGAAGTACTTTTTCGCTATTTTGTTTATGTGTTCGAAGGCAGATTCCTACGAAAACTATTCTTTGTTTGATCAATAAAACATATGACACTTGAGTAATACCATCAGTTTGGCTCGAATCCACTTTCATAACGAAACCTTAGAAAATGAATGCCAAAAACTGGAATGATTTCTATTAGAGTTAGAGTTATACTCCAAAGATATTTCTTCGGATAATACACTCCCGATTATGGAGAAAAATAAATGAGACGATTACTGTGACTCAGTTCGGATTTGAAATGGACTTAAAACACGAGGAGCGTTTTTTTCAGTGCACGAACTCTTTTAAAAATGTCTAGGCCAGTAAAACGTGGTATACATCTGCTTTGTACATTTCGAGAAAGAATTTGACAACGTCAAGCATGATATCCTTGTGGAACTACTGAAAGTATATATCTCTATAGAAAAGACATAAATATCATTGTGAAGCTATACTGGAACCAAAGTGCACATATAAAGGTTGGAAACAGAACAACTGGCGATATCAAAATAGAGAAAGGCGTGAAGCAAGGATGCATTTTATCCCCGCTCCTTTTCAACCTTTATTCCGAAAATATCTCCAGGAGAGCCCTGAATAGAGTAGAAAAAGAAGTCAAGTTAAATAGCCATGGGATCTACAGTTCCTCTTGAATTAAGTATACAATGCAAGTAGAGAAGTAGGACCCAATATAGATATCTCCAAAACAAAAGTCATGACAGTAAAGATGACAAGCACTCCAAACCATCCCATACACAGGGTGTTACATAATAGTATGTCACAACTTCAGTGGTTGAAACTACTTGCAATTTTAAGAAAACAAGTTCATATAAACATAGGTCCGCAAAAGCTTTGTTACGTAGCTACCTGGTGTTGATAGTGGAAACAATTGTTTATTTCTTCAAAACTCCTGCAGTTTTTGAGACATTCAGCCCACATTTGAAATGCAAGCTATTTTTTACAGCCTCAATCACTTCACGTCCTAAATTTTAACTGGAATCTACAAGGTGTCTTCTTTTCCGGAGCCATGTCCTCCTGTGCACTTTCAAAATTTTTGGCAGTACGCCACTGATCAGCGTACAATAAATTTTCGTTCAATTTAAAAACTTTTTTGATACATGTAATTTTTTCGTATCTCCGACCGTTCTGGAGCAAAAAATTATTAAACGATTGTATGCATTCGCTGAATTGAAAGCACTTCTAATCAAAAAAATGACTAGTAGGCTTTGATGTTTTTAATTTATTTATTTAATTATTTTGACACTTGCTAAAGTTGAATCAATGTCTTTTGAAGTTATTGCTGTAAGAAAAAATGGCTAATTTTACTTACGCAGAATTGGCTGATATCCATTACATGTACGGTCTGGCTGACGGAAACATAACAGAAGCTAGGCGATTATATCAGGTACGTTTTCCGAGTCGAGTAACACCAGATAGGCGAACATTTTCAAATATCCACAGAAGGTTGAGGGAAACTGGTAATTTCACTGCAAATAATCATTTAGAAGGTGCAACACAAACTATGAGAATTCCAGATATTGAGGAAGCAGTTTTGAATTGTATTGATTTAAATCCTGATGCGAGTACAAGAAAAACTTTGAATCAATGTTCTAGTTTGGAGGATTCTCCACGACTTTTTATTGCACCCGTTGTATATTAAACGCGTCCAAACTTTACTTCCTCCAGATTTTTCTTCAAGACTGAATTTCTGCTGATGGTTCTTAGTAAAAAATTGGAGAAAATGCTCATTTTGATAGTGAAATAATGTTCACACACGAAGCTAACTTTTCGAGAACTACTATCATAAATTTTAACAATAATCATTATTGGGCTGAGGAAAACCTACATTTCATTGAAGAATCTCATCATCAAGAACACCTTTCACTAAATGTCTGGGTCAGAATATTTGGAAATTATTTGATGAGGCCATTTTTTCTTGCCTAACAGACTAAACGGTCCCGCTTATCGGTTATCACCTTTATTGATCGAGGATGTGCCACGTTTGGTGAAAAACCTGAAGTGGTTCATGCATGACGGGGCACTAGCACATTCCAGTGGAGAAGCTGGGAAACTCTTGAATAATACATTCAACAACCGATGGATAAGTCAGAACCGTAGCCTCCTAGGTCCCCATACTTAAATAGTTTCTACTTTTTCTTATGGGGATATCTCAGAAGTTTAGTTTATACCACTCCAGTGAACACTGTAAAAGAATTGAGAAATCAAATAATTACCGCTTGGGACAGTAAAGAAATATCCCAGGAATATTTCAGATAGTGCGTGATAATATGCGAAGAAGGACAGATGCCTGTATTTATGCATGTGGAGGACACTTCTAGCAATCTATTCAGTTTTTAATTGTTTCTTTGTATGTATAACATACAACTCAAATAATTCAAATTCAATAATTTTCCACTCGAAGACGGTTGAAGATACGAAAAATTACATTATTAAAATTACTGTCAACAAAAATAAATGAATAAATGAAAAACTCAAAGCCTTCTAGTCATTTTTTTAATTAGAAGTTTTTCAATTCAGTGAATGCATACAATCGTTTAATAATTTTTTGCTCGAGAAAGGTTGGAGGTACGAAAAAATTTCAAGTATCAAAAAAGTATCTAAATTGAACGAAGATGACGAAAACTGATTGTACGCTAATCAGTGGCGTACTGCAAAAAAGTTTGACAGGAGACGTTGCCTCGGGAAAGAAAACACCTTGTTAATTTCAGTTAAAATCTAGGACATGTAATGATGGAGGCTGTAAAAAATAGCTTGCATTCCAAATTTGGGCTGAATATTTCAAAAACTGCAGGAGTTTTGAGAAAAAAAAATTTTTCCGGAAATTTCAAGACCCTTTTGCGGACCTATGTTTAAAAAAACTTTTTTCTTAAAATTGCACGTAGATTTACCCCCTCAAGTTGTGACATACTATTATGTAACACCCTGTATAGATCGCCCCGTTGAAGACTGGATAATGTGTTACGTGTGTGGAAAAGGGGGTCACGAGAATTGTACCGACGAACAGTCAACATCGGGGGGCTATAAATCTGATCACTGTCGTTATAAATGTTTCGTAACTACGTACGTAGTTACGTCACTTAGTGTTCGTGTTTACCCGACTAGTGTTGGGGAAATCAGAACACTAAGAGTTTTGTTTTTTATTGATATTTTATACTTTATTCAAGAAATATAAATGTTGTCTAGTTAATTCGTTGCATAGATTAGTAAACTTTATACTTAAACAATTGAAGAAATTCTGTGATTAAATGTCACTGTTTTATTTGAGTTTTTCCTTAGGTATTCGTATTTATGTTGTTTTCGTGATACGTTATATGTGTTTCGTTTGAAAACATACATTTCTCTTTCACTCTTGAATTTGTTCTCAATTTGTGTTTCAGCAACTGTATGAATTTTCTTCAGATTCTTAAGTTGAATTTCATTTAAACATTTACCGATCAAATATTTTGTATTATTTAAACCGTTATTCTCACTCTTAATGAATATAAATACAATGTTTTATTGAAATCGTGTTTTCAATCAAGCTTTTAAGTTTTGCTATTCAAGAAGCCTGATTTTTCTAGCTATTATGAAGAAGAAGTCGAGTCAGGCAGAATGATTTTCAAGTCAAGCCGTGAATCCCTAGTAATAACTGACATTGTCCTGAAATAATAGGAAAAGAAATAAATTAGAATGGGGTCGTCATGTCAAAATATAATTGTTGATTTGTTCATCAAACTGTGATCAGTATACAGAGTGATTAAGGGGGAGAGGGAGATAGTTTGTGGAGTGATAGGAAACACTCTCTGTGTATCGGAATCGTACTTTTTTTTTCAATCGTCGTGCTTTCCTTCGGACTATACAGGGTGTTTTAATAAAAATGGTAGATTTTCTTTCCTCATAACTCTTAAACGATTTGATCGATTTGGATGAAAATTTCAACGTTGCATTCAATTGATGAGGTCTATAATACAAGATTTTTGATTTCATCCCAAACCAGGACTGGATTGAAAAAAATTATTTTTTCGGTTAAATGCCCAAATGACACCCTATGCATCACTGTAATGAAAAAATCAATAGATTTTTGTAGACAACATAAAACACATTTTTATCTCACCTTGAGTATTGTGTGGAAAAAATTTGATATTTTGCAGAAACATGTTTTCGTTCTATTTGTCCTCGACTCTTCGGATCGTAGGGACAAAATCGAAAAACAACATTCAGTATAGCGCTCGAGCAAAATATCCAGTGTGATTCAGTGTGAAATCTTAAAATATCGTTTAAGACCGTATAAAACACATTTTTATCACACCTCGAGAATTTTTTTAGTCAATTCCCTCTAACATCTACTTTAAGGTTCAGGAGGGAAGAAAAAATTCAAGAGCTAAAAGAAATCATTTCAACAACACTTTAGAGTTTTCCAAGAACATAATGATAGTTCTGGTGAATGATAGTTTTTTATCGCATCGTTTTTATTAAGGAACAAATATTGTAATAATGCATGGAAAAAATACACCTGGAACATTAGAAAGAAATGGGAACTCGGGTATCTAAACTTAGCGATAGTCGGTTCAAATCAGGTGCTCGAAATGGTTTCCTCTTTGCTCAATACATTTTCTTGATCTTTATACAATGCTTCCATTAGATCTTCGAAGTAGGTCCATATTATTTCTTAAAATTTCATAACTTTCCGTAAATCTTTCGATAAAATACTCTCTTGACAGTATTTCAACTTGATAAACATATTTTTTAATTTCTGCACAAGAAAAAATCAAGCGGATTCGAATACGGTAATCGAGGTGGCCAACTTATCAGTCCACCTCGACCAATCCACTTATTAGGATAAGTGTTATTCAAAAATTACCAACATTGTTAGGAAAGTGAGGTAGAGCCCAATCGTGTTGGAAATAGATTCCTCGTATTTCAATTCCATTCAGGAAATTTGGTACCATATTCTGAAGGAATTCTAGGTAAACGTCTCCATTTAGTCTATCTTCGAAGAAGTGAGGACCAACCAAAAAACCATTCACCATTCCCAACCAAATATTCACCGAAAACCTGTATTGAAAATGGTTTTGGCGTGTTGGTCTAGGATTTTCTTGTGCCAATGTGAATTGCGACAATTGAATACACGGCTTTTCCTAAAAGTAGCATTATCGCTTAATAATACTCTATACACATGTGGCTGATGACCAACGATCCAACGGCAAAAGGTCAAACGGAGGTTGTAATCATTTTCTTGGAGTTCCCGCATTTTCTGATATGATATGGATAGTATTTCTCATTTTTTAAAACTCGCCACGTTGTTCGTTGGGTCAACCCCAGCTCGTGAGCGATTTTTCGTGCACTCGTTTTCGGATGAATATTTGCTCTTTCTAGGTTAGGTTAGATTTGGAAAAGTTCCATTCCCTTGTAAAAACAGAAAAGTTCGAGAAAAAGTCTTACTGTTCGGATGTCTGCGTAGGGAAAACGCCTTCGGTATTCTAATCTAGCTGCATTGCTCCTTCCATTTCATAATCCATGAATGAATGCCATATCTGCATATTCTTGATTCGACGATAGAAAAGGCATAAAATACGTGGTTTAACACTTATTACATAATAGGAGGGCTCAAAATGAAATTAATACTGAGACACTGTGGGAAAAATAAAAGTACCAGAATAAATAACTGACATTTCGTATTTATTATGTGACCACTAAATTTGGAATCATTTTCCATATTCCTGGATAAGTGAGTTATTACACGTTGAAGGTTACTACTACATTATGGAAAGACAAATAATTTCTTAACATAAAAATAAAGAGAAATATTTAGATTGATTTGATCTGAAAATTTGAGGTAATCATTATCCATGAAAGCTCGCTGCTATTGAATTCAATGTGAAAAGAGAGGAGTGACCTATTTTTCGAAGGAGGTTTTATGGAATATCTGGCATGTCAAGTAATACTATGCACGTACGTCCGCACCGTAGTCAACTTATTTTCTGCATTTTGCCAACTTTATTCTTCAAATATTTAATGATCGGTGAGTTATATCGATTTGTGACCTAGAACCGAATTTCATGAAACAGTATCCAAATTGTCATTTCACAAGTTGCCTTAATAGCGTCGAGAACATTTTCTTAATGGGTTAGAAGTTATATGATTACCAATATTAAATGTAACACCATGTAGATTTAATTGAAGTTTTCGACTGAAATCTAACATATTTCTTGAACTGTAATTGTATCAATTAATTTTTCAAACCAATTCAGATATTAATATTTTCAATGGAATAAAAATAAAGTATTTAGATTTTCACTATATTAACAAAACTATGACCGGTTTCACCACACTGTGGCTTCATCAGATAGATACAAACTAATAAACAGAGTTATTCCTTATATATTACTCTTATTTCCTAATATTACAATAGGTACAAGAGCTATGTTGGAAAACCCATCGGAGTTGCTTACTTTATGAATTGAAAAGATTGAGTGAAGGAGAAGGATTTAGATCTAATAGACTTAATAGAAACCTACCTAAATTCTTTTCTTTGTTGATCTCTAAAATGTCCAATAGATTGAGTTTTTGTCTGTTATTCTCATTGTGTAAAATTTTGAAATTATCATTAAAGTTATGGTTTTCTTCGAGTGAGTGATTAGAATAAGGGAATCTGATTTATGATAATTAAAACTACGTTTGTGCTCGGATAATCTAACTTTGAAATTTCTTAAAGTTCTACCAATATAAATTTTATTACAATCCCCGCAAGACAGTTTATAAACACCGGATTTATTACTTTTATCAATTTTAGATATGCAGTTTTTGATATGTCGGCCAAAAGAATTATCAGTTGGGAATGCTATATTGAAATTATAATGCGAGAGGAATGATTTTAATTTTAGACTAGGATTACCAATATAAGTTAAGCTGTTGTATTTTGTGTTAGAACTTTTTATACTTGGAAATACTTCCTGGATTGCTTTTTGAAATTTTCTGCGTGGAATCATGTTCTCAATCATAGTTGGACTGTAACCGTTATTGAATGCTATTTGTTTAATTATATTTAGCTCTTTTATGAAATTATTTTGTGACATTGGGATATTAATGAGTTTATATACCATACTATTGTAAGCTGCTAATTTATGTTGATAAGGATGTATAGATGAGCTGTGAATAGTAATATCTGTATGCGATGGCTTATGAAAATAGAAAAATCATGTTTGCCGTTAATTTTAGTAATAGTTAAATCCAGAAAGTTAATGGAGTTTTCTGTTCCTATCTCTAACGTGAATTTAATATTATCGTGAAATTTGTTAATGAATGTTTTGAATGACTCTAATTGTCTGTTTGTTACAGTGAAACAACAAATGATATCGTCGACATATCTAAAATAATAAATAAAGTGTTTGAATAACGGATGTTCCTAGATAGCTTTTTCAATATTATCCATGAAAATTTCAGCGAGCAGAGGGCTCAGAGGGTTACCCATGATCAAACCTTTTTTACTATTATATAATACTCCATCGAATTTGAAATAATTTTGTTCTAAACAAATTTCTAAAAGGTGCAAGATTTCTGATTGAATTATCGGATTGACTTTATTAATTTGAAGGGCGTTCTTGATGAGTTTTACTGTATCACTAGGTGGGACACTAGGGAAGAGATTTACTACATCCCATGACATAAGTTTAGCATTCGGTGGTAGTATCGTGTGTTGAATTTTATTTATTAGGACTGAAGAGTTTTTTATTGAGAATTTAGGTTGAAAATTAGCGTACTGTTGAATGATGTCTATGAGTTTGATGAGTGAGTAAAGTTTTGGTGATTGCGGGTTGTCAATGAAAAGTTTATATGTTCGGTTGGTAGGTATTATAGACTTGGCATAATTTTTTTACTATGGATTGAAATTTATTCGTTGGATCTTTATCAATTTCTTCATAACAACCTGATTCAATGAAATTTTGGGTTTTCAATAAATAATCTGCTTTATTTAAGGCTATGACTTTATGACCTTTGTCTGCTTTGGTGAATATGATATCTTCAGATGCGGACTTAGATTTGATGGACTTTTAAGTTGTATTTTCGAATTTCTTAGGTTAAAAACTATTGAACACTTTTTGAAGTAGTAACGCTGAAGAGTGTTTTAGGTGTTTGGCTTGTGGTGAATAATTTAGGGCTATTTATAAGGAATAACTCTGTTCATTAGTTTATATCTATCTGATGAAGCCACAGTGTAGTGAAACCGGTCATAGTTTTGTTAGTATAGTGAAAATCTAAATACTTTATTTTTAGTTCATTGAAAATATGTATATCGATTTTCATCAAGTAACGACCTCCTCAATCAAATCAGTTATTAATCGCTAGTATTCGGAATTGTCTCTGAGAATAAGACTGAAAACTAACATTATTCCAAAATGATATTGTTTTAATAAAATACCTTAGATGTGATAAAAATTTTCTGGTGGCATATTGAAAGAGCTTCATTTTCTTGTTCGAATGATGTATTTAGAATTTATCTCAACTGATATAGCTCCTTGATCAAAAAGTTCCCGACTTTGTTACCGTGTGGCGCCCTAAGGCACCCGATTTCAATTATTTTCTTTTTGTTAGGTTGGTACAACTGTTGTTGAGATTCCCTCTAATTTGCAGCGTCATCAATTACCATTTGACAAAGTTACGTCTTGTTGTTTACATTAACCTCTCAGTGAGTTTTCAACTTTTTCAGTTTTTAAAAATGAATACAAAACAAGAGCAACGAATTTGCATTAAATTTTGTGTTTCGGTGACAATGCTTTGAAGCTAAGAACAGTTCGCGAGTGGCATGGACAGTTCAATTGCGGATGCATGTCCATTGCCGACGATGACCGTTATGACAGGCCATAGACAACAACGAATGAGGAAAACGTCGACAAAATTCGTGATTTGTTGGCTACAAACCGTAAATTGAACATCAGAGAGATTGCAGATGAGTTGAGTTTCGCATTTGGTTCCGCTCAGAGCAGTTTGGTCCATAAATTGGGCTTCAGACGTGTCGCCGCAAAGCTGGTACTTAAAACCTGAATTTAATGCAAAAAAGAGACCGTGTTGATGTCGCCTAAGACATGATTTCCAAGACTGAATCAGACCCAACGTTCATCAAACGTATCATTACGGGAGACGAGACGTGGGTTTATGAGTATGACACGTAGTCCAGACATAAATCGAACGAATGGCGTGCACCGAATGTGCCAAGACCGAAGAAAACACGTCGTTCTCAGTCAAAGAAGAAAGAGATGCTCACGGTTTTCATGGACTACCATGGTGTTGAACACCATGAATTCCTTCCAAAAGGTCAAACTAACAACAAGTTGTATTATTTGGGTATTATGAGGCGTTTGCGTGAAGCTGTTCGCCAAAAACGACCAGAATTGTGGCAAAACAACTCATGGATTTTACACCACGATTACGCGGCGTCTCATAATGCCTAATGATTTGGCTCCCTGTGACTTTTTCCTATTCGGTAGACTGAAGAAACCGCGCCGGGGAACACGTTTTAGCAGCCGAGAGGAAATAATGGATAAATCGAAGATGGCCCTAAGGCCATATCGCAAATCGAATATAAAAAGTGTTTTGAGGATTGGATCAAGCGCTGGTATAAGTGCGTTGCAGTCAGTGGAGAGTACTTTGAAGGAGACAATATTGATTTTGATGAATAACTTAGTATTTTTGATTTTATTAATAAAATTCGGGAACTTTTTGATCAAGGAGGTATAGGGTATTGTTTTATCAACGATTCATTAAATTGAATTTCTACAGTCCCGCCCTGTATGAGGGAACGTAGTTGGCTTACTAGGTGACTGACAATCCTGCAATTTTCATTCAAATCGGTCCAGCGATTACGGAGTTATGATGTCTAGAGCCAGTTTCCATTAGACAGTCTGTATATCCTAAATGTAGTTGCGTAAGAAAAAAAGATGTATCATTCTGACACTCCAGGAATGTTGCCTACCACCACCGAAAATATCTCCCTCTCCGCCTGAATCACCCTGTATGAGACAGGTACACTTTTTTATTCTGTGCTTGAAACACCTTTTTATAGTTTCCTCGAGATGGGTGTAGCTGCCAGTAATATTCGTGAACAAATGTTTCGAACAACTGTTGATTCGCAATTTTTATCGATGTACTCCATAACAATTCGTCACGAAGACATTAGCCGACCTTATCGAATGCATGCTCCACTTCGGTTAGACGGAATCACCCTAGGAATATAACACAGAATAGCTGTGAGCGTTTCCACGATATATTTACACCGCAAAAGTGGCGAAATCTATCGAATCTGGCGTTAAAGTTGAGTGTAATAAGTAGTTCTCAAGTGCCGCTCTCACTCTCGCCTCTCCATAACTGTTATGGTTCAGTTTGTCGACTTGGGGAAACTCAATGATGTGATAGCGAATCCATGACAGGTTGGGTAACGAGCTGTCGTGAATCTGATGTGGGAACTACGTTAGGGACTTTTATTCGGCAAGCTAATTGTCTGTGCATGAACATGTCATAGTTTGGTACCTTTTTGTTCTAATGAATGTACAGGGTGACCAAATTATCAGTTCGGTGGATTATGATACGTTCCCAAATTTTTCATTTAGAGAAAAATTTGATTGAGGAGGTCGTTACTTGATGAAAATCGATATACATATTTTCAATGAAATAAAACTATGGTATTTAGATTTTCACTATATTAACAAAACTATGACCGGTTTCACAACACTGTGGCTTCTTCAGATAGATACAAAGTAATGAACACAGTTATTCCCTATATAATATTCTTATTTCCTATTTAATATTACATTAGGTAGGAGTACAAAGGGTATGTTGGAAAACCCAACAGAGATTTAGATCTAATTGACTATTAAGTAACCTACCTGAATTCTTTGTTAATCTCTTGAATTTCTCATAAATTGAGTTTTTCTCTATTATTTTCAATGTCTAAAATTTTGAAATTATCATGAAACTGTTATCGTTTTCTTCGAGTAAGTGATTAGAATGATGGGAATATGATTTAAGATGATTAAAACTACGTCTGTGATCGGATAATCTAACTTTGAAATTTCTGAAAGTTCTACCAATATAAATATTATTACGATCCCCGCAAGACAGTTTATAAACACAGGATTCCTAACCTTTATCAATTTTAGATTTGCAGTTTTTGAAATGTCGGCCGGAAGATTTATCAGTTCAGAATGTTTTATTGAAATTGTAATGCGAGAGGAATGATTTTAATTTCAAAATAGGATTACCAATATAAGTTAAGCTGTTGTATTTTGTGTTAGAACTGTTTATACTTGGAAATATTTCCTGGATTGCTTTTTGATTTTTTTTGCGTGAAATCATGTTTTCAATCATACTAGGACAGTAACCGTTATTGACTGTTGTTTGTTTAATCATATTTTCCTATTTTATAAAATTATTTTGTTACATTGGGATATTAATGAGTCTATGTACTATACTAATGTAAGCAGCTAATTTATGTGGATAAGGATGTGTAGATGAGCTGTGAATAGTAATATCTGTAAGCGATGGCATATGAAAATAGAAAAATCATGTTTGCCGTTAATTTAGTAATAGTTAAATCCAGAAAGTTAATGGAGTTTTCTGTTCCTATCTCTAACGTGAATTAAATATTATCATGAAGTTTGTTAATGAATGTTTTGAATGAATATCGTTTCAAATTTCTACATAATATTCTGATATTTATGAATGCGTCAAGTGTTCCTATTTTCTTATGATAGGGTAGTTTGTATTCCTCCAGATCTGATGTGTTGATTATACCATACCTACCTATAGAAAACTAAATTTTATCGTACATGTAAATCGCATATGTTAATATTATTATGCGTATTCGAATACCTGCATTTTTCACATCATATATTATTTATTCCGGCCTGGTAGGAAAACTGGTTTCGCATACAACGATGAGGGGTAAACGCGAGATTCTGTTTCCAGAGAAAATGGAAAGTTTTTTAATAGTAGAATATCGAAAATGTTATATTTAGTCACGTTTCTGGATTTGATATTTTCGAAAAACTATATTAAACTATATCGACAGGTACGTTTTTTTTTCGATATAATTTTCAAAATCTCTCAATTCATATTTTCATCTTCGAGTAAAGTCAATCCTTTCATATCGAGTTATCAATTGTTTCATAATATTCATGTTTTCAATCCAAAATTTTGATTAGTATTGAAATTATTACAGGGTCACTTTGAGAGTTCAAACTTCGTCACTTTGAGAGTCCAAATTGCGTCACTCTGAGAGTCCAAACTACCAGACTTTGACATTTTCTAGTTTCCGGATTTGATATTCATCTATACTTCTGTGAGATAATAATCCTTCGATTTTCAGAAATCTTTTTTCCTGTGGAGCGGCTGTTTTGTGGTTCGTAGTCTCTCTTGACACGACAGTGGGAGTTGCAGCCAGATTGGCATCAGTCCAGAAAAGAGAAACGGTATCGTTATATTTTGATTTTTTGCTCAGTGAAAAAGACATTATTTTTCTTATTGAACGATTTTTCTGAAATCACAAGAATTTTTGATAATTAGTTTTCTGTACATAAGAACTTATCCTCTTTATATCTTACACTATTCATTTCGCCTGTAAATATAATAAAATAATTTTCTTCTAAAATTGGAGGATTGATAGTTCATAATATTTAAGTAAACATTTGGTATACTGTATACAGGGATTTCCCCCGGGACCGTCCGTTAAAAACTTTTTGAGTTCCTATTACAATATCAAGCTGAAATTTTATACGCGGCCATAACTAGCCATTTCCAATAAAATTGAAATATTTTCGAAGTGATACCATTTCCGGTTATACCGAAAGTGGGTCATCACTTTGTTATTTCAAATGGCAATCTACCTTTTTTATTATACATCTAGAACCGACATTTGAGCAAGGCATAAAATACCCAAGTTGTTGGCACTTATCTGTCAAAACTTTTGACAGATTTAATTATTTTTGTTATGAACTCAATTTTTGAGGAACATTTAAAAAAATTGTAGCTCGTAGATCTTTAGCACTACAGACACAATTTTTACTTGGGTGGATAGAAGAAGGATCAAGAAATTTTCTAAGAAGTCTACACATGTCAAATGTTTATTGCGTTGTTTTGAATGATTTTTTCAATTTGGCCTTTTTCAAACAGCAATAATTCAATTTTTTCAAATGGCACGTGCTAATTTTTATATCGCCATCAGATGAAGCGTCGAATTGCAGATGGAATTGTATCAGTTGTACTATACCCATACCTTATAGTTCCGAAACAATTTGGGAATATATTGAATTTTGTTGATTTAGCAAGGACTAACAGAGAATGCTTCGAAATATTTGAATCAAGTAGGTGAACTGGCTACGCTCACCTGACAGGTACCTAAAATTAATGTACTTGTCACTTTGTTCATTCGAATTGGATATTTCAACAAGAATTGTTGGTAATTTGAAGTGAAAATTTTTGAAAAACACCAGATTGATTAAAAAATGGCTGGTTATTCAAACGAGGATATGTTGAATCTCTTTTTAATTCATGGCGAATGTCAAAAAGTGGTGGATAGAACTTGCAGGCAATTCAATAACTAATTTCCAAATTTGACGCCTATGATTAAAATTTCGAAGGATTAGAAGCAATTTTCTGCAATTCGGAGGAACAAAATACATAGAAACTAGAAGAAAACCAATTTTTGAGGACGACGACAATCAAATTAATTCGCTAGCGTATTTTCGCGCCAATCCACATGCGTCCATCAAGTCAGCATCAATGGATATTAGATTGAGTTATACTACCATTCAAAGGATCCTTATTAAACATAACACCCGTATTCTTTTATCAGACTAAAAAAATTGAAACCAACTGACCTTCCCAAGCGGCTAAATTTCTGTGAAAATTTATTAATTCGGTTTCAAGAAGATGAGACAAGTAGGAGGGCAACTCATCATGTTCGCATACGATCTGTCAAGTGTATCGAGCAAAATGGGGCCCATATTGAACATTTATTCAGATCGTAAATGAGTTTGCTCCTATGATGTTTGCTATCATTTATTCGTATTAATGTAATTATCTTCGATGATTGGTTTTCGCTTAGTTCCTACAATTTTTATTCATCCGAATTGTAAAAAATTGCTTCTAATGCTTCGAAATGTTATTTTGCTCATAGACGGTAAATTTGGAAATTGGTTATTGAATTGCCTGCAATTTCTACCCACTACTTTTTGACATTCTAAAATGAATTAAAAAAAGATTAAATATATTTTCGTTTGAATAACCAGTGGTTTCATTCCAAATGTGTTGTATTTTTTGGATATTTTCAATGTGAAATAACGACAATTCTTGTTGAAATATCAAGTTCGAATGAACGAAGTGACAAGTACATTAATTTTAGGCACCTGTCAGGTGAGCGTAGCCAGTTCAGCTACTTGATTCTAATATTTCAAAGCATTTTTTGTTAGTTCTTGCAAAATCCAATATATTCCCAAATTATTTCTGAATTATAAGGGATGGGTATAGTACATGCTTATACAATTCCATCTGAAATTTGACGTTTCATCTGATGGCGATATAAAAATTGGCACCTGCCATTTGAAAAAATTGAGTTATTGCTGTTTGAATAAAGCCAAATTTAAAAAATCATACAAAACAATGCAATGAACATTTGACATGTGTAGATTGCTCAAAAAATCCTTGATCCTTCTTCTATCCACCCAAGCAAAAATTGTGTCTGTAGTGCAAAAGATCTACGAGCTACAACTTTTTTAAATGTTCCTCCAAATTCGAGTTCATAAAAAAAAATAATTAAATCTGTCAGAAGTTTTGACATATAAGTGCGAACAACTTGGGTATTTTATGCCTTGCTCAAATGTCGGTTCTAGATGTATTATAAAAAGGTAGATTGCCATTTGAAATAGCAAAGTGATGACCCACTTCCGGTATAACCGGAAATGGTATCACTTCGAAAATATTTCAATCCAATTGGAAATCGCTAGTTATGGCCGCTAATAAAATTTCAGCTTGATATTGTAATTGGAACTTAAAAAGTTTTTAACGGACGGTCCCGGTGGATATCCCTGTATATTGTTTGGAAACCAGTGGTGATCACCAAGGAGTACAAGGGAACGTTAACGTTTATGTTTATTTTTCATTTATTTTACCTAAAATTATTTTTGCAGAAATGCAATAAATAGGTATTATTCTTGCTGGTGTGTTGCTATATGTTCGCTTACATTTTTCAACGTTTTTTTAATAACATCAAATTATTCCTTAAATAAAGCCTTGAGCATTCAGAAAATGATCTAGCCAAGCCTTCAGAATTCTCTTTTCTTTGCGATATGTCATCACGACTCTTGGACTACTGTTATGTGTTTTGTGACGTAACTCAATGTTCTTTCACCGGCTATAAAATTTTGAATTTTAAAAGTGTGTTTTAAATTTAGATATGTCATTGTTGAAAGTTTATAAATTATTATGTAATCTACTGACTAAGGGGCTAACCCATAAATAAACGTTATTATTGAATGTATGTTTCAGAATATAAGGATAACTGTTTCATCAAACTAAAACTTTCATTCACTTTTACAACGGAATTCTTCTGGTAATTTTGTGAAATCGTAATCTGAGAAAATTATTTGTATTACTACTTGAATACCATTGGGACAAATAAATGTTAAAACTATCCTGATAATTTCCCAGACGTTAAAAATTTTATTGCTAGTTATACATGATCGACTATCTGGAAAAGGTTAAGATGGGCATTTAGACTGCTTGTCCGACAATTCAATATACAATCTT
Source organism: Cryptolaemus montrouzieri (assembly GCA_013387265.2). Lineage (NCBI taxonomy): Eukaryota > Metazoa > Arthropoda > Insecta > Coleoptera > Coccinellidae > Cryptolaemus > Cryptolaemus montrouzieri. Next base: position 17,793,214 of record JABFTP020000062.1, on the reverse strand, counting down.
GTCCTGTTCCATCTATATGTATATGCTAATAATACTTCGCTTCGACTTGTTTATCCATCTCGAATAATTTTCGCATTATATCACGTAGACGGAAGGCCATTTCAAGAATTTGACACAGTTGAGATAATGTGACTCATACAATCATATATGTCGGAGAATTCTCAGAGCAAACGCAAAATTGTTCCGAGTGAAGACTTAATGAACGCTGGAGTTATTGTTTTATTCTTCGAGATTATAGGTAGGGCACAGCGGGGTCACTTGATCCGCAGTTTTTGTTCAAATCAGTGTACGGTGTAAGGTGCATTCAAAATTTATAATAGAAAACAGTCAATTTCAAATAGTCGTTTATTGATAGAGTTACATATTAAGATCAAAAAACTTTACCAAATCCTTTGTGTAGCTTTACTAAAACTGAAAAGAATGGACGTAGACAAATGGAAGAAATCGGTGGGGGAAATCTGGTGTAATCGGGAGGCGATTATTTGGACGAGGAAAATTTTTTCCTAGTAGCCGACAATTATTTTGGAGAGACTGGAGTTTTCTATGTCCGATGCCTCCCCGTTAGAGTCCGAGCATTGTCCGGGGGCGGCGCTAGGGCCACTCGAAAAAAGGCAAAGAAAGCGCGCTGAGGCCGAAATGGGGAAAAAATTCCTCCGGAAAACGAAAACTCGATCCTAGCGAACGAGGACTACGCTTTTTACCAGGTCGAGAAATTCTAAAAAACGATTCTTGGAAGGGTTTTCGAAAAAACTCAATTTTTCCCTCGAGAGTTGGACCGAACTGAGAGAGGGATGTTAGTCCAAACTGCCGGATATCGAGCCGTAGTTTCTTGAGAAGAAACGCTACCTGAGAATTATTCTGTTCCTAACCGTTCCGGAGAAATTCGCCTCCGAAATTGATCTTTTTCGAGCGACCGCCGAAAAGGACAAGAACGACTCAAGCCATGTGGAGTGGCGTGACGGAACCACTTTAGCCCTGCGAATTAAGCGCTTTCAAGCACTTTCAAAACGTATTTTATAGATCGGATTTATCGCGAAATCCTCCGTTGATATATATTTCGATATTTTCCCTGATAGAAATTGAATGCATTTGTTTTCTGAATCCATAACACCGAGTTTTAAGCGATAAATTAACGTTCAAAGTCATGTCCTCCAGAAATCGATCTCAGTTCAAAGTAACCCCCCCCTCAGTTTCGTCAAACTTTCACGTCAAGAAATCAACTATAGTCAAAATTGAGGTTTTTCTTTCATTCGTTCTACTTATATGTGGTTACCTGGAGGTATAATTCACGTATCATAAGACATAAGAGTCGAACATATGTCGGTATTGGATCCGTGGAAAGTAGTCATTGTAGGACTCAATTTGAGGCCGAGATCTTCGTTGAAAGACGATAACACTCAGTTCACGTCCGAGAGACGACTCAAAGGAACTACGTTCTGTTTTCATAAAGACCTTTGGCGTGATGGGAATATTGAAAGTCATTTACTACATGCTATTAATTTGAAAACTATCTGTTCTGAATAATTTTGTTTCATTCTGTAAATTTTGATAAACAAGTAGAAAACTTTGTATAACTCTGATGTTGCTGTCAAATTAAATTGAATTCAGTAATATTTTGACAGTAGTCTTTCTTCATCAACTATTATCATGAATTCAGAATAATACTTGCTTTATATGCTTCAAGCATATAATTTTATGCTTCTCTCAGATATTTCAATTTCCTCAGTTGACAATTGAACTACCAAGAAAAGTGATGAAATTAAATGCCAAATTTATAGTTATGGAAACGTAGATTTTACTGATATATTTATATTCAAGAATATATATATATATATATATATATATATATATATATATATATATATATATATATATATATATATATATATATATATATATATATATATATATATATAAGAAACAGAAGGCTTGGCAATTGCGAACCAGGATCAGGTTGTTTTCACGAGGAATTATAGAAAACACATCATCAAACAAAATATAGATGATTCTTGCCGTAGATGTTTCTGTTCTTCAGAAACAGTTTTTCATATATTATCATCTTGCTCAGTCCTTGCTTCAACAGATTATTTAGAAAGACATAATGCCGTCGCTAATATTATTCATTTTAATCTAGGAATTAAACATGACCTAATTCCCAAAAGTAAAAATTTCACAAATATGAACCTGAGATTATTTGTGAAAATGATAAATATAAACTTTATTTTGATAAAACAATTCTTTGCAACAGAGCTGTAAAACACAATAGACCAGATATCATTCTTAATGATAAACAGAATCAAATAACATATATAATTGATAATGCTATACCCGACACACATAATATACAAAATAAATACAATGAAAAAATTTCTAAATATATGATGCTTGGCGACGAGATTAAAAAATGTGGAAAAAAAAGAAAATATTTATTCTACCGATTATTATTTCCACAACAGGTGTTATTCCTAGAAATCTTCACAAAAGTATTGAGATTTTGGGTCTGAAGAAAAATTTGTTTGAACAGTTACAAAAGATAACAGTCATCAAATCTTGTAATATTCTTCGTAGGTTTCTTTCCGAAAATAATAATGAGGTAGAGTCATAGGTTCTCTCTTTAGTTTATACTGCTCAGAATCTCATTTCATATTTTATTTATTTGTTTATATAAATGTAATATAATTAACTGACAATTTTGTCATATTTATATTCAGAGCAGTATTCTATTCGATCGTTCACCACTTCACACAAAGGAAACTATTAATGGGTAACATTCAGTGTTACTCGACTAAGGTCCGTACACTGGATTTTTCCGGGGAGAAAGCCTCTGACACTACTCGTTGGTACATTGATATCATTGTCTGATGATGCTATAGCATCTATATATTCTGGTAGATTGATATATTCTCATAACATTTAACGTTATCCTAATATATAATTATTCCAGGATATGTTTTGATTATAATCATTGCCTGGCAATGGTATTTATTACCGGGTGGTGGATTTATATTTTTCATGAAATCAGTTTGATTGCATGAACAGATATATGGGCAACTCGTCGGGGTAAAACCCCTATATATATATATATATATATATATATATATATATATATATATATATATATATATATATATATAAGACAAAAACGACATAAACTTTTATTGCAGAGCATTTATCCATTTCATACTGAGAAATCTAACAAAAATTTCCAATTAACTATATTCCTAATATTAGCAACAAAATATGTAACAGATTACACATTAACACCATCAGCACTAATAAAAAGAATTTGGGTTCATTGTTGGTTGATAATAAAGATAAAACAAACATATTGGATAAAATCGGAGTATATCAAATACACCGCAATGAATGTGAGACATTCTATATAGGCCAAACCGAAAGATGCATCGAGAAGAGAGTTGAAGAACATAAAAGATCTATTCTCCAAAATTAAAATTCTACGGTTTTTTTCACAGTATATGTTAATATATTACATTTGGATTCATTTTTCCGAAGTGAATTTTCTATTAGGTGAATTGAATTCATATAGTTACTATTGGAATTTAACCGTGTATTTGTACCTGTAAACAACAGAATAAATCAACTACATAACTATAATAACTAAGCAGTGTTTGTCAATATTATGCACAAAATTTCAGCTAGTAAGGGACAAAAGATTACTGATTATTCAGCCGTTTCTGTAAATTTCAACATTGAATTTTAAATAATTTTGTTCCAAACATACTTCTAAAATAGGCATAAGTTCTTATAGTATAATGGTACTCATATTATTATTCTGCAGAGCTTGATTAATTTATTTCATTGGGTACAACTAGAGTACAGATTAACTACATTTCAGGACATAAGAATAGCATTATGTGGTAGAACAGTAGGTATTAGCTGTGAAACGCAAACTGGACAAACATGAATAGCAGTAAACGTTGTTTCAAAGAAATAAAAAAAATTGAAAAATCCAGCACCTTATTTCCTACAAAATTTCATGAGATATTGTACCTACTAATTTTTATCAGGAACAAGAAAACATCACTAAACACATGTGAACATGAAGCCATAAATATTCCTCAAATGTTCAATAATATTTTCCTTCCCCTCTAGTAACAATCATGAAAACATATCAGGTCTCTCCTTTCTTATCTATTCTAGCATAAAAACAGCTGTCGGAAAATGATTTTATTCTCTTGAATCCCCATAAATAAATCCAAGTTGCGTTCTTGACTGGCACTAGTGGCGGATATTGAAGATATCTCCCCAACCAACTGTTGATTCTACATTTTTATATCGTCGCTAGTTCGATATGTCCCAAAAGGATATAACCGTTATAAGTGTCATCACGCCCAATAAGTATGGAATAAAATGTACATTTCTGCGTTAATATGTTAAGAAAAGGGTTTGTTGTATTTATTTCTTTCACAAGTTTCTTCTTTTCGTTTTAATCATTCATGAATACATGTCATGTTTCAGTCATTATATCTGAGTATTTATGCAAACAATTATATTTCGTTCATAAACCTTCCGTATGTACGTCTCTGGAAACAATAAGATTATTAGAAACTGTCCCTAAACAGTCCCAGCCGACAAGTTAGATTGGTTCCGGGAGTGTACATATGAATGTATAATGCGTGTGCAGATGTAGCTACATTGTTGGTCCTTAATGTGGATTATTGATTCCAGTTCCAGATCTCGAGGTTTGGTGCGTGTGTGGAACGCTATTAGGATGCCTAGGATGGTCACCCGCCGTCCTAAAACCCTTACTTGGACTAAGGGAAACGACTATTCCACCACGGTTAATCAATAAATGTGAAAGAGAATTCCACTTTGAATTTGAATGTTGTGAAGTGTTCAAATTCCTATTTCCTAATCTGATCCTTATCATAAACTTTCCGTTTTGGAAAATTCGTTTCTTGAATGAATCTGCTGTTTTTATTAACTTAATTCTCGATCTAGATCGCTCTTGAATCTAATTTAAAATTTGATAAACGTTTCACATTTTCCTTCTTTTATGTTCTGATTTATTCATCTACTATGAATTTCCGTCTCTTGAATAAGTGGCCTGAAAAATTAGATAAATTCTTTTTTATTCTCTTATACTATTTAGTGAATAATAATCTGACATATATATCGGGGAGACAATCCACTCATCACAATCAACTACTTCGAAACCAACACTCATTGTGGGTTATTATGTTGTGTGAGTTTGGGACTTCAAAACTGATGCATGTTTGCATATTGTTCCTTTTATCGAGACTACTTTGTAGTAAAAGAGTCGTAGGTCTTTGTATATAATGCTTTGGCAAGATTTGTGTAAAGAAATTGTTCTGAATTTGATAGTCTGGAAGCTGATAGCGTTGTGCAGTCGGAGTTGCTTCAAGATATTTACTCTTCAAAATTCCCATATAATAAACAGAGAATGGCGTTTTGAGACTCAGAAAATCGCCCTTTTATAATTCAGATATACTAGAGGAACCTGTATGATATTTTTCTAAGCAATTCAAGAACCTCATCACTAAATTGATATGTTCTTTGAAAATCACAAAAATGAGAGAAAAGTGAGATATTTTGTATCAGATAATTACTCTGGATAACAAAACTGCAGTTGATGAATGACTTATGTTGCTTAATGTTTGCTAATTTGACGTCGCTTATTCTAAATAAACACCTCAAAAAAGTCTAGGGAACACTTCTGAATATCGATATATCGTATCCAGAACGATCAATATGGATGATTTTTTCAAAGAAGTGAACACCTGCATCAATTTCTCACCAAATTATGTAGAGTGCCGCTACAGATTTCAGTTTTTTTTTATAAAAAAACTAAAAATGCAGCAGTTGCGACGCTGCTTCATAATCATTTCATGTATTCAGTGGTTGAAATCAATCAGTTAGTTGGCACTTTATTTCTGTTGTAAGCGCATATAAAAGATTCAAGTTTTGTGATTCGACCATGGAAACACGACATTTGACTAGAGAAGAGATGTTACGAGCCGTTGGCATGCTCCAAGTTGGGAGCTCACAACGGGAAGTATCCAGGGTTTTAGGAAGTAGCCCAAGTGTCATAAACCGTTTATGGTCGCGTTTCAATGAAACAGGCAGCGTAGAAGAACGCCATACAGGTCGTTTGAGGATAACTACAGTCGCCCAAGACCGATTTTTGGTTTTACAAGCCAGAAGAGATCGTACTACTACAGCATCTCAATTAGCTCAAGAGCTATCACGAGTTCATAATGTACAAATTTCCGACCAAACTGTGAGAAATCGGCTGCATGAAGGTCAACTTCACCCCAGACGTCCTTTAAGAGTTCCACAACTGACCCATGGAAATCGCGCTGCTCGTTTAGCTTGGTGCCAAGAACACGTAAACTGGGATCGAGAGAGGTGGGCCACAGTTCTCTTCTGTGATGAATCTAGAGTTAGTTATTATCCCGATTCGGAAAGAATCCGAATATGTAGGGAACCTGGAAAGCAAAACCGTCTCCAACATGCTCGAGAAGTTGTTAGACAGGGAGGCGGATCAGTGATGTTTTGGGGAGGTATACGCCTTGGTGGAATAACTGACCTCGTTTTCATAAAGAACAACCTCACGGGAAATTCTTACGCAAATGAGATAGTTTTACCTGTAGTGGTAATGTATCTTCAAACAATGGGTCGAAATCCACTCTTCAAACAAGATAATGCCCCTCCTCATCTCGCAAGAGTTGTCTTGAACGTTCTTGAAGAGAATGATATGGATCTTCTACCGTGGCCATCCTGCTCCCCAGATCTGAATCTCATAGAGCATGTGTGGGACACCCTAAAAAGGAATCACCTGCGTCAAAACGTCTTCCATCATGAACAGGAGCTTCGATTAGCAGTTCAGGGGGCTTGGAATGAATTAGGCCAAAGTGTAAAAGGCATTTTAATATTCAGCATGCCGCGAAGATGCCAAAGTGTCATTAATAACAGAGGTGAATCATCTGGGTACTGAAAAATATAAGTGCTTCCATATCGTTTCGAAAATATTAGTTCAGTATTTTTTTTTGTGTTTTACCAAATTTCGTCATTTTCAAATTTCAAATTTTTTTTTATGATAGGTGATATGGAAAAGTCAAATACTATTTTGTTTTCTTGAGAATACATTATATACAATACATCCTAACGAAAACCGAAAGATTTCTATAAATTCGAATCATCAAATTCATATTTTAAAGATATTGGTAAGTGTTCCTAGACTTTTGAGGTGTTTATCCTCTCATTTGTTTTCTAACACCTCTTGTTTGCTAGTAAAAACTTTCACTGAAAAATTCACTTAATTACAGTATTATAGTTGTCAATTGAAGCTTTTAGTGCCTCAATAGGTTCGTTGACAATTGAGAAAAGAAAACTGAACTGCTATGATTTGGAAAGAACCCGTATACCATGATGACTGCTATTTTTGTTCGATGAACAAAATTGGCATCAACCGAAGAAATCGAGCCATATGGGAATATCCTTCTATACAATCGCCGCACAGACGAATTCTTAGCCCTAAAACTTCGCATGTTTACAACAGAAGTTAATTGACATTGGGATGAAAACTGATAGTATCGATTGTGACTTTAAATCGCTAAAATTATTCCATCAAGATGATTCGAAGGATCTAATCAGAGGTCTGGGACTCCAGGTGGTTGATGAGGCGCACAGCCCGTTTTTGCACATTATCCAACATCTGCAACGAATGTTTGGGCGCAGATCAATATACATAGGAACAATATTTCAAAGCAGATCGAATCTGCGCCATATATAGTAGAAACTGCTGTCATGACCCTTGGCTCTAAAAAGAAAACTAAGTTTAGCTGATGCCGACTTAGCTATTGCTGATACATGTTCATGTCAACAAAACCCGGAGTTGACTTTTATCCCGAGGAGTTACATCGAATCTTTGGATGCAATGTGTTGGCTTTGCATCGTTAGAGGAGGTTCTCCAGCAGGGACTTTTCTAGAAAACGTAGTTGCTTGCCTCTTGTTCGCATTGAAGTTAACTAGGTTCAACTGACCCTACTCTGATATCTTCTGCAAGTCAGAGACTGAAAGACGAAACAAAGGTACAATCGTCTACAAAACGGAAGATCTGCTGGGGACATAATCAGGGTTAAGGACTTGGATCTAACAAATTGCACTATGTTCAGTAGGCTCTCACTATTAGAGCTTATAACATTCAAAAGAAGGATGAAGTGTACCACAATAGACCAACTGAGTCGCAATGGCAGGGCTGTGTATCAGCTCACAATCAATTTTCATATCTTATCTAATGCATCATCTCACTCAGTCTTTTTCCGAACAAAATCTATACATATCGCTTTGCAAAAGCTTTATTCACATGATTTGGCTGTTATCTCAACTGAAGGTCCAATTTTATTATTATTATCATTATCATTTATTATCGCGGACTTATGCACTATCTCAGCTGTTAGCTGGATATAATTCACCTTTCCCAGATTCATAAATCAAACGAAATAGGCTCAATTACAATATACTTGACATAAATTTTCTAACTATCCTATTAAGAATTACAGCGTTTTGCATTTCTATATAAGTATTCTCATGCAATTGTAATTTCTTAAGGCTATCATGCAAAGTTTAGGAAATTAACACAGTCGAGGATACGATGACAGGAACAATATCTACTTTATCGAGGTGCCACATCTGCTTGATCTCAATAGCAAGGTCTGTGTATTTGTACTTTTTCTCCTGGAACTTCTTCAGCACGTAGTTATTATTCGGTATGGCGACATCCACCAGCATTGCTGATCTGGCTCTCTTATCATACACCACTATATCCGGCCTATTATTCGTCACCATTCTGTCAGTGATAGCAGGCCTATCGTAGTATAACCTGATAGAGTCATTGTCCAATACGAGTGCCGGTTGATATTTGTAATAAGGCTGGGAGGCATTCAGAAGTCCGTAATTGTGGTGGATAATGTTACATACTTGATTATGCTTGAGGAGATAGTCCGTATCGGCCAAGTGTTCGCATCCAAACGTAATGTGCTGTATAGTCTCCGATCTTATATGGCATTTTCTGCACTAATCTATTTGTAATGTTCCGTCCTTTTTGAAGTTGCTTGTAGCGATGACTTGGTCTTGAATCATTCTGTTTCAGCGAATAGTTCTCCTTTCATCAACCATTTGTTGGAAGCTTCTTTGTTGATGTGTGGTTGATTAATCTCATGGTGATGTCGTCCATGCAATTCCTTTTTTGACCATTGCTCTTGTTTCTCAGTATCTGATAGGAACGGTAGATTCTGCAGGTCATCACTGGTAGCAAAATTTAGAGGTGTATATCCCTTATCAGCCAACGATACTACTCTGTGGAGATAGAAGTGCGAGCTTTTGCAGAAAAGAATTCTCTGAGAATTTTGATCTGTTCGGTATGTAAGTTGACAACATCCATCAATCCGCGTCCTCCTTTTTTCCGCTTTAAAGTTGTTCTTATCACAGATGATTTTGGATGGTGATTATTGTACTTTGTCAGCATCGTTCGGGTTTGACTTTAAATACCATCCACTTCTGTCTTTGTCCATCTGGTTATTCCAAATGAGCAAAACAACACTGGAATGGCGTAGGTGTTAATTGCTTTGACTATATTCCAACATTGACTTCGGCACAGTCTTCAGACGCTGATTGTACTATGAACGAATATTCGCCACTTGCTGTTTTTGGTCTAGCAATTTGGCTTGTAGGTATCCCAGATACTTGTACATTTATTATTATTATTAATAATATTAGAAGATACAAGAGCTGAGACTTTAGCCTATAAACTGAAAGAATATAAATTTAAATAGAAAAAACAAGAATAAAAATCGACGACGAAGTGTTCCGTGCAGAAAGAGTACAGCGGCGAAATCGTACTTCGTTCTAATCGTTCGATGATCCAAGCATCTAAACGGTTTTTGAATAGGTTGAGGTTTTCGGAGCTCACTATTGAATCTGGCAGGCGATTCCATAAGGCGAAAACGCGGTTAGAAAAGAATACCTGGCACTGGTTTGTTTTTAAGTTTTCCTTGGCAAGTTAGATATCAGTAACGAATTAAAAACGGAACAAATTCTGCGTCGATTGAGCTCCGTTTCTTTTGCTTCGCTTCAGCCTTGCGGTAATTTCTTTCATCGTCGAGCTAATATTTTGAAAATATTCGATTTAGGGTTTTTTCAGTTCAGCTAAATTAGAGATAACCAGATGTTGGACGTCCAAAAATTTTACTGTTTGAGACACCTCTCATTTGAAGAAACATTAGTATGATTTGCTGACTTCCTACATCTTCATATTGTAGTATTCGAAACTAGCGAACTAAAGTATTGAGTATTGATCATTGTTGGCACAATACAGTTTGAGCAAAATTATAAATATGTTATTATCAAAATTATAATATGTTAAATAAGAATCATATAAATCTTCTTTCAGGCCTAGTGTTTAGTGTTATACATTCTTTTAAACTGCATTAATTCCGATTTTTGAAAACTGATTGTGACTTTCATTGAGATCTCAAAGTCGAATTTTATGTGTGATTTCAATATTCATTGAAACCACCAATTTGTTTTCTGACCAGTGATGGAAAATGTTAAAAGATATACATCATAGGAAAACAAATGAATATGGTGAAGTACGTTACATTAAAACATTGTTTTAATGCCGGCGGAGGGCGATTTTAAGAAGATTAAATTGATTTTGAGTAAAACGTTATAGTGAGTTTGAAAATCTTTACTTTATGTATTTACAATATTTATTTAAATGTATATCTATGATATGATCTTTAGTTGAGCAGAGAGTACAGGAGAGCAATCTCTAACAGCTTGATTTTCAACCGTGTAGGATTTGCCCAAGAAATTCTAAGGGACACCGTGAACAAATTCTAGATGTAGTAGTTGTGTTGTTTCCTTAGAAGGGTTGCGTGGCGGAGATGTTAGAGTGCGGTTTACACGCACGTGCTACCGCCGCTGGACCTGGCCTTCCCCATTCCTCCCCATCAAACCGCAACCTCCAAACACCCCTCACTTCGATTTAATGTAATATGTATATGCCTGCTCTGCCGACTGTGCTATGGTCTAACCGTATGTAAATTTCTCTAAACCTCAGTGACGCTTCCTAATCGCGATATCGAGGTATTTGGATAATACAGCACAATGAATGCATAACTATATACGGCGTACGGCTTATTTGAGATGAAGAGAAATGGGAAATACTGTTCCCTTAAGGATTAATATGATCGCATACATTTTTTTTGTCTATCGACATATAAACTGAATCGTAGTTCTCTTAATACTATTATGCATGAACAAAAATCATTCGTCAAACGTACGAACTTTTACGAAGAGAAAATTACCGAGAAAATCGGAAACTTTCAAGTTGAATTTTGATGTTCTGATATCTAATGATACACAAATTGGAGAATTTTTCTTTAACGTAAAAACATGTGACATCACTATTCTCAAGCTAAGCTTCATTCAATATCACTATTGATTTTAATGATAGTCTCCAGTTTTTGATTGACTTTGCATTTCCTTTAACATTATTTTAAATAATATACAGTGCATTCCACATTGAATACTCTGTCGTGGGACATTTTCGTTGTTTCGATCTCCTCTCATCAACCCCCTTTACCTGGCAACTCCCCTCCGAAAGTTTTGAGTAGGGAAAGAAGTCGTGTACCTTCTTGAAGCTGTAACATCTTTCTCCAAGTAATTATTTAATTTCTATAGTAACATGTGAAGAATTGATATCAAGAATTATTTGGAAAAATAGTTTTCATCAATATGTTCGATCAATGTTTGAGCAGAACACTTAATCAAAATCGATTCAGTTCAGAAAACTTTCTGTTTCTCATTTGAATATTTGTGCATCATCTTCCTACCCCTACCACCCCGAAATTTCTTCTTTTCTTCTAAAGGTGCCTCTTCTAACAAAGATCGGCGATCATCAAGGCAATCTTCACTTCGGCGGCCGCAGCTCTGAACAGGGACTTCGTACTCTTGTTGAACCACTGTCGCAAGTTTATGAGCCTAGATGTTCTTCTTCTGCCAGAGTTTCCTCGTCTTCACAGTGGTGAGTAGTTGAGTGTCGCTGTTTACTCACCGGAGAACTTCAGCATTAGTCACGTGGTCTAGCATGAGATGCATAGCATACGCCACTACACCCTAATCTCAAATGCAGCTATTTTATTCCAAAGCCACTGAGTTATAGTCCAGCCTTCTACTCCATACAGCACAATGGGAAAGACGTAACAGAGAACCATCCGCAGACGCAAGTCGAGACTGAGATCTATGTTCGTGAGCAGCCTCTTTATCTGCACAAAGACAACTCTTGCCTGTTCGTATCTGCTTTGTATTTCGGGTTTCATCTCCCATTTGCTGGTTACTAGGCAGCCAAGATATTTAAATTGCGTGCACCGCTCAAGTTGTTGCCCATCCAGCTATAGCGTAGCCGGTACATCATCTCTCTTATTAATTACCATAAACTTCGTCTTTTCGATATTTATTTGAATACCATACTTTCTGGTGGCCAGATTTACTCGGTCTAGTAGCTGTTGAAGGCCTTCTACCGACGAGCCAATGAGAACTGTGTCATCTGCGTACCTAATGTTGGTGACAAGTATTCCATTCACTGAAATTCCTTCACTCACATCCTCCAAAGACTCAGCCATTATTCTTGTCGAATAGAGGTTGAAAAGTGTAGGCAAAAGCACGCATCCCTGCCTCACTCCTCTTACAATTGGGATGTCTCTTGTTTCATCAGAGTCCACGAGAACTGACGCCACTTGATTCCAATACTAACTTGCAATAGTATAAACATTTCTGCCGTGCACACCAATATCCTTCAATATCCCGATGAGTGGAGTGTGTCTGACCTTCATATCAAGGCTTATCTGCACGAGCACCTGCAAGCCAATCATCGCATCTCTTGTCCCAAATAAGTTCCTGAAGCCAAATTGTTTGTTAGAAAATTGTTCATCACATTGTCTGTATATTCTCCTGAGTGAAATCTTGAGATATACTTTAAGGATGAGGCTCATGAGACTAGTAGTGCGATGGTCTTCACATTTCCAGGCATTGAGTTTCTTCGGCAGAGTGATGAAATTGAAATGAAATTTGCCTAACGTCTCTGTACACTTTCTTGAACAGTCTGGTGAGATATTCAACTGCTCCATCATCAAGCAGCTTCAGAATCTCTTCATGTACGTCATCTGGGCCAGCGGCCTTTCCATTGTTGAGTTGTTCAATTGCATATCGAACTTCATCTTCCAGGATGTTTGGTCCCGTACTCACTTCTTACAAGCCGTGAGATTCTTCTCTCACATCATGGAGGTGCTGCTGAACGTATTCCTCCCATATTCGCTTTTTGCTCTCTATCTCGTTGACAGTGTTGCCAAGTTGAACTTGAAGAACACTCATTCATCTTTCTCTTCTTTTCCTTAGCGAGTCTCGAATCTTTTTGTGGAGATTAAACGAATCATGTCGTTCTTGCAGCTATTCTGATTCTCGACATTTTTACTCTTCTCTGTGTTGCATAGCTTTTTTGCCTTTTATTTGAATACATTTGTGCGCATTTCGGTATTTCGTTCGGTCAAAATTTAGTCATTTTCTTTTCTTCTCCATAAGTGTTAAAATTTCGTTTGTCATTCCTCTTTGTGCGGCCTTCTTGCTGGTTTAAAGTGTTGTTTACTTAACTCATTCATTATTCGTTTCACTTTCATCCACATCTGCTCCACATCGACATCTTCAGAAGTTCTTAGTGCATCATTGAAACTGCATGCAATTTCTTCTGCAAGTATGTTTTTCGTGTCATCTTCTCATACACGCCGTATGTCAATGGCAGCCTTCCTCACGCCCTTTTTCAGTGCGTTGAGCCTTATACAAACATCTGCAATAACAATACTGTTGTAGGTTCCAATATCTGCACCAGGGTAAGCCTTTGACGATATCGCTACATTCCTGAACCTTTTGTAGATCGCAATAAAGTCAATTTGATTTCGAACAATGTACTCTGGTTGATATCTCGGTGATCTCCATTTGTAGAGTCTTCTAAAAGGTTGTTAAAAAATGGTGTTGGTTAGAACCATCCCTTCTTAATGACAAAATTCAATCAGTCATTCGCCTCTTAAATTACGCTCTCCAAGTCCAAACTTCCCTGTAACTGCTGGGTTTTCCTCGGTACCGTTTTGTTCCTGGAGATCGCAATAATAGAAAATAACCGGTGGTTGATATTCCACTGTGAGGGCCTAGGCTCGGCTTGAAGTTCCCATGTTAGACCTGCGAGTTCTACTTGCCCTATGGATGGGACACTATCACCTCTGAAATCACCGGAATATGTTAGGATTAATCGAGAGCCTTTAATGCAGACTATGCTTGAGGAACTTGGATCTGACAAACTGAACCTTATTAAGCTATCACCCACGAAGCTCAGACCTTTACAAGTGGAATAGAGCTTATAAGTGAAATTCAACATGAAGTGTGCCACAATAGTGGTTACACTCAAATTTTTAATATTTATCTACATTTACCTACGTATCTAACCCAAAAAAGCGTGTAGGTTGAACTTATTGAAAAGGTGGATAATCTACGTGTGAAGAGTGTTGCTAATGGGTAAAGTAAACTACCAAAATGATAAAGGAATGAAATCTTTAATTCAATCAGAATAACGGGGTCGGTCCGACCATATTATTATATGCAGCGTTACCAATGGACCTTCGTCTGGTGACGGCAACGGAAGAAGTAAGACAAGTGAATCGCAACAAATGTTAACTTATAGGAGCGTCAACACATTCTCTATTACGTTGACATAAGCTGTTCATTGAAACAAATAATTATTTTGGCAACACCGAAATAACGTCGGTTAATCAAGCTATGTTGGGTCGACGCTTATGATTCTCTGTAGGTTCATGTTCGAAGTACAAAATTTAAAAGTAATACTCTTAGTTTTCTGTTCACTGTGCTACTCAAACAAAGTGATGAAAAATGATTATAGAAATCGTATTAGTGCAAAAATATTATGAATTTAGTACTTCTGAATGACCAATGAGGTAAAACTGCACTTCTTCTTACGGTGCCTTATCGTTAAGGACGTTGGCGATTACATTTGCCCATCTTATTTTATTTGTTGCAGCTCTGAACAATTCTATAGAGCTCATATTAGTCCATTGACGTAAGTTCTTAAGCCAGGAGTTGCGTCTTCTTCCCGGTCCCTTTTTGCCATTGAATTTTCCTTCGATGATAAGTTGCAGTTCGTACTTTTGGTTTCTCACAATGTGACCGAAATATTGCGTCTTTCTTTCTTTTATTATCTGCACAAGTTCTCGATCCTTTCTCATCCTCTGCATAACTTCTACGTTTGTCGTATGACTCATGTAAGATATTCTGAGCATTCTACGGTAGCACCAAAGTTCGAACGATTCTATTCTTTTTGTGTTGTTTCCGTCATTGTCCATGCTTCAACGCCATATAGCACGGTGGAGAAAACGTAGCATTTCAGTATTCGAACCTTAATGAGATATTTAGTTGGCAGTTGCATAGTATTTTTTGCATTTTATAGAATATAGCTCGTGCTTTTTCCAGGCGTGTTTTTATCTCTAGTGAGTGATCCCAAGTTTCATCAAGGCTACTTCCTAGGTATGTTATTTTTGTTACTTGTTCTAATTCTGTTCCGTTGACCCTAATTCCGACCTTTCTGTTTTGGTGTTTGCTGATAGCCATCGTTCTTGTTTTATTTGTATTTAGTTTCATTCCAAATTCTTTACATGTTATCATCACTCGGTTCATAAGGCGTTGTAGTGCTTCAGCGCTATCTGCTAGAATAACCGTGTCATCTGCGTATCGCAAGTTGTTAATGCATTGTCCATTCATTATTATGCCATCCGAGGTATCCTGTAGTGCCTTCCTAAATAACTCTTCCGAAAAAACGTTAAACAACAACGGGGAAAGAACACATCCTTGCCTTACTCCTTTCTCGATGTTAACGTCTTCAGATGTGTTTCCATTGATCCTAATTTTAGCCTTTTGGTCTTGGTAAAAGGTTTGATATGATTCTCAAGTCTTTGTCATCTATGTTACAAGACCTGAGAATTTTTATTAGTTTATCGTGTTTCACCAGGTCGAAAGCCTTTTGAAAGTCTATGAAACACAGATATAAATCAGAATCCACATCCCTACATCTTTCAACAGCACACGTATTGAAAAAAGTGCCTCTCTTGTTCCAAAGCCATTCTTGAAGCCAAATTGTGTTCGTCCAATTTGTTATAAATTCTATTGTGTATTATTCGGAGAAACAATTTCAGTATATGATTCATCAGACTAATGATCCTATATTCTTCACATTTCCTGGAGTTCTTCTTCTTTGATAGTGGTATAAACACCGATGTCAGCTAGTCTTTTGGTATTATTCCAGTTTCATATATTTTATTAAATAAGTTCTCCATAACATCGATGTGTTCGTCTGAAATTATCCTTATAATTTCAATTGGGATATTATCTTCTCCAACAGGTTTTTTGGTTTTTAGTTTTTTTGTTGCTTTAATAATTTCCTCCTTTGTGATGTAGGGTCCAGACGCTACTTTCTGTACATCTATGCTTTGTCTCTCCTGGTCTTGAAACATGTCTTCTATGTATTCTTTCCACCTGTTTATTTGATATTTTATATTCAGTAGGGGTTTCCCATGTTTATCTTCGACGAAAGATGAAGAGGATTGCTTCCACATTCCAGCTCCTTCTTTTATTTTTTTGTGTAAGTTGAAAGTATCATGTTTTTGTTCTAGTTTCTCAATTTCTTCACATCTTTCGTTTAGCCAGGTAACCTTAGCTTCTTTGATTTTTATTTTGATATTTTTATGTATTTGTTTATATCTTGTTTCGTTTTTATTTCTGAATTTTCTTCTCTCTTCCATCATGTCCAAGATTTCTTCTGTCATCCAAGGTTGATTCTTTTTCTTGGTCTCCTGCTTAAGGTGCTTCTCTATAATATTTTTAGTGTTGTTTTAATCTTTTGCCAGTCTTCTTCAGAAGTTTGAATCGGCTTTAATGGTTTTTCGTTTATATATCTATGTATTTCTTCCTTTATTTTATTGTACGTAGATTCCTCTTTCAATTTATCGGTGTTAATAATAGTTGCTTTCTTATTTCCTTTGGTTCTTTTAAATTCTACCTTCATCCATGCTAGAAGAAGATAGTGATCGGTGGGAATGTCAGCTCCGGGGTATGTCTTGCATGATTTTACTGCATTTTTGTACCTTCTGTTAACAATTATGTAATCAATTTGGTTTCTTGTGATGCGTCCGTCTACTCCATCTGCTGGTGACTTCCATGTATATAGTCTTCGTGGTGGTAACTTGAAAAAACTGTTCATTATACTATATTGGTTTTCTTTACAAAATTGTATTAATCTGTCTCCCCTGTCATTTCTTATACCGAGGCCAAACTCACCCATAGTGTCATCTTCTCTTCCCTTTCCAATCTTGGCGTTGAAGTTTCCGAGAATTATGTTGGTTTCATGTTTCTTTGTTTGGAGTAAAGTTTTACTTAAGTCTTTGTAGAATTGTTCTACTTCCTCCTCTATACTTTGACTTGTTGGGGCATATATCTGTATAATATTCATATTGACTGGTCTGCTGTCTATCTTTATTAGCATTATTCTATCTGACACTGGAAGAAACCCAGTAACTGACTGGACATTACTAATCACTGTTGAAAGGTTATGGAGAAATATCTATAAGATTTTCTTATGTCAATTTTCGAGAATTACTGAGTTAATGTAATTTCGATAGAATATATTTCCTTGTAATTAAAACAACAAAATTGTCCATAAGGAAATCAGAGTTAGTGATAAAAGATTAAAATAATCCATATTCCTTTTTCCACTATATATATTACATCCTACCTTTAGCCTACGTTTCTGGCGGCGTATGTAAATTCCTCTAAACCCTAGTGACGACTCTTAATCGCGGAATTTAAAGCATTCAGGTTATTAAAGAGAATATAATACTTGCGTTCGGTAGAGGGTATTAATGATATGTATAGTTACATTCAAGCTTTCGATTCAATTCCTCCAAAACCCTGTTCTATATTGGAGGACGGTGGGCTAGAATTTCAAATATGCATATACAGATTTCGGTAACATGTTTCCGATACTGCTACGTATATAATAATGGTTTACTATTTCGAATATATCGTACGTAGAATTATGTAATATGAAATCATTGAGGCAGTCTTTCATGGAAATCAATTTTGTTCTATCTCGTAAATTGAAAGCTTAATGGTTTCCAATGAAAGGTAATTTGGAAACTTGATCAGTTTATTATACGTCTATTTGATTTGATTGTTAGATTTCGTGTTTATGATGAAGTAAATTAATTTGAATGAATACAATATTGCATGTGTTTTTGCCTTTTCTTTTATTTTAATTCAAATAGAATTAACTATTCTATCATCTATTAACTATCACATATGCATTTTTAGTTAAGACACTGATCAATTAAATTTTTTTTATGGATTTTGAAGAAATAAACAAAGAACCAGAAAAAGGTATTCGATAATTTGATTAAGAAGATTGTTACTGAATGAAAAGCCAGACAAAACCGTACAAATTTTTTTCCGTTATAACTTTCGCAATTTTAGAGCTAGAGCATTCATTCTTGCTTCATTGAAGAGCCAAGTGACTAGGTCTTTCAGAAAATGTATCGAAATTCCACTTCAGGTGAAATCCAATATGACCCACTCATTCGAAAATGAGCAATAATTCAAGATCGCTGGAACATTTTTTCTCACTGAAAAATCGAATTGAACCTTCAGTCGATGATTCAGTATTTTCTGAAAAATTAGACATATTTATCTTGGAAGTATTCCAAAAATTGGTAAAAAAGTAGCGTGAAGAATTTTTTTCATTCTGATTTTCAGCTGAAATCCAAATATTTTTTCACCGCATGGCGTTAGCACTCCTGAAGTTCTTGTATTTTTCATGGATGTTCTAAGAAGACAAAGAACTATATTTCGCTAAGATCAACCTGAAATTTGATTTCCTTCGAATTCAAAATGGCCGACTTCCTCAAATATTAACAATTTTCCCCTCGCATTAAAAAAAATTTTAGCGGTCGTGATGAATCAACTGCGTAATCAAATCACTAGATTGAACCTTTCCCATCATTTTGAGGGGTCCAACTCGAATATTCATTTAGAGTTGTGCCAATTGTCGCCAATAATGTTTCTCTTCCTTACCATCATATGCACCTCCCGTTGTGAAACCTCTGAACATTGACTGCATGCATTAATTCTAGATAAACAAAAAATAATGAAATGTCCTCAAGTTTTAGACGACATCTGGTTTGAACTCGAATTTAATCTTGGTTTTGCTTGTTTTTGACGTTTTTGAAATTTTATTATTATTTATTATCGTGGACTTATGCACTATCTCAGCAGTTAGTTGGATATAATTTACTTTTCCCAGATTCAGCTAATCAAAGGGAATAGGCACGATTACAATATACTTGACATAAATTTCCTAACTATCCTACATGTATTAAGAATTATAGCCTTTTGTATTTCTATAAAGGTATTCTCATGCAATTCTAATTTCTTATGGCTATCATGCAAAGTTTTGGGTATTAACCCAGTCGAGGATACGATGACAGGAACAATATCTATTTTATCGAGGTGCCACATCTGCTTGATCTCAATAGCAAGGTCTGTGTATTTGGACTTTTTCTCCCGGAACTTGTTCAACACGTTGATATTATTCGGTATGGCGACATCCATCAGCATTGCTGTTCTGGCTCTCTTATCATACACCACTATGTCCAGCCTATTATTCGTCACCATTCTGTCAGTGATAACAGGCCTATCGTAGTATAATCTGATAGAGTCATTTTCCAATACGGGAGCCGGTTGATACTTGTAATATGACTGGAAGCTATTCAAAAGTCCTTACTTGTGTGCGAGTTTCTGATAGATAATGTTGCACACCTGATCTGTGAAGATACTTCGTATTGGCCAGTTGTTCGCATCCGGACGTAATATACAGTATATTTCTGAACTTATCTGTTTGTAATGTTCCGTCCTTCATAATAAATTTTTTGTAGTTGTTTGTAGCGATCACTTGGTCTTGGATGGCCATAAGGAATCCCTTCTGTTTCCGCGAATAATTCTTCTTTCATCAACCAATATTATTATTTATTATCGTGGACTTATGCACTATCTCAGCTGTTAGCTGGATATAATTTACCTTTCCCAGATTCAGCAATCAAAGGGAATCGGCTCGATTACAATAAACTTGACATAAATTTCCTAACTATCCTACATGTATTAAGAATTACAGCTTTTGCATTTCTATATAGGTATTCTTATGCAATTCTAATTTCTTAAGACTATCATGCAAAGTTTTGGGTATTAACCCAGTGGAGGATACGATGACAGGAACAATATTTATTTTCTCGAGGTGCCACATCTGCTTGATCTCAATAGCAAGGTCTGTGTATTTGGACTTTTCTCCTGGAACTTATTCAGCACGTTGTTATTATTTGGTATGGCGACATCCACCAGCATTGCTGTTTTGGCTCTCTTATCATACACCACTATGTCCGGCCTATTATTCGTCACCATTCTGTCAGTGATAATAGGCCTATCGTAGTATAATCTGATAGAGTCATTTTCCAATACGGGCGCCGGTTGATACTTGTAATATGGCTGGAATGTATTCAGAAGTCCGTACTTGTGTGCAAGTTTCTGATGGATAATGTTGCACACTTGATTATGCCTGTGAAGATAGTCTGTATTGGCCAGTTGTTCACATCCGGACGTAATATGCTGTATAGTCTCCGATCTTATATGGCATTTTCTGCACCTATCTGTTTGTAATGTTCCGTCCTTCATAATAAATTTTTGTAGTTGTTTGTAGCGATCACTTGGTCTTGGATGGCCATAAGGAATCCTCTGTTTCTGCGAATAGTTCTCCTTTCATCAACCATTTGTTGGAGGCTTCTTTGTCGATGTGTGGTTGATTAATCTCATGGTGATGTCGTCCATGCAATTCCTTTCTTGACCATTGCTCTTGTTTTTCAGTATCTGATAGGAATGGTAGATTCAGCAGGTCATCTCTGGTAGCAAGATTTAGAGGTGTATATCCCTTATCAGCCAACGATACCGCTCTATGTAGGTCAGAAGTGAGAGCTTTTTCTGAGAAGAATTCTCTGAGATTTTTTATCTGTTCGGTGTGTAAATTGACTACATCTATCAATCCGCGTCCTCCTTCTTTCCGCTTCAAATTTGTTCGTATCACAGACGATTTTGGATGATGGTTGTTGTACTTTGTTAGCATCGTTCGGGTCTGCCTTTGAATATCATCCAGTTCTGTCTTAGTCCATCTGATTATTCCGAATGAGTAAAGTAACACTGGAATGGCGTAGGTGTTAATTGCCTTGACTAAATTCCCCGAGTTCAACATCGATTTCAGCACAGACTTCAGACGCTGACTGTATTCTGAACGAATCTTCTCCTTTGATTGTTTTTGGTCTAGCAATCTGGCTTGTTGGTATCCCAGATATTTGTATGTTTCGCCATCTCTCATGCACTGTATAATATCACTGTTTGGAAGTTGTGTTTCACCATCTATGACTTTCCCTCTTTGAATGTTCAGGGTCTTACATTTTTCAATCCCGAATTTCATATGAACATCTGCCGAGAACTCACTGACAGTTTTCAGCAAATCATCCAATTGCTTCTTGTTCGAAGCATATAATTTGATGTCATCCATATACAGCAGGTGGGAGATTGTATGATAATTCCTTTCTGCTTTTATCCTAAATCCGTATCCTGTTCTATTGAGCATTGAGGACAATGGGTTCATTACCAAACAGAACCATAGTGGACTCAAAGAGTCTCCTTGAAAAATTCCACGACGTATGGGTATCTTGTCGGTTTTAATTGATTTATTGTTCATGTCGACCTGCAGAGACGTGCGCCAGTGTGTCATTGTTGTCTTCAAGAACTCTACCAGGGATGGGTGAATTTTGTATATCTGCAATACTTCAACAAGCCAAGAATGGGCGGTACTATCGAATGCCTTCAGATAATCGAGAAAAGCTGAATGAACATTATCACAGAATCGATGATGAGTTGTTCCTTGCACCCGTGGTGTTTCTTTCTGCATCCTTTCTGCTCCTCTGTTAATATATTGTTGTCGTCAATGTGTTGGTATATTCGATTGGATATGCATGAGGTGAGTATTTTGTAGAGTGTTGGCAGGCACGTGATTGGCCTATATTGAGACGGATCCTGTGTTCTATCGCTCTTAGGTTAGGTAGCATATATGTTAAGCCTTGCGTTAGGAAAGTGGGTGTTTTCTTGGGATGTTGAAGAACATATGTGAGCTGTTTCGCTAGGGCTCCATGGAGCTTATCAAACTTATTGTACCAGTAGTTGTGGATATTATCTATACCTGTGGCCTTCCAATTGTTGGTCGCTCGAACTACTGTTGTGATTTCTTCCTCCGTTATTCCATCGAAGTCCATATGTCTGATATCGAGGCGTTCTTTTTCATTCGTGATCCATTCCGCATCTCTATTGTGTTCTTTGGGGTTCGACCATAGTGATGACCAATAGTCGGTCAAGCACTGTGCGTCAGGTACTTCTCTGTTATTGTTGGTCGCAGTTTTGTTATTTCCCTTATGAAAATTGGCTGCGTTTTGGAGGAACCTTTGGTTTTGGTGTTTCCTTTCAGTACACTTGACGTATCTTGAAAGCCTCTTCGCTTTCGCTTGGGGTTTCTGTTTCAAAGTGTCCATATACACGTCGATGTGTTGTTTTTGATCAGGGTGTTTTGTGTTCGTACCAATTTTCCTATAAATTTTGCGTATATGTGATTTCAAGCGCCTTGAGGGTTTTCTGTTTCTGAGGAATTCTGTGAGGCGACCGATTTCTGGTCTAATATTATCAATATCCCTCTCCAGTCGTTTTTGCCATGGTGGTTTTCGGACACTTTTTGGCTCAGCTTGAATCAGAGTTGTGGAGATTTGTTGTTTGTGAAGTCGAAGAACCGCTACTGCTCCACAGTAAATCAAAGTGTGAATCTTCTCCAAGGTGTTCTGGTCGGTATATTCTTCAAACACTGAATTCACGCTTGCTAGGATAATATTGGTGTTCTTGTTTGTCTTGAGTTTGGGCAGTTTAGGTCTTTTAGTTGGGTTACTACCACTGAATTCAGTTATTGCTCTGTTGAGTTCCGATCTTGCTAAATACATATATTCGTCCTGCTGATTCTGCTCAGGAGGGCGTTTCATGTTAATATTCGTTGCCGCGGCTTCGATGTTATCTGTAACACTTTCATTGACTACAGCAGGTATACCGTTATGAGTATCATTTTCGCTTCTAAGTTCCATTATGACCTCTTCTCGTATGCTTTGCAGCGTTTCTGAAGAATGTAGCTTGTTTTTAACGATTGTTCTTCTTTGATCCGAAATTCTCTGCTCGGATATGAGCTGTAATTCAGGATATTTTTCTACGAACGCAAGATGTAACGCGTATCTGTATGCTGTCATTTCCGATTCCAAGGTTGTAATCTTGTAATAGGATCGCATAATGAAGGAATTCATCCCTGGGGTCCACTTCATGCGTTTCCTAAGGAGTCCGGCTCTCGTGGTCGTAGGCATAATGGCTTGTGCCACCGTTGAAACATCAAGAGTCGGTTGGGAGGTATTGATGTTATTTCCCACTTGGTTTTGTGTTGCAGTATCCCTACTCGATATCACGCTGCTTCCGTCGCTAACTGAGGGAGACTGTGACTCACTTTCCGAACAAGACCCTCTTCCTAAATCTTGAACGCGACAAGAGGTTATGGTGGTACAATGTCGATTCACCCGTTTATTCCTTAGATTGTACATCATTGGATTAGTTGCATTTTATACCTACTGCCAGGTTCAGCTTGGGTACCTCGGGTTCGCTAAGCCCGTACTCAGAAACAATGTTCCTGAGCCCCTGAGAGTAATATTATTATTATTATTATTTAAACAATATAAAGCGGCCAAAGCCGATGAGTCTATTGTATTTCAGCTATTTGAAGTAATTTACTTAACCAATGAATAAACGACAGGGTGAAGCACCGCAGCAGACAAAATAGAATCACGAAGCACAACACAGTCACAGGAAGGACACACCGTTCAACACCATGCTCAGTTCTTGGTCCAATCTGTTCTTGAATATATTTTTATTAGGAGAGCTTATTGTTGACTCTCTCAGCCTATTCCAATCCGCCACCACTCTGTTTGTCAGAAAATGCCTACGAGGCAGCAACGCACGTCTTTCTCTGGAGAGTTTTTTAGAGTGTCCTCTTAGCTGATAGTTTGTATTGGGCACAAAAAGATGCAACGTTAGTGCCTCGCCATAGCAGTCCGCCAGGATCTTATAAGTTTCTATTAAGTCACCTCTGGAATTTCTACTTTTCAAGGTTGGTAGCTGAGAAATTTCTTGTCTTCATTCATATAATGTGGCAGACAGCTCCAATGGCATTCTGGTTATTTTTCTCTGAACCCTTTCAAGTTTTTCGATGTCCTGGACAAAGTATCGGTTCCAAACTGTATGTGCATATTCCAGTCTTGGTCTAATATAGGAATTTTTTTATGAAAGATACCGAGTTGTCTGAAAACGCTCTCCTCACAAGGTATATAAGCGATTTTGAGCCATTCACCACCTGATTTATGTGAGCCTCCCACCTGAGGTCTCCCCGAACACAAACGCCCAGGTCCCTTTGATGTTCAACAACTGATATTGCACTACCCTTGACCGTGTAAGGTATCTTAGGATCCTTCCTATCCATATGCAGCACTGCGCACTTAGCTGCATTCAGGAAGAGGTGCCAAGCATCAGTCCGCACCTCGATAGCCCGTAGGTCCTCATTGAATAAGACGGGTTGCTAAGCAGGATTGCAATACAGTTTTGTGTCGTCAGCGTAACAAATTATGTTGGTTTCAATGTTTTGAACCATATTACTGATATAGGTGCTGAACAGAAGAGGTCCAAGCACGGAGCCCTGAGGAACTAAGAGCTTGACGCTCAGATGAGAGGAAACCATCTATTCTAACTCTGGAGGTTCTATTTCGTTTCTTTTTTTTTTGTTACCATTGTTAACAATGGTTTAAACAAATGAGAATAAACCTTTCTTTGAATGTTCGTTAGTGCGTGGCTATACTGTAGGCAAATATCACGCCAATTTCCAGCCCCTAATCACCAAAGAAGTATTATATATGATCTTGAGAAGAAATTTCGGATAACAGGGTCATTCGGAAGACGATCAGGATGGCTGTATCCCAAATATCACAAAGATGCCAACTGTTAAAAACATCTGCGACAATAATAATACGACATGATTTTGTTCAACAAATTACATGAGTAAAAACATTCAACAAAAAGAATCAAGACTCAGAATGGAATATGATCTCCATTGACATCCACAACCATCTGGATCCGTCTTTCCCAGCAGTCTATGGATCTCTGAATTACTTCTTGATGAAGATTGTTTCAACATCCTTAAATTTTCTGCCCCAGCTCCTCACAAGTAATGAAATAAATACCATTCTTATACATCATTTCTTCCAAATGACCCCACAGAAAATAGTCGCACGGATTAAGATAGGGACTATTTGGGGGCCATTGTTCTAGTTCCATGATATCGTCTAAGCGTTGTCTTACATAATTCATAGTATAGTGACTGGTATTACATCAGGCTCCATCCTTAAATCAATTGAAATAGATTTCATTCAGAAACATCTAATTTGGGACACCCTGTACTCTGACGGCCAGTTGACAGTAAGTAGCGTTTTTTGTGATAAAGTACTGGTTGTTTATGTCTTTGACAAACGTTGTCAGAAGAATATGGAAAAAATTGTACAATTACAAAGAAGATCTGAACCAATAAAAATCATCCAAAAAGCTCTCAATTTCTCAACCGTTCATTTTCAGCTGGTGGCAACTCTACTTATTCATGTCAAACAAAAAACAGCAATCATTCACCGGCATGAAAGTGAACTGAGGAGTTGACGCCTCAATAGTTGGTAACATATAATCGAGAATTATGCGACAATAATTTTCCTAATCTAATCTTATGCCTTGTTCTATTATATTTGATTCAAAGTTCCTCGAAATACCGGCTGAGACCATTACATGTCTAGAAAATTTTTGTCTTTCTCTCTGCAAAAGAATTAAATGCACATTCCTCTTGATTTCATTCGTCGAAACACCAATTCTATCGTCATTCTGGCTGTTTTTTTGGAGAGACAACTCTGAAATTTTTTTCGTCTGTGAACTAGATATTTTCAACTTGTCTACTGTTCTGAATCTATTTAATAAATTTCTGCATCGCTCGAAACTGCGCTCTTTGACTGATTGAGTCAATTGAAAATTATAGTGCGTCCGAAAATACTTAAGACCCAAATCGTGTCTCATTATTCTTCTCCCAAAGGTTTTTGAAATTTGGCATCTCTGATACATTTGGGAAACAATCAAGCTGGTTCCTGGAATTCTGACATTGCTGGCTGCTAATACAGAAATTAGCTGAATGTTATCCTGAAAAGGGTAATTGAGTTTTTAATACGAAAAATGTAGAGTTGATGTTTGAAACAGATTATGAAAAAGGCTCGTACCTGTGTTCTAACGGATCTAGCTGCACCAAGCAAGAACGAATGATCTAGCTCTGAAATTGCGAAAGTTATAACAGAAAAAAAATTGTCGGTTTTTCTCTGGCGCACCCTATTCATTTCTTAATTTAATACAACAATGATGTTCAAACCTCCACTGTATTGACAAATTTATGACGCATTTAGCCACACTGTGGCTTCTTCACATAAATAGTACATTTGAAAGGATGATGTGCCTAAAATGAGACATTAAACTAGATATAAGCAAAATGTAAACAGGGTTGCTACTTTAGATAGCTGAAAAGATTAACTAATGTACATGTACAATAATTTTCATATGCATAGAATTGAAACTATTTGAGATATTTTAATAATAATAATAATCAAAGAGTTTTTCTTCTTGAGATAATCATATTTTTGACGAAATTTGTCAATCAGTGAAATAAACTCAGAAAACTCACCTATTGTTTATATTTGAATTAACAGTTTGTGTTATACGTATATGATTATTCAACATTGTACCCAACAAATTGCCCGTAGACTGTCGTTATAGATTTCACCTAATTTTGAAAGCAACCCCAATATTGGCATATGCCGAAATTCCGAAAAATAGAGAAATTCAAAATAACTCGAAATCAAAAGAAGATAGCTTCTGTTTTCACCAATGAATTTTCGTCGAAAATCGAGGACGGAAATTGGATGACCATTTTTTTTATCTGCAGTATTTCACAGCTGCTGAACTTAAATACAAAACTAGGGCAGCCTGTACACAGAGGGCTACTTACTGTGTTACATTGTAAGAGGCCCACTGTATGAACGAATACGTATGTCAGTTATGTTCTATTCTATATCTTCATTTCATTCTTTCAAAACTGCCAGTAAAAATTATCCATAAACAAATGATTATATTATCACTCCACTTCCCATCGCCATCTTTCATTGAAAACCAAACGAGAAAGTGTTGGAGAATGATGATAATTTATTCGATTTATTCTACGGAACAGGGAAGATTGGTAGATCGACGATTCTTCGCTTTTTCTATTGCGCGACCAGCAAATTGCCGTGATGAAGCACGAACTTTTGCATCAGCCACTATCATCAAACAATTACTTTTATCAATATCCTTCCTCATCTGTTTCATAAAAAAGACATGTTCACGTTTAAGTTGGAAGTGATAGGAGAAGGAATGATTTGCAATTTTGATAGTGACGTATTTGTTGCCAGTGTATATGATTATAGGAATTGAAGTATTTGAATCATTAACGGATTTTCGTTTATCGCCAACACACATAAGAAAAATGATATTTGAGTATTTTTTAGCTCATTATTTAACTACTGGTACTCGGTACTGAAGTATTCCGTTGTAATGGAGAAGAATTCTGGAGCAAGTGGAATGATTTTGTCTGGGGGACATCTTCCGGCGCAAGTTTGTAGTTTTAACGAGTAATTTCCCAAAGGAGAGGGCTTCAACCTCATGACATTGAATAGAGTGAAGTCGAGCGATACCTCGTTTGAAAGCTATTTGAAGACCCTTTACTATGATGTATGAAAAAAGTAAATCTAGCGAATCTTTCTCGCAAAAAATAATTTTATTTCAAGCGAGCCACATTGAATATTTTGGTAGTTATCATGGTTTGTTGTTTTGAAGAAAATGCTTTCGAAAAGAGAGCGCTTACGCCCAGTAAATTTACTTTGCTTGATATTGTAGACCATAGGTTCCCTAACTTTTTTGTGTCGTAGACCCCTTTCCATGTTTTTCAGGTTTGGGTAGACCCCCTACTTACCTGATTTTGTTTTTTGTACACTTCTAACTGTAGTGAAGTTTATAGTCAAAAACTTAAAAGAAAAATACATGTTAATTTTACATTTATCAATTGAATTCGAATTAAAACTAGTTAAAATAAAATTTTCTATCTGTAATATAAAATATACTTAACATGAAATAAACTAAGAAATAAGTAAATATTTTTATTGAGGAGGATGAACATAATGCTTCAATGATAAATTATCAACATTTGGCGTCAATTTTGTAAGGGTTAATCTTAGATCTTCTCGGCTAATGATGTCCAGTCTGTATCTTTTTTCCTTAGGAGATTGGTAACAGCGCTGAACCCCTTTTCCTCTAGGTATGACGATGGAAAGGAAATTGAAAATTTCCTCGCTATATTCCAAAATACGAGTATGTTGTTTTGCAGCCAGAATTGCTGATATCCGAGTCTTAAGTTCTTCATTGGTACTCAGTTCAGTCAGTTCCTCTTGTATTATGACATTCGTTTCTTCTATGTCACCATATGAATTAATTATCCACGGTGGTATTACCATGGTCAAAATATCCTCGAATCTAGTATCAAAATCTGATTAGAGGACATTTAAATGTTGAACGTAGGTTGAAACGTCGTCTTCCTGGCAGTTTGTCTGTGACAAACTGGGGATTTGAGAAAACTCGCCCCGTCCAATATTTTGCTTCTTTAGTTTAACTCTGGCAAAAACGCTGATAAGATGGACTTTGTTTTAATCAAATTTAAAATGTCGCCTTGTAACTGCAAATTAACCATATTGAATTCTGCAAACAAATCTGTTTGAAAGGCGATGTCTGTTTTCCATTTCATTAAATTTCTTTTAATGACACATTTTGTATTAAATAGCTTATAAATCCACGATAACGTCCAACCATGGCAGGAGCCCTATCTGACGCTACTGATATTATACTTGGTAAACGGACTGCTTTTTCAATGAAGTAATCCTTCAAAACATGAAATATTAATTCACCTTTAGTGTCGGTTATCAAAGTTCTTGAGGAGAGCAGTTCCTCGTAGATTTCTTGATTTATAACAAAACGAACATATGCCAATAATAATGTTGCATTACCAGGTAGAGTTGACTCGTCCAGTTGTATAGAGAAATGGGTCGTTTGCAAATAATTACACAAGAAGCTTTCAATATCAGAACTCATTCCATCAATACATCTTTCAACAGTATTATTGCTCAAGGGAATTCTTTCAATGATATCTGATGCAGGTTTGTGTAAAACAGTTTTTAAAACCTCTTCCACGGCTGACAAAATTAACTTCTCTCCGATAGTATGCGGTTTTCCGGATTTTGCCATAAGTAGCGAGATATTGTAAGACGCCCGCAAACCATCATCGTTTCTTTGTGACGTCGAAGCGTACATTCTGTCCAGTGTGGGCCTCCTTTTGAAGTGTATTTTGAGTGTTTGAAAGTATTTCAAATCTGTATCTGTTTTATCGGTGACATCTTCTGAGATGATCCTGCTGCTTAGATAGCGTCATCGCCCAAAATTTTGTTGCATAAAAGGCACATAGGCAATTGTTTGTCCGACAATGATGGAATGAAGCCAAATTTCAAATAATCAACACTGTACTGTCTACATTTCTTTTTAGATTTGGACATGGCATCAGTCATCTGGAGACAAAATTACATTATTTGAATAAGACATAAAAACTAGTAGCTGTATATCAAAAAAAAAATGATAGATTTTTCCGAAAACATTTCCTAATCCGAACATCTCCTTGCAGCAATTAGTTCGGATTACGGAGATTGCATTGTAATTATAATACCAGATTGCTAAGGCTTTCGAGAATAAATTATTGAGGAGTACTGAGTATAATTCTGCATGATCGAATATCAAACTATTTATAACTAAAGTCATGATTGGCGTAATTTTTAAATCTTTTCTAACAACGAGTACACAACTAAACTTCAATAAAAAATACTCTCAAACAAAATAACACTATAATATCGTGATAAACTACCTGTTTATATATTTTTGAATGTTTTCTTATCAAGAAACGAATAAACGAATTTGTCCCACATTCGTATTTATAGATTGACGAATTGAACAAGTCAGTACAAGTTAGCGAAGCTCTGAGCCTGCTCGTACAAGATGATACTGGTATTTCATTATGTGCAGCTTTTTACAAGTACAAAATATATTGCGACCACAAAGTGAATGCCCACATCCTACAACTTACACAATTTTATAAATATATATAATAAATTTTTTACTTTTTTTACTTAAGGTACTTTTATCGATAATACAATGTCTTCATATTATAAGATTGTATGATGTAAGTAAATAGGTACTATCAGTGTATGTGTTGAGATCCACTATCGTGGACCCCCATTTTTCATTTGATAGACCCCCAAAATTTTTTTTTCGCTGACGTAGACCCCTTACAAGTTGTCACAGATTTCAGGGGGTCGATATAGATCACTTTGGGAATCACCTATGTAGACCATAAAGAAAACAGGTTTTCTAGTAATCTCGTAGAACAACCATCTCGTAAAGATTTTATTGTTCTATTACAAGGGCAAATTTTTATCAGTTAATGAAAAATTTGATTTAATAACAAAATAAATGAAATAATTTGTTTGTACCTAATTTTTTAGTCTTCGAACAAAGGCCTTTTGATAATACGTTCGTTCGATTATTTGTTGCAATGTAAATCAATTATTGAGTTTCTACTTCGCTGATATGAATAGAAGTTGAACAATAACAGTGATTTCCAAGACTTTCTTAACATAAAGCAGATATTTATTTTTTATATGGAAATACCCTTCTAATGATTGGAAATATATTCCTAAAGCCCTAACACGTACCACTTTTCAATAGCTCAGTAAGATCCTTTTACATTTGCAAGTAGTAAATGAAATAAGGGGACAGTTTGCTGGAATGAATCTTATACCTGAATCGTATTGACTACAATAGTATACATAAATGAAAATGAGATTATGAATCAGTCTTCTGTTGAGTTTCGATGACGGATTCTCTGTGTGTAGAGAAGAAAGTGTTTAATTTCGAAAATATCGGAACCAACCCGCCGCCATTGCTAAATCTCTCCCGAAGAATTTTGCTATATTATCTGATTTTTTTGATTATGTTGAAAAATGAGATGAAAACACAAGGTTTAACTTTAATCTACACTTTATTTGAAAAAAATTCGACGACGTTTCGCTGAGACAGCAGCTTTATCAAGAATGAAAAACAGAATGCAGAGTATGGTATTATAAACAAATCGTAGAACAAGTTGGATGAATAACAGGAAAATCCACACTGAGTCATTGTACAGTTAGTATGAAAGGTAATAAAAACTAATTAAACAAGTTAGGTAGGGTGAGTAATTCACATCTACCTGTTCATTCAAAAGCTTGTCCGAATGTTTGTATCTATTTATTTCTAATACTTCTAGGAGATCTAATTTTGAACTTTTGATTTTATATGTAATATATCAAAGTTTTTATTGAATGAATGGTTTTCTTTTATTAGGTGGTTTGAATAATTTGAATCAGATTTATTTTTATCGAAGCTACGTTTATGCTCAGATGTTCTTATGCCAAAACTCCTATAGGTCCTACCGATATAAATTTTATCACAAGAACCGCAATTGAGTTTATGGATTCCTGATTTACTTGATTATTCAACACGATATTTATTATTTTTAATATGTCTACCTAAGTTATTAGAAGTTTTGAAAGTTATATTGAGATTTTGTTTGACGAGAAAGGATTTAATATTTTTACTTGCAGAACCGCAGAATGTTAAACTGTTGAATATTTTATAGTCTTTATGAATAGGATATACTTCATTTATTGCTTTCTGATACAGTTTTTTACGAATGATTAGATCTATCATATCTGGATTATATGAATTATTAATGGCTTTCTGTTTGATGATGTTTAACTCTTTATTATAATCTTCTACTGATAAAGGTATGCTGAGTAACCGATGTACCATACTGTTTAAAGCTGCAACTTTGTGTTGAATTGGATGTAATGAGTAGTTATGTATAATTGTATCAGTATGTGTTGGTTTACGAAAGACCGGAAAAACATGATCATTATTTTGTTTAGTGATTTTTAAGTCCAAAAAATTAATAGAATCGTTCTGTACAATGGCTCGGTGTGGATTTTCCTGTTATTCATCCAACTTGTTCTACGATTTGTTTATAATACCATAATCTTCATTCTGTTTTTCATTCTTGATAAAGCTGCTGTGTCAGCGAAACGTCGTCGAATTTTTTTCAAATAAAGTGTAGATTGAAGTTAAACCTTGTGTTTTTCATCTCATTCATATCATGGATCTACATCAAGTAACGGCCTCCACAATTCAAATGTTAAAAAAGCCTAATTCTTAAATTTTGGTGTTCCAATTGGAGATTGAGAAAAGCAGTAGGCTCCATAGTGCTGTATTAGTTGTAACGTATCATTAGTCGAGTAGATGAATCGGAAGAGAAAAATCATGCCTTTCACAGTTCCTATGGTATGATGAGAACACACTTATCATTGAGACTTAAGGCCTCCCTTTCTGAATATACATACTCTGAAATTTTCGGAACAGGCTAAGTGTCTAGGGATAACCCTAGATCAGAGAAACAACTGGAAATTACACATTGAAAAAACTCTTTCCAAGGCTACATCGTGCCTATGGGCATGCCGTAGCCTCTTCGGAAAGGACTGCGGGCTACAGCCAAAAATAACCTACTGGTTATAAGACCCATTGTCACATATGCATGGTTCGTATGGTGGACGAAATCATCAGAAATAACTACGCAAAACAAGCGTACGTGGGCATAACAGGTGCTATGAGAAGCATCCCTACTACTGCCCTGGAAGTAATCCTAAATGTCCCTCCTCTTCATATAAAATTGAAAACGGAGGCGCTGATGGCGGCATTACGGCTCCAAGACACAACAAAATTATTACCTGGTGCTCTGAAGGGACACCTTCAGCACGTAGCACCAGAAATCTTATCACAACCATTGGATATAATGCCGATGAAGTTTGATTTCCACACACCCTTTGAAGTGGCCATAGAATACGTAAAGACAAAAACGAATCAATCAGACCAAAAATCCTCCATTTGGTATACGGACGGATCAAAAACGATTGATGGAACAGGAGCAGGCATATATGGACACAAGTTCTCATCATCAGTGCCTCTGGGCTCTATAGTCCAGTCAAAATAGATAAAAAAAATTCATAAGTTAGCCAAAATTCGCATAGAGCTGAAAATTTGCAGAGACGTTAAATACATCATTATAAATGAAATGTCGAAAATCCCCTTCGATCCTATTCCTGCAAAAAATTTTATTGAAGGTCAAACATGCAAAATTTAGGTTTTTTCAATTTTTCTCCAAAACGGTAAGTTTTATTGTGAAAATAAATTGGACAAAATTGTAGATCATATTATTCTCTACATAAAATATATATATATATATATATATATATATATATATATATATATATATATATATATATATATATATATATATATATATATATATATATATATATATATATGAAGTCAGCTCTTTATTGCTTTGCATGTTTAAACTTCGAAATTGATAACACAAATGCTATTTACATCATCGATGGAGGATATCTATTACACCGTGTTGTATGGGATCGAGATGAAACATTTCATATTATTTTTGAAAAATATGTTCAGTATGTACAAAGACATTTTGGTCATAACAGTACGATTGTATTTGATGGTTATACTAATCATACGAAAAATATTAAAGCTGCAGAACAACGTCGTCGGACTACAAAAACATCACCATCTGTTGATATCGTTTTTGATCGATCTATGAAAGTTCCAACAAACCAACAACAATTTCTTGCAAATACTCACAATAAGTCTCGCTTCATTTCAATGTTATGTGAAGAATTTACAGATGCTGGCATTCCAATAAAACAAGCTGATAATGGTGTTGATGTCCTTATAATTGAAACAGCAATAGAACAATGGAAAAGTTCAAATACAACAGTCGTTGTTGGAGAAGATGTTGATTTGTTGAT
This sequence comes from Cryptolaemus montrouzieri, assembly GCA_013387265.2. Classification (NCBI taxonomy): domain Eukaryota; kingdom Metazoa; phylum Arthropoda; class Insecta; order Coleoptera; family Coccinellidae; genus Cryptolaemus; species Cryptolaemus montrouzieri. Next base: position 17,758,763 of record JABFTP020000062.1, on the reverse strand, counting down.
ATTACTGACTGCACGGACTCCAAATGATAAAATTATTTACTTTTTGAAACCTGGGAAAGCTCAAGTACAGTCAACAATATATTCATCACAAAGTCTGACTGCATATCCGAAATGTCAAGCTCATATTTTATTTTTACATGCAATAACTGGTTGCGATACTACATCAGCAATTTTTAAAGGAGGTAAAATAGCAGTATTTAAATTGTTTGAAAAACGTAATGATTTAATTGATTGCACAGAAGTATTTACAAAGATTGGTCCTTCTCCACACGACATCGTTACAAATGGAATTCGTTTCCTTCTTGCAATGTATGGTGCTCCAAAAAAAATTGATTCCATAGACAAATATAGATATTTGAGGTTTGTAAAGTCTGCTTGGAACAACAAAACAGTTCAGTTGTCTTGTCTGCCTCCAAGATCTGCTCCTGCCTTTCAACACTTGTATCGTTTGTATTATCAAGTTCAAGGGTGGCTAGACAATGAGCTGGAGCCAGAAGAATGGGGGTGGAAATTAACAGACAATTATTTGGAGCCAATTCAAACTCTACTCCCGCCTGCTCCAGAAAAACTGCTTGTAACTGCAAGACGGATTGTAGTAAGAATTGTGGCTGTCGAAATTGGGGGATTATTTTGTTCGCCAGTATGCATCAACTGTCAGGGTCAGACTTGCTCCAATATTGAAGAAAATATGACAGATAAAAATATTTATGATATTAATGAAGAGACAGTTGAAGCATCTTTTTCTTAGAACAGCGAATAGAAATTCTATAAGAAGAAAATGAAGACGAAGAAATAATTGTCGACGTAGAATTAGACAGTTATCTAATATAATAATATTTAGAAAATAAAACCTATTCCACTTTAATTATTAGCAATATTACTATTCTTGCAATCAATAGGATATGATCTGATTGAGCTTTTTTATTACAATAGATCGTGGAGTATACCTATTGGGGAAACCACGTTAAAAAAATACACCAAGTACATCACCTTATAGGTGGTGCGGAAACGTGTGCATATTATGTAAAATATGAATTTTCTAATAGTTAAAACCGCGATATCTCACGAATTGTCAGTTGTAAGAGAAAAAGTGACTGAACCATTTTTGTAGAGAATAATATGATCCACAATTTTCGTCAAATTTATTTTTACGATAAAACTCACCGTTTTGGAGAAAAATGGAAAAAACCTAAATTTTGCATGTTTGACCTTCAATCAAGTTTTTTGCATAAGTAGGATCGAAGAGGATTTCCGACATTTCATTTATAATGATGTATTTAACGTCTATGCAATTTTTCAGCTCTATGCGAATTTTGGCTAGGTCAAATGTCTATTTTGACTGGACTACTACTTCCACAATCATGCAAGCAAAAACACTTGCTGTAAACCTTTGCTGACAGCAGGGACTATGAAGGAAACTCAAAGGTGCAAAGATTTACATTTCAAAGGACAGTTAGGCAGTGGTTAAAGCCCTAAAATCTTACAGTTATCGGAGCATCTCTGTCTGGGAATGCCGTCAATCCTAGAAGCAACTTGCTGAGGGGAACAAACTTTTCCTGTATTGGGTACCTGGTCACGAAGGCATACAAGGAAATGGAGCCGCTGACGGACTGGCCAGATCAGCTGCTGGAATCCCACCCATCGGGCCTGAACTGCCCACTTAGATACCATCTCAGTAAAATGGGCAAATCGGAAACGTCAACATGCAGAATGTGTAAAGAGGGCGATGAAACTGCTGAACATATTCTTTGCAGTTGCATTTCAACTGTCCATCAAAGACATATACACTTCGGTAGCGACAAGCTAGAGCCGCACGAAGTAGAAGCGAAAGCTCCCAGGGAGATTATTAATTTTGTAAAGGATTTAGACCTACAGAAAAATGATTAAGAAGGGTTACGAACAAAAGACCAACTAGGTCGCAGAGCTGAAAGGCTTGCAAAGCCAAACAACCGCCACCAATGTAATTTTATGTAATGTATCATTGAGACGATTGCTATTTCTGCCTGACAAAGAATGAAGGGTATTACAAAAAGGCAAAGCGCAAAATGGACTATACAAATTTCCTATCTGCCATGTGACCTGTTCCTTATAATGCAAATTAACCAATGCCAATCATACCTTCAAATCCGCAAAATTTTGTTTCAAAAGATATTGGAGACTGCATCGTCGGGTAGTTCTGAAGAACACAGCACCGACCCCACTTTTACTCCAGGTAATTATCATTCATTTACAATGAAACAAAAATTACGAATTTCACGAAAAAGGCTCGGTTTTCAGCATTCTACAGTATGGAAAATTCGTTGTGTTCGTATTCTGATATTGATGATTAAATGCAGCAACTTGATATTAAGCATTGTGGTTCTATAAATGTAACGAGAAAGTCTTACGTGTCCCAACTATTCTTATTTGGATACGTCTATTCTACCAAGATATGCTATTTAGCTTTATAATACCTCCACAACAATTTTTTTTGTCGGCCAGTGTAAATATAGCGTACACATTGCATGAACGTGTTGAACTGGTAAGCAAAACCATCTTGAACGCAACGTTGGCCTAGTATGTAATGGATATCAAAATTTATAGTGAACAGTTCAGAAGTAAATGAAAAAATGAAAAATCTATTGGAATTGTAAATGATGCAGTAGCAGCTGTGACGTTATCAGGACATGTCCGAACTATGCCAATCACGTCGTCAGTTCAATATATATTTGTAGCTATTTTAACCAATCTAAAGTTCTCAGAATTTTGTATGAATAAAATTCTACTTGTACAAAAATGAATTATCTCATGAATCAAATGAGGATCTGGATCGAAGTCAACAGTTCGACTTTCTGTCAGGACTCTGTAAAATTATTTCCAATTTTTCAAACAAAATTCAGCACTCACAAGTGCATCCTCACTAGTCCCCTTATTAACAGGTATTTTCATGAATAGTTGAAAAATATATAATGCAAAAAACATATCATCTTTAGGTACAGATTTGTTCATGATATTCTTGGGGTTTTCAAGACTCAAACAGACGAATAATCCAGTTTTCTTATTTCCTAAATGCAATGCCTCATAAAATAAACTTCACTGCACAAATTGAACTCAACAGTTTGATAAATTTCCCCGACACAACCATCACTAAACTCAATAATAATCTCACCTACAACATATAGAGGAAAAAGACAGACTCAACAATCCCAATGGATTCTGCTAACCACATTACACATAAATTAGCCGCTTATAATTGTATCAAATGAATAATAAAAAACGAGTACTGTGTTTTAAGGAATTTTACTTAATAATTGCGATTCGTAACGCGTTTCACTACACCGTAGCTTCTTCAGACGAATGAATATACAGAAAAATATAAATGAAAATATAACTATAAATGTTCTTGAGTAATTAAAACTTATTGGGTTGCTTCTTCTTAAGTGGTTATTTATGACAGGTATATCCAATAAAATTAAGGAATAGATTGCTCCCCGAAAAGATTCAATAGAGGTGAAGGGCTTAAATCGACTTGTTCATTGATGAGTCTACCTGAGTGTTTGTATTTATTGATTTCTAAAGTTTCCCAAAGATCTACCTTCCAATATTTATTATCTGTATGCAAAATTTCAAACTGTGGGTCGAAAGAATGATTATTTTCTAAGAGATGATTCGCGTAATTTGAATCTGATTTTTTATTTGAAAAACTGCGTTTATGTTCCGATATTCTAATATTAAAATTTCTATGTGTTCTACCAATGTAGAAATTATCACAGTCATTGCAATTGAATCGATAAACACCTGATTTATTGTTTTTACCCGGTTTGGTTTGTTGTCAACATAAAATGTCAGCATTCAATATTTTAATTCATAGATTGATTAACATCCCGTTATCACCAGAAAATTTCAACAAAGAACTAAATTTGATTAAACAAATAGCCAAAAATAATGGTTACAATCCCAAACTAATAAATAATATTTTAAATAAAAAACAAAGTAGAATCGCATTGAATGAAGTTTACCCTGTCGATAAATTGAAACGAAAATTCAACACCTTAACCTACGTTGGCATTACAAGTGAGAAACTGAAATCATTCTTAAGTAGCAATAATTTCAACATAGCTTTCCAAACTAATAATAATTTTGGCAAATATATAAAAATAATAAAACCAAACCAGGTAAGAACAATAAATCAGGTGTTTATCGATTGAATTGCAATGACTGTGATAATTTCTACATTGGTAGAACACATAGAAAATTTAATATTAGAATATCGGAACATAAACGCAGTTTTTCAAATAAAAAATCAGATTCAAATTACGCGAATCATCTCTTAGAAAATAATCATTCTTTCGACCCACAGTTTGAAATTTTGCATACAGATAATAAATATTGGAAGGTAGATCTTTGGGAAACTTTAGAAATCAATAAATACAAACACTCAGGTAGACTCATCAATGAACAAGTCGATTTAAGCCCTTCACCTCTATTGAATCTTTTCGGGGAGCAATCTATTCCTTAATTTTATTGGATATACCTGTCATAAATAACCACTTAAGAAGAAGCAACCGAATAAGTTTGAATTACTCAAGAACATTTATAGTTATATTCTCATTTATATTTTTCTGTATATTCATTCGTCTGAAGAAGCTACGGTGTAGTGAAACGCGTTACGAATCGCAATTATCAAGTAAAATTCCTCAAAAGTACTTGTTTTTTATCATTGATAATGGAATTTTACCAAGTAAAAGCCTCCCAAATTCAAATGTATCAAATAATATTCTATTCTCCCATATAAACAGTATAAATGCAGAACAACACCCTTGAAATGATTTTATTGTTTCATTTGAAAAGATAATTTTTCTCGTTTATCAAAAATTAAATTGAAAAAAATGAAATTATTTGTTTTCACTTAAGTTTTTGTTCTTAGAAGCAAAGTCTTTCAATAAAACGTTCGTTCGATCATTTGATACGAGGTGCATTAATCATTGAGTCAATCCTTCTCTAATGTGTCTAAAACTTAAGAAATAAATATGATGTACACATTGGAAAAACGCGTTGACCAGATAAGACCTGGTAGATTCGAAGAACATCTATCCCAAGATAAAAAATCCGTATTTTTGAACATATTGAATCTGCAAATCACATAATTACATTAGATAATGTCACATATTCCTCACATATTAATTAATGGCATTAATAACTATATACCAATTATACTAACGAATCACATAACGGACCATTTCTCGACAGTGATCTGAAGCGTTAGAAATACCTCTCATAATACTAGCGAACTAACAATTAACAGAAAAGATTATGTACTTTTAAGGCCATTCTTTTCGACGATTGATTGGAAGGCTTTTCATGCAATTTCTGATGTAGTGGAGTCTACAAATGTACTTAAAATTATTATCTAGGGCAGGGGTGCTCTAACTTGAACTGCTGGCGATCTACCTTAATATTTTTAGACTACTTATGAACGACTACTTACCTAGGTAGGGTGTACCGTAGAATATATAGATATTAGGTTTCCGCACAATATACATTATATTAGTCAATGTTTAGTTAAGTCCTTCCCTATAATATCAATGAAAGAACTGATAGTTATTAAAAATTGAGGGTTTATCAGTTGTTACAAAACAAAAGAGTTACACATGGTATTAAACATAACTAACCAGCGACTTTGGGTGTTGAAGCGTGGGACTGCATGTCCTCAGCATACTTTTCATAAGATGGTACGTAACCACTGAGTGCTAATCGCAAGCATGATGACATATGTTCGTCAGGTAATCGATTGCTATCTTTTGACTTAATTATCTTCATTTAAGAAAATGCAGACTCGCAGAAGTAAGTTGACCCAAATATTGCCGACGGTTGAAGGGCGATTTGCCTTAGATTCGGATATTTATCTTCATATATAAAACACCAAAAATTTGTATCAGATGTTGTAGCTTTGATATGATTTGCACGAACTCCTTTTCAACAGAACATGAGTTCATATTAAACTGACTTGCTCTTTCAGTAGCTAATTCCTCAATGTTTTTACATAAAATACGATAACTCATAAATGATGCTATATTTGCCAATTTACTGCAATCTTAAAAACGCATTCCGAACTGTTCCAAAATATTTGATAATTCAGCCTCATACGTATCATAATTTAGCTGAGTAATCCCTGCTTTCAAAGACGAAAAATGTTTCAGATCCATTATTCTCAGTTGATCTATCATAAGTTGCAATATACTTTTGAATGCGTTTACTGCATTAATCATCTCAATAGTTTTTCCTTTACCTTGAAGCTCCAAGTTAATGGTGTTTAACTGCATTGTGAATTCAGTCCAAAATGCTGAATCAATCAGCCTTTTTCGTTTTTTAACATCTGAGTGTCATCACATCAGGAAAAGCTGTTAATTCGGGCAATAATTCTCGAAACTATTTTAGGAATTTTTCGCGTATCAACCACTTGACGTCCGTGTGAAGGACTAAAAACTACAACTTAAAGAGCCGCCGTTGCAAGCTACGTGCACAAATGGAATCCACAATTTTTGATGCAATGCCCATAATTTCCTCCGTGTTTAAAACTCTTCAACAGAAAACTTGTATATGTACACAACGCCACAAAACCGTTTTTGTTTTCAGTCATTGCTGGTGCTCCAACGGTTGTAAGGCACACTAATTTTTATATTGGTAGCTTGTATTTTTTACAAAATTGAAGAAAACGTCATATATATCTTCGCCACGGGTCTTCCTCTTCAGAGGAATGATTGTCAAAAATTCTTCCTTAGCCAATATGTCATTGAATACCATCCGAATAACAATACTCAGCTGGGCAGTGTTTGTCATATAGATGGATTCGTCAAACTATAAAGAAAATTATTTATATTTCATGATATTATGTTTCAGTTTATCTACCATATATTTACTCATAACTTCAATACAACTTGTGGCAGTCGGACGAGATAACTGAAGTTCTCTAATAGCAGACATGATTTCTATTTCATTTTTAAAATCTCCAAATAAAGTCTCACTCGCTTCAATAAATACTTCTTTAACAACCGATCCATCTTCGAGTGGTTTTTATGCGTTTCGCCAATATATGAGATAGTTTAAATAACGCGATCGTAGCAGCTTTTGATTGTTTTGCTGGTTTTGTGAACATGGTTTGTCCCTTTTTCAAACAAGATATCAAATCACATTCTTTTCGTTTTTTTAATTCAATCTGTAGTGGGAAACCCTTTTTATATTTTTTATGGACCGTTTTAGGATGCCTCTCTAAGTTACCACGCTTAGGTATTGCAACTGACGCAGGACTAATAAGACAAATGCACTTATCTCTTCGCTGCACGCATTTTGTACTATTCAATAAAAAACTTTCTATCGACGTAGTACTGCCTTCAAGTTCCAATTCCTGCAGGCGGACATTTATATCGGCGTGAACGAAAGTTTCGAATGTTCACGTCAAACGCGCCGCCCGAAATTTCTAGAAAAGCGGTAAGAATAAAACACGCGGCTATTCTTTGACAAGTACCGCGCGTTCCATTGATGAAGCCGCCTTTTGCTGCTATCAGATAGTTATTTTATTACGTAATAAATTTTTGTAGTTCAGTTACCTACTTATTAAATTTTTTTTTCTTCTCGAGATCTAGTCAAAACGCATTCGCGATCGAGACCGTTTGAGCACCCCTGATCTAAGACAGAAGTAGAGGAAAGCTGAAAACAAAACAGAAGAGAAAGGACGTCGTGGATAACCGATGCGCTCTCAAAATCTATCAATAAGAGAAATGATCTTCAAAAGGTTGGGGAAAAATGAAAATTAAGATTATTGGGGAATACTATATAAATGAACAAATGTGCAGAATCAAAACTTTATATGAATCAATTGAATTCCAGTAATGCTAGTACCTAATATATTATTTTATATTGATTTCAGTATGCATCATTTGCTTACTTAATAGCCTTATTCGTTCATGCAACAATTTCTGCAAATCGCAATATTGTAACAAATGATGGAATAATAGAAAATACATTCTTCTTTTCCTCCGATTCAGTCGTTACTAAACCATCCCATGCCTAGATACGAACTGTTATTTAGGTAACATTTCAATTTAAGAGTGAATTAAAATACAGATACACCCATAATCTCCCAACCTTTCAGACGATTCAATCAAAACACGTATATCTTTTTCATGATCCAGGGGCACATAGAGAAATATTGGGCACTGAATTATAATAATTGATTATAATGGCTGCCTCCGGGCTCTATGCTTTATTGTTCTATGGTGCCGTATTGTTTGTCGGTGTAAAAATTTTTGGATTAATTTATTACAATGAGAATTAGGGACGAGAGGGGAGGGATTTGAGATGTTCTGATTCAATTGAAATAGTTATTCAGGTCGTTGCGTAAAGAGTATAGGTAGCTTTGGGCATTCAAGGACTTTTAAAATGAGGATAATTTTATAAGTGTGTAGTATTTCTTTTTATTTTTAATTAGTTAATCCGGCAGACGTTATCCTGTCAAAATCATCCTTAGAATTATTTCCTTTCAATCAACCTTTTAGGCGTTACTAAGTTTTAACGCGATTGGCTCATTTTCAAGAAATTTTGAGAACAACTCGATTGATCTTTTCAGTGAAAATAAAAAATTAAACTGATTCAACCAAGCACGTTTTCAACTGTCAGGTAACTTTCATGTGGTTAACTACTGGAAATAAACTTACTTATATAGATACTAACCTAATTTCATATTGAGTAGTTGAGAGGAGTTAATGTCTTGCTGGCTATTAAGGGTGATTACACTTGATTTCAACAAGGTCCATTGATTCCCAAACACTCCAACAGATTCATTTTCTATCCTCTGACGCAATTATGAAGAATTTACATCTTTAGCGTAGTCGAAATGCTCAATATATTTTCTGAAATATCTTAACGTTTTTCTTTACAGTTGAAGATATTACTAAACCATCATTTGTTCAAATTTCAATCTATATTTGATTTTAAATATAATAATTCGATGTGTAAGGTGAACAGATTTCGACTTTTTAATACAACTGTTATGTGAAATATTCTGAATAGATCTCCCCTACCAAGTATTTTTTGCCTGAAGAATTCATGGATGTTAACAGATTGAAGCTAGCTTCTTTCGTTTTTGATTTATTTGCAATTTTTGAAAATTTTCACAATCAGTAAAGTGACAATACCTCCGTTTTTCTGAAGTTATGTGGAAATGGTTCTGAAATTTTTTCATTTACGTAGAATCTACGTAGGGAACAACTGAGTGCTGATCGCAAGCATGTAATGATCGCCAGTTAGTTGATTGCGATATTTTGCCTAAATTATCTTCGTTTCAGAAAATGCAGACTCGCACAAATAAGTTGACCCAAACATTGCCGTTAGTTGAAGGCCGATTTGCCTTAGATTCGGATGTTTATCTTCAGATATAAAACACCAGAAATTTGTATCAGATTATATAGCTTTGAGATGTATATATGATCTAATTTGCACCAACTCATTTTTAACAGAACATTAGTTCATATTAAACTGATTTGCCATTTCAGGAGCTAATTCCTCAATGTTTTTACATGAAAAAGGATAACTCATAAATGATGCTATATCTGATAATTTACTGCAATCATAAAAACGCAGTTCGAATTGTCCCAAAATAGTTGATAATTTAGCCTCATAAGTATCATAATTCAACTGAGGAATCCTTGCTATCAAAGACGAAAAATGTTTCAGATATTTTCTCTTTAATTAATCTATCATAGGTTGCAATTCTTCTTGAATTGGTTTGAAGCGCTTATCATCTCAGTAATAGATTTTCACTTATCTAGAAGCTTCAAGTTAATGGTGTTTAAGTGCATTGTGATGTCAGTCAAAAGTGCCAAATCAAGCAGCCATTTTTCGATTTGAAACATCTGAGTGTCATCACCTCTTTCGTCTACAAAAGCTGTTATTTCGGGCAATAATTCTTTGAACCTTGCTAGGAATTTTCAGCGACTTAACCATCTGACGTCCATATGAAGAACTAAATCAGTATGTTCAGCTGACTCCCTATCTTCCAACTGTGACTTAAATTGCCGCCGTTGCAAGCTATGTGCACGGATGGAATTCGCAATTTCTGTTGCAATCCGCATAATTTCCTCAATGTTTAAAACTTTTAAACACGAAACTTGTTGATGTAATGGACTGAAAAAATGAAAGGAAAGCTTCATTAGCTCAACACAATGCCACAAAACCGTTTTTGTTTCCAGTCGTTGCTGGGTGCTCCATCGGTTGTAATGCACACTAATTTATATATTGCTAGCTTGTACTTTTTTACAAAATTGAAGAAAACGTTATATATATTGTCGCTACGGGTCTTCCCCTTCAGTGGAATGATTGTCAAAATTTCTTCCTTGGCCATCATGTCATTGAATACCATTCGAATAAAAATACACAGCTGGGCAGTGTCTGTCATATATAAGAAAGATATGTACATGTCATGATATCATATTTTAGTTTATCCTGACTCGGGACTCCAATACGCCTTGTGACAGTTGGACGAGAGAACAGAAGTTCTCTAATAGCGGAATTAATATCTGTTTTATTTTTAAAATCTACAAATAAAGTCTCACCCGCTACAATAAATGATTCCTTCACAACCGATCCATCTTCGAATGGTTTATTGTGTTTGGCCAATATATGAGATATTTTAAATGACGCGATTGTAGCAGCTTTTGATTGTTTGGCAGATATTGTAAACATGGTTTGTTCTTTTTTCAAACAAGATATCAAATCGCGTATTTTTCGTTTCCTTAATTCACTCTGTTGCGGAAAATCCTTTTCTTAATTTTTATGAACCGTTTTCTGATGCCTCTCTAGGTTACCACGCTTAGGCAATGCAACTGACGCATGATAAATAAGACAAATGCACTAATCCTTCAATCATTATTAAAATGATACGTTTTGGATGTCTTCGCTGCACTCATTTTGTACTATTCAATAAAAAACGATGTAGTATTGCCTTCAAGTTACAATTCAGAATAACTCCAGTTCCTGCAGGCGAACATTTATATCGGCCTGAAAGAAAATGTTTTTTTTCTCGAGATCTACTCAAAAAGTACTCGCGATCGACCGTTCGAGTATCCCTGGTCTAGATTGTGTAGATTCAGAAATGCGGCCATTTGTTTAAGCATATTACTATGTTTATTTATTTCAATTACTTGCCGTGTACATTTATTTTTTCGGAATTTATGAAAAAAATATAAGAGAGACTATTACAAGGTCTTAGAGCCCAATATCTCTCTATAATATTATAAAATCACCCGTGATTGTAAACTGTCTTAATTTTTTTCAACTTTTGGAGTTACAATTAAAATTGTGAAACACGAATCTTGTGTTTGAAATTTTAATATTATAGATTTCAGTTTTGCAACAAGCACCCTAAAACACCAATGACAAGAGTGACCTAAAAATATAAACTAAATTTGATTGAAATTGTTATTTGAATTGTAAATTTGTTACCTTTTTATCTGAATATATCTTTTCCGGAGTACTTGAGTGATATTGTTCAATATTTTCTTCTATAGAAATCTTTGTTTTTCAGCACTCTCACATAATTTTCTGAAGATCGTTTTAACAAAAATTCCAATTTTATTTGTTGAAATATCGATATCGTGTATCACATTCGTTATTGCTTCTTGGATTGAATAAATTTTTGATTTCCATTTCTTTAATACATCACCAAAGATTGCAAAAAAAAGATTTTCAGAAGGAGTTTATTTTCTCTTCTTGATGCCAATCTCTGAATAGTGCATAACACTTTTCGTATTCACATTTTGATTTTTGCGTCAACAGGTTTTCGATTATATCATTAGTATAATTTATAATTTCAGGTGGAGTCTTTTCGAGTTTTATATGTAATGCATTCGATTTTTCACTCATAATCTCATTGAAACGATAAATTTTTCGAAGATAATTGTTATGACATATACTGACACGGATGTTGATTTGAAATTCATGGCAATCAATGAATTTTGGTGCAAAACTCATTCATATTGCATCATCAGAAAAACACACTAGATAATTTATCTGAATTGCAAGAATTGATATTCGAAATATATAATGAGTGCACAGAACATACTTAAGCAACTTTAGTTATTGGTTATGGATATAGAGTTATTAGGAAAAAGTCTTCATTAAACACATCCTGGACAAAAAAGTTTAGTGCATATGTAATATATTTTTGAAAAAATAAGACCTCTATTCAACAAAACCAAAGTTGCCTATTGTAGGCGAATTTCCTTTGTTACCCAAAAACCATTGGACAAGAAGAAATTTTTGCACACAGTTTTATTCTACGTAAAAAAGTGTCTATAGAATGTCGAAATCATTTTAACATAACTTCGAAAACATTTAAGATATTGGCGTTCTATTAATTTCAAAATTTTGAAACGCAAGTCTATCTGCAGCAATGAATTCCTGAAACATAAAGAACGCGATCAGTTGTGTCATTCGCCTTTATCCACAATATTTCACATAGCTGCAGTATTACAAAGTCGAAATGAGTTCACTCTGTACATCAAAGTAAAATATTTTATATCCCCGTAATCTTTGAGCTTACATAAAATTTTGTTCGATTATCTGTTAGAATCACAGAATAATTCACTTCCCGATAATATGCAAATGAATTTATATTTGTTAAGAAGCCGTGTCTGTGCCCACGCATAGAGGAGATATCTGGGAAGAAAGAAGTGTTGCTACATTATTGTCTATGGTTAGTTATTAGTTCCGTCATCAGCCGTTACGAGATGGTGCGTCGCCACCGTCGCCCGAGGATCACTCGCGCCTTCTTTGCGACTATGAGAACGATTATTGTTATTACACGCCAATTTTCTCCCTTTTGTCTTCTTCTGCTTCACATGTTGTACTCTTGCCAAGAATTCAGACGTTTTTAAATCAAAGTCACGATTCTTAACTCCCTGAATGGGAACGCCATTGCTCTTGTATATATTTGAAATTCCACAAATTTTTCAACTGGCTGATCTATTGGTTGATTTCTGTTTCATTAATAAATTTAAATCTTTGTTATTTCGAAAAGCACTGAAAATGTTATGTACTTTTGAAACCTAATCTTTAAACGAATCAATCCCGCCTATAAATCTGCGAGGATACCAGAAAACATTCTCAAAAAAGCGATTGTTACAACGATTCTGTGATAATTCTATATCCTACTTAATTATACGAACTCATAACAATTGATGAACAATACTCAACCCGAGATTCATCTCTTGCATCTAACATCTAGCAGGCCTCGCACACGGTAAGAAACAGTTGAACAGTCGACGAACAGAATCGCAGTTGGCCCGGGGCAAAGCCACCTACGACAAACATTGTTGATGTGTTTCGAGGGATCTCGCGCGGCGGACAAAAGACAGGCGAGGCAAAACAAAAACCGATCGTGATCCGTTCACGCGTGCATGTAAACGTAATGCGATGTGCTCTTTCGCCTCTTTCCTTCGAATTAGTTTCGAATTGGTCCGATAATCGATGTGAAAGTCGGGTTCACGAGAGATAATTGCCCTAAAGGTCTGTTTCCGGGGTCCAAGGGAACTTCTGGAACATCCTGGGTCTGGTGAAATTACGATAATGTCAATCTTCATTGAGTAAACACACATGATGCTGCGGGAGGTTTTTGGATCTGTTGAACAAGATATGATTTATAAAAATTAAGTATTGCCTTTCTGTATTTATAACAAATTGGATTATATACTGATATACACATATGGATCATATACTATTTTTTGCTTCATGGTTTCATATTAATTTTATGCTACGTAACAACCATAAGAAGTGTCATGAAATGTTTAAATCACAAATCGAATGAATAAGGGTCTGGATATACCAGAGCAATTTTTTGGTACCATTGATGGAATGCAATACTTATCTCGATGTACACAAGATGACACTCGTAACCATAGTAAAATGTTCATCAAGAATGTTGAATTTCTTTCGATAGTAGAATGTCGGAATGTATTTCTGGATAGATAATTGTTGTTTTGACATTTTAAATTCCTAGATATGGAAATGTATTTCTACAGTTATGTAGAATATACAAGTATGATCTTTGTTTATTGGGCTGGGTCCAAAAAAATGAATATTTTTTTTCGCTTGATACTTTAAAAAATAAGTTCCTAGACACCTCTAAGAAAGTCTCTCCAATTATGTGCTCTTTATTAAAACGGAAAGGTTCTCCGTCCTACTGTTTTCCATTTTTTCATTATTATCACAGAGGAAAAATGATATATCGCTTCCAACAACGTGCAAAATATATCGCTTCACAGATTTCGTAGGAAATTGAATGTTTTACAAAAAAGCCTTCTACGATTTTTCTCGTAAACCTAAGATATTAACGGTTCAAGTAGGGTTACTTGAGAGTAATGGGTACCCTCCCCATAAGATAGGCGAAATGCCCTCACTCGCGAAATTCCTTTTTTTCTTTGACAACATCATAGGGGGGTCAAAAGAAAAACATTCATCGATATAATGCGGATAATTTAACTTTTCACATGTCCAGGAGTGCGGAATATAATGTTAATAGTTCATTTCTTCCCAATTACATTAATATAAGAGTTAACTAAAGAATTTTTAACTCAAACTAATTTCTCGAGACTATTTTAAGTCATTTTCGCCAATTATTTTGCTTAACGGCCCTTGAGTGCTGAAAATTCAATTTTTCACATATATCGGAGTTCGGAAAATAATTAAAATAGTTTATTTTTCACAATTCAAAAAATAAGAGTCAACTAAAGATTTTCTAACTCAAACAAGTTTTTTAGAGACCTTTTATAGTTATTTTCAACTTTACACTAATCTGTGCTTGTGGCAAAAGATAACAATAGACTATCTCTCTATTTTTTATTATTATATGGGCTAACTATAACTCATTTGTTAACTTATTGTTTATCTGATTTACGTTTATCTATGCATCACATTATTTTGTGTTAAAAATGTAATAAAGAAATCTAAGGAATTGGGATTGAATGAACCAAAAGTTGAGAAAAAAGTTCAAAGTATCATTAGTATAAAGATTTTTATCAAAGAAAATATAATGAATTTCATTATTATTTGTAATGCTTATGCGTCTGTGTGCTATGTGAAGATAAACACCTCAAAAAGTCTAGGAACACTTAGCAATATCTTTAAAATATGAATTTATAGAAATCTTTCGGTTTTTGTTAGAATGTGTTGTATATAATGTATTATCGAGAAAACAAAATAATATTTGACTTCTCCAAAGCACCTATTATAAAAAAAAATTTAAATTTGAAAATGATGAAATTTGGTAAAACACAAAAACAAATCCTGAACTAATATTTTCGAAACGATATGGAAGCACTTATATTTTTCAGTACCCAGAAGGTCCACCTCTGTTGTTAATGACACTTTGGCATCGTCGCGGCATGCTCAATATTAAATTGTCTATTACATTTTGGCCTAAGTCATTCCAAGCCCCCTGAACTGCTAATCGAAGCCCCTGTTCATGATGGAAGACGTTTTGACGCAGTAGATTTCTTCTTAGGGTGTCCCAAACATGCTCGATGGGATTCAGATCTGGGGAGCAGGATGGCCACGGTAGAAGATCGATATCATTCTCTTCAAGAACGTTCAAAACAACTCTTGCACGATGAGGAGGGGCATTATCTTGTTGGAAGGGTGGATTTCGAGCCATTGTTTGGAGATACGGTACCACTACAGGTAAAACTATCTCAGTTGTGTAAGAATTTTCCGTGTGGTTGTTCTGTATGAAAACGAGGTCGTTTCTTCCACCAAGGCGTACACCTTCCCAAAACATCACTGATCCGCCTCCCTGTCTAACAACTTCTCGAGCATGATGGAGACGATTTTGCTTTCCAGGTTCCCCCCATATTCGAATTCTTCCCGAATCGAGATAAAAACTAAATTTAAATTTATCACTGAAGTGAACTGTGTCCCACCTCTCTTGATCCCAGTTTACGTGTTCTTGGCGCCAAGCTAAACGAGCAGCGCGATTACCATGGGTCAGTTATGGAACTCTTAAAGGGCGTCTGGAGTGGAGTTGACCTTCGTGCAGTCGATTTCTCACAGTTTGGTCGGAAATTTGTACATTATGAACTCGTGATAGCTGTTGAGCTAATTGAGATGTTGTGGTAGTACGATCTCTTTTGGCTTGTAAAACCAAAAATCGGTCTTGGGCGACTGTAGTAATCCTGAAACGACCTGTATGGCGTTCTTCTAAGCTACTTGTTTCATTGAAACGCCACCATAAACGGTTTATGACACTTGGACTACTTCCCAGAACCCTGGATACTTCCCGTTGTGAACTCCCAGTGAGAAATTGATGCAAGTGTTCATTTAAAAAAAAAATCATCCATATTGATCGTTCTGGATACGATATATCGATATTCAGAAGTGTTCCCTATACTTTTTTGAGGTGTTTATGAGTTTGAGTGAAAATGTTTAATAAAATATTTCGCAGAACGAAACTTCAGAAACTGTATAAAATATGAATTTAATAATCTACATAATTTTCACTCATTATTTCAGTCTTCTTCGCTATTTTCATGTTTTACAGGTATTGTATCTCTGTTTGTAAATATATCAGTTAGGTGTTCTGCCGGTTTACTAATTCTCGATTGAAATCTTCCGTACGACAAATAATAAACGAGAGCAGCCACATGAGAACAGAAATGTTTTACAGGCTTCAGCAATATTTTAATGAAATTGCGGACAGGATATTCTGATAATTGTGTCGCAGCTGTTCTTGAAATTGACGAAAAAGTCAATCATATGCTCATATCTATAATTTTGGTGTGTGTCAGAAAAAGCACAAGTGTGAGCTCAGGAAATGTAATAGGGTCTCCATACCATCTTGTATATGATTCAATAAACGAGTGAAAAAACCTGAGGAAAGAACTCGTTTCCCCGTCGCTATTGCACTGGCAATAGCTTGTCTGTTTATGTTGTGTTAGTGTCGTGTGTACAAAAAGAGTACCAAAGATATTTCTGCTTAGCCGCTTCATTCTCTCTTGCATTCCATGATTTTCAAACGAAGACAAGGGTGAAAGAAAGGGGGTTTTGGACAAGAATCTGTAACAATGGAAAAAGAAAACCAGCAAAAAAATATTTCAACAATCATACTTCTTATATGTCTAAACAAATCTGAGAAAAGAAATTACATAGCAATGAAGGTCATGAAAAGGACTAAGGAGATAATAAAAACAATACATAACCTGCGATATTTCCTCAAATTCCATCTCTGTTTGACCCAGAGAGCCCCGATGGCCAGGTTCAGTCTTCCAAGTGATGCCGATTATGATCTATAGATGTCTTAGAATCATTATGGACCCAATAATCTGGGTTTACATCGCCCATATATTATTTCTTCGTGGAACTTGTTTAATTTTGAGAAAAAATTGCAAAAAAAAATTTTGACAGTCGTTCGAAAAATATTTTTTTCTACCCTCAAAGGTAAAATAAATCAACTGACCGTAGAGGAGTTCAATGCTTCTCGATTAGTAACAAAAGTAGGATGGGTAGTGCACAGCATAGTAGGACAAAACTTCAAGCTCCTTCATAACCAGCTTCACAATTCTTTGCCACACGATGCTCAAATCTTTCGCCAAATTGCTTGTTTCTTGTACAATGTATTTGGAAGACGTCTGAATTCAGATGAAGAAGGTGCAGATGCAATAATTGAAAGAATCAAGGTGACGAAAGATTTTACTGATACATTGTCTACTTATGTGGAAGATAAGAATTGGAATAGAAAAAGTACACTCTTTCAGAATTTTGATTCCAAGGAACTCCTTGACTTTCCAGATTTGATCAATGAGGAGTTGAAAATATTCTTTACAGGTGTGTCTCATTTCAAACTTTTCATTGTAATAAAATACTCCACTTTCTACCAATAATTAATTTAAATATTCAATTACTTTTACAGGATCGTACCAATTGTCTCAAGCAATTTCTTACTTATCAGAAATGCTGCAAGAAGAGGATACATTGTTTTTGAGTTTCGCCAAATAGCAGCCACAAATCGTTAGATTCGAAGTAAAATCACGCCATGTAAATAGTAGAACATACAAGTGTTATGTGCATTATGAGCCTAACAATAACAGTTTGGACGGTATAAGACGTTACACTTGTTGTGCAAAATGGAATAGAACGATAGGTACTTGTTCTCATGTGGCTGCTCTCGTATATTATTTGTCGTACGGAAGATTTCAATCGAGAACTTTTAAACCAGCAAAGCACCTAACTGATATATTTACAAACAAAGATACAATACCTGTAATAGATAAAGATAGCGAAGAAGACTGAAATAATGAGTGAAAATTATGTATATTATTTTATTTTATCATACATTTTTCACTCAAACTCATATCTTCACATAGCACAGACGCATCAGCATTACAAATAGTAATGAAAATCATTATATTTTCATTAATAAAAATTTTATACTAATGATACTTCAAACTTTTTCCTCAATATTTTTGGTTCAATTAATCCCAATTAATTGGATTTCTTTATTACATTTTCACATAAAATAATGTGATGCATAGGTAAACATAAATTAAATAAACAATAAGTTAACAAATAATCTATAGTTAGCCCATATAATAATAAAAAGTGGAGAAATAGTTTATTGTTATTTTTTTCACAAGCCCAGATTAGTGAAAAGTTGAATTTTCAGCACTCAAAGGGCCGTAACACGAAAGAATTGTCAAAAATAACTATAAATGGTCTCTAAAAAACTTGATAAAAAACAAGTACTGTGTTTTAAGGAATTTTACTTAATAATTGCGATTCGTAACGCGTTTCACTACACCGTAGCTTCTTCAGACGAATGAAAAAATATTTGAACATAAAACTTCTATAGGAGTTAATTTTATGAAAGATACTCAAATTTGTGTAAATTTCCCCAAAACTCATAAGCTTAATCAACATTTTTCGAATTATTGATCAAAAACTGGAAAAATTGGTACTCATTGATGTTTGACGATGAATATCTTGTAAATGCTTAATTTAATCGAAAAATTGTAGAAGACCGTTTTATAGAACAGTAAAAATTCATGAGAAAAGAAAAAATTTACCTTGGAATAATCAAACTTCAACCGTTTACATCTTTTGAAAAGTTAGGTTTACGAAAAAATCGTAAGAGGCTTTTTTGAACAACATTCAATTTCCTACGAAGTAGTTGGAAGTGAGATATTAATTTTTCCATGTGATGGTAAGAAAAAAATTTAAAAGTGTAAGGTGGAGGACATTTCCGTTAAATTAAGAGCTCATACTTGGACAGACTTTCTTCAACACAGTCTTACAACAGTTTGCTGCTACTGTTTAGGAGATATAAATATCCTTGCAGCTGCTCCGCTTTCGTCGCGTTTTCTACCATTTGGCTATGGAATTTCAGGTCTTTATCTATTAATACTCCTAGGTATTTTGTTTCGTTTTTATATTCCACTCTCTGGTTCGCTATCTGTAGTTCTTCCGGTTTCTTCGTGTCGTTCTTCTGTTCTTATTGTCAAAGTATACTGGAACTGTCTTCTTTGCGTTGACTTCGATTCTCCATTTTTCGAAGTATTCTACCAGTTTATCGGTATGTTCTTGTAGTTTATTTGTTATGAATTTCTTGTTCCTGTGCGATTTATAGATTGCTGTGTCGTCAGAAAATTCTGCTATCTTCGAGTGTTTCATCTGAGATATGTCCGAGATGTATATATTGAACAGTAGAGGTCCCTGTATTGATCGTTGTGGGACTCCGGCCTCTATTGGTCTTTTTTAAGATTGAGCATTTTCTATAATTCTATAAACTTCCTGTCTTTTGAGTACGATGCCTTCACGTTCACTATCTTGTTTGGGAACTTCGTTCTTTTCATCTTGTATATAAGTGCTTCATGACAGACATTATCGAAATCCTTTTCTGTCTGGAAATGTTCCTGATGTTGAATTTGATATATTCATGTTGCGTCGTTGCGTGTCCACTTCTTAAATCTAAACTGGTGGCTCGGTATAATGTTTTTTCTGTTCCGCAAAGCTTCTCAATTTTTTGTATATAAAGTTTTCTATGAGTTTGCTCATTGAAGACAGCAGGCTTATTGGTCTATACTTGCTGATTTCGTTATTTGGTTTCCCTGTTTTTGGTATCATTATTGCTTCTGCTGTTTTCCATATGCTTAGGTAGTGTTCTGTTTTCATCACTCCTTTCGCAATTTCTTCTATCGCTTCTCCTGGTAGGTTTTTTCAAGTCTGTTTTTTTATTCCATGGATATCAGAGGCTTTCCTACTTGGTGTGCTATAATTTTTTGTACTTCTTCTTTTGTTATTTCCATAACTTCTTTGTTTTCATTTGCTTCTTCTCTTCTTCTTCTTCCTATAATTTCTACATTTCTATTGAAAGTCACGTCTTGGTTCAGACTGTTGGTCTTAAATTGTTCTTCCAGAGAATCTATCTACTCTTTATTCGTTGTAGCTACCGTGTCGTTTCTTTTTAAATAGGGAAATTTGGTTCTCTTCTTTTCTCCTATCAGTGATCCTGCCATTTTTCAGAGGAAGTGATCCTCTGTTGTTAGAGCCCCTTCTTCCTCGTCCCACTCTTCGTTGAACATCTACCGGATTTCCTCTTTTTCTTTGTTATTTATGTCATTTAGAATCCTCTTGCCTTCGAGAAGCATCGTTCTCATGTATTTCTGTTTTGCTCTTTTCGTTTCTTCGATTAGGGCATGTATATTTGTCGGAAGTGGTCTGCCGGCGTTCTTGTTGCTTTTATTTCCGCGCCCTTCATTCTGCTTTCCAATTCTTGGATTATCTTATCAACTTCCTTTCCATGGTTTCTTTGAACATTTTTCAGTTTGTTCTTCCCCTTTTCTTTCCTATGTTTTCTGCCTCTATGTGTACTTCTGGTATCACTGACGAGTGGTCCGAGTTTATGTCCATGACTACTTTCATTTCTGTCTGACAGGGCACATTTTTCAGCATTGCTATATCCAATACGTCGACGTTCGAATAATCCGTTACTGGTGATTCTCTATTCATTAGTCTACAGCCAGGAAATGAGGACGGACCAGTGTAATATCTGCTATTATAATTTATGATATTCTCTTGATACCATTCAGCCATTGCTTATAATCCCCTGGTTGTATAAACTATGATTTTCTCAACTTAGAAGGCTGAAACATATTTTTTTTGGGGATTCGGGAAGCCTAAGATTTTGGCATGCTACATCAAATTAAGATAGATTCACAGTAATAGTACCTAAAACTTCGATTATATCATGTTCATTATCTTCTCCAGTGAAACTTTTTCCTCTGAGTGATTTAGAAGAACCAGTGTATATTATATTCTGTTTTAAATTTCAGAATACTTACTTTTAGGGAAACGGACAGAATAATTTTCCCAAAAGGGGTATCAGAATATCAGAAGATTGTTAGCTTATTATTTGTGAATCAACAATATAGATGAATTTGTCATTTTTATAGTGAGTATAGATTTGAGAAAATTGATCAGCATGGATTTGTTAGCTTGGGTGGATAGAAGAAGGATCAAGGAATTTTTAAACAGTCTACACATGTCAAATATTCATTGCGTTGTTTGTATGATTTTTTCAATTTGGCCTTTTTCAAACAGCAATAACTCAATTTTTTCAAATTGTACGTGCCAATTTTTATATCGCCATCAAATGGAGCCTCAAATTTCAGATGGAATTGTATCAGCATGTACCATACCCATCTCTTATAGTTCCGAGATAATTTGGGAATATATTGAATTTTGATGATTTTGCAAGAACTAACAGAGAATGCTTTGAAATATTTGAATCAAGTAGCTGAACTGGCTACGCTCACCTGACAGGTGATTAAAATCAATGTACTTGTCGCTTAGTTCATTCGAATTTGATATCTCAAGAAGAATTGTTATTTCAAATTGAAAATATCCAAAAAATACAACACATTTGGAATAAAACCACTTGTTATTCAAACGAAAATATATTTAATCTTTTTTTTTAATTCATTTTAGACTGTCAAACAGTAGTGGGTAGAAATTGCAGGCTCTTCAATAACCAATTTCCAAATTTACCGTCTATGAGTAAATTAAAATTTCGAAACATTAGAAGCAATTTTCTACAATTCGGATGAATAAATATTGTAGGAACTAAGCGAAAACCAATCATCGAAGATAATTACATTAATACGAATAAATGATAGCAAACATCATAGGAGAAAACTAATTTACGATCTGAATAAATGTTCAATATGGGCCCCATTTTGCTCGATACACTTGACAGCTCGTATACGAACATGATGAGTGGCCCTTCTAGTTTCCTCAGGATCAATATAACGAAAAACATTATGAATGCGCTCTAGTAACTCTTCTTTTCTCCTTAGTGGAATAAGATACACTTCACACTTCACTCTTGATTTTGCCCCATAAATTAAAATCAAGGGCGTCAGGTCCGGAGAACGCGGAGGCCATAAATTTGGTCCTTGATAACCCCACTATCTATCCTCGAACATTTCTGTCAGTTGCCGTTCTACAGCTCGTGTTTTATGTGCTGGAGCACCATCCATTTGGTAATTGCAATCCCTCAGAATGTTAAGGGGAAATCCATCTAAAAAATTAGCTAATGTTCCACTCAAAATTTTCAGGTACCTTTGTCCATTTAAATTTTCCTCATAAATGTGATAAGCCAACAAATCATTCATTAAAATTGCAAGAACGTTCACGCTGAATTTATTTTGGTAATCAATAACCTCAATGAAATGTGGATTTTCTGTGGCCCAAGAATGTCGATTTGTCCTGTTGGTTATTTCACTTTCATTGAACTTGACTTCATCAGACCATATAATTTTTTGCAGAATTGTCTCATCTTCTTGAAGCCGAATTAATAAATTTTCACAGAAATTTAGCCGATTGGGAAGGTCGGTTAGGTTAGATTTCAATTTTTTTTTTTTTTTCAATTTTTGTAGTTTACAGAATACGGGTGCATGTTATGTTTCTTAAAGATCCTTTACATGGAAGTATAACTCAATCCAATATCCATTGCTGCTGACTAAATGGACGCATGTGTCACGAAAATACGCTAGCGTATTAATTTGATTTTCATCATCCTCGAGAATTGGTTTTCTTCTAGTTTCTATGTATGTTGTTCCTCCAACTTGTAGAAAATCGCTTCTTATCCTTCGAAATTTTGTTTTACTCATGGGCGCGACATTTGGATATTGGTTATTGAATTGCCTGCAAGTTCTATCCCCCACTTTTTGACATTCGCCATGAATTAAGAAGAGATTGAACATATCCTCGTTTGAATAATCAGCCATTTTATTATCAATCCGGTGTTTTTCAACAATTTTCACTTCAAATTACCAACAATTTTTGTTGAAATATCAAATTCGAATGAACGAAGTGACGAGTACATTAATTTTAGGCACCTGTCAGGTGAGCGTAGCCAGTTCAACTACTTGATTCAAATATTTCAAAGCATTCTTTGTGAGTTCTTGCAAAATCATAAAAATTCAATATATTCCCAAATTATTTCGGGACTATAAAGGATGGGTATAGTACATGCTGATACAATTTCATCTGAAATTTGACGGTTCATCTGATGGCGATATAAAAATTGGCATGTGCAATTTGAAAAAATTGAGATATTGCTGTTTGAAAAAGTCCAAATTGAAAAAATCATACAAAACAACGCAATAAACTTTCGACATGTGTAGACTGCTTAAAAAATTTCCTGATCCTTCTCCTATCTAACAAAGCAAAAGTTGTGTCTGTAGTGCAAAAGATTTACGAGCTGCAATTTTTTTAAATGTTCCTCAAAAATCGAGTTTATAACAAAAATAATTAAATCTGTTAACAGTTTTGACAGATAAGTGCCAACAACTTGGGTATTTTATGCCTGGCTCAAATGTTGGTTCTAGATGTATAATAAAAAAGGTAGATTGCCATTTGAAATAACAAAGTGATGACCCACTTCCGGTAGAACCGGCAATGGTATCACTTCGAAAATATTTAACCTCAATTGGAAATCGCTAGTTATGGATGCGTATAAAACTTCAGCTTGGAACTCAAAAAAATTTTAAGGGATATCCCGGTGGATATACCTTCATTATTCATTGAACATACACTTGCGTCCCATAATTGAATGTCGTTATTTTGGCCAAATATTCTACTAATCGAATAACACAAAAAGTTCTCAGCAATATCGATCGAAAAATTATTCCTAAGGAAATTACAACCAAATAGTTAATTGGTTAATTGGTAGATCCGTAGCGAAGCCCTTCAGCACTAAAGTTTACTTCAGGGATATAATTAATCCAAGAATCACCTCAGTGTGGTACATGTTTAGGAATACCCTTTATTATGTAAAATCTAACCAAAATAAAACCAAATGCGAAGAAAACATGAATGTATGCACCCGTACAGCACATCCCTCTCAAAACCTCGAATTCGCCACCCTTATCGCCAGAACACAGCCATTCGAACCCTATTAAACTATGTTGCACTTGATATCAATCTCTCCCCGAGATTGCATGTGGAAACGGTCGGAAAAGGGGTAAAAACAAGGGTCCCACATATTTAGCATATGTACTGAAATTCGAGAAGTTTCAGACCCTGTCTGGAGCGTTGAACCTGCATTTTTAGACACTTACGTGTAGAAATCAGACTAATTCATTTTTGGTGGAGATTTATTTCGCCCTATTAACATAAACATGACGTGACCTGAGTTTTTACAAGATATTTTCTGCATAAAGTATTTGTCGAATATGTTCGATGTTGTGTGGTGCCTACTGAATGTTTGTGTTCTGATGTTCGTGTAGAATTTTCACCATTAAATTATTGCTTCATGTGGCCGAACTAGGAAAGCTTTTTGCGAAATTTTTCGATGAACTACATTATTCCCATACGTTTGAAGTAATTCTTTTATTAATTCGTAAGATGTTTTAGAATTTGGATGGGTGAACAGAATCCACCAAATTCGATGTTTACTTATGTATACTCAATATGTTTTCGTTCGAGGCAAGTGTAGACAGTATCACATTAATAAAAAACAAGTACTGTGTTTCAAGGAATTTTACTTAATAATTGCGATTCGTAACGCGTTTCACTACACCGTAGCTTCTTCAGACGAATGAATATACAGAAAAATATAAATGAGAATATAACTATAAATGTTCCTGAGTAATTAAAAGCTTATTGGGTTGCTTATTCTTAAGTGGTTATTTATGACAGGTATATCAATAAAATTAAGGAATAGATTGCTCCCGAAAAGATTCAATAGAGGTGAAGGCTTAAATCGACTTGTTCATTGATGAGTCTACCTGAGTGTTTGT
Source organism: Cryptolaemus montrouzieri (assembly GCA_013387265.2). Classification (NCBI taxonomy): domain Eukaryota; kingdom Metazoa; phylum Arthropoda; class Insecta; order Coleoptera; family Coccinellidae; genus Cryptolaemus; species Cryptolaemus montrouzieri. The sequence goes on along the minus strand of JABFTP020000062.1, from coordinate 17,733,438 downwards.
ATTTATTGATTTCTAAAGTTTCCCAAAGATCTACCTTCAATATTTATTATCTGTATGCCAAATTTCAAACTGTGGGTCAAAAGAATGATTTTTTCTAAAAGATGATTCGTGTAATTTGAATCTGATTTTTATTTGAAAAACTGCGTTTATGTACCGATATTCTAATATTAAAATTTCTATGTGTTCTACCAATGTAGAAATTATCACAGTCATTGCAATTCAATCTATAAACACCTGATTTATTGTTTTTACCCGGTTTGGTTTTATTATTTTTATATATTTGCCTAAATTATTATTAGTTTGGAAAGCTATGTTGAAATTATTGCTACATAAGAATGATTTCAGTTTCCCACTTGTAATGCCCCAATACCAAACCGGGTAAAAGCAATGAATCAGGTGTTTATAGATTGAATTGCAATGACTGTGATAATTTCTACATTGGTAGAACACATAGAAATTTTAATATTAGAATATCGGAACATAAACGCAGTTTTTCAAATAAAAATCAAATTCAAATTACGCGAATCATCTCTTAGAAAATAAGCATTCTTTCGACCCACAGTTTGAAATTTTGCATACAGATAATAAATATTGGAAGGTAGATCTTTGGAAACTTTAGAAATCAATAAATACAAACACTCAGGTAGACTCATCAATGAACAAGTCGATTTAAGCCCTTCACCTCTATTGAATCTTTTCGGGAAGCAATCTATTCCTTAATTTTATTGAATATACCTGTAATAAATAACCACTTAAGAAGCAACCCAATAAGCTTTTAATTACTCAAGAACATTTATAGTTATATTCTCATTCATATTTTTCTGTATATTCATTCGTCTGAAGACGCTACGGTGTAGTGAAACGCGTTACGAATCGCAATTATTAAGTAAAATTCCTTAAAACACAGTACTTGTTTTTTATTATTGATAATGGAATTTTACCAAGTAAAAGCCTCCCAAATTCAAACAGTATCACATTCATAATGAGACTATTATTATGAATGTGATATTGACTACTCGGAGATCCGTTGTTAAACTGGGTTTAGACGTAGCGCACAGGTGACAGGCGGCCTCACCCCCGTCGCCTGGTGTGATACCAAAACATCCAACTAAATTGGTCAATTTTGCGACTAAGTTTAGGGATCTGGCGGATGATCCGGTTTCCAGGGTGTGAAGGATTGGCAACGAAGCATGATGAGCTCTTCTGGTACAAAATCATCCGTAGTAAGAATAGTCTCCCATTCGGATCTCCGGGGGTGACTGCCTCGAGGGGGGACTGCGGGTAAGTCGAGCACTCCTCCGGCGAATTGACTAATTTATTCACGTTCTAGAAAAGACAAATTCTTGATAGAGTTCTGCAATATCAAAGAACTGGGGCACAACAACCTGAATGTCGATGCAGTCCACAAGCATCTGCAAAACGCACAACCCCATGTGCTGGCCCTAACCGAAACCCAAATTAGTCAAACAATTTACGTATTTACGTTTTATTGGGTATGAGTTACATACGAGATTTAGGTTTAAAGGGGGCCTTTGTATTTTCGCCAGATCGGATGTTGCATGCCAGCGAAAGGATACGATGGAAGACGACGCTTTCGACCTTGCGTGGTTTGAAATCTATTTGCAGGATAGAACACTGTTCTAATGCTGTTTATATCGCTAGCCAAACGATATTCACTTCCCTAGACAGTTTCAGTATCTAGGTGATAAGATGGATTGGATTCAGACACATCATCCGGCAGCTGAGATCATTGTACTGGATGACTTCAACATTCACAATACCTGTAACGTGCTAAAACACGTCACAACAATTTGAATTAAAACACTTGATTCCAGTCAACCCTCTATCTGTGCCACGCCATTGATGCGCATATTCCGGCTATCGGATGATATGTGCTACCAGCTTTGCTTCAGATTCTTCATTGTGCTTTCTTTTCTTTGCCGACCTTTGGACTAATTAGTTGAACTTGAAAATCATCGTTGATTGTATTTGAAATAATTAATTTATATAAAAGTTCTCTAGTGAAAATTAGAGATATACCTTCATCTTAAATACTGTGTAGTGAGCTAAATCAAAATATAGGGTATATTGAAAGTTCATCTAGCAAAACGCCGTACTCAACCTTGAAAATCTGATTTTCATTTTTTCCTTACAGCATTTTTCCTATTAACTGCTTGAATGCTTTACTGTAACCATTAAAATTCAAATTCTTCTCTACAGAATCTGTCTTTTTCTCACGATGGATTTCATAATCGTAATCCTTTAGTTCTTACCATCTTTTTTAATGACCTTGATAAATTTCTCATTAAATAACTCGATCAAAAAGTTTTTTCGAGTAGAAACGACAAAGGTAACTCAAACTTCAATATTCAATCATTATTTCCTTCACTCTCAAGTAATTTTCGTGAAGTTATCATGTAAATCATGAAATTCTTTTAAATTTTCAGAATAGTTGCCAAATATCTGTGATTTTTCATGAATAGTTTTTGTAGATGCTTCCTCGATTTGTATGTAGCTTCTATTTTAATTGTAAATAGTTTTTGTAGATGCTTCCTCGCTTTTTATGTAACTTATCTTTTAATTCTATGACCTACCTGAACAGCTAGCATAAGTTTACTTTTTAGAACCTCTGTAATTTTCCTGTAATTCTCATCTACAAATAATGTTAGACACACTTTATTTTGTTACTTTAAATTCCCTGGTTCAGCTGATTGTTACGTTAGAGCATAGAATATGTTGGTGATTCTAATTTATGAAATTTAGTCGTAGGTAGACAGTCGTAGGTGAAGAGTCGTAGATGGAAACTCGTAGGTGGAGCTAAGAGGTTGAGATATAATTTATAGCTGAAGCCCTGAAATTTAGATGGATTCGAGTTGAGGAGTACTTCATTGACTTGCCTTCCAAGATTTCAGTGACAATTATTGAATTAGAGTCTCATTGCTCGTTTTTCTCTGGGCTTAACCAGTAAAATTTAACTTTGTTACATACCAACTAGCCCCGCCACTCCAATAGAACAGATGAAGTGGAAAGACAGGCTGAAACTTTCGCAATCGTCCATAATTTAACGCAGCTAGTCGACGAAGCGACAAGAATGCCTGATCTCCCAACCGACTTCCCGAATATCTTGAATCTCTTTTTGATTTCAGATCTAGATAATTTTGGAGTGGAGGTCTCAGCACCGCTAGGCAACTCAGACCACAACCTTATATCTGCTGCTGAAACCATTGTGCTGCCGCTAAACCAAGAACCTAAACCACCAAGATGCATTTGGCAATATAACCATGCTAATTGGGATGAGCTGCGTGAATTCTTTTCATGCTTCCCATTCAGTAAAGTTTGCCTTTAGATCCTGACATCAGTGTGTGCACTGAATCTGTTACACAAATCATTCATGCAGGAATGGATCTCTATATCCCTCATTCCATGGAAAGAACAACAGCAGAAAAGCCATTGTTCAACAAAGACTGCGAAAGAGCTTCTGCAGCCAAGAGCAGAGCTTACAAGTCATAGAAGATAAATCCAACAGATGAAACCAGAACAACCTTCGTACGAATACGGAACGTATGCAACCTGAGAACTGAGAGAGCAAAGACCAATTTCAACGAGAGGGTAACTAATAAACTCGTTGAACAGGCAAGCGGGACTAGACAATTCTGGTCTATGGTGAAGACTGTCTGTGCCAACTTCTGCATGTCTGCGTTTCTGCCTCTTGTTAGAGAAGACGGAAGTACCGCATCATCTCGGAAAGAGAAGGCCGATCTCGTTGCTCTCTTGTTCTCGAAGAATTCTGTGCTAGATTCATCTAATGCAATACCACCGAATATTCCATCTAGTATTCTTTCATGGCAGAAATCAAGTTCAGTGTCCGCACTGTGAGACTGGCTCTCGAGCAGCGGAACTGCAAGAAGGCAGTTGGTCTAGACGGAATACCGCTAATCGCTTTGAGATACTGTGTTTCGAACTTGCACCCATTCTTTCGTCTGTCTTAGATTTATTATGAAAGCCAAACTTTCCCCAAAGAAAGGAAAGGAACCCTTACCTCAAAACTACTACCCTGTTGTTCCTAATCCCATTATGTCCAAAGTGATGGAGAGAGTCACAAATTATGAACCCATTGAAAATCTTGAGTTGCAGAGAATTATCAACGACGCTTAGCATGGTTTTCGTAGGCAAAGATCGACTGGAGATCTGCCCGCCTATGCCACTCACTTTTGTACATTAACGATGGAAAAGCATGGGGAATCTGGAGAAATAACCCTCGAGATCTCTGACGCCTTCCATACGGGTTGGCATGTAGCCTTGTTGACTAAACTTGCTGCATATGGGCTTCCCGAAAAATTTCGGGGTTGGATAAGTAACTTTTTTTTCAAATTGATCAATACAAGTTGTGGTCGACGGTATAACATCTGATTGTTTCCGGTTGCTAGCAGTAGTCCTCAGGGATTCATTCTCTCGCCAACCTTGTTCTGTTGCATATAAAAGATCTTCTGTCATCTACAGAGAACAAGATCTTCGGTTTTGCAGACTATTGTACACTGGTTTCGTCTTTCAGTAGTCTGCGACCGATTACAGCTGCGGAATCTCAGCGTCATAGATGTCAGCAAATTAACAACTTAAGCTCTGACTTACAGAGAATATCTGAGTGGGATCAGTTGAACCTGGTGAGCTTCAACGTGAGCAAGACGAAAGCAACTACGTTTTCTAGAAAGGTCCTCGCTGGAGAACCTCTTTTAATGATGCAAGGCCAACAAATTGCATCCAAAGATTCGATGCACCTTCTCGGGGTAACGGTCAACTCCGTATGTATCAGCAATAGCAAATTCGCATCAGCTGAATTTAGTTTTCTTTTCAGAGCCAAGTGATAGTTCATGTCATCTCAGCTGTTGCTTCTATATAAGGCGTAGATTCAAGTTGTTTTGGAATATCACTTCCTGCCGATACTTTGACTAATTATCTTTTAGGAGTTGCTTGAATCTCAAGATGAAGGTTTTAGTGAAACCGATTTGGAACGAATTTCACAGCCTATGAAACATGAGGCTCCAACAACCTCGTGATATTTAATTTGAAAACTTTTAGTGAAAAAGAATAGCAAATGAGTTTTATGATTTCTTTCAGAGAATTGTCTTTTGAACAAATGATTATTTCTTAGAGAAAAATTGCTTATGCCACTTCTGAATATGAGTCTGAATTAAAGGAGCTTTCAAAACTGTCAAGCAAGAAAAAAGTACAGAACTATTGCCTAAGCCTGAGGATAATTATTAATCAATATGGTCTAAATTCCAACTAAATTAATGTTTTTGAATATTTAATTTTTATTTTGTCTTCTAGGAATGTATTCTCTATAATCCCATATGAATTACTATTTCATATTCACAGTCATATTATCAATTCCAAGTCCACCAACATCCAACAATCAACTTTTCTAACTGTAGTTCCATGAGGAAGCCACATATCTGGTGTCGAAACTTTGGAATGATTGAAAGAAAGAGTCTTAAAGATCTATTCGTTGTTTTATTTATGAGAAGTCCGTTGTTTGTTGGGAAAGTTGATTATTCCACCATATTCAACGTTTCTGTTTTCATGGCATTTTTATTCAATGTATACCTCGAAAATAAAAGACTTATACTGTGTAGTACACATAACCAAAGTTATATCACCCGATATTTTGAATATTACCTCAGGGATTTTGAAAATGGATCCTTTTAAAGGTACTCCAATTGAAAAAAGGAATAAATTAAGGTTCATTTTCAGAAAGAAACATATAATAGTAGATAAGACTCTTTCATGAAAATTGTTTTCTCACGGAATAGGTGCTTTTTTCGACCTCAGCAGCTTGTATTACCTCTTCTTGCCCTGACATAAGCCTGAATCCATCTAGGCATGCTTTGGATTAGGTTTTCAACCTCCTCTGGGGTGAAATTCTGCCACTCCTCTGTAGCGACTTGTTGCTGTTGGTGGGGTTATTTGATTATCCTCGCACGAATTAATTTTCCTTTAGAGATTATTCTATAAATGTTCAACAGGTTTAGGTCTAGAGAGCATATAACCTTCTCTGGGTGATATTCTACCACTCTTCTGTGTTGGATAAGCTGTAGGACATTCCTGGCGCAATCTAATTTCCCTTCTGGGACTATTTGAGCAAGCTGGCCATTCCAAAATAGCGATTCCTCTGTTTCAAGATAATGTCGCGCGAGGTTTCCGGTTTGCGGAGGAGCATTATCTTGTATAAGAGTGAAATTCTCAACGTGGGCACCTCGCCAGAGTTTCACTTTGGGCTCCATCACTAAGTCCACCTAATTTCTAGCCGTTACACTCGCGGGAAATGAAATCAAATTTGCTTTGCCTCCCAGCATAACCCTAAAACATCACACTGTCGCTTCGGTATTTCGGAATTCGTCTTGCTGCTCGTAGTCTAGCTTGTCTTCCACGACCCCTTACAACCCGATTCCGGTGGTCTGATCGAACACCAATTCTGGTCTCATCCGAAGAAAGAACATTTCGCCAGTTCTCAATAATCCAATTTTACTGCTCGATACACCAATTAGGTTTGTGAATTTTTGGTTATCCGGTTAGCTCCGGAACTCTTAAAGCCTTCTGCTGTATAAACCCCTCGAACGAAGTCTTTGACGTATCATTTCGATTGATACACTGATGCCTGTTGATTCCAGAAATTACCTCTGTAGTATGTGGTGCGACGCACTAGGGCCTTTTCTTGCAATTTGGCACAAAAAGCGATCCTGCTCTTCAGAAATGATCTCCCTACGAATTCTTCTAGGCCTATTTTGCAGAGATTGTAGGTTCACGTATCGGGCGTAGGTTTTCGAAATCACCCCCTCATTGTGGCAGCTATATCCCTCTGTGTCACCCCTTTTTCAAGAAGATCAATTATCACAGCTCTACAAAAAAAATTTCTTTTATTGTTGCCCTGGATATCATCGCAAATTTTTATGTTTTCAAGTGCCCAGATTACGAATATATTCATGAAAGTTCTCAATGTGCTCGTATTTTCATGATTTTTGCATTTCTTATATTTTGAACAATTATAAGTTTGTTAGAAATAAAATTTAATTTTCCAGTCATGATTAGGCTTCTGCGCAACTTTTTCGCGCATACAAACATCACCTGATCCCCACTCTCAGATCCCTTGCTCCACAGAACAGCTGAGATCTCAGTTATTTGACAATATTGAAGTACATATACACGTAAATCTGGATAAAGTGTCATGGATTAATATTTTGTTTCAAATACTGAATGTCCATTCTTATATATTTGTCTTCTAGTCTAAAGTATGAGTTCGTCACGAAGAAAGTGTAAATATTGTAGTGATTCATTTTGTTATATTTGCGGTGTTTATATACCAAAAAAAACCAAAAAGAAATATCACAGACTTTGTCAAGGAGACTTATGTTGAATATTTTGGTTTCAAAATGGACAAATTAGGTAAACCATGGGTTCCTAATAGAGTTTGTAAGTCCTGTGTTGAGTCTTTACGGTTGTGGAAAAAAGATGAACGTTCTGGATTAGACTTTGGTATTCCTTTGATCTAGATGGAGCCTACGAATCATTTAGATGATTGTTACTTTTGCGTAGTAGATGTTAAAGGTTTTAATCGAAATCAAACGTGGAGATACCCAGACTTACAGTCTATGAAATGTCCGGTTCTACACAGTGAAAATTTCCCTCGGCCCATATACATTTCAAAAGTAATTCGCATGCCCTCAGAAACAATGATGTTACCAAATTCACAGCAATCGGTACCATCTACTAGTGGAAGTGAATGGGAAGGTGAAACATCTACGCCAAAGTTATTTTCTCAAAATGAACTCAGTGATTTAATACGTGATCTCAATTTATCAAAACAAGGATCAGAACTGTTAGCCTCAAGATTGAAAGAAAAAAAAATATTGGCACCAACAGTAACAATTACAACATACAGAACGCGAGAAAAGAGTTATTACAATTTTTAGTGGAAATGAAGGATTAGTGTATTGTAATGATATCGCGAAGCTGCTTATAGACATGGGTTTAAAAGAGTACAAATCTACTGAATGGCGCCTTTTATTGATAGTTGCAAAAGAAGTTTAAAATGCGTCTTATTGCACAATGGAAATAAATTTTCATCAATTCCAATAGCCCATTCAACGAAACTCAAAGAAGAATATGAAAATATAAAATTAGTTTTAGAGAAAATTAAATACTCTGAGCATCAATGGCCGATCTGTGTGGATTTAAAATGGTTAATTTTTACTTGGCCAACAAAGTGGATATACAAAATACCCTTGCCTTATTTGTATGTGGGATAGTAGAGCAAAGCAACTTCATTGGGAACAAGATGTTTGGCCTGTAAGAAATTCTTTAACTGTCGGTAAAGCCAACGTAATAAGGAGCCGCTGGTGAGCAGAGACAAAATCATACTTCCACCATTACATATTAAGTTAGGTATGATCAAGCAATTTGTAAACGCGTTGAACAAAGACGGAAATTGTTTTAATTACATTTGCAGAAAATTTCCGAAGCTTAGTATGGAAAAATTGAAAGGTGGAATATTTGATGGTCCTCAAATACGGCAATTGATGAAAGACTCAGATTTTATCAAAGTTATGACTGTTCCGGAGAGTAAAGCTTGGAAAAGTTTTGTGTTGGTTGTCGAAAATTTCCTAGGTAACCATAAAGCAGCAAATTATGAAGAAATTGTGCAAAATATGCTGACAAACTTTCAGACTTTAGGAGCAAATATGAGTATTAAGTTACACTATCTCCGCAATCATCTAGATAAATTTCCGGATAATTTAGGAAATTATAGTGAGGAACAGGAGAGCGGTTTCATCAAGATCTAAAAGTGATGGAAGGAAGGTATCAAGGTCGATGGGATTGTCACATGATGGCAGATTACTGCTGGTCTTTGAAAGAGATTGTCCCTGAAAAATTATAGAAGAAAAGCTCATAAAAGGCGTTTTATGGAAATATGAAATATATTTTCGACATTTTCCTCTTTATTTACTTCGATGTATCCAAATTTCTCAAAACATAACTGACATTATAAATATATCTGTTATTTTGTTTCTTGTTTTACGATTTTTGTCATGTAAAATGATAATAAAGATTTAAAAAGAAATCGGAGCAAATCCTACAAAATCATTGATAGTTTCACGAATTGTGTGCATAAATAGACCCAAAATCATTTTCATATCTAGGGCAACAAAACCATTGTAGACCAGTGTATTCGACCCCTCTGCACATAGGACAATCAAACGTAAGGCATTTTCAATTATGATTATTGGCTTTTTCAAATTTTGGAATTAACAGTTTCAAATCTCAATGACGACTGAGTACAATATCCCGAACATGTGGTGATAATTCATCATTTCTTATCATACTATCCAGTTTTTTACAAAACAAAAAATTTCATTCTTCACAAGTAGTCAAATATTCATGGTTAAAAACCAATAATGTGAAATTCCGAGGGATTCCATATAAATTCGATTTCGTGTATTTAACACCATATTTTCCTAGATAGTTAGCTATTTGTTTGTTGCCGCCTATGTTTCACTGTTCATTTAACAGAAGATATTGTAGGTACATGTAGGAATTGCTTGAATATTTTAATAAAACATGATGAAAACTTAGTAAATACTCTCTTTCAATTGTCAATATCATTTTATTTGGGTAATTGATATTATTCTTCGTCCTCGCCTACCATTTGCAACACATAAATCATATGGAGAAGTTATGGGTAAAAGGTTATTTATATTATAATAGCGAGGTGTAGAGGTGAAAGACGTTAACAGTTAATTATGTAAATATGCATATTCAACAATATGTCGAAACAATTAGCAGATACATATCTATGTGCTTTAAATCAAGACGCAGATGCGGTTTTGTGACTTGCCTGAAGTTGAAGATCAAAGATAAACTCGTTACTTATTATTAACTCATTTTATATGAATATACATATATCGAAGGGATATTTGAATATCGTACGAAATAATTTACAATTTGTCCATGTGGTCAAATACTGCAATATGGTTGATGACATTGAGGTTGAATATTGATCTCAATATGACCTGACAAACAAGATATTTGATTTCAGAAATAGAGTTTCTCTATCAAGGTAGTTATCTATCTAATTATACGACATCTAATTTTAATCAATCAGGTATCGACTACGAAATCATTCTCAAAAAGTCAAAAATAAACTGAAAAATAGATCTTTGGAAAATATCAGAAAGTACCAACAAAAGCACAGAGGAAATATTATCAATGAACAAATAGATATAAATTAGCTTTTGAATTTCCTCAAGCGACAATCTTCACCAAAGAATCAATGGATTTTCCTGAAGATTTAGTTATTAGTGTATCTGGTTATTTCTCTTATGTTTCCTGTTCACATATAAATAACTTACCTTCAATATTACACCTCTATCGTATGATGAAGCTACTGTGTCAGAATTATTTTTAATTTTAAAAATTCTGAAAACTCGACATTGTTTCTTTCACTATTTCTTCTAAAGGTAATTTTTTCGAAACATTATTCAATTGAGATCTTAAATACAAATATGCATATTCTTTTTCCAATAATCTAATGTGTTACCGTGTTTATTACGCTATCTAATTAAAGATCGCTCTAGGCCCCTCCGATCAAGTGTGTTACCGTGTTGACCACGCTTCCTTAATCAAAGATCGCCAGTAGGCCTCTCTGACCAAGCTAAGCACATAACTTACTCTAGACCTAGCTGGACCGAGGGTTTAAATATCCGCTCATTCCTGAGACTCGCGCGCTATTCCTTCAGTGACCTCATCAAGTTCACATCGTCTCCGTAGATCGTCTGCAGCACGCATGGCCAGGCGTCGATTCTACGGACCGAAGCGTCAGCAATATTGCCGAACGTCTTCCAGCGAACCTATACATACTTTTTTATTCGTATGTTCACCCTCATCGCGAGCAAGTGGAGCCCAACGTGTGCATGATGTTCTCCGTTGAGAAGAAGAATCATCACCGACTGAGTTGGCCGATGAATGAAGATAAGTGGAGATGTCCGCTACTTCCGCACACGAGGTAAAGCCGACGCACGTAGTAAGACCGAAACCAACAATAGAAGTGACGCACGTGGATAATATCCGGCTAATTAATGGACAACAGAATTCATCCACCACCCCAGCAGCTGTGAAGGAAGCATCCGGTTCTTGGACCGAAGACAACACCAAGTGGTGCTCAACGACGAGTGTGTGAGTGTAATATCTTAAGACGATCAGTGCGCTAGTGAATCTAGATCCTACTCGCAGTCACAGCTGTACAACGCATAAACTCATCATGAGTCCTATGTGTCTTATGTTAGTAAATTGTTTTTCATTTCAGCACTTTTTTCTCTTTTTCAGGAACTTTCATTATCTAAGTTCTTTGTAACTGACAAATAAAGATACAAAGTAGATGTGTTCCACTCCCAGCTCACAGGTTTTGTTATCGTAACATATCTTAGATTTAAATAATTTAAATCGAGCCTTGCACCACGTTCTCATAATGTAAGTAGCCAGATCATACGTTTCACTTACGTAAGACAAGGTTTTCTGTGGTTTTCGTTGTCATCATCAGGTTGTTGGTAAATGGTGCGTAAGATAGTAAGACGACCACAGACGCACTACACGCAGGGTCATATTAGATTTAAGTAGGATAACTTGATAATTTTTGTTTTGTTTTCAATGGTATGATGTACACGTATGGAAATGTTTTAAATAAAGATACAACATGGAGTTATTACCCCTTAAGGCAGTATGGAGGCGTCTAACCACGATCTTCAGAAGGGAACCGTGTTAAGGTGTTTATTACGCTATCTAACTTTATATCGCTATAGGCCTCTCCGACCAAGCTAAGCACCGAACTTACTATGGGCCTATTTGGACCGAGGGTTTACATATCCGTCCATTTCTTAGACTCGCACGCTATTCTCTCAGCGACCTCATCAAGTTCACATCATCTCCGTAGCTCGTCTGCAGCACGCGTTGTCACGAGTCGATTCTAAAGACCCAAGCGTCAACCTTATTGCCAAACCGCCTTTTTCTACCAGCGAACCACGTGGTTTATTCAATCTTAAATTGTCATTTATAAGTTTGTGTTAATCATGTTTGTGACCCCCATCCCGGTAGCGAATGGTTTCCAATACAACTCCCATTTCACACACATAGAGGTGGAATGGTGACAAAAGTAGCAAATGTTTTTTCCTCCTTTATGGCTCCTCCACACCAAAATTCGAGTTTTCAGGTTCCTTTTTATCATATGTGTTAATTAAAATATAAGTACCAGTAGTCAAATTTTATACTCATCAGTTTAGTCGTCTGACATGATTGTGTGATAGACTTTTACGTTTGTAATAGCATGCTCTTTTCTAAGCATGTTGTCTTGCACAGTGAACAGGGTTCACTTGTGGATCAAAATCGTTAGCACTACTCAAAGATAACTAGCTGGATATAGAAATTTTTTCAGCATCAAATTGTAATTCCACAAAAGTACGATTAGATACATCAAAAACATTGCAACTAGCATCCGACAACCGAATATGACTGAAGTGAGATTCAGAGTGCATACGTGATGCAAGCTCTTTAACAAATGAACTGTAAGAAATCAGGTGGTTTCGATTGAATAACACCAAGTTACAAAAGTACAATCGATTCGAAATATAGGGAAGAAATAACCGTTTAATCGTATTGTTGTCCATTATTTCGAAAGTCTTGGAAAGGGTGATAAACGATGAGCTACAGGGTATCATCAGTGATCCGTTTCTGTAGACTGGTGACCCCTTTGCATAAGTTACGCATTTGTGACAAAACAATCGAAAGCCATAGCGAATCAAGATATAGTGCTCTTGATTTCTCGAAAACCTTCGATAGGTTTTGGCATGCAACCTTGATGAATTAACTAATCGCTTATGGACTTTCCGAAAAATTGCGTGATTGGATCAGTAGGTTTTCTTTTCAGTAGATCGATTCAGGTGGTAGTCGTTGGTATAACGAGTAAATCTTCTCAGGTTTATGGTGGATTATACCAGGGCGCTATACTCTTGTAACTCTTCTTCAGTTGCAGTTTAATGATCTGCTCCACTCTATTACAAGCAGAATGTTTGGATTTGCGGACGACTGTACCCTGGTGTCTTAATTTTCTAGTCAGAATCATTTAACTGCTGAGAAGACGCATTGACAAAGAAACCAACTGAGAATGTCACTGAATTCAGACTTGGATAAGATATCAGAATGGAGCCGGTTAAACTTGGTTAATTTTGATGCGAACAAGTAATCAATAACTTCTTTCAGAAAAGTCACTACTGGAAAATCTCCTCTAATAATACACGGACATCGAATTTCCTCAGATACAAAAATACACTTACTCGGCATCACAGTGAACACTGTTGTTTTCTGGCATGACCATGTGTTAACCATTGTCAAATCTGCTTCTGCTAAACTCAGTTTGCGTTGCGGTCAATTGTACCATGGTGTCCTTATTTTCTTGTCAGATTCCTATAAATATTGATGACTCATACCGATAAAGAGAACAACAGAAAATTTTCTTAACAACGTTCTCCAGAAAAATCTCAGCTTAAGGACCTCCTCTAATCATACAAAGACATCGAATTTCCTCAAGAACGATCATGCTCCTACTTGTCATCGACGTCAATACCAGAGTTCGCTGGCACAACCATATGTCTGCCCTTACCAAATCTGCTTCTGCTGAATTTTTTTCTAGGCTAAACATAATTAACACATCACAGCTGACGCTCTTATACAAAGCACATGTGCAACCTGATCTGAAATACTGTCCCTATGTGTGAGGCTCCACACTCAAACTTTCATTCCATCAATTGGAATGTGTCTAGAAGAGAGCACTACGGCTGACGAACCACCTCGAGAACAAGCGTAATCTCCAACTTCTCGCTGAATCGCGGCAGGTAGCTGATCTTTCTCTTGAATTCAGAATCTTGCATAGTAAATGCTCTGAAGAACTAAAAGATTGAAAGACACTTCTCTTGGAAAACTCTTATCGACGGAAGGTTTCACTAGCAACACTACGTAGGGATAATCGGGGAAATTACGCGCACCTTAGGAAAAAGGTTTGGTGAAAATTATCTGCGCGTAGAAAAATCCTCAGAATTTTTCCAGGTAAGGATACATATTCCCTTCATTACACTACTAGACAAAAAATTACAGCTAACGAAATAAAAAATACAATACATGAGTACCCGATTATGCGGAATTGCCCCATATGTTTGGTAATACCGCGCGGGATATGGGGTAATTGTGCGCAGATGAGAAAAATGTGAAACGACCACAAAATATAAATTTTTATTGAGAGAAACGAAAAATACAAATTTTCTAAGAGAGACAACTGAAAAAGGAACGATGCTTGAAATACTGTTTTTAACGTTTAGTCATTTTCAATTTTTTTTCTGTCCTAATTTCAGACACAAATCATGTGTAGTTGACTGCTGATTCCCATCCACTACATTCTGCGTGGGACCAAAATGAACAGATAACACAACGATACAAAATTTCCTTACCACGTCCGAACCCACCACAAACGATGCAAACATCTAAATCATGTGATGGATCGGCATCAATATCATCGAGTTCATCATCGTCACATAATTGACTTTCATCAAAACTTTCAGATTCCGAATCATCAAATTGAAGTTTTCTTACACCTGGTTTTTTAGTTAAGCGTTTTTTCTTGGAACAATCGGTTTTTCAGCCTTTTTCTTTCCATTGTTTCCCTTTTTTATTTCCTCTGCTTCTTTCTTCAGATTTATTTTCTCCCGTTCTTTCTCTAATACCGATATCAAAGGTGTAGATGTAAATCTCAGAATGTTGCTTCGCATGTGATTTGTTAGTTTCATTTGTTTTCAATATTGGAACTGGTACTAGAGTTTCTATGGACACATCTAATCCTTGATTTGTTTCCAATGATCCAGGTTATTCGGGAGTTTACTAGTAGATGTCACCACAAGTCTCGAACTTAAAAAACTATTTGGTGGCTACCATAAGACTGTGCGAAGTATTACTCTAGGCACGGTATTCCCGCGCTTTCCCCTAACTCTTTCTATAAAAACTCTTTTGTTTATAGGGCAAATGTAATATGGAACTCGCTGTCATTAAAATTTTCAATGAAATAAAACTAAAGTATTTAAATTTTCACTATATTCACAAAACTATGACCGGTTTCACCACACTGTGGCTTCATCAGATAGATATGAACTAATGAACAGAGTTATTCCTTATATATTAGTCTTATTTCCTACTTAAATACAATAGGTACGAGAGGTATGTTGGAAAACCCATCGGAGTTGTTTACTTTATGAATTGAAACGATTGAGTAAAGGAGAAGGATTCAGATCTAATTGACCATTAAGTAACCTACCTGAATTCTTTTCTTTGTTGATCTCAAAAACTTCCAATAGATTGAGTTTTTGTCTGTTATTTTCATTGTGTAAAATTTTGAAATCATCATTAAAGTTATGGTTTTATTCCAGTATGTGATTAGAATAATGGGAATCTGATTTATGATGATTAAAACTACTTTTGTGCTCGTATAATCTAACTTTGAAATTTCTGAAAGTTCTACCAATATAAATTTTAATACAATCCCCGCACGACAGTTTATAAACACCGGATTTATTACTTTTATCAATTTTAGATTTGCAGTTTTTGATATGTCGGCCTAAAGAATTATCAGTTCGGAATGCTATATTGAAATTATAATGCGAGAGGAATGATTTTAATAATAAATAATAAAATAAAAGAAGTTACTATGTTTTAACTATCACTAATTTATTGATGTAACGAATTACAAAATTTTTACGTTGGTTGGTCCGGTTTCGGACATACGTCCATTATTAACAACAAGCTAATGAAAACTGAATACTCATGTACAATACAGGAGTTGCCATCAATAAAATGCTAGTAGAGGTCTCAGTAACTTGAATAATGGTGATTAGTAGGTAATTAAGTCTACCTGGTTGTTAAGGAGCTTAACTCTTTCTACCCTAGATGCCTAGAAAATTTCCATCGATTCAAAGAAATTGAGTTCATAAGATTTATCACAGTAATTAAGAATTTTTAGCTGTTGAAGTTCTGGAAAAGGATGGCATTCATTCAGACAATGTGCAGCTAAAGCTGAATCATATTTCTGATGTAGGAATGACCGGAAATGTTCTTTGTATCTAGCCTTGAAAGAGCGTCCTGTTAGACCTATATAAAAGGAATTGCACTGAGAACATGTTAATTGGTATACTCCTGATTGATGGCAATTCCTGTATTGTACATGAGTATTCAATTTTCATTAGCTTGTTGTTAATAATGGACGTATGTCCGAAACCGGTCCAACCAGTGTAAAAATTTTTTCATTCTTTACATCAATAAAATAGTAAAAGTTAAAACATAGTAACTTGTTTTATTTTATTATTCATTATCTATCACGTAGTTCAGGCTTCATCGATCAATTATTTGAATGATTTTAATTTTAGACTAGGATTACCAATATAAGTTAAGCTGTTGTATTTTGTGTTAGAAATTTTTGAACTTGGAAATACTTCATGGATTGCTTTTTGAAATTTTTGTGTGAAATCATGTTCTCAATCATAGTTGGACTGTAACCGTTATTGACTGCTATTTGTTCAATTATATTTAGCTCTTTTATGAAATTATTTTGTGACATTGGGATATTAATGAGTCTATATACCGTACTTTTGTGAGCTGCTAATTTATGTGGATAAGGATGTATAGATGAGCTGTGAATAGTAATCTGTTATCTGTATGCGATGGCTCATGAAATCATGTTTGCCGTTAATTTTAGTAATAGTTAAATCAAGAAAGTTTTGTTAATGAATGTTTTGAATGACTCAAACAGATAATTAAATTCATTCAAAACAGTCATTAACAAAATTCACGATAATATTAAATTCACGTTAGAGATAGAAACAGAAAACTCCATTATAATTTCAATATAGCATTCCGAACTGAAAATGCTCTAGGCCGACATATCAAAAACTGCAAATATAAAATTGATAAAAGTAATAAATCTAGTTTTTCTAAACTGTCTTGCGGGGATTGTAATAAAATTTATATTGGTAGAAGTTTCAGAAATTTCAAAGTTAGATTATCCGAGCACAAACGTAGTTTTAATTATCATAAATCGGATTCCCATTATTTTAATCACTTACTCGAAGAAAATCATAACTTTAATGATAATTTCAAAATTTTACACAATGAAAACAACAGACAAAAACTCAATCTATTGGAAATTTTAGAGATCAACAAAGAAAAGAATTCAGGTAGGTTACTTAATAGTCAATTAGATCTAAATCCTTCTCCTTTACTCAATCTTTTCAATTCATAAAGTAAGCAACTCCAATGGGTTTTCATACATACCTCTTGTACCTATTGTAATATTAAGTAGGAAATAAGACTAATATATAAGGAATAACTCTGTTCATTAGTTTGTATCTATCTGATGAAGCCACAGTGTGGTGAAACCGGTCATAGTTTTGTGAATATAGTGAAAATCTAAATACTTTAGTTTTATTTCATTGAAAATATGTATATCGATTGTGATCAAGTAACGACCTCCTCAATCAAATCGCTGTGATTAACATCTTTCGGATGACTTACAATTTGGCGAGCGAACTCACATTGAATCATCTTGGGCAGCATGACAGCTATCATCTCCTCCGAATAGTTGAGAATAAAAAAAACAAAGTTCAACAAGTACGTTATGACTTACCGTCTATATGTGAGATCATTCTAATTTCAAAATATTCAATAAAATTATTTGTAATTGACAGACTAGTTGAATAATATGTAAGTTATGCTAATTTGAAAATACCTTAAATGTTATTTAACGAGAAGGTTATTAGGGTAATGACCAATGAGCTGACGAAGAGTTGACATGGACTACAAGAATTTATCCATTCGGTAAGCTAAGCAACCCGAATAGCAAGTTTTATATCAGTTTAACACATTTTCTGTTGATTTCTTGTTAATGTTAAATATTTTATGCAACCAAAATATGAATTTAACAGAGAGTTCACAAATTCTTCATATAAATCGGCCAAGATCTATTCGGGAAACGCAATAACAACCAACGTCCGGTTTTCGGGGAGTTCTGAGCAGGATAACTTTTTCTGCAATTAGAAGCGGTCTCCTAATTACGTCCGTGTAAGCGTCACACGCGGAGATTCCGATCGAAGGACAACTACATATTGTACACAAATTGGTACCAATTCAAGTCACGTATGAAATCGCAAACTACACTTGTCGGTCGAAGTATTGCACCACGTCACCGCAAAAAGCATCATTGAAAGCGTCAGCAAAGAGGAATGATTATAATAAGAATAAGCCGGTATCTGTCAGTCTTTCTGCAATAATAATCATACATGACCGTGTAATTTCAGAAAATGCCGACTGGCTGGTCACTTGAACGTGTAGATATCGAACGGCATACCCCCATGGTAATGAAGGTGTAATTACCAGGCGTACAATGGTTGATGAAATTCAATTAAGATGGCTATATGAATTTCAGCGTAGTTTCCTCAATGCTTCTGATGTGAATAAGTTATTTCGAAAGAATTGTCTTAGTTACTTGGTTAATTTTCAAAGATATTCTCGAGGCTATGGACGCTTTTATCTATGAACTACAGTTCGTCAAGAAATGAAGGCACAATTTCAATATTTCAAATTTCCCTTATGGTAAATCACTAGTTATTTTCGGAAATTCCCAGATATATGTCAACGAAATCCGATGTTTCTTCTAGGCCCTAATTAAATAGAAGGAGAAATTGATATTTTGCAAGAAATCACCTCATATTGATATTATTAGTTGAGGATGAGTTGATGTGGGTGAAGTTTGTTCTCCTTGAAAATTTAGTTTGATTTTCGGTAATACGAGGGATGTTTTTTATGTTTTGCAAGCTGAGACATAGAGGACAACATTAATAAGCAGTCAGTACTAAGAATATACCTCTATAATTTGTAATTTGTTAATATACACACAGCCAAATTTTTGAATTTGAATATTTCCTCAGGGATTTTGGAAATTTTGAGGGATTTTTAAATTTGATCATTTTTGAGCTAATGCAATTGAAAAAAGGTATCTACTAAGGTTTATTCGAGAAAGAAACGAATAAAAGAAAATAAAAGACACTTTCCTAATGTGGTAAAATTGTTTTCTGAAGGAGTAGGTGTTTTTTTTTCTCTACTCTAATGTGGCGGCTTAGATGAGATATTGAGGGTTCTTGGAGGAGCATTATCTTGCATAAAAGTGAAATTCTCACCGTGAGCACTTCGCCAGAGTCTCATCATGGGCTCCATCACTAGCTTCACGTAATTTCTAGCCGTTACACTCGCAGGAAACGAAATCGAATGTGTTTTGCCTCTCAGCATAATGCCACCCCAAAACATCACACTGCCCCCTTGGTATTTCGGAATTTGTCGTGCTGTCTTCCACGACCCATTAAAACCCAAATACGGCGGTCACCTGATCGAACACCAATTCTGATCTCATCCGAAGAAAGAACATTTCGCAAATTCTCAATATTACACTTTTGGTGCTCGATACACCAATTAAGTGTTAATTTTTTGTTGTCTGGTTAGCTCTGGAACTCTTGAGGGGCCTTCTGCTGTATAAACCCCTTGAACAAAGTATTTGACGTATCGTTTCGACTGATACATTGATGCCTGTTGTAGGCAGAAATTTTCTTAGGAGTATGGGGTGCGACACTCTGGTCCTCTTCTTACAATGTGGCACAAAAAGCGGTCTTGTTCTTCAGAAATGATCTTCCTACGACTTCATTGAGGCCTATTTGTAGAGATTATAGCTCCACGTATCGAACGTAGGTTTTTGAAATCACCCTCTCTGATACCCCTATTGTTGTTAAATATTGTTACTACAGAAAAATGACCTCCCTACCTTACTGTGTTCTTTTTGCGTGAGAAATTCATTGTCATACACAGATTCAAACTGGAATCTCTCGTTTTTAGGTTATTTGCAAATTATGAAAATTTCCGCTATCAACAAGTGGCAATATCAGTTGAAAATTGAATTTGAAATTATGTGAAAATTTGTAAATGAATCATAGACAACTTGGATTTCGTTAAATCTAGTTATTTCTTTCAAAAATATATCGAATATGCATTCAATCTCTCTTTTCGGGGCTGGATTTCATTTAAAACCGAAAATTGTTTAACATATCTCTAATATCATCTAGTAACTCTATATCTATACACAGAGTTCACATGGAGTGATTGAAATAGCTCAAGAATGATTTGTGCTTTCTTGGTGACAGTTCGAAAATTAATTTTTGCAATGACTATCCAAATAGCTCATTTAATTTTTTTGCATCAAATTAAATCTATCATGTGGATATAATATAGTTTGTGATAAAGAAGCGTAAATGTCGTACAAAAATTATAAATCCATATTGGCCTTGACGATTAGGATTTGATATATTCGATACCTATTTTTTCATTTCATTTTTCATTTTAATTTGCCTTTTCATCCTCTCCATCAACTATTTCAAGTTCTCATTTCCTTGGGACGTTGAATGTTCCACGTTTAATCAGATTTTCCCTCAACATATCGAATGTCGTCTCTCCAGAACAACGATCCAAATAAGTAGTTTCAACAGCATCAACATCATAATTATTTTGAATATAACACTCAATGAATTACCAAAATTTTCATACGGCATGGTAGCTTTGTTATTACCAACGTTACTATATTCACACAATAGTTATAACTTGATGAGGAAACAGTATTAATTCATCTCAATTATCATTGCAAGAACTAAGTTTTTAAAGTATACAGAACATACTTAAGCTTTTTCAATCATTCCGTGTAAATGCTGTGAAAGAACAAAAGGTTACGAGATGAAATAGGCGTATGTAATTGTTGTTAAAAACCTTCGTGTCTCATCATGTAATGAAATTTTCAAAAACAATATTATATTTGGATATTTTGATGAACTATCTCTTGCTGGGAAAAGAAATATCTCTTTTCAACATAATGATGCTCCTTCTCATCATACTATGTCCGTAGCCCATCTGTTTGACTCAATTTTTGGCAACAATTGGATTTAAACTAGGAGACCAGTAACATGGCCTGACCGTTTCCTGGATTTGTCGTTGCTGAACTTCAAGCCTTCCGTATAAATTCTGTGAATGTACATGGAGTTACTAGATGAAATTAGGAAAAAGTTACACAATTTTCTGTTTTTCATGAAAACGTCCTAGATGAAAATATTAAGGCATATATGATATTACTTCAAGAGGAAAAACTCTATTCAACGAAATCAAAGTTACCTATGGTTCCCATTTAAAGAAAGGCAAGTTTGCATTATAACTTAGAAACCGTTGAAGGAAATCATTTTTACATAACTTCAAAAACATTCGAGCACTTGACTGATTCCGAAAACATTTCCAATTAATTCGAAAACGATTGAAGCTAGCTCGAATCTGTTTGCGGTAATGACCCCTCAGGCAAAAAAAAACACGGGAAAAGGAGGAAGTCATTTTCTTTTTGTCACAATGTTTCTCATAGCTGGGAGAAATCGAATGCAGTGCACCCTGTACATATCAACAATTATCATATACATGACTGTTGTTAAGCTTATACACTTTTATGCAGAATCTCTTTGTTTTCTTTGAATACCTCTTATCCCATAGATCTTTCAATCCTCCAACACCTAGTTACAAAAAATTTCAGGAAATCACAGGCCACAACAATTATCAAGCGTTGAGCGACGTCACAATTGCAGATTCGTGAGTCCGGATCACATCCAGCCGATCTGGTTTGACATTCCGAAGTGACAATCGGCCGTCAAAGGACGTATGTTTTGTTCGGAAAGCACGTGCGCGTTACCATCTACTCGCCATTGTTCAGTACAGATCTGATTTATTCACATACTTTTAACGTCGATCAAGATCGGACTCGAGCACGCTTATCTATGACAGATCATGATTTTGATCGTGGTGTGTGGCTTTGATAATGGGGATTTGTTATTTATGAGAATTTCTGTAGAGACCGTGGGCAATGGTGATGGGTTCTTTAAATGCTAAGAGTGTAGATAAGATAATTCATCAATGCAGTCAACAGTTTATGCTATTTTTCATCAATCATTAGGGTTGATATTTATGTTTTGATCGCTTAATCGTTGTTTGGGTTGTTGAGTTGGTGAACGCAGAGGCTCAAATAACAGAGCAGTAGATATTTAAAATTTGCAGATTACTATTGAATAATTTTTAAATAAATGAAACCATATACGAGGGATGTCTCTTATGCCAACTTTCAGTGGTGCAAATGAACTTCTATAATTTGTTAACTTATTTCGGTTCTTTGCTTGCTCTGTTCTGCTTTAAAAAACTCTCCAAGATTTCAGACAACAAAAAAAGTCTCGGAGAGCTGATTTTTGTCATCGGCATTGAAGCATCTCGTCAGTCAACAGTTTTCTGTTGGTATAGAATTCGAACATGATTCGAAACACATTACTCTTGCCGGTAACCTACGATTTTTTAAGGTATAGGTACTCTGGCTTCTCGGCAATATTAATGAAACACCATATGATGTTTGTCATGCTGACTAATTTCGAGCTTTAATACAAACCCTCTTCAGAGCTGAAATAGATAGCAGTTTTTTCAATTTTGTGACTACAAAAATCGGACAGGAAACCCACCTTACGACAAGAAATTAAGAAACCAAACAATTGTATGTTTTGCATAATGAAAAACATTATTGAAATGCTTAGTCTATAAAAGGTTTAAGAAATATAACGATACAACACATTACAAATTGATTAAAAAAGGGTTGAAAACAACGCATTGAAATATATAAGAATGATACAAAAAGCCTATCATAACTTATCCACTATATATTAAAGTCGTTAGGCCTTTTTCGGGAATAATACGAAGGGATAACGGTAGTTTGAACCGGGTGATGCG
This sequence comes from Cryptolaemus montrouzieri, assembly GCA_013387265.2. NCBI lineage: Eukaryota > Metazoa > Arthropoda > Insecta > Coleoptera > Coccinellidae > Cryptolaemus > Cryptolaemus montrouzieri. The sequence continues at coordinate 17,710,467 of JABFTP020000062.1, read as the reverse complement.
GCGAAAAATTTTTTTCCAAAGGGAAGGGTCTGTGGAAGGTTCTTGCCAAATTTGGAGTCCCTATCGCCAACGACGGAACCCTGAGGATTTTTCGAAAATCTTCGCCGAAACGTCGCCGATGGCGAACGGAAAGTCGAAACGGCGAGATTTCTTCGAAAACTACGCTCTTTCGGAAGGCGATCGGAACGATCGATTGAGCAGAAATTCCCAAAGAAAGCTCCGAAAAAGCGAGAATGAAAAAGGTCTCCGATTTTTCGCTAGTGGAGGGGATAATTTTGTCGGACTTTTATGTCTTCACAAATTTTTCTATCACATACGATCATTTCAAAATCTGGACAAATAGCAAGCCTGGAGTTTCGCATGTGTACCCGCATTTGTTGCATTCCCGTTAAATAACGGGAGAACTGTAGAATTTGCCATGCAACAAAGGGCTATCGGCGGACTTTTGCAACATTTCGCTCCGTTTTCCTCATTCCGAATATCTTTGACGGCCAGAAATGAAGTAAATTACTAAACGTCGAGCTGTCAAAATAAGGGATTTTCTTTCATCTATCCTACTTATAGGGGGTTAGCGGCAGAAAGGATTCGGGTGTCTAACGATTCCTACATATATCGAGATGGGGTCCGCGAAGAGAAATCGTTACTGTAGCACTTAATTTTGGAATTTGGGACGATTTTTGAGACCTATGTTTTCGAGAATATATAATAATACACCGCTCCTTCTGCCCCTTATATCGCTATTCAATGTCGGAAGTGAGCGTTACCAACGTGTAAAATTGAATGCTCTCTCTCTTCTGAACGAAAATAGTGAGATGGAAATAGTTAGTAACTTTAATTTTCACCAACATAATTTCGGTACTAACAACATCTAGAATATTGTACTCTCTCTTTTCTGAGTAACAATCGAATCTAACCTTATTTCAATTAGTCTCATATTCGATCTGTCAAAATAAGTGATTCCGAATTTTATTTGAATGAAAATTTGACGAAACTTGTAATAAACTTTTAGAGGTAAGTGATCGTAGTTTGATGTTTATTTTATTCATGTTAATGTATATTTCGTTTAAGGAAAGAAATAACAAACTTTAAAAATTCATAAATTTTACATTTTGTGGTTATTCTAACCTAAACAATATTATTCAAATGGAATGTTATAATGAAAAGGAGTTAAGCAGACTTACAATAATGTTTGAAAGGTAAGTGAATGTAATTTGAGGTTTATTTAGGTATTTTAATGTATATTTTTTGGCACGCTCAAGAAATGTACTCAGAATTCACATTTCATTTTCTTTCATGTTTATTTTTACTTCCATGCGTTGATAAATGTCCTGGAATTACTAGGAATTTTTAGCGAATCAATTGGAAGATCTTACAAAATGATGGGATATCCTTTGAGTTGCTATTAATAGGTATTGAGCTCTTTTGTATAATATTTTTTCTGGAAGGAACTCGATAAAGTTTTCGTTAGGCCATCATATGAATATTGAAAACTATCCACTGAAGGCTATATCTGTATTAAAATATTTCAAGCTGGATTTCAATATGACCGTACCATTTCAAATTCAATTTTCGTTTCAGTTTATTCAGGAGGAAGTGCGTTTCTATTCTACAATTATTCAAATGTAAAAGTTAATGAGATTCAATGTGTTTGACAATGTTCAAATTTGAACCAAAGCAAATAAGATTTCAATTTTGCACAAAAGGTAATTATTGTGAGTTCCTTCTATTCATAACTCATAGTTACTGTTTCTCAGGTAATTTTATCAATGTTGTTGAATGAATGACAGGAATTCCTCATTGATTTGAAGTTGAAAGTTTCTCTGTTATAGGTATCATATAGTGGGAAACATGATGTTCAATTATGTAGAAGTTGCATATGAAGTTTTATTTTGTACAACCACAACTTCCAATCCAAGATTTATGAAAGTCAGAGGAAACATACTGCTGCTTATGTGAATCATATTTTGGAAAAAATTCAACTACTACTTAGAGAAAGCTATGCAATTTGACAATTTTGTAATAGGTAGTTGTACTATAGGTATTTTATATAATTGTGTAAAATGAGTATGTTCATCACGTAATATGGAAAGATGAAGTTTTTCAATGCAATTTATTCCTTTCATTTTCATTTCATAGTATATTATGAAGTTTCACAAGAAAATGAATTGAAGATAAGTAAAATTGAAGAATAGAAATTTCAATTATTAGAGAGCAAGTTTACAAGAAGCTGATTGCACGAAACCAACTGCCAACTCGACAGTTAAAGATCTAGGAAATTAACAGTTACAAGAAACAGTTTCACTGAAACTGATATATAGTAAACATCATTCATTGTATTGTATATGAGGGTCCATAATGTAATTTACAAATTTGTGGATCTCATTTCTGCTTTCCACAAGAACACTTCAATTCAGAAGATTTTTGTTCTTTCTGGTAAGAAAATTGTGTGAATTTTGGTCAATTTGAATTTATACAAAATAGTTACGTATAGGGCAATCACATTAGGTTAAATTTCTATGTATTCAGTACTGTTTCTTTATTTGATTACTAATTTCTCGCTTTTATCTTTTGGATACTCCCAAGAAATTTGAGAAGAACTTTTATTTTCTATTTCATCAATATCAATCAGAACTGTTGAGTAAAAATTAAAAATTTGAAACTATAAATTTGGAATATTGTGAATTAATATTATAGTTGTTGATGACTAAATTTCTATACCTAAAGGGTGATTGAATAATTTGAATCAATGTTGAAATGTTGAATTGCTGAAAGTTGAGATTTTCAAATTGAATGTATACCTTTGAATTGGGATAGTAGTGAATAGTGTTGAAATTTGTGTGGTTGATGAGTCAGTATCCATAAAACAATACTGGAAGCTGCGTTACCCTAAGGATGACTGAGGTAATATATGAGGGATTTCTATGTAACATAAAGAACTATCAAGCAAAAATATGAATATTGAAGTGAATATAATAAGGCGTTCAGTATAGATAGAGTTGGATATGAAAAGGCGTTCAGTATATTAGGCGTTTAGTATATTGGCTATTTAGATATAAAAGGCGATCTTAATGGGCTCACTAGTTGTACACTGAAGAAAGTAAGGTTATTTCACAGAGTCTAGTAGTATTGGCAGGTTCTTCTTCTTCAATCTTAGAATGCAGCACAAGCCCGTACTTTCATAAAAGTGTATAACAGCCGTTCATATGAATTTCAAACTATGGGATGTTCTTGATGAGATTGAAGTAGATGTTACTTAAGTGTTCTGTGTTTTGCTTGAAATTTACGGAGGTGCTATGTTTCTTAATCAGGATCATTTCCGCGATTCTTCGCTTCCTATGATTTTGTTCAGTCATCAGAATTTCAATGTCATCAATATCGAAGTTGAACAAATGCCCCGTCGAAAAATGGTGTGATGCAAGAGCTGTCTGATCAGTGTTAGCATGATTGCAGTCAGATTTATGTTTGGATATACGTTAGTATTGTTTGCTTTGGCCAATGTAGCAGCCATAACAATGCAGGCAGTTTATTTCATATATAGTGTTCGCTACATGTTCTTTCTTAATTTCATCTTTAAGTTTTGTGCAAATGACTTTACCCACTGTCTTGCAATTATAAAAAGCAATGTCCAGGTTATTTGACTGGAACGAGTTTTTCAATCTATCTTATAGCCTAGGTACATAAGGTATTGAAAATCTTTTTTTAATATTACCAGGATTATTCTCAATATTCACTCTACCACTTGTCGTATTATTAAGGACTCTGTTTAATAAATTTTGAAGGGTACCCATTCTTAAGAAATTTTCCCTTCAGTTTTGCCAACTTTTCCTTATGGTGAATTTCAGCACTAAGAGATAATATTCATTGCTTCTCCTGTTTTATCGAATTGATTTTTCGATGTAGAGGGTGTGTCGACTGAAAATTGATAGTGCGATTTGTATTAATTGGCTCCGTAACGAAAACTATTGCGCACATATGTTTATATGAATTTTTTTCTCAAAATTCTCTTCAACTTGTGATAAACTATTATGTAACACCCTGTATAGCAAACTCATATTATTTGTCGATTCTTTATTGGTCTCTTAATTTTCTACTACAGAAACAGAATATAACAGAATGCCAGCTTGTCAGTGATGTTTTTATAGAAAGAGCTTTCTGACGATCTCTTGGCGGGCCAGAAACTTTTCAAATCATCCTCGTAAAAATTATTCAACTCTTGAAGCGATAAACTGCTGAACAATAATTTATATCTCTGTCGGCTTTTGTAACAACAAAACGATTTCGATTAGCGATGATAAGTCGAATCCAAATTGTATCAATTAATACAGTTGATCATAGCCGAATACTACTGTAGCAAAGAAATCGAGTCTTGATAGACCACACGTAACTCGAGCCATTCTGACTTAACAATGGTTGTCTTTCCCAGGATTTCTTCTGATATCTTCCCCAGCAGGAAGCTGCACGTACTCATTAGCCATGTCAAAGTATGAGCACATGGAAACAAATGATATATGCCGATACCGTGTGTCTTCGATATATTCCCATATATTAGCGGAGATGGTCTGCCTCATTTAACGACAACGCAATGGTCTCGTACAAGCGCATGTAATCCTTCTTTGTTGGTCATTTAGTGCATATTAGTCATTCCGGAGAACGCAGAGGTTTTTCATGTCAGTTAGAATTTGAATGGACTAGAATCATTTTATTCTTGATTCACAACCTCAGCTTTGCATACTTTCTTGGGAATATGAAATAATCTGGTTGTTGTTCCGGGATTATGACTTTGTGTATACAACATGGTTTCTCGTGTATCGATGGGTGGGGTACATTAGAAAGCTCTTTTTCAAATGGTTATTTCGGTGTCTAAAACATATGCTTACATGATATGATTCGATATTATGAAAAGAATCACATATTAACTCTTATACAGGGTGTTACATAATAGTATGTCAAAACTTGAGGGGGTAAATCTACATGCAATTTTAAGAAAAAAGTTCATATAAACATAGGTCCGCAAAAGCTTCGTTACGGAGTTACTGGGTGTTGAAATTTCTGTAAAAAATTAGTTTTTTCTTTAAAACTCCTGCAGTTTTCGAGATATTCAGCCCAAATTTGGAATATCTCCGACCATTCTCGAGCAAAAAATTATTAAACGATTGTATGCATTCGATGAATTAATTAAAAAAAATGACTAGTTGGCTTTGATTGTTTCATTTATTCATTTATTTTTTTTGACAGTTGCTACAGTTAAACCAGTGTCTGCTCAAATTGTTCATTAAACTAACGATTAGTTTCAAAACTTTTGAAGATATTGCTGCTAATTTTACAAACTCAGAATTAGTTGATATCCATTACATTACATTACGGTCTGGCTGACGGAAACACAACAGAAGCTAGGCGATTATATCAGGTGCGTTTTCCAAATCGAGATAACACCAGACATGCGAACATTTTCATATATCCACAGAAGGTTAAGGGGAAACTTGTACTTCTACTGCAAGTAATCATTTGAAAGGTGCAACCCAAACTATAAGAACTCCAGATATTGAGGAAGATGTTTAATTTGAATCCTCATGTGAGTACACTAAAAATTGGAAATCACTTGGATATTTCACATGTTCTAGTTTGAAGGATTCTCCATGACGACTTTTTATTGTACCTGTTTCATATTCAACGCCTCCAAACTCTACTTCCTCGAGATTTTTCTTCAAGACTGACTTTCTGACTTGTCATTGATAGAATCAGAGAAAATGCTCATTTTGATAGTGAAATAATGTTCACAGACGAAGCTAACTTTTCGAGAACTGCTGCCACAAATTTTCACAATAATCATTATTCGGCTGAGGAAAACTCCCATTTGATCGAAGAAACTTATCATCAAGAACAAATCTCACTAAATGTCTGGGTAGGAATAATTGGAAATTATTTGGTTGGGCAATTTTTTTTGCCTAACAGAATAAACGGTCCCGCTTATCGGCAATTTCTTGAGGAGGAGTTGCCTTTATTGCTCGCGGATGTGCTACTTTGGTGGTTCATGCATGACATTCTTGATAATACATTCAATAACCGATGCGTAGGCCTGGATGGTCCAGAACCATGGCCTCCAAGGTCCCTAGACTTAAATAGTTCAGACTTTTCCTTATGGGGATATTTCAAAAGTTCAGTTTATACCACTCATGTGAACACTGAAGAAGAATTGAGAAATCGAATAATAATTTCTTGTAACACGATAAGAAATACCCCAGGAATATTTCAAAGAGTGCGTGATAATATGCGAATAAGGACAGAGGCCTGTATTCTTGCAGGACATTTCCAGCAATTTATTTAGTTTTTAATTGTTTTTTGTTAGTTTGATATTGAATAAGTAGAAGTTGAGTGTCAGAAGACGAGCTATCAGAATAAAAGAAAATTTTGGGCATACCACTCGAGCATTTCTATTATTTTTTTTATTTAGCGAATAACACAATTCATATAATTCAAATTAAATAATTTTTCGCCCGAAAACGGTTGGAGATACGAAAAAATTACAAGTATCAAAAAAGTCTAAATTGAACGAAAATGACGAAAATTGATTGTACGCTGATCAGTGGCGTACTCAAAAAAAAGTTTGAAAGGAAAATGGAGACATGGCCTAAAAAAAGAAAACACCTGGTGAATTTTAGTTAAAATCTAGGTTGTGTAATGGTGAAGGCTATAAAAACTTGCTTGTATTCCAAATTTGGGCAGAATATCTCAAAAACTGCAGAAGTTTTGAACAAGAAATCAATTTTTTCCAGATATTTCAAGACCTTGTAGCTACGTAACGAAGCTTCTGCGGAACTATGTTCATATAAATTTTTTTTCTCAAAATTGCACGTAGATTTACCCCCTCAAATTGTGACATCCTTTTATGTACCACCCTGTATACTTTGAGTAATTGGCTTAATCTCTGATGGTTTTTGTAGAATGGCATCTTTCGAAATATGTTGGTCCGGAAGTACCACATCTCTCTTTTAATGAGTAAAACAAAATTACTTCATCTGCAAGTATGCAAGCAAAAAACTTCAATAATAATTCATTCCATTCATCACAAAAAAAAATTATAAAAAAACATCACAGAATAGTATAAAAGTCAAATTTCATGAAGGATTTCACCCTTCGGGGACTTTGACTCCTAAAGAATCTGGCAACTTCACCAGAATGTCTTCTCTATTGATGAGTATTCACTATGAGGGAGATTGTAACATTTGTTTCGTGTTGTTCTGAAAATCTTACGGAAAATTCCGAATCGTACTGTTTCGACATTATCTGCCAAACGTAATATTGAATATTTCTTTTTAGTGGGAATTGAACTAGTAGGGGAAATACGGAAAAAGTGATGTACAGCATAAGCTCTTCATTCGCGGGGTATATGTTCTGTGAATATGCCTCAAATACAGAAACCGTGATTATTCAATTGTAATTCATAAGGAATAACAGAAGATTAATTCCTAGGTCACAACATAAAAAATGAATATCTGAAATTTATTTTCAATTTATTTGAAGTTTTTGATCATGTTGATTTATTATTACATTCAGACTTAGGCAATGGTTTAAAGAATTTTGTATTATTTTCTTCCTTGGCGGCTCCTTCAATTTAGATTAATATTCAACAGTAGAATTAGCAATTTACCTGTTGAAAAGAAGACCTCGTTCCATAGGTGGATAAATTTCCATAAAGAAATCACAAAGCCCATTTGCCATTCTTAAACATTCACTAAGTTCTTTCAATTTGAATGTCACGTTTCCAGTGCTTGTTGGAGTCTCGTCAATAGGCTGTGAATTTAACATTACCTCTAAATTAGTTTTAGTTAAATCTTTATTTTAAGATTCGAACAACTGCTGAATGTCACTTGATATATTCTGCTCCTATTCCATTAGCAATTTTTGCAGTTAAAATTTGGATTTTCACAGATTCTTCGTCATTTTCCTCAATTAGAACAGTCCACGGTTTTTCTAGCATGATTTCTATGTGTATGGGTTCAGTTCTACCACTGTTTCTTTCATATTTAAGACAAATTTTGCTACGTCAAATATCTTCCTGTATTCCATAACATTCATTTCAAGATCGCCTTCCAAATTGACCAATACGATTGTGAGGGTTCGTCATATGTAATAGAGTTCAAAGGCCTGAATTGTTCCTCGGTTCATAGGTTGAAGCAAAGACGTCTTGTTGGGAGGTAAAAATCATATTTGGATGCATAGTTTCGAGTTAGCGAGAATGACCTAATACATTGTCCCTACATAGAATAGCTTTAAGGTCTGAATTCTTTTCTTATGAATAAGTTTCAACTTCTAAAACTAAACAATTCCGGAACCTGTCACAAAAGATAGCGCTTGTAACCCTCGCTTTCACACGCCAAAACACTGGCAGATCGTTCTTGTTTTGACTTTTTAAAGCACGAGGATGTAACGATCTGTGAAGCATCAGTGGTTTAATGACACAATCTCTAGATGCATTAGAACATAGCAGCAGTGCAACTATATCCTTTGCTGCCTCAAATCCAGGAGCCAATTTTTCGCATCAAGAAATTCATGTTTGTTTGAAATTTTTCTCAAAAGCAGTGCAGTTTCAATTGCATTAAATACTTGCTCAATCAGCTATTAAGTTTGCAAATTCTTCTGCATATCTTTCTTCTGCAGGAGTATCTACAAATGCAGCTTCTCTAATGATTTAAATGTTATGCCATGATTGTCGCAACTTGAATTTATTAAACTTACCTACCAACACTCGAAATCCTACATAAGTTGCGGTCTCCACTTCCATTCTCTATTGTTGGAACCCGAACAGATTTCACTGAAAGTGAAGTTGAACCTATAGACGATCTTACCTACTTCTTCTTCGGATTTTTATCGATCGTAAAGATGATTCGTTAAAATTGAATGAGCGTTATGTGAGTGCAAAACGAGGCGTAAATCATCAAGCATTTCTATTTTCACATCTTATTTGGTCCTAAAATCTGCTAATTGAACTGAACCTCTTCACTCACATTCATATTTATCATTTATAAGCCTAATATTTCAACATCTCTTCAATCCAAGAAGATCCAAATAACGGTGTTGCATCTTAATTTAATCCATCAGTAACAAATGACAATGGAATAGATTCTTCACAGAACAAAACGTAAGCCCACGATATGCGAGTTTCCGTTTCTGATGGAATAAACTTGAACTTATAAACAAGTATTAAACAGTCTAATTTAGTTGAGTTGGCTAGAGGAGCATACATTGACGATGTAAGACCTAGTCCATCGAATTATATAAATATGGAAAATGAAGAAAATATTTATTCTACCGATTATTATTTCCACAACAGGTGTTATTCCTAGAAATCTTCACAAAAGTATTGAGATTTTGGGTCTGAAGAAAAATTTGTTTGAACAGTTACAAAAGATAACAGTCATCAAATCTTGTAATATTCTTCCTAGGTTTCTTTCCGAAAAAATAATGAGGTAGAGTCATAGGTTTTCTCTTTAGTTTATACTGCTCAGAATCTCATTTCATATTTCATTTATTTGTTTATATAAATGTGATATAATTAACTGACAATTTTGTCATATTTATATTCAGAGCAGTATTCTATTCGATCGTTCACCACTTCACACAAAGGAAACTATTAATGAGTAACATTCAGTGTTACTTGACTAAGGTCCGTACACTGGATTTTTCCGGGGAGAAAACCTCTGACACTACTCGTTGGTACATTGAAATCATTGTCTGATGATGCTATAGTATGTATATATTCTGGTAGATTGATATATTCTCATAACATTTAACGTTATCCTAATATATAATCATTCCAGGATATGTTTTGATTATAATCATTGCCTGGCAATGGTATTAATTACCGGGTGGTGGATTTATATTTTTTCATGAAATCAAATTGATTGCATGAACAGATATATGGGCAGCTCGTCGAGGTAAAACCCTATATATATATATATATATATATATATATATATATATATATATATATATATATATATATATATATATATATATATATATATATATATATGCGGCTTTCAAAAGTGCTTTACCATCGAAGAAGAGATTGAGAGCATCGATGCAACGTACAAATCTCTGTTAGAAGATAGCTCAGGAAGCAAAAATTTCTTATGCAAGACAGAAGGTGACAAGAGCGACTGCGCTAGCATTTATTGCAATAATCTCTTTTCTCATTCTGATGACGGTGAAGTTTTGTTACGAGTTATGACTTCTGTTCGTTTTCGTTTGTAACTTATCTCCCTCATGAAGAATTTTATCGTCTTGTAGTGCCAATGGGGCAATAGATTCAATACTCCCAGTGAATCATCAAAAATCAACTTTATTGAGTGGGTTATATTTTCCAAGATATGGGCGGAACATTCAAAATGTGAGGAATTTTGACAGTGTTGTTCCTTCAAACCTGCTGAATTTTCATTAAACATTTACCTAAGGGACGTAAGAGGTTCAATTCTTATGAAAAAACGAGAAAATCCCTGGTAATTTTTGTCCGTACTTTTTTACTTTCATCGTTTCTAAAACTCCACTAATTGATTATGCCGTCTCTTATGAGCATTTTCAATGCTATTGCATAGATAACTCTCAGCACTTTCACCACCCCCTTTACATATTCTATTTGTCCTCGATTCCGACTCGTCAATTTTGCGGCGATTGTATCTCAGTGAGTGGTATCTAGAGAAGCAGTGATGGGCCTCTGTTTGTCTTCTTCGGACATAGAGATCCTCCTTAAAATATTTCCTTTTGAACATTTAGGTAATGAACTTTATTGTGTCGCTAGAATATATAATTTAATTAATCATTCAAAGTTATAAAGGTCCTAATTTTGACCATAAGTCCAACAGAAAAATCCGTTTTGGTAGACAATTTTCTCATTTTCAATTCTTGGTATTTTGTATTCAGTACGTAAGTTATAGTTTCCGAGATATAAACGGAACACTCAAAAAGTGTAAAATTTTGAGAGTGTCTAGACACAGTGCGAAGCTATGCTGGGAAGTTATTGTTAACTCACATACGTTAGTTAGGGTAATAGATTAAGTTAGAATAATTCTCAGTTCTGACCATGAAATAATATTTAGATGTTACATATAATTTCTGGGGCTTAAAGTGAATGGATAGTTTTATATTTCTTTTCTTGACTTATTGGTATCAAGTCTAACTTCAAACACTTATTCAAACTACTATGTGGAAAAACCTTCAATTGGAATTTTGCATTCATATCTCAAATTGTTAACCACTGGGTTTAATTTTAAACTTCCATATATTTCTCCCCTAAATGAAGGGTTAAAATAGTGTACAGCATTCAGCATGTTGAAGAAAAAATCTGAGAATGAATTGACGAATTTTGAATCAAAATATCAATAAATAGAAGTTTCCTGCTCCAGTATGATTCGAGAAAACAAAAACCCCTCACATTTCATTCATCTCCAACCACTTTGTAACCTCAAATGTGGAGATTGTGTAGTTTCATACACATAGCTAACCCCTTAACCTCCCTTCCAAATAGCGCGAGATTCTGATTCGTTGTAACTTCCAGTTTGGCGCCATTCAACGTTCTTAACCTTCAGTTCACTCGAGTTCTTGTTGTTTTCTAATTAAAATGCCTACTTTCCTCCCCAGGTCCCCATTAATCGGCTAATCCCGTTTTTTCGAATGCAAGGATTTGCTTAGTTGTATTTCTGCGATCGGGCACCTATAGAAAGGAACCCTTTGAATAAAGTTAAATTGCTCGAAATCCTTATATGTTTTTAATTGGGGTTGAGAGATTTAGGATGTGGGATGGGAAAACGATAGAGTTTGTTTAGTAACAAAAAGAGAGGATGGTCAATTAGGTATACCAGAATAATCTGCAGTTTTCCCTGTTTTTATGGGGTTAGATTGCACAAGGATTGTTTCTACTGCTGCTATTCATTAGATAAAGTTCAGTTCTCAATGAATCGACGGTCTATATATTCATCATATTTCCAAAGCTATACTATCTAGAACGAAATTGTTGTATGAGTATCAAGTGTACAATATGCTATTTCGATAAATTTCGAAAAAGCATTTGCTAATATGAAGTTGATATGAAATCAATAATTCCAAGGAGTATGCGATGAAACTTCACGTAATACTTCAAGTTTATTATTTATTTTATACACTGTTACCGTTACTATTTGGTAGTTAAGCAAGTTAAAACACGATGAAAATAAGAATTTAAAGTATGTATTATACTCACAAGAGATTTATTGAAAATCAGGATTGCAAGTTCGTTCTCTCGACCATCTTCAACTGACAACAAATATTGAACTAAAATTGAAAATACATACATATATAAACAGGTATATATAAAATTAATGAGAATGCAAACAAGAAGTAATAAACTAAATAGGATGAAAGCAGGTATTAATTAAAGATTTCAAATAGGGACGAATAAGCCGGATCATACTGGTCGATCAGAGGATTATCTCTCTTGGGGGTGGTTCCAGTTTGATAATTTCAATGGATTCCACGAAATCTAACTTTCGTTCCTTAGGTATTCTGTGAGTAATTTGAAGTTGATCTATGGGTGGAAAATGATGGCTATTTTCAATACAATCTGAAGCTAAAGTAGATCTGTCGGTTATCTCATAATTTCAATCTGATTGATGCTCTTCGTATCTCGTTTTGTATGAGAAACCAGTTTGATCTATATACCTCATGTTTCATGTGGGTCTTTAAACCTACTTCTTTATTCCTTTTTAAAGTGACATTTGCAATTTATTTGCTGATGGGGCCGAAATATGTCAACAAAATATATTTATCTGTATCAATTAATTCTATACATGACTAAATATTATGATATGCTATTTGCGTTGGTTTTTTTTCCTGATCATTCCGTTTATTATTCTCTGTACCCTTTTTCTTCGGATAATGGCAGAGAGAAAGCGCTATGAATCATTGAATTAAACGCAGCGTATTTATGAGATTTTGGGTGTGTTGAGTCAAAAGGGGTGCAGATATCAGTAAAGGTGGGTTTTCGATATATAAAAAACTTAGTGTGTTATTTGTATGAGTGATAGTTAGGTCTAAAAATAAATCTGATTATCAATATATCTCTCTATTTTGGATTTAATTTTGGGATGAATGCTAAGTTAAAAATGTATCTAGTTGCTAGCAATTCCTATGAAACATGCTAATATATCGTCTACATATCCATACCAAAAATTTACTAATTTTGATATGGAGGTGTCGAATATGATTTCTTCAATATACGCCATGGAAATGTCAGGTAGTAGAGCGCTCAATGTTGATCCCATCGGTAGGTCGTGAGGTTGTTCATAGAATTTGTTGGTGTATTTGTTAACTGACTTATTTTGGGGCCCAGAATCCGAATCTGAAATCGTTTTGCCCCGGAAGTGTATCGTTTAAGAAAAAAAAACAAAATTTCTTTGAAAGTTCTCTTATCCATATCATTCAAACTCTATCATTACTTCATTAAAATGCCCTTGTTACTATCACAATGGATAATATATGCACACATGTAATATTAATTAGTAATTCTACCCTCAAATATACATTAATTTCCTACTAGAATGCTTTTCAATTCGAATGTTCATTTTCTAGACAGTTAATCCACCGTAGTTTCTTTCCAGATATAATTACCCTTCAATTCTCAATATTAGACAACAGTTTTACACATAGATAATCCAAGACCTACGTGACATGATCCCGACAATAGTGAAGTACTCGCCATCTCCCGTGATAACAGAGAGTGATATTTAAATGAAAATCTCTTCAAACCAAAGTAAACTAATCTAACCTAACCTCAAACCTAATTCAAATTCATAATTTTGAATTGAATAGGTTAGTTGGTTAGGTTTCAGGTAGAACTAGGTTAGTTAGGTTATGTTTGGAAAGAATCCCATTTGAAGTTCGATCACAGTTATGAACGAGAGAGATTAGTGAGTACTTCTATCTCTTTCTTGCATCGTTTTGAGCCGTACGTCGTATAAAATTTAACATGAGAATTGTATAAATATGGCGGGTTAACTGTCGAATTGAAAAGCACTTCAATAAGAAATTAATGTATATTAGAGCGTAGAATTACTAATTAATGCTAAATGTGTGTAATTGTAATAGTAACAAGGCATTTTAATGAATCAATTATAGAGTTTGAATGATATAGACAAGAGGACTTTCAAGGAAATTTTAAGTTTTTTCTCTTGAACGATGGCCTTCCGGGGCAAAACTAATACAGATGGATTCTGAGCTTCAAAATAAGTAAGTAGACATTTTTTCAGTAAATTCTGACTATCGCCATTATGTCTCCTCGTTGATATCAAATTGATCCCCTACCGTCGGTGATTGAATATTGAAAAACAACCGGCCTTGACAATGTGTACTAGCCAGGGAACTAAACAGTCCAACTTTTTTGCAACCACATTTAGCACGGCATCCCTTTTTACAATTGCAAAAACTTGTGTTTAGCGGTTTCTCAGGCGCAGGTGGTAGTAAAGTCCCAATTGGTTGTAATGTGTTGCCGATCAATTTCCAACCCCAGTCTTTTGGCTCTAGCTGATAACCAAGATACACCTGAACTTGGTATTATACTCATAAAAGATGTTGATGGGCAGCAACGGAGTTTGGAGGAAGAGAAGCTATTTGCACTTGTTTATTATTTCGAGTGTTTTTAACGAGACATGCTTATCGTTACTTATCTGAGCAGGAAATTTTTTAGGAGATCTGTACATGGGAAGAAGAGAGCTTACTTCGTTAGTGATATCTTCTTGTGGAGTTGAATTACTTCAGCATATTGAACTGAATTTTGTTTTTCAAGCATTTTGAAGATTGTTATTTTACCGCTCCTGTAAAATGTAGATGTGGCATCACAGCCAGTGATAATACAGTACATGATTTTGAGACTTTGCAAAATTAGATGAACTTTTCGATGAATATATATCCGATTGTTGTTGAGCTTAGCCTGTTTTTAAAATCAAAAATTTTTTTTCAATTGGAGAATACATGCTAGAATGATTCAATTCCTCAAGGCTCCGTACTCAATGTCACTCTCTTTCTTATCACGATTGATGAGATATTAAAAAAATTGACAAACCATTATTTGCCACTATGTTTGCGGATGATCTAACCATAGGCATTTAGGGGGTAAATCTGTCCACTTCAGACTGCATACTACAAGCTTGTCTAACTGATATAGTTAATTTTTCAAACCGAAATTGTATGAAAATATCAGAAAGTAAATCCACGATTACAGGTTTTGAACATCGCTGCAGTTTCTCTTCGCCGCACCTATACATCAACAATTCGCAACTGAAAATCGTCGACGATGTGAAAATACTAGGTATAACATGGGGTAAGTATCTACGCTGGTCCCCACATATTCGAGAATTGAAACATGATTGCACCAAAAGAATGAACGTATTGAAAATTCTGAATGATTGTAACTGGGGAGCTGACCAAGATATTTTTAGAAAAATCTGTTTTGCATTGGTGAGAAGTAAACTGGATTATGGTAGCTTTGTTTATGGGACAAGTTCTGATTCTAAGCTAAAAACACTAGAAGTCATCAATAATAAAGCTGCAAGACTAATGACAGGAGCTTTTAGAAGCAGTCCAGTTCCTGGCATTTTAGCCGATGCGAATCTTTCCTTCGAGAATCCGCTAGAAAAATCTTCTACTCAGATACATTTCAAAAGCTGCCATCAACACTAAGAATCAAAACTATGCACTGATCAACTCGCTTCCGAGTAATCATCGTGAGAATTCATTCAGGAGTATGATTCAAAATTGCAGCTCAATTGTTAGTAACTTGAAAGGAGTTCAACACGTAACAACACAATATCTCAATGATATCACCCTTGGCAGCATTTTTACCAAGAGTTGATCTACACTTTGTTGGTCGTAAAGCTGTGCTTCAAGGTAATATTCGCTTGTTTTTTAATGAATACATCGCAAACAACTATACTAATTCGACCACAATCTATACTGATGGCTCAGTACAAGAGAGTAAGGCGGGTTGTGCCATAAGAATTCCTGAACTGAATTACACCCAAAGTTTGAGATTACCGGAAGATTACTGTGATAGCTTATGCTATCCAATCCGCATTAAAACTAGTTGAAGAACGAGACTTTCAAAGCACACTTATTTGTTCAGACTCTATCACTTGCCTTAAGGCCATACAAAATGGCAACAGTAATAACTCTCTCAATAATGTCATAAGCAATCAATTGTTCAGCACACAGAATGAAACTATCGCAGTATACTCCAGCTCACTGCATTCAGGAAAATGAAAAGGTCGACACCGCAGCCAAAGACGCAGTTAAATAAATGTCCTTTCTGAGATCCCAAGTCCTCACATAGAATGACTACGAAATTCACAAGCTGAACTGAATCCTTCATGGAATGGAGAATGGACCTCCATGGCAAATACTTACTCAAGAAAAATAGGATGTAGATTCAGCGATAACAATCCCGCCAAACAGTTTACCAGAAGAGACCAAATCTTTATTAACAGGCTAAGAAACGGCCACACTAACCTGACTCATGTTTATCTGATCACCAAAGAAGAAAAGCCTGTATGTGAATTTTGCCAGCAGAATTTGGACGTCAGTCTCATATTGATAGAATGTCACAGGTTTGAGAACGACCGCAGGATCTTGGAGATGACAAAAGATCTCAAGTCCTTGCTAGGCATCCACTCTGGGTGTTCCAAGGTTATATCCTTTCTCAGAGCATGTAACCTTTATAATACAATTTGATATTCTACTGACATGTAATCTATATAAGTGCTTTTTTTCACTCGTTTTACTGATATGAAAAATCTGAAATGTACCTTAATCTTACAAAATGCGACTATAAATAAAGAAATTAAAAAAAATCATGAAATGCATTGTAACTGGTGATGAGACATGAGTTTATGAGTTTGGCATGCAGAGCAGTTAATAAGCTTTGAACGTTAAGTTGACGAAACGCGTGTCCAGTATTAAAATGAAATTTTATTGAAGTTGTACAAGGTTTTTCAGTGTGTAACGCTGTCTAAAGTTTTAGTCCCCAACTTGATTATCATATTTGGCCATTCATTTTTACTTTTATAGACTTTGAATCTTAAATTTGAACTTAATTTCTGGTAAATCCTAAATTTCACTAATGAATGAATAGAGATTTATTTTCAAATCTCTTCATAAAATACTTCATCCCTTAATTTTATTATACACAGTGTATAGGTCGTCTTCCATGCTTTCATTCGTTTAATTTATAAATTTCATTTTTCTAAGCTGAATATCTGAAGGTAACCTTGAGCGCAGTAATTTTCAAGTGAATTTTACTTAAATAACTTCATTTAATTCCGATAAAAATATTGGGAACAGAGAATAAAACATTGGCACCAAACATCTGAATTTATCACAGAAAATCATCAATATTCATTAGAGGCGGTTACTTTTGAAATATGCAGCCATACACATAAATATAAATCTTTACTTTTCAGCAATTCTGTATATCATAGCCTTACTACAAAATCAGTAAAAACTGGAATATGTCCAAAGCATATAAACTAGAAAGGAATGCAAAGCGACTGCCTGTATTGGTCACGAAAGTTTGCATATTATTACTGATGTCTGAATACTAATGCCAATTAGGAGATAGTGACCATATCTGTGATGTGTAATCCAATAATGATAAAGAGGGATCTGTCACGTACTCATGCAGTACGTGTTTCTTGGGCTGTCCATATGTACACGTCTCGTATACGTGAATGAAAAGAGAATCCTGGTGGATTATTCCATAAACATCAGAAATGTAGATTCCTCATCCTCAACTACAGGAGATGCGGCATTGTAGACAGGGTACTTATCTAAGGCATTACCAGTAAAACTACTGCGTTTAATATTTTTCAATGCTAATTACAGGGTGGATCATATTCGATGTTTTAGTATGGCATATATGTGATACATTATAGATACATGCCAGACTAGAACATCGACTATATATATATATATATATATATATATATATATATATATATATATATATATATATATATATATATATATATATATATATATATATCTATAATATACTAAACAGATAGGAACTGTCATACAATCTCCTACCTGCTCTATATGGATGACATCAAATTATATGCTTCGAACAAGAAGCAATTGGATGATTTGTTGAAAACTGTCAGTAAGTTCTCGGCAGATGTACATATGAATTTGCGATTGAAAAACGTATGACCCCGAACATTCAAAGAAAGAAAGTAATAGATTGTGAAATACAACTTCCAAACGGTAATTTATACAGTGCATGAGGGATGGCGAAACAAATATCTAGGATACCAACAAGTAAGATTGCTAGACCAAAAACAATCAAAGGAGGAGATTCGTTCAGAATTCAGTCTGCGTCTGAAGACTGTGCTGAAATCAATGTTGAACTCTAGTCAAGGCAATTAACACCTAATTCTGGTGTTGCTTTACTCATTTGGAATAATTAGATGGACTAAGACAGAACTGGATGATATTCAAAAGCAGACTCGAACAATGCTGACAAAGAACAACAATCATCATCCAAAACCGTCTGTGATACGAACAACTTTGAAGCGGAAAGAAGGAGGACGCGGATTAATAGATGATGTCAATTCATACACCGAACGGATAAAAAATCTCAGAGAATTCTTCTCTGCAAAAACTCTCACTTTTGACCTCCATAGAGTGGTATCGTTGGCTGATAAGGGATATACACCTCTAAATCTTTCTACCAGAGATGATCTGCTTAATCTACCGTTCCTATCAGATACTGAGAAACAAGATCAATGGTCAAGAAATGAATTGCATGGACGAGATCACTATGAGATTAATCAACCACACATCGACAAAGAAGCCTCCACCAAATGGTTGATGAAAGGAAAAGTATTCGCGGAAACAGTAGGATTTCTTATGGCCATTCAAGACGCTACAAACAAATACAAAAAAATTATTATGAAGGCTGGAACATTACAAACAGATGAGTGCAGAAAATGCCATATAAGAACGGAGACTATACAGCATATTACGTCCGGCTGCGAACAACTGGCCAATACGGACTATCTTCACAGGCATAATCAATTGTGCAGTGTATTTATTGTCCTTTGACCATTATAATACTTGAATAAGTAGTTAAAGGTATGAAACATGTCCTCATTTTACAAGAAACACTAACAATTGGAACAAATTCATCTAGTGAGTAGAAGCATCAAGTGTGCAAAACTCTACTAACAGCTTCACTACCCTGAGATCACTGCTTGACCGTACATTTCTGGGATGTACATTGAAGATCTTCATTCCCATGTATCCAGAACCTCTTTCATATTCTGATAGAGTATGAGATGGTGTGACTAATAGATCTGTGATGAAAATTATTGGGTAGAAAGCTAGTTAAGTTAACTTTAACGTAAATTACAATCTCAAGTATATACATACTAGCGGGAGGCAAGATATGTAATTTACGGAAAGAATTGCGACCTGAAGTTCGCCTAGATATATCCACAATATTCCTAATGGCTCTCTTCTGTAATTCAGAAACCCTATCACAATAACCAGAAGCACCCCAAAACATAATACCTTAACTAAGTCTAGAACGATATTTCTCTGTTGATGCTTAGCCTCAATCTGTACAATGCAAAACAAAGTGGAGACAAGACACTACACAGCTGATCAATATGTTCGTGCCAGTTTAGACTGTTGTCGATTGTGATGCCTAGGAACTTTGTGGATTCAACTGGTTGAATGGATCAACTTTTTACCCTCGATAGATGACTACAGGCATTGTTTAAATCAAAATTTTTAAGTGAAAAATAAATAAAAACAGTTTTTGGTATGTTCAAAAGTTACTTGTTGGCATCAAACCAGATAGAAAATTTATTTACTGAGTCCGCAACGAGCAATAAAATTACCAGGGTCACCAACAATATCAGGCATATCTTTGACAAATAAAGAAAATAACAGAGGCCCTAAAGCGGAGCCCTGCGGGACACCACACTTTATGTCGAGCAAGGAGGATTTAACTCCATGAATCTCAACAAGCTGCTTCCGGTTGGATAAGTATGATATTATCAAGTCATGTATTGCTCCTCCAAATCCTAGAGAATACATTTTGTTCACCAATATAGCGTTCACCACCAAGTTGAAAGCTTTAATGAGATCCATAAAGACTGCAATACATTTTTTATTCACATTCAAGGAGGAAATTGACGAAGTCATAATGGCTGATTGAGTCGATTTACCCCTTCGAAAGCCATGTTGACAGGCTGTTAAGATATAGACTTGCAACGAGGTTGAAGAAATGAAATTAAAAACTGTTTTTGCGAATGAAGCGCTAATCATATCAAAATTATTCAGGAGACAAAAAGTTGTCAAACAAGTTTTGTTTGACGACAACCTCAGAGTAGTATGGAATAGAGATATATACAAATACGTTTTGAAGAAACTGCAGCACATGCTGTTATGTGAAGTTATCCATATGATATCGAACATTTCATTTAGTTGAGAACCTGATGTAAACGCAAGTGTATTAATTAATGCTGTAAATAGGACTTGTGGAAATATGGATGTAATTAAAAATTTTGGAATATGGAGCTAGGACCACAATAAATTATACTATGAATTATGCAGTGAGTTACTTGACATGTACTAAAACGATGATCAAATTCACATTGATGAAGATTATGAGAAACTTATTGACTTATCTCGTTTTAAACGGTGCATGTACCATACTGAAGAAGAGAGATATCTTGACTGCTGCATTGGAGAAATTCTTCAGATGAAAAGAGATAAAATGAAAGATGGCATTGTGTTATATGAATTATTCCCAAATAACTTCAATGTACATGTACTACGTGATAAACATTTATCTAAAAACTAAGGAAAATCGGTTATGCTGAACTATGAAGAGTTAGTCAACAAACTCTTAGTAGCTTCCAAGGGCATGGGATGCAATATGTTGCTCAAGATTCACTTTTGACACACGCATATGGATTTTTTCCTCAAAATTTGGGAGCAGTTAGCGATGAACACGGTGAACGGTTCCATCAGGACATATCCAACATGGAAAAGAGGTACCAAGGCAATTGGAGTCGGAACATGTTAACTCACTACTGCTGACACTCAAAAGGGATGAACTTGACGCTAAATATTCTCGAAAATACTGAATAAGAGTAAATGTAAGTTATTTTTCTTCGTTTGAATCACACTTTGAAAAATTTAACGTAGAATCGCTCAACAATGAGAGCACAAAACAACTTTATTCAAACCGTTGCAAACAGTATATAACTCGTAATCCAATATTGCAGCAAGATAACCCCGACAAAGCATGGCTCAAAATAAAAGAAAACATATACAAGGGTGCCACAGAGGCCTTGGGAACCCGCACGGTATCACTGAACGGCAAACCTAATAATAAACCCTGGTTCACCACTGAAGTCAAAAATATTACAAAGGAAAAAAAAACAAATATATCTAGAATATAAGAACCATCCGACATCAGAGAACCGAAATAGATACATAGAAATAAGAAATAGGGTGAATAACAGAGTTCGGGAAATTAAAGAAAAAACTGGCAGAGATTTAGTGCTGAAATGGAAGCAGATATATACGGAGCGCAAAAACGAATTTGGAAATTATTAAGGGGTATGAAAAAGGACACCAATGAAACTATACAACTGAAAACAATCACAAACGAAACATGGGAAAAATACTTCAAAAATCTTTACACCGAATCAGAATATGAAGAAGACTTAGAAAACGACATTATAAATGAACCGGTAACAATCACGAAAGAGCAAGTAGTAATGGCAATAAGTAAACTTAAAAATAGGAAAGCTCCAAATGAAGATAAGATAACAAATGAGATGATCAAATATGGCGGAGAAGCCATGAGAGAAGAGTACACAAAACTGTTTAACATCATAATTCAACACGGAAAAATACCATAAGAATGGAAAAGAAGTGTAACAGTGCCTATCTTTAAGAAAGGAGATAAAACAAATCCTGCCAACTATCGCGGAATAACCTTATTAAGCACCTCTTTGAAACTGCTTACAAAGATCCTTACCGATGACATAACGTCAACAATGCCAATCAGCGAAGAGCAACAAGGCTTCCGAAAAACCGGTCCACGGTCGATTCACTATTTATAACAAGGCAATTAGTAGAAAAGTCTCTTGAATATAACACTCCAGCATATCTTTGTTTCATAGACTTAACGAAGGCCTTCGACAGAGTCCAACTGAAGGATGTAATCAAGATACTGGAAAACAAAGAGGTACCCAAAAATATATAAGACTCATAAAAGATCTGAACACTAATACAACAACGCAAATACGAACAAACCACACCCTAACGCAGCATTTCGGAATGATAATTAGCTTAGCTACTCTATGTTTAGAACAGTTTTCCTCAGACGCAGTTTGAAAAACTATGGTTGATTAAAAACACTTTCGAGTTTTAAGGGACACTTGTAAAACGTCAAGGCCATTGAGCTGGTCACTACAAAACGTGAATAAGGCACTCGATCACGCATACGAAATATGGTTTGTATCGATTGAATCGTTCTCGAATTATTTGAAAAATAAGAAAAAAAAATCTTTGGATTTGGCGAAGTCTAGCGGCTAAACGAAGAAACTTTTCATATAGGTAAGTTGACCTAAATCTCTGTATATCTATCTGTTCTAATATTACTATCTATTATAATGCTTTCAGCTTTCAACAATATCCTCTTCTATTAATAAAAAAAAATTTAACGCTCAATCGTTAACCCAGCCCATATAATCAAAGCTCCTTTCAAATCGGCCATAAAATTGGACGCATATCACTCATATCAATAAAAGGAATCAGTTTCCGTTTCCGACATTTATTTGGGCGTACTCATATTGTTGACCGTTATGCATCGTTTTCCCGGCGTAATCAGCCCCAACCATCACCCTACCGATTTCCGATCCCCAAATCCGATATTTATTCAATAAGTGTTGACGTGAAGGGAACACAAATGATATTGGGCATTTTATGCGAATCATTTCTGAATTATTGGGGGATTTGTGTGTTCATGAAATTCGTATTAGTAGTCATTCAATACATAATATATAGGAGAGATTCCTGATTCAACATCACGGTCATTGAGTAGGGGAGATTTGACAGAATAGAGTACCTGAGGATTACAAGTTGTACAATAACGAAATTATATGTAACTTGGTCAAGTTAGACATGACTAGTTACTAATATCAGGTGTTCCGTGAAAAACTCCTCAAGCTATAGCTCCTAGAATTGTTGATCGATTTGAATGGGACAAAAATGCGAATGGCATTCTGAATGCAATTGCTTGAAATATTTGCATTGATTTGACACTTCTGGAAATACCAAGTTGACTTTGACTCGGACTTTTTGAATGATATTTTCATACTTCAATTTTTCATTCAATTTTGAGTACCTAGCTCAAAAAGTATTACTTAGAATGCTCTATTTTCCGATAAAAAATTATCGAAAATTTGTCGAAGCAAACTAATTCTTCTAATTCATCGATGTTATTGCAGATATGGGGACCGTATCTGTCATAGAAAGTGTTTTGGTTATTACTGCAGTTCAGATATTTCACATCATTTCGTATTTATGGTAAAAAAAGACTCAAAGCTTTACGGAAACAATGATAATTCATGAAGTGAGCTCTTTAACAGCATAATACCGAAAATTAGATAGAAATCTTCATAGAATTATTAAGCATATACTCGTTCATATATATATATATATATATATATATATATATATATATATATATATATATATATATATATATATATATATATATATATATATATATATATATATAAACAGCTCTACAGGCCAAGTAGGCCCATGGCTTCATTACACGTTCTTCTCCATTTCATTTTATTCATAACTGCTCCCTTCCAGTCCTTCACTCCTAGCTCTTCAATATCTTTCTCCACCATCTTGATCCATTTTGTGCGTGGTCTTCCCCTGCCTCTTCTTTCTGTTATTCCCCTTGTCAAAACTTATCTTGTTGTTCTATCGTCTCCCAGTCGGAAAACATGGCCAAGCCATCTCATTCTTTGTGCTCTAGCCACATTTGTTATTGAGGGTTGTCCATATAATTCTTGAAGCTCGGCGTTCGTTCTCCTTTCCCAACGATTTTCTACCTTTTTTCCACCATATATTCTTCTGAGTATTCTTCTCTGGAAAACTTCTGATGTTTATTTTTCCCTCTGATTCAACTTCCACAGTTCGCAACCGTATGTTACCACAGGCCTGATGATCTTCTGATAAATTTTCTTCTTCGCGTTTTTCTACTCGTTTATGCTTGTTAGTAATACCGGGTGGGGCGCGGCTGACTCCCACTTTTCAAAGAGTTGGTAAAAACACTGCACGGGATATTTACAAAAAAAAATTATTTCGACAGGAAGGTTATCCAATGTAGTTTTTTCAAAGATGTTTTGAGAATGATATCGTCCAAATGATGGCCCTGGCGGGCAACACACATGTTTAGCCTTTTATGGAAATTCCGCATGGCTTTCACAAGAGTGACAGGGGTAATTTTCTTAATTCTTTCTTCAATGGCAGTTTTAGCTCATAAGTGGTCCTTGTACGATGTTCGAAAACCTCACTCTTGAGATAGCACCACAGAAAAAAATCACAGGGGCTCAAATCAGAGGAGCGCGGGGGCCACTGAACTGTTTCCCGCAAGGAGACAACCTGCCCAGGAAACATCTCCTGAAGATGAATCAATCGTGGTCGACGGGCTGTATGCGCAGTAGCACCATCTTGCTGAAAGCACAAGCTCTGTTGGTCGTAGGTTTGACCCAATTCCTCGATTTTTCGGGCGCAACAAATCCTCAAGCATAACACAGTACTGGTCAGAGCTCATGGTAACTATGACGCTTCCCTCTTCAAAGAAGTAACGCCCAATGATGCCTTTTTTCGATACCGCGCACCAAACCGTGACTTCTGGGCTGTGGAAGGGTCTTTGGTGAAGCTCTTGGGATTTTTTGGTGCCAGTGGGAGGCACCTGTTGAAGGATTGCCTGACCACAGTCTACACGCCTACCCCAATCCGTCGAGGACAATTCCTGTACAACCATGATCTTGTGTGGGTTTAACCCGAGATCAGTAGGCAAATTTCGTCCCACTGTTCGAACCGAAATCTGAAGAGAAGCATGTTTGCGTGCCGAATGCGATGGAGACTGCTCAATCGACGCCCTCACTTGACCGATGTTTTCAGGGGTTCTGACGGTAACAGGCGGTCTGATTCTGTCTAGATCCTATTGTTCGCAACTTTAGCATACACGCCAAAATTGTTTCCCGATCAGGAACACTCTAAGAAGAGTTCGGAGAATACTTCGTGCAGAAGATTTACTTGTTTTGATGAGGGTCCCAACAACAAAGGCGCTGCCCACCCGACCAAGACATGTTCAAGACTGTAAAGTACACGATCCGCCCTTCTGAACGAATTCAGCACCACCACTCTAGCACCTTCCGTTCTTGTGCAGTGATTTTTTGATAAGTGGGAGTTAGCCACGCCCCACCTTGTTTATTTCAATTCCTCTTCACGGAGAATTAATAACCATGGAAGATTCGAGAATTTCGACTCTATCAGGAATTATTTCCAGATCGTGAATAACTAGAGCTGTGTGAGTTTCCGACTCGAATAAAATTATGCATGTAAGGTTCCTTTAAAAAACAAAAAACCTGTACACAGGTCCTCTTCTCTAGTCAGCGTCCTTAAATGCTGGGGAGTCACTCCGATAAAGAAATAGCCGAAACAGCCAGAGCATGTAACTGAATTCAGACTCGGAGTAGTCAGTTTTATCGCGAACCAGATGCAATCAACAACGGTCTCTAGTAGAGTCAGTGCAGGATAATCTCCTTTAATCATGCAAGGACATCCAGTTTCCTTAGAATCGAAGATGCGTCTACTCGAAATCACAGATACACTAAAGTTTGCTAGCAAGACAATATGTCAGACATAGCCAAACCAGCTTATGCAAAATTTACTCTTCTCTTCAGGATTGAGCAGCAATTTACGCCATAACAGCTCATGCTTTTACTCAAAGATTCCATGTGTGGGGCTGCGCATTCAAATTATATTCGCTTAAGTCTCCCATCAGTAGACGGTACAACTAGCAACACCGCGTACCACTCTCTTTTTTCCGATAACACACAATTTGTCTCTTTACAAGAAGCTAGTGAACACATACATTAAGTCATCTTGAGCGGCAACAGTTGTGTCATGACTCGCATCGCCTCCTCCCAGAAGTTGCGAATAAAAGAAAAAGCAAGATGTTGAATTTTGACTATAAATATTGATTAAAGATTGGTTAAATTGGTAAAATCAAGTCGGGTACTTGAATGCATAAGTTAGGTAGAAGACAGTATGTAAACGCTATAAATACAAAATACCATGATAGGTGCTGTCATGAATATGGCACAGAATGAGCCCTTGAATTTATGGCCTATCCCCTATTTAAGATATTTGAAAACAGTTGTTTATGGTTAAAAATAACGTGGAATTAAAATGAGATGGAATATTTTCATTTCTCTCAAAACTTATGATGGGTCATTTCGATCAAATGACCGAAAGGAGTATCTGGAAAAAAAATATGCAAAAGCTTCTCTTGACCAAAATATAGAGTAGAGATTGGTTATTCGATTTCAACTTCGAATTTCAGAAATGTACGATCAAAATGAAATTGCCGCTTTTTTCATTGCAGTTTCCTAGTATTAGAGGCATCTCTGTTGTTTGTCTAAGAGGTGTTATATGCGGGTATTCTTGTAATGTGTGGTTCTATTGAATTGATGAAGGCCTTTGACAACGTTTCCCACTTGTGTCTGCTAAGTATCTTTTCGTGTTTTCGTGGAACATCACATAAACTCATTAAGGAATTATCTCTATGATAGAGAGCAGATAGTGATGGTGGATAGAGTCATGAGCTCTGCAGAAACGGTAGAGTACGGTGTTCATCAGGGTACTGTCCTGGGACCCATCCTGTTTTATATACATCAATGACTTCTTGTGTTTACCTATTGAAGATCGAATGACTACCTATGCGGACGACACTTTGGTTTTGTACACTGGAGTCTCCTGGTCTAACTTGAAACGAAAGGCTGAGAAGGCCTTGTCGATATATATTTGAATACTTTGAGTCCAGACTGCTTACTCCCAGTATAGGGAAAACCAGTCTTATGTGTTTCGGGAACAGTTGGGTTTGCCGGAGATTAATTCATTCTACTTGGAAATGATGTCAGAACCATACGAAGATATCGACAACGAAATACCTAAGAGTCACCTTTGTTTCAATCAAACGTTGGGAGTGACTATTCCCATGCACTTAATGGTTAAAAAATTACTCACTTTCCCAGCAGTATTGAAATTATGTAAAGGTTTTTGTATTAATAAAAAAATGAAATCAATTTATTATGCACTTGCACATTCGGTATTGGCTTATGGTATAGTATCTTGGAAAGGGGTAATTGAGACTCACTTGGGGTAGCTTAATGTAATACAGAAACGTTTTCTAGGTATACTTCTGCTGAAACCTCATAGATATCCTTCAAATGGGTTGCATATAGAATCTAAATTACCTGACATTTGGCGACGATTCCCCGTTACCAGTATCGGCTGATACAGACGTGGAGATACTCATTAGTGTGCGTGGGACTAGATTTTATAACATGAGTATGAAGGTGCTCAAGATGATGTGAACAGCAAGGAAATGACATTCTTATATTTTGACTCATAAAATCTTCGAGAGTGTTCGAAAAACGTGTACATGTCTGGATCTTGTCACGAACCAGAGAATACACATATATCAAAAACATTATAGATTTGAAAATCAGCGTTTTATATCAATCTATGTACTTTTAATCTGCATGCAATTAAATTTAAAGTGTTATAGTTTTTTGTGATCAGAAAACTATTTATTTAATACTTGTTTTCTAAGTAGTCTTATAATTCAGTGATAGAAAATGCGATACAAAGAGCTTTCTTCATGGTCTTATAGTTTTTGTTTAGTGAAATTTTTAAGCTAGTGTAACCTATCCACAGTATTTGTGTTGAACTGAATACTGCAAAAAGAAAACCGACGAGAAAACTACTTTCATAAATTTCAGAAAAAAAAGCTTTTAGTTTAGTATTATTATCATTAATTGCCAAAATTGTCCAATTAAAGGATCCAATCTACGTCATCCCTCAAAACAGCGAGACTATATGATTGATACATTAGAACTTCTTTCATTCATCATTCATATTTTCTGTAGTTGGGGAAGAAATAACTAAACATTATCTATTAGACAAGGTTATAATAAATCAAAGAACATAAATCAGGAAAAAGTCGAAGATTTTTTAATCTTGATTTTCTACATTGCAAACGTCATAAAACCTTTATGGGACACCTTTATGATGACTCTCTGACAATTCTCGGCCTGTACACAATCTTAAAAGTGGAATCTAATCAGATATATATTGCATTTATATTTCAGTAATCGTGTCGTCGATAATACAACATTCACTTCATTCTGCATTGATTCGATAAAATCAATAAATGAAAATAGATGTAACATTTCTGAATCGAAAACCTTCACTAATTCTGCACATTCCAGAAATCTTCTTCGAGTGAGTTATCATCACATCATAAAGGTCGCCCAACGGCATGCCCAGAATTTTTTTTCGAATGCTGAGCCCATGTAGCACCCACACGGCATTGTGCTTGGCATCGACCAGTTCTCGATCAATTCACTGCACCCAAACTGACCCCAGGCTAAGAACTATCCTGGATTTCTTACAACGATACTTTATTAACTCATTCTTTTGCGGCGAAACAATTACTCTGGAGTTGTTATTGGATGGTCGCCTTTTTCAAATCAGTGGTTTGATGGAGATTTTATTCATTGATTGTAATTGCGTAATTATTTATTGAATATGTGAGATGTACGGTATGCTCGATAAGATGTGGCATGTTAAAATTCTAGGATTCACATAAAATATGATCGTATTAAAATGGAATAGTAATTGAAACTACTTTCCTTGCAAGATTTTTAATTGATTTTTTTCTTCAATGATTTTGTCACCGAAAATTCTAGGTCTCTTCAAACTGAAGACAAGAAATGAATGAATAATTATATTTCTATTGATAATTGGTAATTATCATGAAGATTGGGGTCAAATGGCGAAAACGTGGAAAAACATTGTTTCCTCCAAGGGACTGAAAAAAAAACTGCCGGTTCGATTCGATGCAGAATGAAATACATAGTATCCTAGAAAAAGGAAGCAATCCTCGGAAATATTAGAGCACGAGTTTCAAATACCATGACTTTTGCTGAGATATGCACCCCCAAAGTTTAATAAATAATAATAATAATCTTTATTTGTGCCCGTTTTATATTACACGCCAAGAAGGCATAGAACTTGTCAATATACTAAATTTAAGATACAAAAAATGAATGATTTGCAAAATTGCAAGCACAAAAAAAAACAAAAATAAGAAGACAATATAAAATTCGATTTGCTTTCAAACAACAAATCTTTCGAGAAGAATGGCAAAACGCATCAAAATGACATTCAAAACACCTAAATAGAGTCTGAAAAATATTGTTCTACACTGTAGTAAGCCCTCAGAGCTACCAAATTTTTGAGTCGAGACTTAAGACTTTTCAGAGGTAGATTTCTCATTTCAATAGGAAGTTCTGTTATATAGAGGGCTTGGTAGGATGCTGAGAAGCGATATGCGTCACTGATGGGCTCCTAATAAGAGCGAAACTGTAATCTGCCGCTTCGTTTCTCAGAATCCTGCTTAGTTGCACTATTGTGGCTCTTGGGGCTGCGTGCATAAATTTTGTTGAAATTTTAAAGTCTTTAATGAACAATATCAAATTTTACTAGCAGCCTCATTTGTTTTTCAATTGGGTCCTATATGCGCTGCGAAAGAACTAACCCTAATATATATATAAAATGAAACCGTTTTGTCGGATTTCTACAATATACACACGAGCGCTTTCGAAATTTACGTAATTTTCGAGTAATTAAAACTATATATATATATATATATATATATATATATATATATATATATATATATATATATATATATATATATATATATATATATATATATATATATATATATATATATGTAGCTCTCGTTAGGAAGGATATATATATATATATATATATATATATATATATATATATATATATATATATATATATATATATATATATATTGTAAGTATTATTATTATTGAGTTAAGTGATGGTTATGTGTAGGAAATTTATTGAATCGTTGCAATAAATATCAGCAGTAGAGGTTATTTTATTATGCATTTTGTTTAGAAAATGTAAAAACTGGTCTATTTGGCTGTTTGAACTTATTTTTCATTATAGATTTTCTAAGATTCCTCATTAAAATATCTGCTGATAAGGGGGAGAGTGAGATCACTTGTGGAGTCCTCAGTTTTTATTTCGAAAAATTTCGATTCCAATTAGAGATAATTTTGTGACCACCAGAACTTTAGAAGGTTACAAAATTCATCTATGATATATAGTGAAGTGCTATTTTGGTTAATGATTTCTTTTCTCATAGGAGGTTATGATCTGATGGAATGTTTGTGTACATATTTCTTAAATAAAAAAAATGAATTTGAAATTGAAATTGTTGAATGTTTATTTATCAGGTATATAGAATTTGAGATGGTGTTTTGCGAAAGAAAATTAGTGAGTTCCATGAATTTCTGGTTGGAGAAGCTTGATAATTCAACTGTAGGTGTGTTTATGTGTGATACAACTTGAACTGCTGGCGATCAACCTCAATATTTTTAGACTACTGAGAGGCTGCAAGTATGGGTGATGCAGGGTTGTCGTATATACACGATACACCCTACCTACCTACCTAGGTAGTTGTATCATAGCATATAGAGATATAAGCTTTCCGCACAATATACATTATTTTAGTCAAGGTTTGGGTTAGGTTTAGTTAGGTTATTCTATATAATATCAATGAAAAAACTCATATTTATTCAAAATTGCGAGTTTATTGATTGTTACAAAATAAAAAGTTACATACATATGGTGTTCAACTTAACTAAGGAGTAACTTTGGATGTTGAAGCGTGGTACTGCATGTCCTCAGCATACTTTTCATAAGATGGTACGTAACCACTAAGTGCTAACCGCAAGCATGATGACATATGATTGTCATTTAGTCGATTGCGATATTTTGTCTTAATTATTATTTCAGTTCAGAAAATGCAGACTCGCACAGGTAAGTTGACGCAAACATTGCCATCAGTTGAAAGGCGATTTACCTTAGGTTCGGATATTTATCTTCAGATAGAAAACACCAGAAATTTGTATCAAATAATGTTGCTTTGAGATGTATATTTGATAGAATCTGCACAAACTCATTTTCAACAGAACATGAGTTCATTTTAACCGACTTGCTATTTCAGTAGCTAATGCCCCAATGTTTTTACATGAAGAATAGCTCATAAATGATGCTATATTTGCCAATTTACTGCATTTATAAAAACGCATTTAGAATTGTCCCAAAATATTTCATAATTCAGCCTCATACGTATCATAATTCAACTGAAGAATCTTTGCTTTCAAATACGGAAAATGTTTCAGATCCTTTCTTTTCAGTTAATCTATCATAAGATACAATTCACTTTTGAATGCGTTTACTGCTCTAATCATCTCAATAATAGTTTTTCCTTCACCTTGAAGCTCAAAGTTAATGGTGTTTAAGTGCATGTGATGTCAGTCTTCTATATAAGGCGCAGATTCGAACTGCTATAGAATATTCTTCTCATGTATGGGGATCTGCGCCCAAAAATTCGTTGCAGATGTTGGATAGTGTGCAGAAACGGGCTATGCGCCTCATCGACCACCCGGAGATCATCCGCGATCTCCAACCGCTTGCTCTCAGAATATAAGTTGCTGAACTTTCTCTGTTTTAAAGATACTTCCAGGGAAGATGATTCAAGGAGCTGAAAGACACTGGGCTGGCAAGGAGTTCTCATCATATGGCGGTACATTTAACGACCCCTTGAACCTCTCGCTATGAGAATTCCTTCGTTTACAGGGCCGGGGAGCTATGGAACTCGTTTCCGTCCATCATCTTTCCAACATCCTACAATTTGGCCCTCTTCAAGAAGCGTAAACACACACCTCAATTCTTCCCAGGCGCCCACTCATGTAATGTAATAGGTTCGCCTTTTCCTGGGAAGTGCGCATAAAAAAAACTTTTCGAACATATTTGGAAAGAAAACAAAATACTTTTCCTATCTCATCGATAATAAATACAAAATACAAGTTTATATTAAAAATCGACTAACGAAAAGTTTTTGAATACTTGCCTGTATTCTACTGAAAATAGTGGCCCTAAGATATCAAATTAGTTTTCTCCTAATATTAACAGTTATACATTAATTAACAATAAATTAATCTCCTCTTTAGGAATTTTCATTCAAAAAGCCGCAAGATTAGGATATGAAATAATTGAAGAATTTATTCGTTGCAAAATCATCATAAAAATTTGAGAGTAACAAAGTATTAATCTCTGATCATTTATAATGGCAAATAGCCATTAATATCCTAAACATTTATAGTAATCTCTTCAGTTTTAGTTTAAAGAAACCGATAAATTAAAAATAATATGACATTAAAATTTGCTATCCCAAACAACCATCATGAACAACTTATATGCTATTAGGTAAACGCTTCAAGTATGACATGGGCATTCCAGATGATGGCAAAAAAGAAAAAACGGGAGGAGTATGTCGTACCCACCCACCTGCAAAGTTGATGGTAGAGACTTCGCTAATAATAAAAGGTGATACAATAAAAATGATATTATAATGTAGACGTACCCTTACGGCAATGAAATGCGCTCATATAGGAATGAATTTGATTGTTCAGTTAAGATAAGTACCATAGTTTGCCTGTTCTGTAACACGTAGTCCTGTGCATAATATAAATTATTGTATAAAATATTGCTTGCAAAATTGATGGAAAATTTTCTATAAATACAGAGATTAAAGCTATGATGAACTTATATTAATTCTTATGTTATTCCGAAAAAATAAAGCATTTGAAACCCATCATCAAAATATATAGAGGTGTGCAAATCTTTTATAATAGCTCAATTTCGTTATAACTTCAATTGAACACTGTTTTTTTTCCATTTCTATTCTAGGGTGCGTTATACCATCATTTCGAACAATTTCACCAATTTTCAGATATAACGGCACGGTAAAATTGTTAAACAATTGAAGAAAAACACTAGGTTCAATTTTCACAAAAATGATGGATGAAAATATGTTTGATATAACTTAAGAGTTTTATTCAATTTTCATAAAGTAAGAGGAAGTCAAAATATCGTAATGTCAATTAAAATTGATTATGTTCATGAGCTAATGAAATTTCGATGAATTCTAATAAATATAACCTCTTGCTTTTGAAAACCGAATGAAAAATTTGGATTTTTGTGAACTCTTTCAAGAATGTTATCTAATCATCTAATATTAATGAAACGATTAGTTTGACCAATATAAAAAGCAGAGCAATCATCAAAATATAATTTATATATACCGCTTTGTCCATCCGTTTCAAATCGATCTTTGTTATTGAACAATATAAATTGTTGTTATTCGTACAAATTGGGTTGATTCAATTCAATATCATTACATGGCATGATTTAGTACTTATCACAGTTTTGTACCCATCAATTGTCAAAAATCTATGAGAAAATTAAAATATCGCAGTGTCATTTATAACTGAGAAACAGAAGAGAAGTTCGTAAATATAGTGTTGATTTTATTGTTCTAGTAAATTCTTAATTTAATTGTAATTTGTAGAATAGACGAAATTAATGCTGTGATATTTTCTTGTTTCGTGAACCTGAAGGCTGATGTTAATCGAGGATAACAATAATTTGTTTTGTGTAGTTTGTCTATTATGTTATTATCGTACCTGAGGGGTTTTTGAATCTCGCTTTCTCAATCAAATTTAAGTTATTGTGTTTTCTGAAGTCAGAGGAATGACGAGGAAAATAGTACAATTACTACACCGAAAAAAAAAGTACTACCTTCTACTTATACTTTGATATTTTAAAAAGATGCCGATATTTTGAAGAACAAGTACCTAGGGAACTTCGTTTTAAAATGAAAAATGATAGCTAGGTCTAGGTGCAACAGAAAAATAACAGATAGCTATTGTAGTAGCGATATTTTCCGAGATTTTTCTGTTGCAAATTCATTAATTACATCGCTAAAATTTATACCGTCAAAAATTTCTTGTTCAATTGCTAATATTGTTAGTCCAGGCAATCTCTCTTGAATCATTGTGGATCTTAAATAATTTGCAATGATTTTTAACTCTGAAAAAAATCGCTCGCCAGAAGCTACAGATACAGGCAATGTCAAAAGAATTCTTAGTGAAATGGTTACATTTGGAAAGGTGGAGATTCAATTGTTTTTAAATATATATTGTAAAATACTTGAGGGGTCAGTATCATCAGGTAATGAAAACAACTTTAAGGCTTTAATTTCGTTAAACAGATCATTGGAGTCTATTTCCTTATTATCCTGATCTGTTAGTCGTTCTTCAAGAATAGAACAATGTTTTAAAAGATCGCTGTCACTTAATTTGAGTATGCGAAAAAATCCGAAAATATTATCATACTCATTTAATGAGTCAAATCGGTTTTTTACAGAGCTTATAGTTTGATCTATAATTTTTAAGAAAATACTAATTTTAAAGGCGGTTTTTGAATCATGAGGGGTCTCATCTCGGTGTTCATAGTCAAACAGTTTTGGTATAAATTTCCTCCTAACCGTTGGTAATGGTGGAAAATCTTCGTCAATTTCGAGAGAGGGTGCTACTTCTTTCGCTTGCACAAGAATTTCTTGAATTGATTGGTCAGAACTATATTGCTGGAAGTGATCAAACAAATTTTTTAGGTAGGTTTGGCTTACTTTAATATTAATTGTAGCACTTTGCATTTGTTTGCTGACAATATTTATATGAAATAAAACGTCATGCAAAATAATAATTCCACAAATAAATTGTACAGACGTTAAGAGGGAACTCGCTTTATGTCTTGCATCAATGTGAAAGGAATTATCTTCTGCCACTCCTAGAAGACTTTCGCAAACCTTAATTGAATAAACTTTAACGGGCTTTATTGCGTCAATTTTGCTGGACCATCTTGTCTCACTTAGAGGCTCTAAACTTAACCCGGGGACATTTTTTCTCAAAACATACCACCTTTTTGTGGATGTCGAAAAAAATTATATAACTCTTGCACAAGATTAAAAAATTTTATTGTAGCACTTGACACCTTAGAAGCGTCATTTACTATTAAGTTCAAAGTATGAGCCGCACAAGGTACAAAAAGGGCTTTCGGATTTGCATCAAAAATTTGTTTTTGAAGCCCAACACGTTTTCCCTTCATATTTGTCCCATTATCATAACCTTATCCCCTAATGTGTTTTAGTTCTAAATTAAATTTTTTCAAATTTTCTATCACAAATGTATATATCTCTTCCCCTGTAGAGTCCAGTATTGGATTAAACGCAATAAAACTTTCCTTAACTTCAACCTTTTTTGAAGTGGTGTTAAGGACATTATACCTCAGAACAAGACTAATTTGCTCAGTATGACTAGTGTCTGGTGTACAATCTAATATTATTGAAAAATATTTTCAACTGCGATTCATTTCTAAAATATTATTTCTTACTTTGGACGACAATAATTCAATTATTTCATTCTGTATTTGCACGCCTTAATAATAAGACATTTTAACAGATTTTTTTATACACTCGACCAACATGCAGTCTCATCATTGAATCAAAAGAGGCAATCATTTCAACAGCTTCGAAATATTCCCACTATCATGTTCGAAAAGCAATTGAGGGGAACCTTGAAATGCCAAGCATTGTGTAGATAAATACGTAACAATCGCAATAATTCTTTCCAACACGTCTCGCCAATATTTTTTTTCTGTTTCTAAAATCCGCAGATGATGAGCATCAACAGTCATTGATGGTTCCAACATTTTTTTCAAAATTACCCAAGTGTTCATATAACTGTTTTGTAAAATTGACGTTTCGTGTCTCTTAATTAGCAAAGACAAGTGTGGCCAATCAGATATTCCATTTGTATCACAAAAAGCGTTAGGAGTTTTACATTTACAAAGCAACTTACAACAAAAACAAAATACAGAATCTTTAGAAATAGAGTAAATAAGTCATGCCCTTTCGACTTTTTCTTATCTTTATTACTAGGAAAGCTAAAACTGATGTCTATCAAGGGCGGACCACGTTTAACCAATATTCTATCCATCTCATTGGTGATTCCTTCGGGCCACATTACAGCCGTCATCGAAAGTGTCACTTGCAGCAGGTATTTCGGTAGCTGACATTACCGAACTTTGAACAGAAGCTGGGGTGGATTGTTCAAGTGCTGCAGACGAGGATGGTGTCATCGCTTCATCGGGCTCTGCATCAGTAGAAGCTGTTTTGCTGCTACAACCACTGCCACTTATTGCAGGACCTGATGTTACTGTTGAAATTTCAGATGGTCCACTTACGGTTATTGATATTACGGATTTAGAATCTTGAGATTCGGACGGTTCGGTCACACCTTCATCGATAGTCTCCGTGGAATCTCGATTGTTTCGGAAGAAATGCTTTAAGGATCCAACCATTTCTCCCCTTTCTTGAAGTCTCAGTATCATTTGCTCGCGAAACTTCGCACCTGAAGGTCTCTTTCTTTTATCCTGAAAAAACAATCAAACAACTTGTACTCATGGGAATTAGGAATTAACTTCTAAAGTAACCACAATAATAAGCACCATGTTGGTAGGGTAGGAAATATTCTTAAAGAGTTAACTAAGTAGCCAATAGTTTTTAATCCTTTATAGGGCAGATTATTATTAAGTAAGATATGGCCGATTAAAGTTCGCATATTTGAGTGAAAATCAATTTGTTCGAGCCCTTTCGAATTAAATATTTCGAAAATAAAGGCAAAAAGATATTGAACTAATTTGATCTTATAGCCCTTAAAACCTTACAAAATTGTTTTTGAAAAAGATAAATAGCATATAAACTAAGCGAGTTATGGATGAAACCAGTTACTTTTTCAAACCAGTACATAACATTTCAATTAACAAAAAGGTATTTGGCTAAAAAACAATAATTATAACCAGTATCCTATAAAGGGTTAATGTTGATAGTATGAAGTAGGGAACACTTACCATTTTATAAGAAATCAAGCCGTTGAAATTGCAGTCAGCAGGTATTCGGCACTTAATTTAAAAAAAAAGTAGTACACAAAATATTACACAACACAACACCACAATTGATAAAATAGAAATAACTTTATATGTAAAAATTAATAGTATTACTTGTTTTTATTCACTTGTTGCACGGTCCAGTGAACTAACTGATTCAAAAACGCCTGTGGCGATGCATCGCTTTTATAACGCTCCAGGCGTTATTCATGTTTGAACAAGAAAAATCTAGAAACTGCCGCCTGATATGTTCTCGCAACATAGGAATCGGCAGTAACTGCCGGTGATTTACGAATAAAATTTCGTGTGTATTTATATCTGATCCTATTTAATTTCTTAACTTTTATTTTGATATTTTTTTGGGCCCTGGGTTTTGGCGCCTCTAAAGGATGGCGCCTGTGTGCATTGCTTACTTTACACATATGGTTGCGAGAGCCCTGACAAACAATAAAGTCTTTGAAAGCTCTCAATTGTTTCTTTCTAGCTGTATATGCAAAAACTTGAAAAACATCCTCGTACAATATCCTCCGAACCTCCAGCTTTCTTATTGTACATTCAGTACACCCTGTTTACGATAGTCGGTCATGAAAGTTAAGGTAGAAGTTGGTTTATCTTATATACCCATTTAATTGAACGGAAGCTAATTTTTATGAGAAATCATATAATTTTCCTAAAATATCTTCCTCTCGTCACAAACTGTATAAATTATAAAGGAATTTCCAAAATTGAATTGCGAAGAATTCATTTCAGATATTAGAATGTGAGTTCTCGGACTGAAAACTAAATGATCGCGAATTACGGCGTTCCTATTCTCCTGTGATCTCAACCATTCTTCGTGTTCCTTCTGATCTCAAGACATCGTCAGTTTCATACTAATATCCTGCGTGCACATTCCGTTGCATCTCTGCACAATAACGTTGTGTATGTCCAACGTCCGTATCTCATACGTGATCTTGGATACTGGTTATTAAAGAAAATAAAGAAAAGTCTACGTTATTGTACTCATATAAAGCATAGCGCGGTCATGAAGGCATTCGAGGGATCGAAAGGTGGTCAAGTAATGAGCTTTTCATTAGAAGTAAACCGCAAATGAATAATGTTCGACAATTCAGAGGCTGATTAGGATAATGATATAATTCATTTCAAGCTTTTTGTAATGCCATCTGCGAATATCGTGAAGTTTAACCTTGATGAAATATATTCTTATTCGCTTATTATATAGAAATCGTCTCGACTTCATAGTAATATCATAGTTTTCAAAAATTAAAGTAATAGAATGAACAACAGTTAGATCGATCTTAATTATCATTAGTGCAATCCTATTTTCGATGTACTGCAAAAATGACCCCACATATTCTTCCTCGATTTTCGAGAAAAAATCTTCGATGAAAACAGATCGCAGCTAACTTCTTTCGTATTCCAGTTGTTTCAGATTTCAAAATTTCTGGGATTCGGCATATGCCGATATTTCGGTTGCTAATGTTGAGTGGAAATTATTTGGACATTCCTGGAGCACTCTTTCGATTATAATGAGAAGAAGTTTTCAAAAACTTTCCTTATATGGTTTTCGAATTATAATACTGGACAACAAAATTACATTCTGATGAATTACCTATGTCACTTTTGTCATACTAAGTTGACGTCGGTGATTCTAAATATACCCTCATTTGTTTTCAGAGAACTCTCAATCGAAAGTTATAGCTTTCATTAAAAACACTTAATTACCCCAATAATTTGCTATTTATTAAAAAATGCTCAATACTTCAATGAATCAATCATTTAATGAGCCATCAAAATATTACATGGTATGTCAAACAAAGGAACTTAAATATTAAATTATAAAACACGTTTACACGAAGCAAAATTTCAGAATCATGATAATAATTAATAATAATTTTTATTTATTTTCAGAAATTATAGTGAACAAAATACAACATATAGATATGCTACAATAAAGATGAAAAAGGTCAGAGATACAAAGCAATTAATCCACTAACAGATTCTAAGGAACAATTCACATATACTGTACGGTTCACACCTCAAAATGAGTTTATATATTTTTCTCTTGTAAATATTTTACTATTCAAACTCTGTATTCGCTTGGACAGTTTGATGGTCTTGTAGTGAGGATGTTTTTCTCTGAGTGTTGATGAGTGCAGAGGATAGAAATATGGTTGGTTGGATTCGTCTTGTGTTATTTTCATTTTGAAGGTCTTTAAAGTAGTGGTCATGCTGACGAATTAATAGTAGCAACCTATAAATATACACACCATAAACAGTTAGGACACCGCGACATGATTCTTTATATGTCATTCTGAGCATTTTTGAGCAACAAATATACTGTCTACCTGAAATGATCCACCCCAGAAGATTAACCCATATAATAGAATGGAGTGGAAGTTGGCACAATAAACAAGTTTTCGTACACTCAGATCAACTCGCTTTGATAAAATCTCTAGCGTATAAGTAATAGAGTTCAGTCGCTTCTTCAGTTGTTCAATATGGAGGCCCCATTTTAAGTATCTGTCAATGGTAAAACCAAGGAACTGTACTGAAGTGCAAATCACTACCACTATGTGTCAGTGTACTGGGAGGTTGCATCTTGGACTTAGTTGTGCTAAACTAAATGCACTCAGTTTTTTGCATATTAAGAAGAAGGCTGCTCACACTACACCATTCAGCAACTTTGTCCAAAGTATTCACAAAGGCAGAGACTAATGAGGGAACATCCACGCATCTCAGCGATACGCTGGTATCGTACGCATACATAACAGGTCTACCAGAATCATCTTTCAAAACTGATGGAAAATCATTGATATAAATTATGAACAAAAGCGGACCCAGTATACTGCCCTGGGGTACACCCATTGTTAGTTCCTCCTCACTCGACAAATATTACTCACCTCTCAGAGTTATAACTACCTTCTGCTTCCTTCCATCGAGATAGCTCTGAATCAAGTTTAACTGGTTGTCTCTAACCCCACACATCTGCATTTTCTATAATAAAAGGGCATGGTCCACAGAGTCGAAAGCCTTCCCCAGATATATATATATATATATATATATATATATATATATATATATATATATATATATATATATATATATATATATATATATATATTCTTTGGAAAAGAGAGGATTTACAAAATTCGAATGATTGTATTGACAATAAATGCTTATATCTATAATTTTGTTGTGTGTGTCAAAAAACCACAAGTGTGAGCTCAGGGAATGAAACAGGGAACCATACTATCTTGCATATGATTCAATAAACGAGTGAAAAACCTGAGGAAAAATCTCGTTTCCTGTCCCACTATTGCAATAGCTTGTCTGTTCATGTTGTGTTATTGCCGTGTATACATAAAGAGTACCAAAGATTTTTCTGGTTAAGCGCTTCATTATCTCTTGCATTTCATGATTTCCAAACGAAGACAAGGGTGAAAGGAAGGGGGTTTGGTACAGGAATCTGTAACAATGGAAAAGAAAACCAGCAGAAAAATATTTCAACAATCATACTCCTTATATGTCTAAACAAAATCAGGCAAAGATTTTACATAGGAAGCAAGGTCATGAAGAGGACTAAGGAGATAATAAAAAAATACATAACCTGCGATATTTCCTCAAATTCCATCTCTGTTTGACCGAGAGAGCCCCGATGGTCAGGTTCAGTCTTCCAAGTGATGCCGATTATGATCTATAGTTGTTTTAGAATCATTATGGACCCAATAATCTAGGTTGACATCGCCCATATATTATTACTTCTTCGTGAAACTTGTTCAATTCAAAGAAATATTTGCGAAAAAAATTTTGACAGTCGTTCGAAAAATATGACATTTGTCATAATAAACACTTAATTACCCTAATAATTTGCTATTAATTAAAAAATGTTCAATAATTCAATCATTTAATGAGGCATCAAAAATATTGCATGGTATGTCAAAAAAGGAACTTGAATATTACAATATAAAACACGCTTGCACGAAGGAAAAATTCCAGAAACAATCATAATAATAATTAATAATAATTTTCTATTCATTTTCAGAAATTATTTCGAACAAAATATAACATTTTGATATGCTACAATAAAGATCCCTACTAGAAGACAATGCCAGATAAATAAAATTCCAAATTTACGTGCCCCAATTGTTTGCATATATTTATTTACAATTTTCTTCAAATTATATCGTTACCTGGTGGCACTCTTTCAACGGTTGCCCCAACCAAGTGATCCTAATAGAAGAAGAAAGCGGCAATTTCTCTCCCTCCCCTCTCATTCCACTCCCCTTCTGCCAACGATGTGTAAAACTAAAAAGCTGCAATGAGTTGTCACGTAGCAATCGATAAATGAGGAAACTGCGCCGTTATTAGCATTTCTTTCCAGGATTGTGTCTCCTCTTTGCCCGCACTTTCATATCTCAGCGGATTCTTTCCAGTGTCCGACGCCTCGATGTCCCCCTTCTCCTAAATCTCTCACCATTTGTAAAGTCTTAGCGAAGAACTGAAGGGATCATAATGCATGTTCCAGAAAATGTGTGTGCAATTTGTTTATCTGTTATATTTACCGAGAAAAGAAGGGAGTTTGTTGATTTTCAATCGAAGGGCTCAACATTCTGCCATAATTAGACTTATTTATATTTTGTCAGAACCAATCCACTTAACTATCGATATCATGCATTATATCAGTCGAAATACCCTTTACAGTAAGTGTCGTATACTGTATAAGCTCTTCATTCGCAGGGTATATTAATTTTATTAATTATTTTGGAGAATAGTTGAGGAAAATCCTATAAACTCAAAAAATATATATATATTTAAGACTAAGCTATGCAATATGGTAGTGAATAAGCGCGCACTTGACATAAAGTAATATATCTCAATCACTTTCCGAGCGTCGAATCTACTTTTGAACTGATCGACTATGTTTGCACCCACCACCGAACTAGGTAGACGATTCCACAGTTCGAAAATTCTGGCGTAGATTTGTCTTAAAATTTCCTTTCTGCAGTTTTAATGAGTTACCGCGCAAATTTTTAGTGTTCAAGGAAAAAAGGTTCTTGACTTCAGTACCAAGGAGAACTGAGAGTCGTGGAGTCCAGGGATTTCCCCGAAACTCGTATTCGAAGAGAAGTGCTTTCTCTTCTTGTGATTGTACTGTTTCTGTTATACTATTATCATTATACCAGTATACCGGACCATACTGAAATAATAAACCTCGATGGTAAAATACACCTGTAGTGTTGAAAATCGTATGAAGTGATTTTTCAAACATCTCATCAACAGATAAAAGAACCACTACCAAAGAAAAATAAGGGTATTAGAAAGACTTTAACATTTTATTGTAAAACAAGACGTGGAAAATGAAAATGAACAGGATAAAGTGAGAAAATGCAGTCTATGCAAGTCCAAAGTATAAAATTTCAAAATCAAAAAGTGTGCAGCCACGTCGCTCAAGAAACATTTGAAATTAAAGCATACTAAGGTTTACGAAACGCTCTTTGAACAGCCAGAAGAGCAGGAACAGCGAACCTCTGCTGCTAGCACTTCTGGAAGCATTTCAAGTTGGCAGAGCGACAACAGAACCAACAAAGAGATAGAACAAGAGTTTTTCTTCATTTTCATCTTTTCTTCTTATGAAAAGCATTATTACGTCAAAATTACATACAGGGTGTCCATTTTGAGATAGTTTCTCTATTTTCTGAGGTTATTTTTTTATATTTTTGAATGGTAAGCTGCCTAAATGATAAATATCAAAAATTCAAGAATTCATCATAGAAAAGGATTACTGAACATTCATCAGCATCAACATGCTCCTAGAATGAATTAGAAAACTTGGCTATCGAGCTTGACAATCAACCAGATATAGATGAAATCGAAGAAAGATAAAATCCTTTAACTTAATCACAAGAGCAACTGGAAGTTTTAATCTTGAACCGTCGCTTAAGGGGGTTTTCTAATCTAAAAAATGAAAAAAATCGATTTGTTTTTGCATATTTCCAAAGCTCAGATTTTCTTAAATATGCTCTTAGAAGGATTTTTTGAAATTCGAAAAATTTTGGGAGATATAGCGGATTTTGTGACGTGACGATCTGAACTACGAGCTTCTGCTGCTTCAAAAGCAAGCAGAACAGCTCGCTTAGAAGAAAGAACTTCACAAAATCTCGATTTTGAGGAAGAAGAAGGTCCAATATATAGATATAGGATCGCCGATTAATGCAAAGTAAGTATTAAATATTATTATCTGAGTTATTCTACTGAAAATCTTTATCAAACTTCAAACGCGGTTTTTTTTAACTGCTTTTGTTGAGGTGGTTGACACCACATCTCATGTTCTATCCGACAGATACCTTAGAAATTTTATACATCTCGTTATCACTTGGACCTTGGATTTCGAAAAATT
The DNA here is from genome assembly GCA_013387265.2 of Cryptolaemus montrouzieri. Taxonomy (NCBI): domain Eukaryota; kingdom Metazoa; phylum Arthropoda; class Insecta; order Coleoptera; family Coccinellidae; genus Cryptolaemus; species Cryptolaemus montrouzieri. The sequence continues at coordinate 17,666,747 of JABFTP020000062.1, read as the reverse complement.
GTAATTCGAAGTACTTTCAAAAAATTCGCTAAGGTCGAAAAACACGGGTAAAACTTCTACTTCAGGTAGATGCCATTTTATGAATTTTTTTTTCGACCAAGGTCCAAGAGATAGGGACATTTTTACTAATTAAGAATCTTTTTTGTTTATTCGATTTAAATCAATACATGTGTTGGAATCATGTCCACCAGGGAGCACCGTTTGACTGGCATCCCCAATTCAGAATGAATTTTTGACTCTTTATTTTTTTAATATTTAAAAATCAATAAATATTGTATAAAAAAAGGGGATAGCCAAATTGTTCTTAATTTTTTTTCATCCTAGTTTGAAAAATACCCCAAAAGTAGGGCTCTAAACCAAAATACCCCCATAAGGTGCTTCGAAGTAGAGCGAATGAAGTGAACTGGAGTCGAATCAATTTGAAATAGACCTACAAGGTCTATGCGAAAATTCTTTCATACCAGTACCGATTGATAATATGGGGCTATATGAGACAGATAAATACCTGAGAGACTCCGATGCAGGAACGTCGGAGACACTTTAGAGTGGTGGAAAAGGCACGAAGCTATATTTGCAAATTTGGCGAATATTGCAACAGATTTTTTTGCTGCTCTTGCAAGTTCGGTTCCTATAGAAGGGCAATTCATAAGAGCTGCGTTGGCTATTACCGATACTCGAAACAGATTGAGTCACAATTAGGAGATTGATGTGGCCCAACTCTTGGATCGAAATCAACAAACTATCAACTATCCGTAGAAGTGGGAGAGATTACAATCTTTTCAACTTAAGTTTCGATGTTGGTATTTCTTGTATTTTCACTGAACTTTATTTCAGTTGTTTTTACTTTCACAGAAGTTTATGTTAGTTGTGTCAGAAAATTTATTTTCATTGTTTGTGTATTTCATTCATAAATATACATTCTACTTTCACCTTATTTTCATTCTATATTTCAACATTTTTATGAAACTTTTCATGTTCTTAGATTGTATTTCATTCAAATATTTCCCGATCAAATATTCCGTAATATTTGAATTATGTAATGCAATTGTTTTCTGCCTAAACTTTTAAGTTATTTGATGCTGAAACTTGATTTATCAAGCTTTCGAGAAAAAAAGCTCAGCAATTTTTTCATTTCAATTTGGAAATTGAATAAATTCGGCTAATAGCTATACAGGCTGTCCGTGAATTGCGTGTATAACGTTATACCACAGATACTCGGAATAAGTCGATTAAGGCCAACTTACCTATATGAAAAGTTTCTTCGTTCAGCCGCTCAAGGACGCCAAACCCAAATTTTTTTTTTATTTTTGAAATAATTCGAGAACGACTCTATCGATAAAAACCACATTTGGTATGTGTAATCGGGTGCGTTATTCGCATGTTTTAGTTTACACTCAATGACCTTGACGTTATCCAAGTGTCCTTAAAAACTCGATGTTGTTTTTAATCAACCATGATTTTTCAATTAACTGCGTTTGAGCAAAATTGTTTAAGATATTGAGTAGCTGGACTGATTATCAGACTCTTTTGGCTCTTGACAAATTTTGATATGATGAGTGGTTCAATCACAAAAACAATTTTTCAATTTTATGATTTAATTTCTTCAACCATCGAGCAAGTCAAAAATATCACATATTGACCATCTTGGCTTTGGATTTGTTTCTGTAGTCTGGCAGATTGTCATTTTATTATGCTTGACAACCTCTTGTTGATAAAATGATGTTTTCTAGGTTGCTGAATCGGATCAAGCAAATAGGAAATTCAATGTTCAGTAGTACAAGAATCGAAATATTCGAAGAAAAAAGTTTTTCCCAATGACTATTTCAAAAAATATTAAAACAGGTTGGCCAGTTGGAAACTAAATAAGAAAAACAAATCACTTCAGAATAACGATTAATTAGTTCACACTCAAAATTTCATTCAACTATAGTAAATGTTCAAAAATTCCACAACTTTGCTGAATACAGGAGTTAAATCTCTTCAAGAAATTAAACTTGACCCTTGGCATTAATTCAGGGTTTTTTTGAAGGAATTGGCAGCATTTAAAATTGTCATAGTAACTCTTCTCGGATGTCAATTGGAGAAGAGTAAACTCTAGATTTTGAAGCAACCGAAAGAAAGAAGTCGCACGGTGTTAAGTCGGAAGATCTTGCTGGCCAACTTGCAGGAGCATCAGCTCCCCTTCCGATACAACGATTAAAATTCTGTGCATTTAAGAACTCGCGAACCGCTGAAGTGAAGTGGGAGGTGCACCGTCGTGCAGAAACCACATTTCTGAATGCAGTAATACTGGAATATCGTCCAACAAATCCGGCAAAGTTTCTTGCAAAAATTTCAAATATACCTCTCCGTTGAATCGATCTGGAATCATTACCTGATCAATAATGAAATTTTCAATTACTGAAATCCATACGTTAATTTTGAATTTTGATGATGTATACTTGTAAAAGCATGTGGATTTTCTACACTGTACACGTGTTGATTGTGAAGGTTAGTGATGCTAGACCTAGTAAAAGTGTATTCGTCAGGAAATAGAATTTTCCAACTGAAGTGGTAATCCTGAGTTCTCTTTCGTGGATAGATCGGCAGAAAGTTAGGCGATTCTCAGGATCGTTAGGAAGTAGTTCCTGAACTTTCTGAATGTGACAAGGATGAAATAATTGTTCCTTCAAGACATCATGAGTCATTGTTTTAGGAACGACCAACTGCAAACCTTAGCGCCACGTGCTTAATTGTGGGCTTTCCTCAAGCATGTCCAAAATTTGTTCTTCTCGTTCTATCGTCCTTACTGTTCGTTGTCGTCCTCAATCCAAATTCCTGAGCTTGAAGCAACCATTCTCGCGGAGGCGCCCCTCCAGACTTCCAAACGTTTGGAGGTTTGTCACTATGCGATCTGGAAATCTTTCACCGTACACTATTGCGCTTTCACGTCCATTGGCTTGATAAAATCCGAACACCATAACCATATCAACCATTTCAGAGGTACTGTACATCTCCGTGCCAAATACTGATAAGAAAAATCACCATACCTAGTTATGAACTTAAGGAACACTGTTGCGTCATCAATTGGTTGTCAAGCCTAATCAAATGACAATGTGCCAGACATAAAAAATAAATCCGAGGCCAACATGGTCAAATGTGATATATTTGACTTACTAAGTGGTTGAAGAAATCATGGAATTAAACAACTTTTTTGTGATTGTACCGCTCATCATATCAAAATTTCTCAAGAGACAAATATATATATATATATATATTATGTATATTAATTAGCCTAGCTACTCAATTTCTAAACAGTTTAGCTCAAACGCAGACAGTAAAATTTGGTTGATTAAAAACACGTTTGAGTTCTTAGGGACACTTGTAAACCGTCAAGGTCATTGAGTGGATCACTTAAAAACGTGAATAACGCCCCCGATTACCCATACCAAATATGGTTTCTATCGATCGAGTCATTCTCGAATTATTTGAAAAGTAAGAAAAATATCTTTGGATTTGGCGACCTCTAGCGGCCAAACCAAGAAACTTTTCATATAGGTAAGTTGACCTAAATCGACTTATTTCGAGCTGAAGAATCTGTGGTATAAAGTTGTACACGCAAGTCACGGACAGGATGTATGTAACACTTTCAGATTCTTAACTTTATTACCATTTAAGTCATGACCAAAACCATTGTTGTGAGCTAGTTTTCTATATTATATGCTATTCTCACATGCATACTGTTTATATAATGGGGATAATCAAATAGTCTAGGTGTATCGTTTAGACAAATGAGAATTTCATCGAAGTATCAATACTAAAAATAAAAATAAGAATTTAGTACTCTGTTTTCTATGGTAGCCATGAATATATTCCCTAGGCGTATCCCATCACGAGAACTCTAGGTTGTTTATATATATTTTCACTAAATTGATCCAGTCATTGATTGTATATTTTGGATTGAAGTCTATCATTTTTCTGAAAATCATATTTAATTCTTTTTTCAACTTGTTAGTGGGACTATTAACAAATAACGTAACTGGACGGATCGTGTTCACTTTTTCTCAAAAATCATCAATTTAATGAAAACATATATGAATATAGCAGATATCTTCATGTTTACCAAGGCAAACAAGGTTTTCAATTCTTAGTTGCCGTATAGATACGTTCATACCATAGCTGCTTGTCTAAGCGGTACATCTAGACATTTGACTATTTTCTCAAATGCTCAAAATTTGAATTCGACAACGAGGAAAACCATCAAATATCATTTTGGATCTCACAATATCCTATTCTTCTTCTTCTTCTTCACCGTGTAGAAGGCGTAGCGCCTGTTCAGTTTCGATTTCCCTGCAGCAGTTCTTGTGAAGTTGATTGCCAACTGTCCCGCCATCGTTTTGGTGGTCGTCCAACGGGTCTTCTTCCGTGTGGTATGTTGTTATATACGATTTTGGCTATTCTATCTGTGGTCATTCTGGTTACATGCTGGTTCCATTCTCTTCTTCTTTTTTTTACCCATCTTACAATATCGTCTGTTTCACATTTTTCCCATATGTCGGTATTTCTTTGTCTGTCATTCAATGTGTAACCGGTTATAGTTCTTAGCGTTTTCATTTCTGTTGTTCTTAGTATCCTCTTTGTTACCCACGTTTCCGCTCTTGTTTCTGCCCCGTATGTCATAATTGGTCGCACACATGTTTTGTAGATTCTGGATTTGCATGGTATACTGAGGTGTTTATTTCTCCAAATTGGTTGTTTAAGATGTCCCGATACTGCAGCTACTTTGTTCACTTGTCTCCTCACTTCATCTTCAAGGTATCCTGTGCTTGTTATTTTGCACCCTAAGTATTCGAATAACATGACTTGGTCTATAGTGGCGTTGTTTATTGTTAACTTGCAGCGCAGAGGTTCCTTAGCTATGGTCATGCATTTTGCTTTACTTGTTGAGATTTCCATATTGAAATTTTTTGCGCGTTTGCTAAAGGCGTATAACATTCTTTATAGGTCGTCTTCTGATTCTGCAATGAGTACGGCGTCATCGGCACAGCATAAGATGTTAATTTTGTAGGTTCTCATGCGGTATCCTAGTCCCAAGTTTTTAACGGTCTCTACAAGTTGGTCCATAACAGTATTAAATAGTAGAGGGCTAAGACTATCACCTTGGCGGATGCCCGACATTGTTGCGAAATGCTGCGTTAGGGTGTGGTTTGTTCGTATTTGCGTTGTTGTATTAGTTTTCAGATCTTTTATGAGTGTTATATATTTTTTGGGTACCTCCTTGTTTTCCAGTATCTTGATTACATCCTTCAGTTGGACTCTGTTGAAGGCCTTCTTTAAGTCTATGAAACAAAGATATGCTGGAGTGTTATATTCGAGAGACTTTTCTACTAATTGCCTTGTTATAAAAAGTGCATCGACCGTGGACCGCTTTTTTCGAAAGCCTTGTTGCTCTTCGCTGATTGGCATTGTTGACGTTATGTCATCGTCAAGAATCTTTGTAAGCAGTTTCAAAGAGGTGCTTAATAAGGTTATTCCGCGATAGTTGGCAGGATTTGTTATGTCTCCTTTTTTAAAGATAGGCACTGTTACACTTCTTTTCCATTCTTCTGGTATTTTCCGTGTTGAATTATGATGTTAAACAGTTTTGTGTACTCTTCTCTCATGGTTTCTCTGCCATATTTGATCATCTCATTTGTTATCTTATCTTCATTTGGAGCTTTCCTATGTTTAAGTTTACTTATTGCCATAGCTACTTGCTCTTTCGTGATTGTTACCGATTCATTTATAATGTCGATTTCTAAGTCTTCTTCTGGGGGTTCTTCCTCATATTCTGATTCGGTGTGAAGATTTTTGAAGTATTTTTCCTATGTTTCGTTTGTGATTGATTTCAGTTGTATAGTTTCATTGTTGTTCTTTTTCATACCACTTAATAATTTCCAAATTCGTTTTTGCGCTCCGTATATATCCGCTTCCATTTCAGCACTAAATCTCTGCCAGTATTCTTCTTTAATTTCCCGAACTCTGTTATTCACCCTATTTCTTATTTCTATGTATCTATTTTGGTTCTCTGGTGTCGGATGGTTCTTATATTCTAGATATATTTGTTTTTTTTTCCTTTGTAATGTTTTTGACTTCAGTAGTTAACCAGGGTTTATTATTAGGTTTGCCGTTCTGTGATACCGTGCGGGTTCCCAAGGCCTCTGTGGCACCCTTGTATATGTTTTCTTTTAGTTTGAGCCATGCTATGTCGGGGTTATCTTGCTGCAATATTGGATTACGAGTTATATACTGTTTGCAACGGTTTGAATAAAGTTGTTTTGTGCTCTCATTGTTGAGCGATTCTACGTTAAATTTTTCAGTTTTTATAGATGGTGTTTTCTTTGTTTAATTGAGTTGTCATCTTCAGTTTCCCTAGAACGAGCTTGTGGTCTGTTCCAATGTTAGCTGATGACAAAACTCTTACATCTAAGATTTGTTGGGGTAGAAACATTCGGTTAGTGATAATGTAATCAATTATGGATTTGTTGTTTCGGTTATCGTAGAAAGTATATTTGTGCTGTTCTTTGTGAGGGAAAAAAGTGTTATTAATTCGCAACTCGTTCTGTGCACAAAATTCCGTCAACATTTCGCCGTTTCTGTTAATTACGTCTTCGTTATATTTTTGTTTTATCCCGTTTACTACTTCGTTACCTACTCTAGCGTTAAGGTCTCCTAATATGATTATCTTTTCTTTAGTTGGTATTTTATCTAGTTGTGATTGAAGACTTTCATAAAAATCTACCGCCGCTTCCTCTGGTTTGCTTATGTCAGGTGCATATACTGATAGGATATGTAGCGGGCGTTCGAACGACATTGTGACTTTCAGGATTCTATCGCTAACATATTCTATTCCTATTACTATTCTAGTAGAAAAATTCACTTTGATATCTACTATCCCAGATACATATATTTCCAAGGATTCCAAGCCACCCAAATTAACATAAAGTTTCGGTGTACAATTCAATGATTTAGAGAGCATCTCTGCCTCGCGAAACAAAAACCGAGTAAGTCAACATACTTGGTTTTCGAGATTTTCATACCAATGGATTCCTCGTAAAAAGGTCTGCAAGATGCTCTTTCAGGTTTGAAATATATCAATCCGTTGAGAATTTATGAACAGTTACTTTTTAAGAGGCAAGGTGTTTTTCATTTCATAGTTTAAATATATCAATATTACATACTTCTCAGAAGATCTTGATATTTCCAAATATAGAACCTATTATGTCTACTTACTCTACTTGAACAGAATGACTCTGATGAAGGTAGATACCAGCGAGTAAGATATTCAATAACTACAAAACAAATACTTAGTCAACCTACTGGCAATGAATAGATAAATCCTCCAAGAGAATATAACGTCTTACCCTCTGAATTGAATAACCAACACCAATCAGAATGCAGAGTAAAATCCCATGATTTGTGTGGTGGTTCTGCAGTATGTATTTTGACTACGATACGGACGAGATGTCCGTATCGTAGTCAGTGCTGTAATAATGATTTCGCGGAGCCAGCGTCTTCTCAAAATGGCATTTGAAACAGCGACAGGTCGAACTTCATCTAGTCTGTCACCTGTTTCACCAATGGATGATTCGAATGCGGACCCAAATTATAGTCCATCAAACGGCAGACGGAAGAGAAGACTTGTTGATTTATTAGATTTATTAAAAAGAATAAAAAATGGAACACTACATCATCTGAAAGAAAGTTTGAAATGCCGTGATTCACTAGAAAATACTGATGGAGATATGATTAATTTAATAAGAATTAACAGTACTGACCAAACTGAACCTAATATTTCAGAGATGGAAATCGAAGTTGAAGAAGACCAGTTACCAGCAGAATTAGTACCTGAATCTATACCAGAAATAGAAATCAGAGGTGAAGAAGATCAAGTAGAGACAGAAAATGTATAACCTAACACTATAACAGAGATAGAGTAATCTCGGACTAAACAAAAGAAAAATCGAACTAAAACAAAGATTCTACTTCCACCATGTCCAGACAGTTGTAGAAAAAACTGCTCCCGAAATATCTTAGAAGAACAAAGAAGAATTATTTTTAGTTACTTCAACTCACTCAACTTTGAAGAGAAAATACTCTTTATTGGAAAATACTTCAAGAAAATGCCTGTCAGGATCTATAAAAGAGACACCGATGGCCACAAGGAGTGCTCTTGAGTTTATAGTTTACCTTTAAAACCAATCACAGCAGAACAGAATGATATTCTGCTGAAAGACACCGAGGAGCAGGAAGACACAAAGCATAATGAAGTTACAGATCAAGTGGGAATAGACAGAAATATTGAGAATACTGAAGAAATCACATATTCAAAAACAAATAAAACACAAACCGTATGTAAAACAATGTTTTTGCACACAATTGGACATTCATCTGATGCTATAGTAACAGAGTTTCTGAAATCAAAGCTCATATTGAAAGTTATCATCCAGTAGTTTCACATTATAACATGAAACATGCTCCTAACAGACGGTATCTTACAAGCGACAACTCGGTGTATAAGATGTGGAAAGATGTTAATGAGAAAACTGCTGAAAAGAAAGTTTCATATAAAACCTACAGAAAGGTTTTTCATCAGGAGAATATTGGCGTCACTAAACCATCACAAGATGAATGTCCATCGTGTTCATTGCACAAGAATCATGTCTACGATGAAAACGTAAATGGAGGAGATGATGCAAACTATGAAATTTGTCGAAACTATGAAATACATAAGAGAAGGTATACTGAAACAAGTAAAGCATATGAAGCATATTGTTCCGAAGAATGGCCAGAAGATAAAAAAAATTTCGCAGTTGATAGGCAGAAGAAATTAATAATTCCGAAAATGGTGACTTCCTTTTTTATAAGTCGTCAAATATGTTTCAATGAAACATTTGCGAGCTTAAGGAATCATGGACAGAATGTGTGTGCACTATGGCATGAGGCTATTATGGGCAGAACTAGCTCCGATGTTGTATGCGCATATTATAATTTCATGAAGTCTCTTGAGGAAAATGTAAAAAATATTGTATTTTGGGCAGACAATTGTGCCGCACAAAATAAAAACTGGACACTCTTTACCACGTTGCGTTCTAGTTAATGAAGAATGGGGACCAGAGACTCTTACTTTAAAGTTTTTTGAAGCTAGCCATTCATTTATGAAGGCTGACTCAGTACATGGGCTGATCGGAAAAAAGTGGAATAAGTCGAAGGAGATATAATATTTTGATGATTTAGTCAATTTAATCGGTAGAAGCAGTCGGTACAATTAAACACTCATTCTCTAATTGTAAAACTTTCTTCGTTTCGAAAACGGTTGCCAAATCCGTAAAAAACGAGCAGCAAGTAATGGTAACGTAATATTTTTTGAAACCAAAATTCAAACTTCAGTTGCCAGTTAACAAATCATCATGACGGGGTCTGAACAAGGAAAAGAGAAAATATTTTGAATGAACTGACTGTCATATCCCCGCTAAGAAACAGTTGTTATGGAAATCTCTGCCAGTATCTGACATGAACGACTTGGCCCACTGTGGGGAAGAAACTCAAATTGAAGAGGGCGATCTATAGTTATAAAGTGTTTATAATCTTTTCCCCTATTTCTGTGTTTAATTGAAAGTTCATTTGATGTTCAACATTTGTTAGTTTTGTGTTTTATTTGATAACTAAAAAATTAATTCTTTGTTACGTGTTTCTGCAATAAAATATACAAAGGTAAATTGACTTACTTGAATTTTGTCTTGAATTTTTCGACTTACTCGTTTTATGTTTTCTAGAAGCTTCGTGTGGATGTGATAATCCCAAATCTAGTAACTGAAAGTGAGCGTCTATTTTGAATTTGGCGCGAAGAATTTTAAATTTAGTACGCTCAGTGAATTTCTAGAATTGAGAAGTAGTGAATGTTCAAGTTTGAAACTTCTAGTTAGAACACTTTTTGAGTAACCGTAATCTCTCTTATTTGCATCATAAAAATAACTGCTGAAAAGTTGGAAATTTATAGTTACTTGGTTTTTGCTTTATAGGGCAGATTTTGAATCTTGAATACCAAATTGAAACCATTAGAACTATAGCTCAACACAACGGTTTTGATCGTAACCCAATTGGCGAAATAGTGAGATGAGAGCAAAAGCATATAGCCACTAGCCCAATATATCCAATTATAACTACCAATAAATTCGAAAATTCATCCCTTCATACTTTATACGAAGATGGTCTGAAAAGTATCTGACCTGTACATTAAGATGGCAGCACTTGTGAATAAAAGCTACTGAATTTTTATTGTTTATCTGTTAACAGTTACTCTTCAAAGTTTCAGCCATTTTGGACTCGCAGTTGTTAGGTCAGTCAAATCACTCAAACAGTCGTTTGAGTGATTTGATGTGAGTGTCTTCGTGAAGGTGAGCAGTGTCGAGTATCCAGTTGCCATTTAATATTTGTTTTAGAAAGGCAATAAGCCTATGAAAATAAACGATGAGATAGATTCTGTATAAGAGGTTTAAACAACCTTTACATATGAGAAAGATGTCCGCGCGTTAGGTGCTGCGTTTGTTCACGTTAGACCAAAAAGATGGTCAAATAAACATTTCCAACGCTGTGGTGGCGCAATTTGGGCGCATTGAATTCGAGTTTTGGCTACCACCAATTACTAGAGATGAAACTTGGATACGCCATCAAACGCCAGAAACAAAACTACAGTCGAAACAGAGAACTGCAAGGGGGAACCAGCCCAAAAAAGGAGCAAAGACAGTTTTTTCGACTGGGAAAGTAATAGCGACTGTTTTTAGGGTCATAGAGTCACTTTAATCGATTATCTTCGAGAAGAAATAACCATAACAGAGAAAGAACTTGCGGAAAATGGCCACATTCACAGAAAAAAATCCTATTTCGCCAAGACAACGCACAGTTACATACCTCAGTAGTTGCCATGAAGAAAATCAACGAATTACGGATTTAATTGCTTGAAAATCGGCCATACTCAACAGATCTAGCCCCAATTGACTTAGTTCTGTTTCCACCTTCAAAAATTGTGCACGAAGGACAGAAATTTTTCTCTGATGAAGAGGAATCACCTTGGTGAACCATTATTTTGAAAACAAGAACCGAGTACTATTTGGACGGGTAACAGAGATAGGAACATCGTTGAGAGCACTGTGTGGAGTTACAAAGATTATGTTGTAATTCAAAACAAATATCTTGTATCTCTGTTGGGTTGGATACTCTTCGGACCATCCTCATTGGCTATTTTATTATTTCAGACTGCACTAACTCCTACATAGGTGAGACTGGTCGTTCCATCAAACTTCATTCATTAAAAATGAAGAAGATTCATTAGCTATACATCCACATTCAATATGGGCACCTTTCTCCTGATTATGATAAATTGAAGGTTCTCATTGCCCAAAGGGTAGAAATTTTATTATCTAGAATCAGACAAATTTTGTGATATCATTTTGATGGTCCATTTCAGATAGTGAATGACCAGACAGACCAAATTCTCAATCTATTCAAATAATAACTCTCTTTCAATAATTTGTGAACTTAAAACTAACACCTGATTTTTCCAAATTGAAATAACTACTTATTCATATTTCATGTAACTTTCGACTTGGTTTTGATAATGTCTATCAGAGTTAGAAACCACGTATCAGTGTTTAATTATTTGAAATAATTCATTTAATGGAACTAAAAACAAAGCAAGATTCCATCTCTGTTTTAATCACGCTAAATCACCAAGTAGATGGATAAATCTATATAGCGTCAATAATCACGTTTATTTTGATCGAAAAACTTTTTCGTCGTGGTGGAATGGTCATAGACATGGGTCCACCTCGGTCATCATATTGCATGTGCCAGGAAATCTAACTTTCTACCTATGGACCATAATATACTTTCTGTTTAATCCAGAGTAAGTATGTTTTCTTTGTACAAGAAATGAAAATAAATGTAAGCCTATCATTTGGTACATAGTGCAGTTTGAAATTAAATTAGTTTATTACGAACTATTCAAATTATAGTGTTGGAATAGTTTGAAATAAAATAATATATAACACTGGTTTCCCACGAAATAATTACTAAAGAGTTATAAACAAACCTAAAAGAAAGTAATCTTATGTAGAACTGGTAGAGTGAGATACTAAATCATATTTCTCATCGTTACCATAGAATATGCAGATCGAGTGTACTTATTGAAGGGCAAAGGGAGGAATCGCCGCTTTCTTCTTCCATTTGATGAGTTTTTCGGGAATCGGATGGGATAGAAAACGTCGAGCGATGAAATAATAGCGAAGGACGGCGATTTGAATACGTGTGCGCGAATGGAGCGCAATCTGGCGGTGAGATCGCGAAGCCACCAGTGTAACCCTTTCTCTGGATCCGGGATGAAGCAGAAAGATTATTCATTAGTAGCTCCTTACAAATTTTGAGTGTCTTCGAAAAATCTGTAGGATATAGTTGAAAGGGTTCGAACAATTTTACACTACAAAAAAATTTAGCACGTTTAAACTGTTCAATGGCCAAGAGCAAAATTTTTCATGTCTTCATTAAGAGCGGAATCTGATTTCTTCACTGAATACTAGGATGTACTTGCAGTATTGCTCCAGATCATACATATGTACAGGATGACCTGAAATCTATAGTTTCCTTCGTCTCTATTGAATATGATGTTAAAATAAATCATCATTTTTCAATTCGTTCAAATGACAAAATTTTTGATCGTTGGTGTTGGAGTACCAACTCCTGTTTTGTTTTCTCAAGTGACATGCACTCCTCTTCAAAAACGGGGGAAAACTTTTCGAGAAGAATATTGAGAAACAAAGTATCGGAAAATTAGAGAAATCTCAGAAACCGTTAAAGATAGACATAGCGAACAGTATCGTTCGATAGGTATAAAAATAACCGATCATTACAAAGTATAAAATACAGGGTGTGTCATTTGAACGAATTGAACTGCTCGAAGCAGGGCCGAACCGGAAATATTGTACTGTACATTCTGTATCAATTTCAGAGTTTCCCAAAGATGGTTACTCAGAAATGGAGTATTAGTAACATAATTTTTACAAAGTCACAATCGGAAAGTCACAACGAGAGGAGAAAAAAATTTACAAAAAAACATCAAATTTCAAAAACTAACTAAGAACTAAGGTATCGCGAATATTGAACGAAGTTACCTTCATTTGATCTCACAAAGCCAAAATCATCCAAATTTTGTTTTTCGATTTAAAAAAACATAACTTTGATTTGTTTTTCAGAAACGGAACAACCTGTATAAACGAAATTATTTCTGAATTGTGTCCGTAAGAGCAGTGCATCAAAATTGTCATTTTTTTGGCATTAGGCTACTTCCAGTGACTCGATGACCATCCTGTATATCTGTTCGATTGAAAATAGGCTTGTATCATGTCTATACTTGCTTGACTTTTGTCTTTCATACTCATTAATGCTCCGAGAAAAAGAAGCGAAATAATAACAAATAATATCAGGTGGATACTTAATCTACCTCAATTTCTTATTTATAATTGCGAATGACGTTTAGTATAATTCTACTATGATAGGTGAAAGACGGTCGCACTCCCGTCGCCCGTCTCCACCTCATAATTGCTATGGGCTCCGTGAAATGGTCATTTGTGAATATGCAGATGCAACCGTCTGAGTTTTTTTCCACATTTTCGGTTTTCGAAAAAAAAAATACGTTGGAGGATGAAGCTTTCGACCTTGTCATGTTGAAATAGCTTTTTATAACAAAACCATGTTTCTCTGATATCTATGTCGATTTCCTAACGATAATACTTACCCTAAATTGTTTCAGTACCCAGGCAGCAAGGTAGACATAATCCAAATACATGATCCGTCAGACTATGGTGATCATAATGGAAAACTTCAACGTCCACAACATCAACTGGCTTCAACATTCAAATAGGACTGACGAAGCAGGAACGCAAGCGGAGGCATATGGAATCAAAAATTCCTGGCAGTCTGACTCGTTTTCCCATTACTGTCGATCTCCTCCTTGTCTCAGATCCAGATGATTTTTGTCTGTTTTTCAGATCCTGTCATCAGTTTCTGCGTTAGTCTCTCTGTACATTCGAAAGTCCACGAAAGATACATCCGCACAAATGCCTTTATTTAGTGAAAACTGTCAAAAAGCTGCCACAGTTAAAAATAGAGCCTAAAAGAATTGGACGAAAAATATTCCACAGTTGATAAAGCGAAAATCTACTTCAATGAACGAATTAGGAGTGGACTCTTGGAGCAGACTAGTAAAGCTCGTAGGTTCTGGTCTATGGTGAAGGCACACAGCAGCAACCAGTTGCGATCAGGTCTGAAATACTGTTTCCATGTGTTGGGCTCCGTACATATATTGTATATTTTGCCGGAAGAGAGCAGCGCACCTCATAGATCACATAAATTTTTCAGAAATAGATATTATATGAGTGAGGGCTGCCTAGCAGTCCGGCCACTGCGACCCAGTTGTCTATTGTGGCACACTCTGTCCTAAGCTTCATTCTTGAACTCCATCCTTCTCGTACAGGATACGAGTTTCATGGGCGAGAGATTAATAAGATCTTAGTTCTTCCATCCTGACCCTGTCCCCAGTTGGACACTCGCATATAACCTGTTCCATTGATTCTATATCTTCTTCACATAGCCTACATGAAGGATCCTCAATTAATCCTAACTTATTTAGGTATTTCCTGAGGCAACAGTGCCTCGTTAATATGGCAGTTAAAACTCTCAGTTCCAACCTACAGAGTTTGAGCCACGCCTTGTATTTCGCAGTGGAAGGTTCACTGATGGCACGTCGAACGTGTATGAGACCTAGGAGACTCATCCAATGCTCACGTACCCGCAGGTCCAGCCATCGGTTGTTCTCTATCCTTGTAGTCTCTATGAAAGTTCCGAGTCCTCTTTCTCATTTCTTTCAAAGTCAGAGTGAGGGAAATGAGAAGGCGGACTCATTGACCGCTCATAGGATCTCAGAGTACCTAGTGTTCATACGTGATCTCCAGCCTGTCGCTCAGAGGCGGAAGATTGATGATATTTCTCTTTTCGCAAATACTTCCATGGTAAATGCTCTGACTACCTGAAGGCCTGATTTCGAAAAGAATCCAGTTCCAACAAAAACCCAGGTATGCAGAAATCTCTCATAAATAGACGGTACAACTATCAACGCCACGTAGTTCTCTTTATAAATTTTTTTATGTGGGCTGTGGAACTCGCTTCTATTAAAAATCTTTTCGATAATATACAATTTGGCCCTCTTCAAGAAACCAGTGAACATACACATTGAATCATCTTTGGCGGCCTGAGGTATGACAGGCATCTCCTCCCCCCAAGAGGTAAGATTAAAAAAAATAGATTGCTTTGAGTTTTCAATGGTATTTAACCATAGATCTTACTTCACTATTCATTAGAATCTTCTGTCACGTTTTGAGGCTCTATTCACCTAAAATACGAAATGATGTGAGGTTTTCAAACAGCAATATTGACCAAACATTTTCTTGGACAGAAAAATTTCATCACAAACTCAAATAATCAGCCATTCAACTGATTGCATCGTGGAATTAGGGATGTAAGTTTTCTTTCAAAATATTTCAATAATTTCTTATTCTCTAAAATATGGGGTTACCATTTAAAAAGTCCATGTGAAGGGCAACTTCAAGATGCAATTCGATTTTTGTTTAATTGAAATCTATCAAAAATTGAAGGAGCTATAGCTTGGGACATTTTTCACGGAACATCCGTTATACATATATATCAAGTAAAATAATCCTCAATTGCCGTATTTCTTAAGAGATTTCCTCCAATGGGGCCTCGAGCCGACTATCTGTGTGTTCTGAACAAGCAAAGTCAGCCAAGTCTCCGGCAAGATGGAGCAGTAACCACATTTGATATCTAATAACACTAATTGTTGCTAATAAACATAAAAATCGGATCTTGTTGATGGCCTCGAGGTGATCGGGAGAAGAGCCGTAGACGAAGAGTAAAACAGTTCTCCAAGTTGATAATGCATTTGTTATTTGTCATAATGATGTCAGAATGTTCAGTGCTGTTATTTATTGGTACGGTGATTTCGATTTTGATTTCATGGGAGTTTATTCAACTCATCTACCTCACTGTTAAACCGATTCCAGTTCTTCTGTTCGGATGAATTACTAAAATAATTCTATTAGATACGTCGTTTTCTTGAATTGGCTGAATTTGTTGAAAATACTTCGATGATAAATTATTCATTAGTCCTTGAAACATCGAGAAGATTTCTAAAAGGATTGCATTACATGATGATATTTCTTTCAGTAAACGAAACACATACCAACAATCGTTAGAATCGATTGAATAGTTCCGATTAAAACACAAACAGAATATTTAACTATGCTTATACTACCAATAAATAAACTATTCAAATTAATAAATCACTGTTACCGCAGTTTTGAACTCCCATTCACCATCGGACATTATGAAAACCAATTACATAGTGACATGAAATATATATGAATAGGTTGTTATTTGTATTTGAAAAACCAGATATTAGGTAGACAGTTCGCAAACAATTTAAAGAGAGTTATTATTTGAAATATGGAAAATTTTAGATTTACATAGATCAGTTCATTATCAAAATTGATGATAAAAATTGATTCCAAAATTTCAATCGATTCTAGGTTAGTTTTCAAAATGCAGGCCATTTTGAGAAAATCTTTCTGTCGTTATTTTGCAAATGTTTCGTTCTTAATATTACGTTTGAAGTATTACTTAATGTGATATTATAAACTCGAATTTTTGTAAAATATTTAAAACATTAGTTGTTGGATGGTTAGGATTCATGAAAATTAAATACAGGAATGATTTTTTCTTCTGGAGCAACAGTCGGTTAAATAGGAATTGGAGGGCAAAATTCGAATATTTCACGAGACTCGATAAAATTAGGCTAAACTTTCGAATATCACCGAAACCCTTGAAAAGTGGTATGAGGAACCTAGATAACAATTGAAAGGTAATAATACATACAACCTACTCAACCCTTTGGATATACAGTTTGTCATTCGAAAAAAAAATGGAAATGAGGTTTGGATGAGTCTTATCTCCAAAAATCGTTTTCAACCACCTTATGTAACATAGATCAGCAAAATGTGCCATATGTTCAAGCAACAACAATAACTATCACAATAGTTGTACATTTGAAGCTTTGAAATCGATATTGAGGGTAAAACATTCTAGTTTTTAATTTCTCTAATTTCAGAAAATGTCACATATTTCGTAAACTATTCAAGATAGGCATAGGGAATTTCGAACAAATGCATGTTCCCTCACAGAGTCAAAAATGAAACAAAATATAGGGTGTCCCATTAAAAAACTCAATACTTCGGTAAGTAAATTTATTATGAAACACCCTGTGTAGTGTAAAATATTTTTTTAGCTTGTAGTCACTACAGCACTATACCGGGTGTATCTGAAACTAGGGCCACCCGCTTTTTCTAAATTAGGAATATTTTAATGAAATTTGGGAGTCGGATAAAAGACAACATTTTGAATTTGATAACATTAATACGTTTGACATTTCGTTTCCGGTTACGCCGGAAACGAAATTAATAACTAAATAGCATACAGCGAAAACAAAACAATTATAATGAATGTTCAAAAATACCAGCATTTCCACGAATACAACATCGCTCACGATGGATGGTTCCCCTCGCAACATTATTCAACTGTTGAGTTGTATACCTGCAATAGCCTGTCTCAAACGATTCTCCAATTCTTGTTGGGTTCTAACAGGTGTTTGGTAAACCTCATTCTTCAAATGGCCCCACAGGAAGAAATCTAGAGGACTCAAATTTGAGGATCTAGCTGGCCATCTTATGGGACCATTTGTAACTATCCATTTTTGGGGAAAAATTTCGTCGAGATACCGCGAGACCTCCCTTGTATTGTGAGGAGGTGCACAATCTGGTTGAAAATGTATTTCATTCGCAACAGCTAATGGCAACTCGTCCAATTGATCTTGTACTTGGGTGCTCATCTAAATAATTTTCCCCTGGCAATGAACTTTCAAAAATCATAGGCCCTATTAGATATCTTCGCATCATCCCCATCCAGACATTGAACCCAAAACGTTCTTGAAAGTTTTCATCTTGATATCTGTGCTCATTTTGTTACGACTAGTACCTGATATTTTGCCTATTAAACATCCCATTGTTCATGAAACGTGATTCGTCATTGACTAAAACCTCTGTGGGAGATTGTGGATCACATCCAATTTTCCTCAGGTACTCTTCACAGAACTAACACTATCGTTAATATACATGTGTTGGAGAAGTTGATATTGGAATGAGCGGTAGTTATGTTTTTTCAAAATTTTCCATGCGCTTTGGTGGCTAATTTCAAGTTCCTCGGCAATTTCCCTTGTTGATGTGGTTGGATTAATTTCAACAAATCTCAATACGTCTATTTCGGTTTTTTCGTCGATAAGGAAATCTTCCTCTTCATCAGGTTGCATCTCACAACATTTTCGTTCAACTATAGAGAAATTGGTTCTATTCGAATTAAGTCTTTCCGGATAGCGTCCTCTGTATAATTGTTCAGCTTGAACGCTATTTTGCCTGCACTCTCCATGAATAAGGAGCATATTTACATTTCCACTTTGGGTGTATTGATTCATACTCAAAACTGAATTCACTAACTCGCAATGTCGATAATTAAGAACATTGGAATTTGGACATGTCACACTGATTTTTTATGATAACAGAAAGTAGGAACAAAAATTTTGCATCGCCAACGTAGTTATTGTTATTAGCGAATGGGGAAGCTGCAAAAATTGTCTAGATATTTTCTATTAAAACTACGGAGACGTTGAGAAATGAGTGACGTGACTGGTATAAAAAAAGATACAAAAATACTGCTTCTGTAATACCGGGTGGCTCGATATGGTTGTCCCAGAAGAAAACCTATTATTTGAAGAGAACTAAAAATCAAAACTTTGACCCCTCTAAAAAATGAGCAGTTAAATTTCTAGATACATTTTTATATTTTCGTGATAGAAGATGTTAAGCTCAGCCAATTGTCACTGTTCATAGCATTCTGAAACGAAAGATGAAAATTGCAAAAAAAAGATTGTGTTTTGTTTTTCTCTCAAAAATATGTCAAAAGGTCGTAGGATGATATGAACTATTGAAATTAGCAAAAAAATACAGGGTTTCCCATGTGAAAATCGAGAGTTGTATCCTTTCCGGCGTATCGGAAGCGAAATAGCAAACATATTAATGTTATCAAATTCATAATGCAATTTTCTATCCGATTCCCAAATGTTGTCGAAATATTCCAAATAGAAAAAATTACAGGGTTGTCCCTAATTTCAGTTAAACCTCCATTCCGTCTCGAATGATTGAGCCACCCGGTATATTCCTGAATATTGATTTTGTAAGTTTGAAGGAAGACCGTCCTTCCTGAAGCAGAAATTAGTTCTTCAAACAGTTAAAAATTTTACTGAATAAATGTGAATCTACTTGGCAAGAAAGTCTATTGTGAGAAATGATAAATAAATATATTGAATGATAACAACCTTCTAACTATGTCACTGAACTATAAATTCTTTCTTTCTCTTTTTTCAATCTGACAAACTTACAACAGGTAACTTAGTTCAGGGGAAAAACTTCCAATTGTGTCATATGATAACCCCCAGACTGAAGGCACCTCATCTG
Organism: Cryptolaemus montrouzieri; assembly: GCA_013387265.2. Classification (NCBI taxonomy): domain Eukaryota; kingdom Metazoa; phylum Arthropoda; class Insecta; order Coleoptera; family Coccinellidae; genus Cryptolaemus; species Cryptolaemus montrouzieri. The sequence goes on along the minus strand of JABFTP020000062.1, from coordinate 17,647,041 downwards.
ATATTGAATTTTCATAATTTCCAAACGGAATTACCTGATTCGTATGCTATTCCATAAAGTAAGATTTCGAGTTGCAGATTTGCAGAATTCTTGTCACGAGTCAACACAAGAGCCTCTAATACCACACAGATGGATGAGGCCTTTCTGAAGTGGTTCACAATGTTGGTTTTCAAGTAATGAGTAGTTACGACTAGAAGTGTCTGTCAATTGTCACTCTTTATTACACCTCCTATCTCGTACACCTACATCTTTGTTTTCTGAAATCGGGAAATACAAACTGAATAAAAATGCAAAATCTTAAGTTGTAAGAAGTATTTTGCATCGTGTTAGAAATACATATTATTATCTTATACAGAGGTGATCAGAGTAGTTCTGAATGCGTAGAAGAAAAATAAATTTTTTGAATTACTGGTTGAACGTAACCTATATCAAGACTTATACTTTACAATACGGTATTCGTAAAAGAGTGTCCTTCAATTTGTCCACACTTCAAAAGGAATAATTGAGTTATCCAAACATTGAAGTTTCGAAGGGTACACTAGAAAATCTACCGACTCTAAAGTAGACATGCAAGCTAGTCTCGGTCATTATTGGAATATTATTGCTAAATTCTGGATCTGATGCATTCCTCAAGTGATAAGGCTTCAATATGATGAAACCCTTCTTCTTGTCACTGAGTACTGAAATATTTGAAGCAAAGCATATTTTATTTAATGTCATCAGAAGAGCAGACATGGAGAGAAATGGAAACTTATACATGACGAAACAGGTGAATATTTTCAGTATTCTGTTTATCGAATATAATGTGGCCACGTTTCGACGTACTCAAGAATGAATTGTCCTCCTTTGAAGTCTTTTGAACTGCAAAGGAAACTCCTGTTCATGTTCGAAAAATATTTACCATTTACGATTTCTCTGAATTTCAGGGTAGCCAGGAAAGAACAGTGATATTGTTCTCTTCGAATGCATTTCGGACTGCTATCACATGGTAAGGATGAGCTCTATCGTGTTGCTACAGTGAATTTGAGTCCATCGTAAGGTAAAATATTACTGTTTCACGAATCATTTAATTACTTTGAGATGTTTCACCAAGTTGCTTAAAAATAAGACCTAGCCTTCCGGAAACATCATTCGTCTTCCTCTATGGAAACGTAGTCCAGGTTTTACTAGGTTTACTAGAAATTATTTTGGTCTGGCGACAACCTCGAGTATTTCACCTAGTGTTTCTATGATGTTCTGCTAGCGAGTCCTCCAGCCTTATCGCAACAATACAGATTGAGATCTTGGTGCAGGCCTTTATCTTTCTGAAGTAGTCTTAGTTCCTAGACATCGAGCATATCTGCAATCTCATTTCCTCTGATCGCGGTGTAAGCCTGAATCCAAAGGAGACTCATACAGTTGTTTACCGCCAGCTGATTCAGTGCCTGAACTCACTCCCAGATCACACTCAGTTCTTCCAGCTTTTGAGCACGGCTATGTATCGCTATGATCTCCGACTGAAGAACTCCTATATGTTCATATAATTGGAGGTAGAAACCACTTCAATTTCTCCAGAGAAACACTCTGCTACCTGATCTCCCTTTGGAGTTCGAGCCATCCGTGTACCAGATGTCCCCTCCACCTGGCAAGGAATATTTCCTTTCCACCACTCTTGTCTGAATGGTATTCTAGTTCATTCAGAGGAGGTTGTCACTATTAGTAGCGTCGATTGAAGAGTTTCTTTGAGCACTGGCCACCCGTCTAACTGTAGGTGCTTTAAGCCTCTTAGAAACTACTATTTCTACACTCTCATCCTCCAGATTACATAAACATAGGTAAGCTTTTGATGAACCCCATCGGCACTCGTGGCTTCAAGCCCAACATGCCACCGAAGGTCCTCCTACATGTCATGAAGGCAGCAGAAAACTTGATAGTTCTTATCTTATGATGTACTAAAGAAGTATTTAACAGATTCTCCCATATAGAATCTTGATCCAAAGAAAATATTTTTCGGCAATAGTGGTATCATATGTTTCCCCATGAAAAAAACCAGTGAACCTCCTGAACGGAGAACGTACTTCAGCGTTACACTCTTTTCAAAATAACCTACAGTCTATTCATACATACCTGTATATCCCTTCTCGTCCAGCGCCTATAACAGACCATTCGCTATCATGTGCCAGACTCCTACAGACAGCTTCGTCTCATTATTTTTGTGACGATGCGATTTTCGATCGATGGCTCCATGAGCCATTCCGTTAGAGGAGTCGAAACATTAAGCCGTTTCCGTCTTCCTTTAAGCTTTCTTGACATCCAGAAACATCCCAACAAGAGTATTCAATCGAAGTTTTCACACTAACACATTACAGAATGGAGATTCATGAGAACAAAGGTTCAAATTGTCAATGACATTTATGGCTAACTCTTCAAAAACCAGGATTACTATGCGAGGCTCCTATACATGTTCGATGAAGATTTACCTATGCAGTTTTTTCTTTAGGGTCCCACAAGTACTCGATGGTATTCAAGTCTAGAGAGAAGGATGGCCAGGTATTGGTATTGTTCATTTTCAATACATTTCCGACTACTAGAATTCAACCGATCCCAAAGAAAGGAAAGTAGTCTTCACCCCAAAATTACCGCACTGTTGCACTTCTTCCCATTATGTCCAAAGTGATGGAGAGAGTCATACATGATGAACTTATATTACAAATATCTTGAGTTGCAGGGAATTATTATTATCGACCTCAGTATGGTTTTCACAGGCAAAGATCGACAGGAGATCTGCTGGCCTACGTCACCCATGTCTGTATATCAACGATGGAAAAGCATGGGGAATCTAGAGCAATAGCTCTCGACATCTCTAAAGCCTTCGATAGGGTTTGGCATGCAGTCTCGTTGAATAATTTTGCTGCATATAGGCTTTCCGGAAAATTGCAGGGTAGGATAAGTAGCTTTCTTTCAAATAGATCAATACAAGTTGTGGTCTACGGTATAACATCTGATTGTTTCCTGTTGCAAGCAGGAGTACCTCAGGGATTCTGTTGCAGATAAACAATCTTCTGTCATCTACAGAGAATAAGATCCTTGGATTTGCAGACGATTGTACCTTTGTTTCGTCTTTCAATAGTCTGCGTCAGATTGCAGCTGCGGAATCTCAGCGTCAGAGATATCATTGAATTGACAACTTAAACTCTGACTTACAGAGGATATCTGAGAGGGGTCAGTTGAACCTGGTGAGCTTCAACGCGAGCAAGACGCAAGCAACTACGTTTTCTAGAAAAGGTCCCCGCATGAGCACCTCCTCTAATGATGTACGGCCAACAAATTGCATCCAAAGATTCGATGCACCTTCTCGGAATAACGGTCAACTCCGGGTTTTGCTAGCATGAGCATGTATCAGCAATAGCTAAGCCGGCATCAGCTAAACTTAGTTCTCCTTTCAGAGCCAACCGATACTTCACGTCATTTAAGCTGTTGCTTCTATATAAGGCGCAGATTCGACCTACTTTGGAATAGTGTTCCCATGTATGGGGATCTGCGCCCGAATATTCGTTGCGCACGTAGGATAGTGCGCAAAAACGGGCTGTGCGCCTCATCGACCGAAGATCACCCGCGATCTCTAACTACTAGTTCTCGGAACACAAGTTTCTGACCTTTCTCTGTATTACAGATACTTCCACAAAAAATACTTCAAGGAGCCGAAAGAACTTGTTCCGGAAAAACTCATGTTTTTTCGCAGTACTAGGCTGGCAATCATATGGCGGTACATTTAAGGAAACTCTCTCTCTAAGAATTCCCCCGTTTTCAGGGCCGGTAAGTTATGAAACTCGCTTCCGTCCAACATCCTTTAGCCCTTTTCAAGAAGAGCGTAAACAGACACCTGAATGCTTCCTAGGCGCCCACTGTGGTGTAACAGGTTCGCCTGTTCCTGGAAAGCGAGCATAAAACAAAATTATCACAGAGAAAAATGAGTATTGTTTTCTTGATACAGTAGATTTGAGTCCATTATTGAAAGGTACACTATTCCAATCGATTGAATCAATTCGTTTCCAAAGGAATTTCATCATCAGGTTCTACGTATTGGCATTCTTTTCGAATCGGCATGGCAATTCAATCATGACTGAAGAGCCCATCACAGTCAATCTCAATTTCTTGTTTATGGTATCAAGTCAAGCAGCTCATAATTCGAGATCTCTGATAGAATATATGGAGAGCATTTACCTCTTTAATCAATTGGGATTCTGTGGTACCTACCTCCTGTTGTGAGTTTTCAGTAATTAAAACAAAGGACTCATAAAATCTCATCCAGCTCAAACGTCGTTTCTTCAGAATAGTTTTATGAATTTAACAGATTTCTCATGTGTTTAAAATTGAAACGGAAACAATAAACCTAATTCAAGAAGAGATTATTAAGAAATATTATAAATTTTTTTATATAAGGAGCTCTGAGATCGGATACTGGATTCGATATTACTTGATGAAGAATGGATGAAATATCCTTAGTCATTTTCTACACATATGAGACATGGACAGGTATTCTTAGGACTTGTATAAGATCTTTATATCACAGCTGACATGTTTGTCGACCTGAGTTATACTATTTACTCTCAGAAATGTTCCTCAGAACTGATGGCAAAATATTAATAACGAATATAATTCTGAATTTTCTGACTAGGTCTAAACTAACACACTGGCAAAATTCTTCTTGAGAACACTTCAGGAATATATTTTGTGAATTATTCTTGATTGCTTGATGAAATTTCTCTAAGTTGTTTTGCGAAGAATTTTTCCTATATTTCTGTTTACGTTATAGGTGTAAAATCTTTTCCATTGTGATTTTCAATAATCGTAATAATATCATAAAATTTTTAAGATTATGGTTGACAAAAGGAGCAGCATATTTGCGGATTCTTTTTTTGTTTCGCTTCTTAGTTAGGTTTTGAAAATATTTGCTTGGAAAGATTACGATAGCAGCAAAATATCATTTTCTGAAGCACTTTTGATAATAACGAATTACATATCTTATTTATTAGGTTATCCTTTTCAGGTTTTACTCATAAATATTTCGAGAAAATTCTTCAAGGATAAGAAACTCGAAATAGTGATCAGATAAAGTGGAAATTTGCCAAAATTATAACTTTTGACTACACTCTCGATTGAAACTGATATGAATAAAATATTGATCTATGTTTTATTGTCTCTGCCTCCCAATAAATTTCAAGAAAATTTTAGTCGGAAGTCGGAAAATTGCCTATATAATTATGATTATTTTTCAGAAATAATGATAGCAATGATTGTATGTTTAATTTTTTCGCAGTATTTTTAAGATTCAGGTAACATTTACAAGAAAACAGAATTGATACATTCAAGAATGAGTCGACAAATTCAGATATACTTAACAAAATTATCAATCATTTTCGATGATGATTGGTGCTAGGAAGTACAAATTTCATTGATTTATTTTATTTGCTAAGTTCTATGAAAACAATTTCACTGACATAGATATCTGGAAAGAATAACAAAAAATTAGAAGATCTTAGAAAATTCCGATATGGTTTCCTCTATTAGGTCAACTGGTACCGTAATCTCGACTGTGAGATTTTTTACCATGTATGCTCCCATTTCCTCATCCGGACGTTTATAATAACGTTCATAAAGAGTTAACCTTTCTGACCCTAGCGAAATGCTTACATATTCGTAACTGTCTCATTATTTCAATTCAAATTTAAAGAAAGGATCTGAAACATTTTCCGTCTCTAGAAGCAAGGATTCCTCAGTTGAATTATGATACGTATGAGGCTGAATTATCAAATATTTTGGGACAATTCGAAATGCGTTTTTATGATTGCAGTAAATTGGCAAATAAAGCGTCATTTATGAGTTTTTCCTGTAAAAATGTCGAGGAATTAGCTACTGAAATAACAAGTCAGTTTAATATGAACTCATGTTCTGTTGAAAATGAGTTGGACCAGATTATAGGAGATATATAATTCAAAGCTACAGCATCTGATACAAATTCCTGGTGTTGTATATCTGAAGATAAATATCCCAATCTAAGGCAAATCGCTCTTCAACTGACGCCAATGTTTGGGTTACCTTACTTGTGCGAGTCTACATTTTCTGAAATGAAGATAATTAAGTCAAAATATCGCAAACTACTAACTGACGATCATATGTCATATGCGATTAGCACTCAATGGTTACGTACCATCTTATGAAAAGTATGCTGAGGACATGCATTGCCACGCTTCAACATCCGAACTCACTCCTTAGATAAGTTTAACACCATATGTAACTCTTTTGTTTCGTAACAACCAATAAACTCGCAATTTTGAATAACTATGAGTTCTTTCATTGATATTATAGAGAAGACCCTAACTAAACCTAACCCAAACCTTGAATAAGATAATGTATATTGTGCGGAAAGCTAATATCTATATATGCTACGATACACCCTACCTAGGTACCTTAGGTAGGGATGTAAAACAACCCTGCATCACACATAATTGCAGCTTCTCAGAGGTGATCGTAAGTAGTCTGAAAATATTGAGGTAGATCGCCAGCAGTTCAAGTTTGAGCACCCCTGGTCTAGAGTAAGTACAGCACCTTGAACGCTTTTCTTTTAATTACCGAATATCATTCAGAAAATTTGAAACGATTGTGGTAGTATTTCAATACTAAAGAAGAAAGTTTCCTTGAAAAATTTTTAATATTAAATTTTCAAAAAAATCCAGCAATTGTTAAATAGCGAATCGTTTTTGAACGTCTCTCTCGATTGGAGAATATCTCTAAATAATTATTCTACAAATTTTCGTTTTCTAGGGCTTTTTCACAGATGAACCTTACTGTCGTGAGGGCAGCCCAAAACTATTTAGTGGTCGTTAAATTATGATTATAAGTAGAAGTTATTGAATGTACCATGTCGAAATTGTTTTCCCCTTTAAGAAACGTCATAAAAATTTCAAAATTTATATTAATTGCATAAAACACTGATGTTCAAAGTTTCACTACACAAGCTGGCTTCTTCAGATAAGTAGTTCGGTCAAAAGGATTATATGAATTATATTTTATATTGATGAGAATAGCTCAATCGGAGGAAAATCCAAACAGGGTTGCTTCTTTTTGAGAACTGAAAAGATTGAGTAATGGCAACGAATTTAGGTCTAATTGACTATTCAGTATATTTCCGGCATTGTTTTGTTTGTTATTTTTCAATATTTTGGTTTGTATCAATGGTAATGTCTGTTTATGCAAAGTAGAAAACTCATTCCATGGGTAATTTAGGTTATAGTTAAATCTAAAAAAAGTTAATGGAAGAGTGATGAGATTCAACAATTACCACAGTTGACCACAGACATAATTTTTCTATTTTCCATAAACCATCCCATACTGACATTACTATTCTCAATTCTTCCGCATATCCACAACAACATAGAATAGCTGATTATAACATTATGATACATAAACTAGTCTCGATACCAATTTCAGAAAATAATTTCTTAAAAATGCTACATATCATAATGCAGATAACGGTTAATAATGGTTATAATTCTATATGACTGAAATTATGCTATCCCGTAAACAATTTCAATATGCTATCCATGTTTTTCTTCTATTAAAGATACTAATCAAAAATAAAATATATTAAAATTCAATAATATATTGATGTTAAACCCAGTCTGAATTTGAAGTCATTCTTCTCACTTCATAATTTAAATATAGCTTTAGGTATTGACAGATATACTGAGAATTGTGAACCTAAAATTCATAAAGAAAACAATTCAGGTGTTTATATACTACCTTGTGGTAGTTGTGATAAAATTTATAACGTTGAATTTTTAAGAAGGTTCAATATTAGGATATCGGAGCACAAAAATCAGATCTGCTCGAAAAAATATATTTTTAAAATAATACCAATAATAAATTATAGATCGAAACCAAACCTATGGAGTGCATCGGAAATTAATAAACAAAAAATTCCAAAAATTTGCTCAGTAGTCAATTAGACCTACAACACGTTACTATTACCTAATATTTCCAGTTCTTGACTGACGCCTCCTATTTAGCTAAATGCCTACTCTTACCAATGTAATATATAGGGCACATCATTCTTTCAAATGTAATACATATCTGAAGAAACCATAGTGTGGTGAAACGCGTAATATTTTTGTTAATGTAGTGAGAATCTGAACATCAAATAGAGGAGAAGGTGGTAATGGGACCCCAGCCGGTATATTGGCCCCCTTCCATATTTATAATTTAGAAGCACGCCATCTAGTCAATTTTCATGAAAACGCGTAGTTCTTGTGTATGTGTCAATTAGTACCAAAAAATTTCAGACGAGGGCGTTACGTACTTTTTTTCATTAGATCAAGTCAAAACGTGCAACTGCCAAACTTCTAGATGTACTGTGCATTTTATTCATTTTTTCGGAAATACTGAACCTTAACTCCTGTAATTTGTATATTGTGTTCGGTGAACATTTTCCTGTCGGATTTTGAAAGTAATTATAACAAAACTTTTCATTAATATCTCTAATATGGTTTCTTTATATATTCTTTGATACATGCAATTTGGCCACCTTACATTGTTGGTATTATGGACCCGGGGGGCCCTATATGATGACATAAATATACCATATCATTTTTTATAATCTTTTGCTACAGATGCCTCGGCAAAATTTGATATCTTCATCTGTAAAAAAAAGAAAAACTTTGGATCTTGACCAAATGAAAAGGACAATTGAAGCTGTGAGGAGAAAGACGATGGGGTATAAGAAGGCTGTAAGAATATTTTGTGTACCAAGATCTACACTGAAAAGGTTAGTGAAGGATTCTAAAGAATCATTAGAGTTGCTTGTGCATAAACCTCTCGGAAGAAAACCTATACTACCACCTGAGCTGGAAAAAAGTTAGTGGTATATTTTTTGTTTATGGAGTCGAAATATTATGGACTGACAAGAATGGATGTAAGACAAACAGCTTATCAGTTAGCTTTGAGAAGCAACATCGAAAATAATTTTAGAAATGAAATAGCTGAGCGTGCTTGGTTGGATCACTTTTAGAACGGTCATAAGAACTCTTTATCATTACGCAGACCAATGAGGACTTCGTACGCTAGTGCCCAATATTTTAACCGTGAAGTAGTCAAAGAATTTTTCGATATACTGGTAACTGAAATGAAAAATAAGAATTATCCCCCTGATAGAATTTTTAACGTAGACAAGACTGAGTTGACAATTGTGCAATCTAAAATACCACAGATTGTAGATAAAAAAGGCAAGAAGCAGATTGGAGCCTTGACTGCTGCAGAACGCGAGTGACTATGTGCCCTTGTTTGCTGCATGAGTGATTCTGGTATGTTTGTGCCGCCAATGATAATATTTCCTAGAAAAAACTTCACCAATATTTTAATGAAAGGTGCGCCACCTGGGTCGATTGGAAAAGTTCATCCATCTGGTAGGATCCAATCAAATTTGTTCACTGACTGGTTTAGACATATTATTGAAAAAACAAAATCCAGCGAGGTTTCTCCCGTGTTACTTATTTTCCTATCCCTTTAGTCTTGTATTTTTTACCTGAGGCCTAAAAATCAAAGTAGAGGGCCACATTACCTCCTTTTCATTTGTCGCATTACGCTACTTTCACGACAATACTATATAAACTTTTAGGTTGGTCATTAAAGAGTCGCTTGGCAACTTTCAGAAGTGTAAAATAAGAAGATATCATTCAAAAGAGATGAGTTCATTTGATACTAGACAGAACCTGGACTTGTCGGGAAAGAAAACATTCGACCATTCTGGAATATCCCAAATTGCATGCTCCCTCGCAAACTGAAGTCTTGCAACTTGCTGCTCTCTGCTGAGACGCGGGCCGGTAGAAGCCAACCTTGGTCTGATATCGTCTTCTCTGAGCCTGTTTTCAATGAAATATGCACATTTCTGGAGAATGCAAGTTCATTTTGTTGCATTCTAGCCATACAGTGCCGAGCTCTTAGTGCAGTTAAACGAAGCCAACGATCATCAACTGGTGTTATCCGGTTTCTTCCCTGTCCGGCCCTTTTTCCATATTCCCATGTTTCGTGGTACCGATTAATTGCTGTTACAATTCTCACCACTTCATGATCACTCAAATAGCGTCCAGGACGCTCAGCTGCCATTACAATAAATTCAAAGATTCGAAAATCAACAGGGAACACAGAAAACTTACATCAATTTAGCGTGAAACTGAAGAGAAATTGAATGAATACTGATAGTCAAATGAACTCATTTTTGGTTCAGACATGTTTGAGATCAAATGGAAACAAATGTTACTACAAAGATAAGATTTTTTTCCCTCATATGTCCGAAAACATATGTTGACACAGAAACTGCGATCGAGCTGCTTAATCGATTGTGGAATTCAGAATACCAGGTGATGCGACAATTTTTGTGGTGTCTGTATTTTAATATATCTAGACGTCAATCTGTATGATATGATTTATAGTTCACATTTCTGGAGCCTTATCAAGATAGAGCTTTTGTACATATAAACCAAAATACAAAGCGATTAGAATTATGTATTTATCTTAAGATGGAATAAGACAGTGATATAAAAGTAATCAGCAAAATCATTTGCCGTATCTCCATTCAGAACTATCAGGTATTTATACCGGGTGTAACTGGAAACAGGCTCGCCCCTATAACTTTTTTCCTGTCCAATATTTTTCAATGAAAGTTTCTGAAATGGATTAAAAATTTATTTCAACTTGAATGGCACTAACAGTTTATCTGAAACGTTTCCGGTTTCAAAGGAAATTAGCCGAAGTTTCGATTGTGAAATGGCTCACCCTGTATATTTTTTGAGAAATCGAATCGAACTCTCTCTGTCTATACAATCAGCATATTTAAGACGAATTTGCCGAATTTTAAATTTTTTTTTGATATATTTGTTTTCAAGTCGAGGTGGCTATGACGACCAAAAAAACTGCGTGATTTATCGACCGAAATCGAGTTCATTTGGATTCATCACTGAAACTGTAGAATTCCTTCTGTTATTGGCTTCGTAACATTCCAAACATTGTTTCTTTAAAAAAAATCTTATTTCCACAAGGTATAATAGAGGCTCATTAGCACTATAATACGCAATATATTTTTAGAATATTTTGATTCCAAATTGATAATTTTTCGTTGAAAATTTCCATTCGTAATTCTGGACATAGTATAATACTCGTTTTTCAACTCATTATCTGAAGTGATTTGGAAATGCATTGAAATCCTATCACAGATAGATAACAGAGCATAGAATTTTTTGTATTCAATTTTAAATGTCATAAGATAAGATTGTGTTGCATCTGAATCGGTGATTTGTATAAATTGTTCAGAGTTTTTGAATTTTCATTGCAGAAAAACAGACGAAATGCTGTACACTCAGAATGAAAAAGTAGAAAAAAAATGCTACTCATTTATGGCGAATGCCGAAAAAGCTCTACAGCATCAACAATTTTATACGCTGAACGCTATCCAGAACGGCAACATCCTTCAAGACACTATTTTCCAAAACTGGAAGTGAAGTTTCGTCAGCAACCGGTTGTTGCAGATAATCAAAATTTCATAGTAAGCGAAAATTCTGAAATTGATGTATTAGCGTACATTAATTTGAATTGTACGGCATCTACCAGAGAAATCGCATAAGAAATAGGGATAAGTCCTCAGAGTGTTTGGAGAATTCTTAAGAAGCATAAATTTCGCTCGTTCAAATACAATCTTCATCAACACCTTTATGAAGATGATAATGGCAGAAGATTAGAATATTGCAACCAGTTTCTTCAAAAGATGGAAATGGATCCAAGGTATCCTTATAAAATTTTATATTCAGATGAATCCCGATTTACTAACAACGGAATGTTCAATATAAACAATACGCGCTATTGGGCCCACGAAAACGAGCATTTAGTATGTGAGGGTAATTTCCAGGAGCGATTTGGTTTTGATGTATGGATCGCAATGGTAGGGCGACATCTCATAGGTCCAATCATTTTTGATAGACCATTAACAGGGGAAAGATATTTAGGATTTTTACAAAACTAAATAAGCGATCTGATTAATGGTTTACCACTGGCTGTTGCTAATAACTTAATTTTCCAACAAGATGGATAACCAGCGCACAACTGCAGGGAAATTGTTCAATACCTAAATAATGATTTAAATGAGAGGTGGATAGCACAAACGGCCCGACAAGATGGCCAGCTCGATCGCCCGACTTGTCCCTATTAGATTTTTTTTTGTGGGCCCATGTGAAAAAAAGTGTTAATAGAACTGCTTCAAAAAATCGAGAGGATTTAGAGAATAGAGTTCGGGGAGCAATAAATGAAATTTTTCCAAATCAAATAGATGATGTAGTATGGGCTACCATTCACCGCAATGGGCTGCGTCAGGCACAGAATGGGGGTCTCTTCGAAAACCTGTTGTGAAGTTATGCTCAATTGATTTGATGACATTCCATCTATGGTCCATTTGTGTATTTTGCGTTATTTATGTGTTTTGTTAAATTTTTATTCATCTGGAATGTACGATGATGAGTATGTGTGCCATGCCAAAATAAAGCTAAGGTTTTGCGTTCATGCTTTGTGTGCATTACAATTTTAGAACCAGCTGAGTCGTCATAGCCACCTAGACTTAAGAACAAATATATCAAAAATGATTTAAAAATTCGGAAAATACATCTTTAAATACAATGATTGTATAGACAAAGAGAATTTCATTAGATTTACCAAAAAATAAACAGGGTGAGCCATTTAAAAATTGAAACTTTGGCTCATTTTCGGTGAAACCGGAAGCGTTTCAGATAAACTGTCGGTGCCATTCAACATGAAGTATATTTTTAATCAATTTCAAAAAATTTCATTGAAAAACATTGGATAGGAAAAAAGTTTTAGGGGCGAGCCTCTTTCCAGTTACACCCGGTATATTGAACCCAACTTTATATTTGAAAATCAAGAGAAAAATTATTCAAGAAATAATCGTTACACCAGTTCAATTGTAAAATATCATCACAAAGGATATTAAATATTATACAGCAAATATTGAAAAATTATTAAATGAACTGAAAAATTGAACAGCCAGACATGAAATGATAACACCAATACCTCGATTTCCTATTCAAAATCATTTTCAATTCAACGGATTTCTCGAAAAAAGAAACTATTCGTATATTACAACCAGTCCAACAACTTTACAACAAATAAGATTCCAAGAAAGCCTGAAATTTTAAATTACAAGATTCCCACCTTTTGTCCGTTGTTTTTTCCATCAGGCCATTGAAAATCGGATCTTTATAGATGAATAACCACCAGCAAATTGTGTGTGTGAGAAACATATATAATCCACTTCTTGCTTTCTTCATGGTGATTAACTACTAAGGCTTCCATAGTTGCGGATCGGTTCCAGTGTTTTTCGATTGTCTCTTTGTTTGATAAAGAATAAAATAGTGAATGAATTAGTTTTACTGGGATACGTGCGTGATGTTAAAGAATGTCGTGTTTCCATTTTTTGTTAATTAAATTTCTTGTCTTCGTTGCTTGACATTTCAACTTATTTAACCTTTTCAAGATGGATGTTAGTATTCATTTCAATTTATCTGAAAGTCCCTTGTGTGCAATTTTTGTACTTTGTTTTTAGATCTAAATATATTGAGTAACCGATTTCCAAAAATTTTCTTATTTAAAATTTACTGAATATTAAGGTCATTTTATCACAAAGTAAAACATTTGTCTACAAATGACTCGAAGAAGAAATGTTTAATATACTCTCTCTCTTCATTCTTTATCCTCTCCTGAGGATGTAGCGACTAATGAAATGTCATCAATGAAAGTTTTCCATTCCTTTCTATCCTGTGCCATTACAACTAGAGAATGCATGGGTCGGCCTGTTGTTTCTGTAATTTGATCCATCCATCGTGTTGGGGACCTTCCTCTTCCTCTCTTTCCATCTACTTTCCCCTGAATAATGATTTTTTCCACATTCTCTGGTCCTCTTCTCATGATGTGTCCGAAGTATCTCAATATTTTGAGTTGAATTGCACTCGAAAGTCTTTGTTTTATGCGGAGTTGCTTTAGAATCGATGTATTCGTTCGGCGTTGTGTCCATGGGATGTTAAGCATCTTTCTCCAACACATCATTTCTGTCGCGTCGATTTTTCTTCTTTCGCTCATTCGAAGGGACCAAGATTCGCAGCCGTATGTGAGAATTGGAAAGATGAGGCACTTCATAAGCCCGGTTTTAGTGGAAATAGCGATATTTCGATGGGCCCAAATTTTATTCATTTTTTTCGTAGCTACCTTGGTTAGTTCGCATCTACGTTTAACCTCTCGTTCTACGTTTCCTACGTTTGTTATCAAGGATCCCAGATAAAGATATTCTTGCACTACATCAAACCTATCAATTTGCTTTTTTTCTGGTTGATTGTTGTTCATCCTGTCCACGATCATGATTTTTGTTTTAGAAACATTCAGTTCCAAGCCAAGTTCCGTACTCTCTCTCTCCACTCTGCTAACAAGCTCAGTCAGTTCTTCCTCACTTGTTGCCAGGAGGACCGTATCATCCGCGAATCTCAGATTATTTACACATCTTCCGTTAATTGGTATGCCGCCCTTCCATCCGTCTAATGCCTTTCTCATTATGTATTCAGTGTATATGTTGAATAACTGAGGAGAAAGAATACACCCTTGCCTCACTCCCCTCTTTGGTTTGAATTCTGATGACAGTATTTCATTGATTTTCACAGTATCCCTGGTTTCATTATATAGGTTGATGATTAAGGCACACAAGTGATCCGGTACAGCCATATTCCCTAGAACGATCCACAACTTATTCCATTTCACTCTATCGAAAGCTTTTTTATAATCAATGAAACATATGTATAGGGGTATATTGAACTCTCTGGCTTTTTCTATTATTTGCCTTAAATTTATCAAATGCTCTCTAGTCCCTCTTCCTTTAACAAATCCTGCTTGCTCTTCCGGGATTTGGTGTTGTAAAAAGTTCTTCAGTCTTTCGTTGATTATTGTCAGCATTATTTTGCTCGTATGTGAAATAAGTGTTATCGTTCTGTAGTTTTCGCATTTTCTGTTACTCCCTTTTTTGTGAATTGTGATAATTGTGCCTTGTGTCCAATCTCTTGGCCATTGTGTTGTTTTCCATATTTTATTACACAAGTGGTGTAGGCTTCGGGTGCCCTCTTCTCATATTCCTTTTAGTATTTCGGATGTTATTTTATCGTTGCCTGGAGATTTGTTATTTTTAAGTTTATGGATAGCTGACGTAATTTCGCTCTGCAGTATGAAAGGTTCTTCTTCGTATTCTTTTATTTCGTGTTCATTAATTTCCTCGTTTTCGGCGTAGAGTTTCTCGCAATAGATCCTCCAAGTCTCTGCTATTTCTTCTCTGTCTGTAACAAGTTTACCATTTTCATCTTCTATAGGCCATGTTTTTGGTTTGAATTCTCGGGTCAAGTATTTAATTTTTCGAAAAAGATCTCGTGGTTGGTTAGAATGGCTATGAACTTCTATTTCTTTGCATATGTTGGAAAAATACTCGTTTTATCTCTTTTACATGACCTCTTAATTTCATCGCTTATCTCTTTGAAGGCTTTCTTGTTGTTAGTATCAACCTTTCCTTTATTTGAAATTTTTCTTCTTTCTTCGACCAGTTTCAATGTATAGTCACAGATCCAATGTTTTCGTTTGAGAGGAGGTTTTGAACGTTCTGTCTCTGCGGCGTTTCTTATCCAGTTTTTCATTTCTGTCCATTCTTCTTCCGGAGTTGTTTCTTCTATCAGAGTTGGCTTAGTTGTCCTCAAAGTGTCTTGGAAGCTGTTTCCAGGCCCTACGACCAATCTTTTTTCAGGCTTTCTCGTCACGGGTGTTTTGAGTTTCAACTGTATTTTAGCTGTTAAGAGTTGATGGTCTGTACCGCAACAAGCTCCCGGATAGGTCTTGCAGTTTGATACCGAAGATCTCCATCTAGTTCTCATCATGATATAGTCAATTTGGTTTCGGAACTTATCGCCTGGACTTTTCCATGTATAAAGTTTTCTAATATGATTCGTGAAAGTAGTGTTCATGATTGTGAACTCATTGTCAATAGCAAATTGTATTAATCTGTCCCCTCTTTCATTCCTCTCACCGATTCCGTATTTACCGACAATGTTTCGGATATGGTCATCTGTATTAGTGTTTCCTACTTTAGCGTTAAGATCTCCCATAACCATTGTGACCTCTCTGTTGGGAATCTTGCAAAGCGTCAATGAAAGTTTGTTATAAAAATCTTCTATATCGTTCTCACTTGCATTAGCTGTGGAGCATACACTTGTAATATATTCAGTGCCCTTGGTTTTGTGTTTAGTCTTATGTTTATTATACGGTCGTTGATTGTCTGGATGTTTGTTAGGAAGCTTTGTATTCTGGGTGTCACTAATACCGCTACTCCGGCAAAATTTTGTCTATCGTCCGATGCAAAGTGGATAAAGTTGTTGTTATTCGTATGGAAAAATCCCTGACCAATCCAATGCGTCTCTGCGAGACCCAGGATGTCTATTTGGTGTTTCTTCATTTCTCCCTCTATCAGCGCTAATTTTCCGGTCTGGTTCTTAAGACCTCTAATGTTCCATGTGCCAACATGAAGTTCTTTCCTCAGTTGTAAAGCTGTTTAATATACACTCCCCACAAAAATTGTCGCATCATCCATTTTACGAAAATACTATATAAACTTTTAGGTAGGTCATTCAAGAGTCACTTGGCAACTTTCAAAAGTGTAAAATGAAAAGATATCATTCAGAAGGAATAAGTTTATGATGGAAAATATCAACAATTTTCAAGTTAATTAAAAATCAAAACATTCTACCATCTTCAAACATTCGCGAAGAGACTAATCAACTAGCATCGAATGGTCACTAATCATTGTCAAAATCTAGTGTTTATTCCCCAAGCCCTAATTATTACTAGTATACGTCTCGGATGCTCCTCAAACAAACTTTGGATGTACTCTTGAGTCACTGAGTTCCAAATTTCAGGAAGAAGATTTTATAGTTGTTGGAGCGTTCTACAAGGTATCCTAGGTTGCTGAATTTGCCACCTCATTTATCCCAAACATGTTCTATAGAATTCAAATCAGGACTTTTGGATGGCCATCTTAAAATATCAATTTCGGCATATTGCAGCATTTCTGTAACCACTCTAGCTGCATGAGGCTGAGCATTATCATGCATATAAATGAAGTTTTCGCCAATCAATGGACCAAAGGGTACAACATGGGGTTCAAGGATATCTGCGATGTATCTGGTCGCTGTCATTCTTCCATTATTCACTAGGACTAACTCCGTTCGACATGGAACGAAATGCCTCCCCATACCATTACTGAGTTCCCTCCGAAGTTTTCGGTTTGCCGGATATTGCATTGCTGATATCGTTCCCCAGGTCGTCTGCATACAGACATGCGTCTATCATATGATACTGGACAGAACCTGGACTCGTCGGAAAAGAGAACATTCGATCATTCTGGAATACCCCAATTCGCATAATTTCTCGCAAACTGAAGTCTTGTAACTCGATGCTCTATGGTGAGACGCGGGCCTGTAAAAGCCACCCTCGGTCTGATATCGTCTTTTCAGAGCCTGTTCTTAACAGTTTGCAATGGAATATGCATCTTTCTGGAAAGTGCAAGTTCATTTTGTAGCATTCTAGCCGTACAGTGCCGAACTCTTACTGCAGTTAAACGAGACCAACGATCATCAACGGATGTTGTTATCCAATTTCTTCCCTGTTCAGCCCTTGTTCAAGGTTCAAGTTAGGCACGTGACGTTGGCTTCGCCCCTCCTCTAGAAGTGTTACAATTCTTACCACTTCATGATCACTCAAATAGCGACTAGGACATTCAGCAGCCATTACAATAAATTCAAAGATTCGAAAATCAACAGGAAACACAGAAAACTTACATCAATTTAGCGTGAAAACTGAAGAGAAATTGAATGAATACTGATAGTAAAATAAACTGATTCTTGTTTCAGACGTGTTTGAAATCATATGGAAACAAATGTTACTACATAGATAAGATTTTTTCCTCTCATATGTCCGAAAACATATGTTGACAAAGAATCTGCGATCGAGCTGCTAAATCGATTGTGGAATTCAGAATACCTGGTGATGCGACAATTTTTGTGGTGTGTGTATGAGGGGAACGCTCTTTTATTGATTCTACTCATGTGCTATGTGATATATTTGATATTTGGGCATGAACGAATTCATACTCCATTTTCCTAGAAGAATAACACTATATAAATTATTTCTAGATCCCATTTCGGGTTAAAACTGACAAATTTCCTGTGCATCCTCTTCCTCCAAGTCTTTGCTTTGATTCACAGGTCCGCAAAGAAATTCTATTGACACTACATCACACTTAGCTGGCACTGCTTAGTCTGAATTGGAACAACAAATGAATGATATACACATTGAAAAATACTTATAATGAGACGATAACGAAAACCTAGCTGTTATAAAAGAGAAAACAGATAATACTCATTCAAGCTCAATTGTTTCTTTTACTACACTGTTAATTTCAGGTTAATATTTCAAGCAAAGGCGTTCTAGGAAACACCTTCCTGCATCAACCAGTTATAAAGGGAGGGCAAATTTCGATGTATTTGTACGGCAGATATGTGAAATATTGCAGATAGAGAAAAATGTACCCCTATCTCTCGATATTATTTTCAGGGACCAGTCTAGTGGGGCAAAGATTTTGCTGATACCTCTTCTATTCTGGACATATTCAAAATTTCTCGAGTTTTGGGAGAATCGTCCTTCGCGGATATCTCGATTATCATCGAAGGTACATAAAAATAAGCTTGACATTGCAATTTTTTGAACAAAATACAGTGCTGTTCAAAAAATCTTTTTTAGCTCAGCGGTTTTAGATTTATAATGCAAACATGCTTTTTCGAAATGCAAACCAGAGAAATTTTAGCTCGATTGTATGTAGTATTTTTTTTTCCTTCTCGAAAATATACAATACTTGTAGTCAATTATTGCATTCAATAACTTTTTCAGAGAAAAACTGAAATTGCAACATTCCATTCATTAGGTGCATGCCCATCAACAATTCATATTGTTGTATATTTGTATTTCAGTTTCAGTATAGGTATTAATGTTTATTGAATATCGAAATAGCTGTTCACCTGAGAATTTTGTTGTTTCAAGATGCAGAATAGAAATCATAACTATCAATATTATAAAAGTTCGATATGATGTAATGTTATATTCTTAGTGGGTATGATTCAGCAGAAACGGCCGAAACATATTTCAATCGGTATCCTGAAAGGTACTAGACAAATAAATCTGGTTTTCGAGGAATGAAAGAGAATCTTATCAATAGTCGCTCATTCAAAAACTCAAGACATGATAAATATCATGAAAGTGATAGAGAGAAAGCAACGATCGAATTGATAGGTGCTGTAACGGCCAAACCTACAATTCGTGTAGACAAATAGAAACAGAAACAGTCTAAACCCTACAAAATGGGAGTATCTCAATTTTTGCAGCCCGGGAATCCCCCTTGCTGACTAAATTTCTGCAATTGGTATCCAGAAAATACACATGAACGTCCAGACTTTTTGAGAAAAGTCATATGGATAGATGAAGTCCGCATCACTAGCGATGGGATATTTAATCACTTTAATGAACATTTGTGGTTCGATGTGAATCCTCAACGCCATATCAAGGATGATATGGTTTCAATGTGAAAGATAGTCGCGTTTTGGCACTTAAAATTTTTGATGAAAATTTGAATGGAGCAACAATAATATCATTGAAGGATTTCTCGATCAACTTCCGTTAGCACAAAGATCAAAATTTTTTTTTCAATTGCTTCCCACCAAACAAGGGCCATCACAGATCTATTGAATTTGATTTTCGGACATAATTGGATAGGGACTAAAGGTCCTGTGAGATGGCCGCCTCGTTCCCCTAACTTCTCGCTACGAGATCTTTTCTTTTGGGTAATGTTGAGGAATCACTCTTCATGAGAAACAGTAACAATTTAAAAGAGTTAAAACCGAATTTCAGGGAATGAATTGCTTCTGTTAGTAATATTCATATTTACAATGCCTGCCGTAGTGTTTCTCGGCGATGTAATTTACGCATTGAAAACAATGGCAACACTTTTGAATATTTGCGATAAAAATTAATGTTCATCTGTAATTCGATTTATGAATAGTAGAAGTGATTGTCGAACTCTCAGACCACAGTTAATTACTATGGTCTAAATCGAATCTAACCATAGAAATAGCCATGATCTTAAAAAGGATCTTTAAAATCTGTGGTTTTCAGTAATAGAACAATTTGAATCGTTGATGGGCATGCATCTAATGAATGAAATTGTGTAAAATGTAATTTTCAATTCAACACACTAGGTTTCATCATTTGGTATTTGAGCAATGTAAAACTGGCATTACATGGGGTGAGAATCGCCACTCTTTTGCTTTTGTGCTCCGTACCCCTCCTACGCATGCTTTGGATTATTTGATTTCGGAACGATTCGACTGCGATTTATTTCTGGTTTCTGCCTTCCAACAGCAACTTGCTTTTCTGCGATGATTTTGAGTTTTATTCCTTTGGGATTATAGTTGTGGTATTTGGACTTCTGTGAAACTAAGGCTCGTATTCGCTCAATATATACGAAGTAAGTGTAATTATCATCTCATTTAGTTTCGATGACTTTCGGCTACGGCGATCTTTGCAGATATTTGTACACGGCATTTCAGACCAGGAGAATCCTAGTCTTGTCTATTTTTTTTGTATTTAACTAGTCTGTTTCAGGCTCAGATACTAGGCCCAGATTTATTCAGTCATAATTTCGTATTTTTCCAATATTGCGGCTAATTTCTTCATCATCTTAATACCTAACATCTCATTGCAGCGAATTATATTGATTTTTTTTTGATTCTCATATATTACATTTGCTTACTCTTATTTCTGAATTTCATTTTGTACTCATTGAATTATTTTTCCTTTTAAAATGCTTATTGAATCTCTTAAAGTTTTTCTGTGACCGTTGATAATGACAGATGTTTTTACTTGACAACTGTACAAAAATTGTCATATTCGCTTTTGAAACAATTATTTATGTTTCCTATATATAATAATGTAATTTAAGTTGTTCGGAGGAGGCTGTGTTATGGCCAACAAAAGTACTCTTCTTGGGAGAAGCTGTATTTTGACGAGCAAATCCTTTTTTGGAAGAGGCTGTGCTATGGCCAATAAAAATACTCTTCTTGGGAGAAGCTGTATTTCACTCAAATATACTTTCTGGAAGAGGCTGTATTTTTATGAGCAAATACTCTTTTTGACAGAGGTTGTATTTTGACGAGCAAATACCTTTTAAAGGAGGCCGTGTTTTGGTCAATAAAAATACTCTCTGTGAGAGAAGCTGTTTTTCACCCAAATATACTCTTTGCAAGAGGCTGTATTTTAACGATGATACTCTTTTTGGAAAAAACTGTGTTCTAGAGCCACATAACATCATTAGAAGCATCTCTAAGCTCTAGATAAATGATTCCAGTATTTTAGAGGTTTTTTTTTTATTGATTTTCAACTTTTAAACTTTTCTGTAAAATAACTGCCGGCCTTGCAAACTTAAAAATCATTTTGTACATATATACATATAAAATTATGAATTATTCATGTTAAATTAGTTTAAGAGAGTCGACTCGACAGTTTTTGCTTCAAATTGTAATGAATAGTTATTCAGATTTTGTGTGGAGGAAATAGATTTAATATATTTATTCAATTTTAGTGTGTGTTTTCTTGTGAACTTGTTGTCTGCTCGTGAGTGACAATAATAGCTCTTTTACAGGGGAAATTGACCATATATTCACTTACGACCACCTCTCACGCTGAGATAATGTAACCTGATCTTTGGTTGGTCACTGAAGGATAGTTTGCAGTTGAAGCAAACTTACTTGTTATAGTTACATAGTGAAATAAATCTTCGAACGATTAGTTTGTTTTCACTGTAGACATGAAATTGATTAAATTTTCACACAATAACTGTGGTTGGTACGGAAATAATATGGAAATTAACATTATTGAAAATTTATATAAAAATTTAAATTGCCTTCGGCCTAATACAAAAATTGTAGGGGTTGAAATACGTGATGTTTGAAAAAGTACCATCCTTTAGATGGTGCCGAATTTCAACTGAGTATCAGATATACAGTAGTAATCATAAGATAAAAACTGAAAAAACCTAAAGATTTGAACACCCTGTATTTCGCTAACGAAGGGATCGCGGATATATGTTTTTGGGAACTTGGGAACTTCTCCTCATAAGCCGGCTTGAGGATTCTCCACGTGAAATATTTCGCACTTATGCTTCTACACCCTGTATATAAAAGTTGAAGAAACATCGCGACGGATCGAGAGAAATTCATGAATACAAACCTTATTAGGAAAATATTTTCAGTAATTCAAGAACATTATACATTTTCCAAGTCCTCCATTCTATCAACTCATAAATTGCAATGCTGTGCTTTATATTCCTAATACTGTTCTGATTTATCGAACCGAATACAGTTCCATATTAACACCATCTCTAATCTCGAACATTATTTTCTGATACACTTAGAAAGTATCGAAAGAAATCCCTTCAAACTTGTTACTAGACCCGAACGCGAAGAAGAAGAGATAAGAGCATAGAATTGAGCTGAAGCTACAATCTTTCCAATGCACGCCGCGGAGATCACAATCTAAACATCGACATATATCATTGCGGTTGTTATTATTATTGTTGCTATTTGTTACTAATGATTGTGTATGTCGGAATCGGTCGTGCATCATTATTCATTAATATGGTTCGATTCGATCTTGGTCGGCCATGAGAAACGGCCTGCTCGTGGTCCAGATAACTTTTTCGCTCATATTACCGCGCATGCATCATTGTACAGCTTGTTCGGAAAAATTCTGCTCCTATTTGTGAATTCGAAATAATTTAATGAATTTGGCGAAAAAGCCGAACTATATTTTATTCTCTCAGAGTTTTGTTTGACGTACATGATATACCGGATGAGGTAACTAAAATAAAAAAGACTCAATAACTGCTAAACTATTTGTTTCTGGACAAAAAGCAGAAATAGGTCAATTTTTGACTGAAGGAGGACAATCACATGGTGATTTTATTGTACAAGCAGGGTTGCACAAAGATAGGTCCAGTGATACCTCAATGAAAACCTCTTTTGATTCTCAACACAAATGTGTAATAATTGTGGAGTTTTGACATATTCGAAAGAAAATACAGGCTGATTCGTCAAACGGCCAGTTATTTCAGTGATTGAAAAATATGTCTATTTCGAATGAACACCCTCAGATGAGGATGTCAACCCCTCAAAGCTTCGAATTGATCAGTTAGTTTGAGTAATAACTCATTAGAGAGAATTTAGAATTTCTTGAATATTGTAGACAAAATTTTTGCTTCATCTGCATTATGATGAAGATACAGGGTGAATTAATAGAGAGCCATACAATGTTTGCGAGGTCTGCTGATTTTGAATAGAGATTTAGAACATGTTTGTTTAGCTTTCAAATAATAGAGCTTATCCATGGAATTACCTACAAGTTGGTGAGCAGGGAAAAATTTAAAATTGAAAAAACAATCAACTCGGTATCAATCGAACAAACGTTCAAAGTGTTGGCTGCAAACTTCCAAACACAAATACAGATTCTGCTTCTTAACGTTCCGAAATATTACATAGCAATAATATATGGGCGATGTCAACCCAGATTATTGGGTCCATAATGATTCTAAAACATCTATAGATCATAATCGGTATCACTTGGAAGACTGAACCTGGCCATCGGGGCCCTCTCGGTCAAACAGAGATGGAATTTGAGGAAATATCGCAGGTTATGTATTTTTTTTTATTATCTCCTCAGTCCTTTTCATGACCTTGATTGCTATGTAAAATCTTTTCTCAGATTTGTTTAGACATATAAGAAGTATGATTGTTGAAATATTTTTCTGCTGGTTTTCTTTTTCCATTGTTACAGATACCTGTCCCAAACCCCCTTTCTTCCGCTCTTGTCTTCGTTTGGAAATCATGGAATGCAAGAGAGAATGAAGCGGCTAAGCAGAAAAATCTTTGGTACTCTTTTTTTATACACACGACACTAACACAACATAAACGCACAAGCTATTGCTAGTGCAATAGCGACAGAGGAACTAGTTTTTTTTTCACTTGTTTATTGAATCATATACAAAATAGTATGTTTCCCTGTTATATTTCCTGAGCTCACACTTGTGCTTTTTCTGACACACACCAAAATAATAGATATAAGCATTTATTGTAAATACAATTTATTCAAATTTTTATAAATCCTCTCTTTTCAAAAGAATATATATATATATATATATATATATATATATATATATATATATATATATATATATATATATATATATATATATATATATATATATATATATATATATATATATATATATACGTAGCATTTCAGGGTTCCACGATTACACTCGACTACAATCCGTTGTCGTAGAGCCATAAAATCTGCTGGATCCGTTTTATAAATTTTACTCTTTAACTGGCATCACAAAAAAATGTAATGGTGACTAGTCTGGAGAACGTGGGGGCCATTATGTAGGGCCTCTTCTTCCGATCCATGGATCAGGAAATTCTCTAGATATTGTCGAACAGTGTTGGCATAGATGCCAACATTCTATTTTTCAGGATATTGGATATGTACTTCACGAAAGATTCTGGGAGTAGAGTCCGGCCAGAACCGGCAGTTATGACGATTTACAGAGTGCCATTCAAAAAAACGTGCATTCCACCATTCTCTCGAATTTTTGAGTATTGCTATTGGTCGAAACAATATCTATATATGAAATTATCGATTGGTTTCACACAAATTATTTATTTTCGTCAAGGGAACATCTAAACATTAATTAGTATGATAAGAAGCAAAACAATCCTTTGGATGCAAGCCTACATCACATTTTTGGCAGAGAAAATTTGCTTTTTACGGCATACTGCACATCGTCGCTATTTGTTATTATAAACAATGAGATTATCCAGTCTGTCATAACGTGAAAATTTCTGTAAATTTCTAGGAGCTTTGAAAGGTCCTCTCGTTTTCATTCTCTTGTTAGATTCTAATAGTTCAGTTGCTATAGACCTTCTGAATTTTAGTTGGTCGAGTTTTCCGCCATTGTCCTTATGTAAGCGCCAAGTCAATACAATGAGCAAATAAAGGAAAATATCATTATTCCCCTGATGCTAACTCTAGTGTCAACGAGATTTTCATCACCATGGTTCACCCCTTCCATGTTTTCATTGTAAGATTTTATCAAGTCTAGTTCATCTATATAAATATATTTCTTCTCAGATTGGAAAAACCTGTTTACTTTATTTATCGGAAACACTGTTGAACAACATTATTATAATTCCACTTGGTGATGATGATTTCGTCATCCGCCAAAGTATGCTCAAAATAACCTCGATCTTTTTATTTTATTACACTTGAACTATATAGGGGTGATGAGGGGATTCGGTTTTCCCTCAGTATTCCAATAGCTTTTAGGCCCCTCAATTTCAATTCTTTCAGCAACGAAAGTGAGGTGAAGTAATTGTCAGAATTTGAATGAAATATTTCTGTATATTGTGAAACTACTGGCACCTTACTTATCTGGCAACGTACTTGTAGAACCTTGGTATGGGTCAATCCATTTGGTGACGATGATTTTGTCATCCGCTAAAGTATGCTCGAAATAACCTGAATCTTCTTTTTACTACACTTGAACTAGGTAGGGATGATCTAGTAGCTTTTAGGCCCCTCAATTCCATATTTTGAGCAACGAAAATGAGGTGAAGTAATTGTATAAATGAAATCCTGCAAAGGGCATATTTTTCAATATATCTGCATGTTGTAAGACTACTGATGCGCCAAGACCCATATCTTTGTACTTATCTGGCAACGTACTTCGCCTATGCTATGATTTTCTTCGATAGGGGCATACTAAAAACATTTTGAGTTCAGAATGTCAAAAGTGGTCTTTCGAATATTTGTCCTTCACATCCAGGTTTGTATTATCATTGCAGTGAATTTTGCTCATTATATGCTGGAATTTATCAAGCGATATTGCTTCATTCCCATTTTATTGTTGGTGTCAGCCCTATTCTGCCAGAAAATCTTTTTCTGTGGAAGAGGTACATAGCCACAAAGCAATAGAACTCCAATAAAACAAAGTAGCTGATTTCTTGTGGTATCTCCGACACGATTCTTCTACTGGGTGAAGGTATTTGAGAATTGAAGAATAAGATTGGTCACTTCTTCATCGGAAAATAACTGGAACGTATCAGCTGGTGAAAGAATGTTAACCGCCGATGATATTGGTGTCCATTGCGGCAGAGGCGACTTTCGTAAGTCCAAATCATTTTCTTTGTAATCGAAAGTTTTTAGAAGTTTTGGTCTTCGTTCTAGAAACGGCATCATCGTCGCTATCCTAGTCATCTTCAGTGTGCATCCGTTCTTCAGCAGGAGCTCTGAGCAGAGTTCCCAGTAAATTGTCCAATAAGACGGTGTTTTCATCTCTGGAGTCTTCATCTGTATCGCAGTCATCATTAGCGTTCTCAGTAGGAAAAATTTGCTATTTATTCTGGAATCTAATTCTCAATTTGTTCGATCTCGTTAAAGGTCTAAAGAAAGCTTTTTAAATTGTCTCATATTTAGCGGAGTATGAAAAGAAATGTAAGGTTATGCAGCTGGAAATATTCGGCGGACTCTGTGGAACTCAAATATCAGATAGAATGAAATCATACTCTACAAAAATAGAAGAGTTTACTTACCACCTCTTGGAAAACTCGATCGATATAAATAAACGAATTAAGTTGACAACCTCAGTCCTCAGGACAGTAGGGCTAAATGGGTTAATGTTGACGCATTGATGGTCTATCAGAATTAAACATTCTCATAGCACCCATGTAAAAGATTTCTATGAGAATATTTATTAGGTATATTACTCTGGTTTTGTGCTAATCGAAAATACGTTCATTTACTCAGTTATTTCAACAAAATAATTTTCATATATGTTAACTTAAAAAAATCTTAACGAGAGTCGAACACAATGTGTATGGTCTTTTTACCTAAGATCCCTTTAGGTTCCTTATCACTTTCATCCTTCAGTAGTTCCAAATTTTAAATTTTGTCTTTATCGTTCATACGTTCGGTCTATTTATGTGAGAAGTATATTATTTATTGGATACCGCTGTTATTCAGCTGATAACCAATCTGGATTAATCCTCCTTTGAGACATGAACCAATTATGCGATATCACATTATGTGTACTGTCATTTGGAATATGAAATAACAAGGTACTTTGTTTACCATATCCTCTAAATTAGTACGTGTATCTGTTAAAGACACAAAATTCTTGTACTTTGACTAATAATATATCGTCAAAATAGTACTTAATATTAAAATAAACTAAACAAGAGTATAAAATTTTCTATATTGTTGTTTCACTCCCTTTTAAGTCGAAAACACTGTTATCTTATTCCTTATATAGTAGCGCGTACGTATATTCCTGGTTTGATATTTTAATTATTTCGTTATGACATAAGGAAACTGCAAACAATTAGAAGATTGGAATTCATGTTTTTCAGATACAAAGTTGATTACACTTAGAACAAGCATACAATCAATTAGCAGATTGTGACGTCAGCAAAGCCAGAACTTTGCGTTTCAGCAGTTAAATCCAAGAAACTGATATTTTAATATTCGCTAGAAATATATTCTTCAAAGAATATCAATAATGGTGCGAGTGGCTTTCATAACTATTTTGAGGATAGCCACATACATCAATTTTCCTCCCTAACATGTTTCGGCTAAATCTCTAAAGAGAAAATTGCAAATTATATTCAAATTTTCAACTTAAAATTAGCCTACAATTCCACAACAGAATTGCCAAATATATATTTCAGTTACAAAGATGAAACTCAAAAATTGGATGATTCAGTAGTATATAAACTAACATTTCCCAATTCTCACGGAATTTTTATTGATCAAATAGGCATGTCGTTCAGAATTAGATATAAGGAACATGATTCACGCTTTTGTAAAAGAAAACAGATTCTACTTAATCACAACATTGAATAGAAAACAACCATATTCTCCCATAAATAGGAATAAAACTCAATTATTTGTATTCCTTAGAAATTATACAAGGCCAAACGCAATACAGACAATGATCAAATATTACTTATCGACCTGATTGATTTATTGTCTTCCCCAATATTTGGGATTTTCGATTAGTTGTTGATCTCTAATATGTATTCTACCTGATCTCTTAACCCATTCCTCTGTACCTACATACAATAAAACTGCTAACTTTGTATTTCAGTTTTAAACTATTACTTGTCTGATGATGGGCGAAAGTTCGAAAGAGCTATAACGTTGAATAAATGAAAACAGTTTGAAGAACATTTCTAGGTATAATATATATAATCAAGGTGGCTGAGAAGTCCCAGAATCTCTTCACCGATTTCTTCTGCATGTCCCCATATTCTTCACGAAGAAACAGACTGTATAGCTTTTCATCCTGGACCACCATCGAAATCTTTCTAAAGGATGAATTGCTGTAATAGCTTCACTATTAGTTTATATAATAATTAGACGGAGATCGTGCTTATTGGATTTATTCGAACATCTTAATGATCTCTGGGGGTCATTCAATCATGATTTTGTTGCCGAGATGTCATTAGAACTTTATTGAAACTGGATGATGTGTATACTGCTGGCGATGACGAAATAGTATGGAATTTATTTATTTGTGGCTAACTCTTTGGATATGAGACACAAGTGTATTCGAATATTCTGGTCCACATATGAATTTAGATTATGTTGTTTGAAAAATTGTTAAATATGTCTTCTTGTGGAAATATTCTATTACGATGATAAAAGAGAGTAGAAATAGTTTGGAAGGTTTAAAATTAACGTACAAGTATAAAAACATTGTGTACCATATTTCCTTTAATTTTTAATGAAAAATGTGCCATTTTTATTATATATTTCAAAACGAAGAGAGCCAGTGATTCGAAAGTTAATGATCGTTTATGGTATACTATATTAAATTCGGCTAATGAGTCTTGAATCATTCTTTATTTGCTTCAGAGTTCAAACTGCTGCTGATCGAAATTCATTGTGATACTTACAAAGACTTACGAGATGTATTAGAAGAAACGAAAATTTTCGATTTCCTGGAATAATATAATAGTAATCCTCTTATTTTCATGATCTAAATCCTATTGATCATGCTTAGAATATAATCCATTGAAGAGATTATTTTCTTCAAAGTTGTTCAAAGCATGTTTTGTATAAAATTGTCAGTGCGTTTGAAAGAATCGCATCTTTTATGTAAATAACCTCGCAAACCACTCATTTTCAGTGTATCATTAGTTTTTATTCTTAATCATAACACAATGCCAGTTAGAAGTGGATAATGGAGAATTTAGAATGTATAAACCCAATTCTATTCTATTTTTGCTGCTAGAATTCGAGCACGTGTTTGTATATACAGTCGAAATTTATAGGAGAAATATATAATCTGTAAATCGATACCAGCAGACGCCCTTCCTTTGATGATTTATAACTTGTACACATCTCTTCACATCCGCTCTTTTTGTTTAGAACATTTATGTCCCTAGAAATTTCATTGAAAGGGTTCAAAAATGCATGAACGTGTGTATATGTATGGAGATATCAACGGTGCGTTAAGGCAGAAACTGTTTGTGTTGACAACCCCAAATATAATTCCAATTTCATTAAGGGAACTTTACACCAATCCGTTCATTACTGAATAGCACATCATCACGAGATTCTTCTAGAAATATTTAACTAACATTATGTCTCATCTCTCACAATTTCTCATTAAAATACCATAGCATTAAATTATAGATAACTTCTTTTTTATACTGAAGAACCACTTTTTGAGGTTACCAAATAGATCTGATAGTCTAGTATTATTAAAAACTGGATATTGCGATAAGTTATATAGAGTATTCAATCTCAAACGAGCCACCCTATATATTTCTCATCCCGGTGCAAATGGAAAATTTTCTCAATCACGTCTAATGATTTTGTTTGGGAGATATCTTTAGACGTATATTTCAGGTCCAAAATTGAATTGAGACAAAGGGTACCTCATTTGAAACTTTTCGAAGGTTCTTCAAAATCATGAGAGAAGTAACTTTGACTAATCCTTTTTGCAAAACATCTTCTTATTTTCTCAAACGAGCTACATTGAAGATTTCAGCTTTTTTCAAAATCATTGAAAGAAGGGAAAACAATTCAAATTTTGTTTTGAAAGAAAACCCTTCGAAAGCGGAGAGCGCCTGCATGCCTTAATCAATTCATTTATCTTGAGGTTTAAGACGAGGAAAGCGGTTCAGTTGTAATTCTTCTCGAAAGCCCTTTCTACAAACTACAACAATCTTACGAACATTTTATAAATTCATCATGTTCACAATGAAAATATTCGACATCTATTGTTCACGTTCGCTTCCATTTACTTTCATGAAATAAATCTATCTTGTCTTGTTTTGGTTCGTCAAAAGACGAGTTATTTTCAGTGATTGCAGAATCTGTCGATTTCGAACAAAATACTATTGTATTTAGGGGAAAAATATCTCTTAGCAGTGATGCTTCCACTACACCCCCTCGGACACCACCTCAGATGAGGGTGTTAACATCTCAAATCTTCGAATTGATCAGTTAGTTTAAGTAATAACTCATTAGAAAAGGTTTTAAAATTTATAGACTATTGTAGACAAAATGTTTGCTGCATCTGCATTGTGATGAAGATACAGGGCGAATTACTAGTGAGCAATAAATTGTTTGCGAGATCTGCTGGTTTTGGATGCAGATTCAGAACACTTTTGTTTGGTTTTCAAATAATAGAGCTTGATCATAGAATTACCTACTTGTTGGTGAGTAGGGACAATTTAAAAAACGAAAAACTTCCAAACACAAATACAGACTTTGCTCGAAACTTTCGCGGACATTACGTAGCATTTCAGGGGTTAAACGATTACACTCGACTACAATCCGTCGTAAATCACCAACTCTGCTGGATCAGTTTTACAAATTTGACTCTTTAAATGGCTCCATAAAAAAACTAATAGTGACAAGTCGGGAGAACGCGGGGGCCATTCTGTAGAGTCTCTTCTTCCGATCCATTAATCAGCAAATTCTCGATTGAGATATTGCCGAACAGGAAGTGAAAAATTCGGGAGGTCACCATCCTGCTGAAACACAACATCGTCTTCTAAATAGGATCATTTTCCAAAATTTCAGTTATGGCCAGATTGATTAGTTTTTAAAATAATTGGAGAAACATTATTTCAGAGAAGTGCACTCTGCGATCGACGTCATCTTCATTCAGTTCCTGGACCATCTTCATTCTATACGAATGGAATTTGTATTGTTGTTTGAAAATTCGTACAATAGTTCTTCGACTCACACCAAATTCACTCTCCAATTTTCTTGTACTCAAGAGTGGGATCAATCACTACTTGCCCCAGCAACGCAGTTTCCATTTCCTCATTTCGTATGGGTCTTTGAATATGCTCTCTTTTCATATTCTGAACAGAGCCAGTTTCTTCAAATTTTTCCACCAACTCCAAAATGTACTTGGCACTTACATGATTGTCGTCGTGGCATTCATTGAAAATAGAAGCTCCCTATTTGCTAAAGTATTATTGCTGAAGAAAATTTCAATAATTTCTACTCTTTCAGCTATTGAATAAACCCTTGTACTGATATGGATGCAACCCTAGTGGTTGTGTACACATGCCTGCGTTTCAGTTCAGTTCACTGATGGGAACATATTTTCCAATTCAACAGATGACACGGAGCGATCATCGCTTCTTTCTAAAGAGGCTCGTATACTGTGTATGAATTTCTTCATGTTCCACCCTGGAAATGTTCCACCATTGATATGTAATCGGATTTGAAAATTCGTACGCTGCAATCAGATAAATTCTAAATACCTATCCAATGAGCTATAACTCGGACTAACTGATTAATTCGAAGATTTGAGGGGTTGAAACCCTTATCTGAGCTGGTTTAGAGGAAGCACCACTGCTTGAAGATATTTTTCATCAAAATACAACAATATTTCGACGAATGTTCATAGTGATCGACGTTAAAGTCCGCCGAAAGCCCTTCTTTGAATCGAAGATTTTCCAGTTTTCCCGTAGTCTAACAGGAATGAAACTATTGCGGCGCAACATGCGAAGCTTGAGGCGTACTTTTTGTGCAGGTTTTGAAACGATTGAACGTGATGGAAAAATTTGTATAGACATAAAATTCTGACGAAATTATCCCCTCCACTCGCAAAAAATCGGAGACCTTTTTGTTTTCACTTTTTCAGTGTTTTCTTTCGGAATTTTCGCTCGATCGATTGTTACCGATAGACCGAAGTTGCCGATTCCGAAAAAATCTCGCCATTTTGACTTTCGTTCTCGACAACGTTTAGGCGAAAATTTTGTAAAAATCTTCAGGACTCCGTCGTTTGAGCTAGGGACTTCAAACTTGGCACGCACTTTCCTCAGACCCTTCCTCTGAAAAAAATAATGGCGGGGGTCTGGAAACCCCCCCCCTCCCCCAATTTATCGCTGCATCGATTCTTCTCCGCCCGGTTCAAACTACCGTTATCCCCTCGGATTATTCCCTAAAAAGGTCTTATGGCTTTAATAATAAAGATTTGATTCATATTGTTATTGAAATTATGCGTTTTTTACCTTTTTAGCAAAATATGTCGCATCAGGAACACCTTTTTTATATTCGTTTTCATTTTCTTTCGTGAAAATTCGTAGACATATAATTTTCAGAAGATCGTTTCAACAAAGATTCAAATTTTTTTATAAAAAAAAGGAACTGAAACATTTCTAGAAAAGAAGTTCGATTTCTCATCTTGTTGCCAATATCTAAACAGCGCATAAACCATTTCATATTCATATTTTGATGTTTGCAGCAGAAGGTTCTCGAGTACATTTTTTGCACAATTTGTAATTTCAGGTGAAATATTTCCAAGTTATATCAATGATATGTTTCGATTTTTCACCCATAATCTGTTTTTAATAATAACTTTCTCGAAGATAATTATTATTGTGTTCACATTTACATCTGGCATTCTCGCAGTTTTGAAATTCATGGCAATCAATGATGTTCAATTGCGAAATTTCCATTCTGTATGTAGTTATAGAATGAAAATACATGAAAAACACATAAAAGCCAAGTATTCCAAAATAATTCTTCAAACCCTAGAGTGAGAATGTTTAAATGTTTTCAGAATTATAACTTTCAGTGATGGTCGTGAAGAAAAGATATTTCGGGCGTTTCGCTGTAAACTGGGTAACGCGTAAGGAAATTGTATAGGCAATTATTTCTCAATATACGGCAGATAAACCACAAATATTCCGATTACTTCAGAAAATATTTAGCATTTTCTCGAAAAAATATACACAGGAATGTTGTCAAAGCCAGGGACTGTGAACTTCAATAAAAATACAATTGTAGTATTAAAATTAAATAATTAAATGTTTTTCTATTATTATAATCTCTGCAGCTTAAGAATTATGCCCTGGATAATCTCTATGTAATATTTTACTCAGTACTGTAACCTTAATATTTATCAATTATTAGTTAAAATCACATTAGAAGTTCTTTCAGTACTTCGAAACACCAGAAAATTAGTCTCGAAAAGTAATTAACGTATGTCACAAAATTCCGAATAGAAAAATTAATTACTGAAAAAACTTTATTGAATTGATTACATCATAAGGATTTCACCTCATATCTAAACCCTATAAAATTGTATTTAAAGGATTGATAGGGGCCCGTTCTGCTCAATGGCGCGTAATGTAAAACATTTTTCATCATCCAAAATTATGGTTCTGTTATTTGCGCAGTGAATTCTTCTTAAGGCGCGGCAACATTTGGGGATATTTTCCAATTGATTCTGAGTGTATTTTGAGTAATTCTGGCCTTATTGTCTCATGAGAAGTACGAAATCTTCTGGATAATTTTCGTAATGATGTTCCTATTGTGTCTCTTGCTCTTTCTGAGAGCCTGCTTCTACGGATTTCATTCAGAACCTTCGGTCGACCACTTTTTGGCAAATTCATGGATAGTATTCCTTGCTCTCACACTTATTACTCGATAATATATATCTTGGAAATATTCTGATCACGGAAATGATGATTTCACGCTTAGGAATTCGCCCAATTAAATTGTAGATACTTCTTCGAAGTTCTAATTTGTAAGCCATTTTAGCGAACGCATTCAGACTTTTGACAGAAGGAATACTCAATATAAATCATAAATCACATCTGTTGATCACGGCAACTAGATCTTCTACGAATTGCGGGAACTATGCATGAAAAAACTTCTTCCCAAGACGTTC
Organism: Cryptolaemus montrouzieri; assembly: GCA_013387265.2. NCBI lineage: Eukaryota > Metazoa > Arthropoda > Insecta > Coleoptera > Coccinellidae > Cryptolaemus > Cryptolaemus montrouzieri. The sequence continues at coordinate 17,612,558 of JABFTP020000062.1, read as the reverse complement.
GTGACATAAGTAATTAACTTTGTATTTGGTGTTTTTACATGTTTCTAATTTATACTTTCTTTAGGGGCAAGAAACGTTTTTCATACTTTAATTCTTTCTTTTGGAGATCTTTAATTTTTCATCTTTCTCCTTTTTTAATTTATATCTGAGCAACTTTTCTTTATTTTTATTTTTCTAATTATTTCAGCAAATTCAGCAATTTAAGGTGTTGAAATTTAACATGACGTAGGTACATCAGAATCTGGATTATTTTCGTTGATTAATGAGTTAGTAATACTTTATTTTTATTGCAATATTTGGTGCAGTGCTCTTTCCGCTTCTTCTTAGCATCTCGGTGTTCTCGTAGAGTCATATTATTAACAAGCTTTCTAGTTCCCTTTTCATTTATCTCAAGGCATTTAAGACGTTCTTTTTCTCTGCGTTCTTCCGTTTTTCGAGGATCGTTTATCATCTTCTGATATCTCTTTCGCTCTGCTTCCCCTTTTCTTTGTAGAATCTCTTCTTTAGCAGCGTCTTTTCTAGGCGCCATTCCACAACAAATATAAAACAATGGCCCGAGGTCCGCTCTCTGATTTAGACACAGTCCCCTGAATGTGGAAACAGTCCCCTAACCTATAGTAAAGAAACTCTTGCCAGGGGACTGTTTGATTTGATCTTATTATTAGATAGTTACAAAATGTAATTGATCAATTCTATTTTTCTGCAAATAGGAAATGCGCACGTATATTATAACAATTTAAATATTGAAAGGAATCATTAAAATTAATTAATCGAATTAAAATAATCCTTACCAGATGACTACTGGTTGTCAGATTACAACCTGGATCCCACGGAAAGACGCTTGTACGCTACTAAATTAGATGGCGTTCCGGTCATCATGGAGAAGTTTCATTGACTTATTTTAAATTGGACAATAATATAAATGTAAAATAGATAGGTCGAAGTAAATATTAAAATAATTTTCATTTAATGATACAACAATTTGATTGATTTCAATAGATACCGTCTCGATCAATTTAGCCTGTCAGGGGACTGGTTTTTAAATGTTTGGATTTTCAATGTTGAGCAGCGGTAGATGAAGTTATATTGAAATTATCTACAAAATATTTAAAATCTTTTGCCTTTTTCAACAAAATCAGCATGGGACTATGTGTTGCCAGTTTACAGAGAAACGGCTATTCTCACATCTATCTATCAAAAGAAACTCAACATACTTGATAATCATTTTACCATGATTACATGTACAACAAAATATGTTTCTCAATCCTTATATGGTAATACTACACAATCTCTTTCGTATATGGAAAATTGTTACTTCAGAGATCGTGGGGATCAAATTTTTGATGCTGAATATTTCCAAAGTTTGGAAGACTTGGACCGTGCTATTATCACTAATTTATCCTAGAATTGCTTCGGGAATCGCCTCTCAAAGTTTGTCGTAGAGCTTGGGAGACACCTTGTATTTTGAGAGGAAAAAGACGTAGAACTCAAGTGATTAAAAAAATGAAGAAAAATTTGCAAGGTCAGGGTGCTAGTGGATCAAAGAGATAATATCAATCTAAACATTGATTACGATGAATGACGAGAAAAATTTTGTTTCCCAATGATAATATAGAAATTATGGGTTACTCCTCACAATTAAGTACATCAAAAACGAATATTAAAAGCGTAGTCAATCACTTTCTACTCTCATATTTAAGATGTACGACACGGAAAACAAATAAAAATAAAGAAAAACACAAAACTTCCTCAGGGAGTGGCGTGCTAACGAAAGCTCGAATGTTAACACCACAATCTGGTTTCCTCCCTGCTAGGTGAACACACATACACATTTAATTAGCTTTAAATGACTTGCAATTTCACTAATCATTTAACCATTTCGATTGTGAAAGATCCAATTATAAAATACAATGGAAAGATGTGTATATGAGTTAGAATCTGGAAGGTTGGATGATCTTTCGAGATCTTTGAAGTATGAGACGTGAAATTATGAGGTTGACGGTTTTGATAAATATGTTGCTCTTGCGCACAAATGTAAATATTTTTCTACTTTTATGAACGTTTATTGCATTAGTATTGTCAGCAAAAAAATTATTACTGGAGATTTTTTATGTTCCGTATATTGAAACTAATCCGTTTTCGAAAATACAATTTAACTTTTTCCAGTTATTTAGTTCGAATTTGAAAAATAAGTACTGCATGATTGGTGTTTCAATTTTTTCTTTAAATCTTCATGTTGTTTTCTTTTCTGGATTCCTACCTATTTTTGGAAGGCCTAGCTACTTGCATTATGCCACTGACCATTCTTATTATGATACAATGGTATGTTCTTGCATTTCATAAAATAAGTACTAAATTATGCCTATACTGAATCAGAATAAAATGAACACAATATGTACAAATAAAAAACATTTATGTTCACTCTTGCTCAATAGCAAAGATCAACCTGATACATGATGTGAAATATTGAAGATAGAGAAAAATGAACCCCCCTCTCTACATATTATTTTCAGGGGTTTGTTTAGTGGTAAAAAAATTTTGCTGAAATCCCTTTCCGTTATGGTCTTTAGCAAAATTTCTCGGATTGATGGAAAATGATCCTTCGCGGATATCTCGATCATCATTAACGTTACATAAAAATAAGTTTCATATTCTACAGTCACTTCTTGAGTATAATACAGGGCTGTGTTAGAAAAAAATTATTAGCTCAGTTTTCGAATTTTAACGCAAAAATACTTTTTCTTTGAATATGCACCATGGAAAATTTAATCCTTATTGGATGCAGTAATTTATTTTTCCTTTCAGAAATATATGACACTTATTCTATTCTATGTCTTTTTTTTCAGAGAAAAAAACCTGAAATTGCCACAATTCCATTCATTAAGTGCATACCCTAACGGCTCGAAATTCCTGTTTCTGCTTCTATTTGTCTACTCGAAATTGTTTTGGCCGCTACAGCACCTATCACTTCGATCGTTTCTTACTCTCTATCATCTACGTGATATTTTTCATTTCTTGATTTTCACATTATTGCGTCTATCACCACACATTCTCCAGGTGTTTTCAGTTCAGGAAATTTTGTTCATATATTTTCAACTAGATTTTGCATTTGCTTCGTTGTCAGGAAAATGATGAAAATTTCAATACCATTTCGAACTTATCTCGGCTCATTACATTTTCAGCAACAGCATTTTTGTATGAAATTTCTCTGCTCCAATAATGTCATTCTGAAGGTTTTTTTTTTAAACCCATCCAATCTAGCAAAAGAAGGAACTTTTTCATATCCGAGATCCGCGTTATAGGAATACTGCTGCATCGTGTCATTCTTATTCTTCTAATATATTGAGCAGCACTTCTGTTAGTTGCTTCAATCATAAGAACTAACAAATTATGGTTTACAATTGTCATAAACACATTTAACCCTGCAGTAGTCGCGCTTCGTCTGACAGACTCAGCCCTCCAAATATTAGCGAGCATTTCCACATACTTTCGAATATCTCGTCGCGCCACTCAGTACCTTCCTGACTTCGTCAACAGTTTAGTATACCTGTGAGTTTGTTTCGAAGTGTCACTCGTGTTGAAGCTAGAGCGTCAAGGAGTCTCCTAGATTCCCCGCGACCAGTTGTGTACCTAGAATTAAAGGTAAGTTCTTTTGCTGAAATGAAATAGAATTATAATTCTACTTCATTTATCTATTGTTATCAGTACAATATGAAATACGAAGAGCAACAGAAGAGATTACTTCGTCTTTGGGAAGACGCTAAGTCAGATGATGACGATATTCAAGACGACAGTTCAAATGAAGAGAAGGACGTGGTGGAATATGGATGTGAAGAAAGTAACACGAAAGTAGTAGCAATTAGCTTCGAGGAAGAAGAAGGAGGAGAACAGGATTTAATAGCTGCAAAGAAGCACAGAGAGAGAGGATCGGAAGGGGACTGATAAGCTGGCACCAATTCGTACATTCTTGGATTTGTTCACAGATTACTGTAAAAAGCACTATACTATCTCACAAAATGCCACAATAGATGAGAAGCTTGAAGGATTTCGTGGCAGGTGCAGTTTTGTCAGTATAAACCAAATAAGTATGGAATCAAACTTTTGGCATTAGTTGACTCAAAGATGTATTACACTACAAATTCAGAAGTTTATGTAGGGCAGCAACCTGAAGGGCAATATCAGGTCAAAAATGATGCTTTAGCAATTCTCGAGCGTTTGGTGTCACCAATATCTGAAACTTCTAGAAATCTAACCGGAGACAACTGGTTACCTCTGTTGCTCTAGTGAAAAAGTTACTTTCAGAGCATAAAGTAACTTATGTTTGTACAATTAGAAAAAATAAAAGGGAGTTACCAAGAGAATTTCTTGAAACGAAACAACGTCCAGTCATGTCGTTCTGATGATATCGAGTCTGCATAACAGTGATGCAATTGATAACCTACTCTAATTCTACGAAAGGGGGTATAGATACAGTGAACGAGCTTTCTGCATTATATAACGTAGCAAGAACAACTAGACATTGGCCCATGTGATCTTTTATGCACTAATGAATATAGCAGGAATAAGTAGTCAAGTTATTCATACTGCAAACAATAAAGATCCTTGAAATGATTTGAAGAGAAGACATTTCCTGAAGGAAATAGCTCTCGATTTATTAGAACCTCATTCAACTCATGAACCTGCGTGCAGCAGAAACTAATGTACCCCAAGCAGTTCAACAGAGAAGGCAAGAAGTTGCTGGTACATCAGCTAATAATGATCAGCAATTATAAATGCCGGGAAATATCAGAAAATATTGTTTCGAGTGCAAAAATAAAAATAGATCAAGATATTACTGCCAAAAATGCAAAATTTTGTATGTCTAAAACACGCCAAAATTTGGTGCTCTCTCTGTACGGACGAGAACTTCAACCGATATGTGTAAAAAGCATGTATACTGAAGATGCAATTTCACTATTGTTTTGGATTTTTTTCCGTATTTCATTTTTTAGCATTTTTGAAGAAAACTTTCATGAAAAAACAAGCATATTTTCAAAAATTTTATTTCATGTTGAGTTTGATGTTAATTCCAACAAAGTGCAATACTGTTATATTCAATGATAAACGTTTTTTCACATACTGCATTTTATTTGGTGAAAGGCTCATTTTTTCCCTAGCAATGCATTCAAATTAGGAGATACAACTGGCACTGCACTATTTTTCGCAGTAGGTGGCTGCGTGCTGCCACTTATTGATGGTTGTGATGCGTGAATAGTGGTCGACTGCTGGGCGCAACTGGTGGATGGTTTCTGAGTAGAAATAGTTGATGGATGTTGGATGCCGCTAGTGAATGGCTGCGGATTGAAACTTGTAGATGATTTTGATGGCTGCTCAGAAATCTCATCCAAAACTGCTTCCTGTACGATATTGGTCATTGAGGATGGCAAAACTCCAAATCACTAAAAATCTTCCTATAGAAGGGATAAATTTCGATGCAAGAATTGACAAGGGAAGCGATATAATAGTCTGAAATTCTAGCTCCTGGGTTTTGGCTCATCCACATGGCACTTGCTGAATGCAGACTTGAACGGCTTGGAAAATACCCGGTCTAACGGTTGCACTTTGTGAGTTGTGTGTGGTGGTGTGCTGAGCATATGGATGTGATTAGCACGAGCAAACTCTACCACTGCCAATTCTTTATGGATCACATGTCCATCGAGAATCAGAAGAACAGAGTGTTCCCTCAAAGGCTGTGCGTGATGTTTGAAGTGCTGGAGCCACTGCAGGAATATCTCACCATTCATGTGGAATAGCTATGCTTTCCGGTGGAGCTCCAATCATCAATCGACCACCTTTATCCATCCGTTTTCTCGGGAAGATGAAAAGAGAATGTACAAAATGACCAGTCACTTTCATAGCAAACATCAAGGTGATGTTTCGTCCCCTCTCACCAAACGTCAACTCGCCTACTTGCTTTCTCCCCTTAGTAGAAATAACTTTCTAATTTTTGTGCACCGTTGAAACTCCCGTTTCATCTACATTATAAATTTTCGAAGCTGAAAAACTATATTTTTCCTGAAGCTGGAACAGCTGATCATAAGAACGATGAGGTTTATTGAACCTCTCGCGATACTGGTTGACTCTGGAGTTCTGAGAGCAATATCTGGGAATCTTTTCGTAGAGCTGTAGTAAAAATCTTTTCCGGGCATTTTCTGGCTCGTTGAATCTATAAGGAATTTTTAGTTGCCCTGCGAATTGGAAAGCCAGTTTCAAAAATTCTGCTTTCGTAAGTGGCATCGGCCAATTATCTAGATCGATAACATGTTCATGAAGTTGCAGAGCTTGATCGTTGGAGAATGAATGCTTCAACCTCTCTAATTTCGGCTTGAACTCTGTTTCTTCTACATTACCTATAGCTTTTATTTTATCCTGGAATGTACTTCTTGGAACACCATACCGTTCAGCATTTCTTCTTATAGATAGATTTCTCTCCTGAACACTCCGGATCGGTCTTTTCATAGTATTTTCATCCCAACTTCCTATAGTTGTTTTTCTCTTTTGGAATTTTGGCATTTTCTGTGACGAAAACATCAGATTTTCTCTTATTTCTTCCCTATGGCAGTACAAAAGTGACTTTAACATAAAGATAAGCAGATGACTTGACATGACAGATCCAACTGGGATTCATAATTTCACTATTTCATTGATAAAATCCAAAATTCACCATTCATGAAATGGGCAACCTGACAAATAAGTCTTCAATCCTAACCTAACCTTATAATAGTCATAATGTAAAAAACTAACCGATTCGATCCTATGATGTCCTGTCTATCCCCAATATCACTATGAACAGCTTCAAATATTTAACATATTTTTGAACTATAATGACAACCTTTCTGAATAAGTAAAATGCCTTGGTAAGATACTTAAATTGTATAGAAAAAACTGAGTTTGAGAAGTGTGTGGCACAGACAAAAGAACCGATACTAGTATTTTGACGCGGCGCCAGTTATTGTATGTCTACGGGATTTTCTGGAACTAGCTTTGGCCGGGGGTTCCCGCCGGCCGGGGATACCCGACTCTCCCCTACCATTGGTTTCAAGAAGAAACTTCAATTATTCAATTCCACACTCTCCTTATTATCAAAAGCTCTATAACTACAATCCCAAGGCATAGTACAAAATCTTATAGAAGTTAATTTGACAGTCATTATTTCTTTCTAAAAAAGAAGTAGGTTTAGGTACCTGAAAAACTCGACAGGGAATTTATGTATCGATGATTGCAATTAGACATTAACTTTTCTGGTCGCTACCTACCGGGACCGAATTTACCACCATCGTATTCCAGCAATTTGTCACCAAACTTTGAATGGATCATTCCAATCTTGTTTTAAATTTAAAAAAATTCAAATCCTAAATACTTCATATCGATTTCAAACGTTGAAATAAATCAAATCCTTCTTCATACGATAGATACTCATTAAAAACTTCTGGGCCACACAATTACTCCGATTTTCTGCGTCTGTCGGCAGGCAATAAGATCTAAATTGCTTTGTAATCTAAAAAACTAGTTTAATATATGGTGTGCAACTTGATATGTAATAACCACCCACTAAGTGTATCTATTAAGGTATCCTGTTGATTCCGTTCGGACGTTGGAAGTCGGCACATACGATTGTTGCTTTTATACCTATGGGAAACACCATCGTTTCGTGATGTATGGAACCTTGATTTAACAGATTCATTCACCGGCTTTCAGGCTGTAATCGAGGAATATATTGAAATGGATTGTGATAATCATATTTGATGAAAATAATGTTTTTATATTTCTTTACCATAGTTAATTTGCACAGGTGTATTCGTCAATAAAACTCTTTCTTAGCGGGGTAAATGTTCCGTAAATATGCCGACAATACAGAAATAGTGAATACGAAAAGCTAATTTATATAGGTTTATAGGGGATACGTTGCTTGGTGACAGAAGGAAAATCACATATAAAAGAATTAATGTAATTGAAGTTTTTGACTATATTGATTGATTAATATCTTCGGGCATAGGCAATGGTTCAAAGCATAGGTTCCCAAACTTTTTTGTGTGGTTGACCCCTTGCCATGTTTTTCGTAATTAGGGGTAGGTTAGATTAGATATGTATTTTTGGAAGACCATAACATTTTGGGTAAACTCCATTATACATCATAAGTTCAAAGTTATTATTCTCCAACATATCGTTAGACATCGCACTTAACTGTATTGAGAGATAATGGGAAAGAATCTCACAGCATTGTGAGCTATCGATGGATGTATTCCTAAAGTTGGTAGAGTTAGTGTATAATTTAACAGAATCCTATCACCAATTATCGCCCGATATGCTGTTGATAGTTTACTGGATGTGTGTATACCAAAACTCACTTTCGTATTACCAATTTGTAAGAAATTTGTGGATGACTTAATAGTGGCTATTCCGGAGGAAAGTGAAGAAGAAATCTTAGAAGTTTTCAACAACTACCATCATAACATTAAATTCACAATAGAGAAAGAGACCAACAACGCAGTGCCATTTCTGGATACCCTAGTGATTAGAAATGATAGAGAGTTGATGACGGACTGGTAAAGAAAACCCATGGCAGCTGGTAGATATATACAATACAAATCATATCATCCATGGAAAATGAAATTCAACATTATCCGAAATATGAAAACGAGTCACAAAATTCTCACATCACAGCTTGGTAGATAACAATCTCAAAAATTTGGGAAACTTGATGTTAACCAATGATTATCCAAAACTGAACAATCCAATTACAAACCAAACTACTGAACATCCCAGTGCTTACCATCAGAGACAACTATCGGAAGTACCTAGAGAGATCGAAAATCATCGTTTTACCTCATGCTGACGGATTAACAAAAAAACTAGGTAATTTATTACGTGGACCTAATACACTTATGCCAACCAAAAATGTGAGATTAGCCAAATCAGTGTTTTCAAAATTGAAATATCGCACATCGTTACTTCGGAGACCAAACGTCGTGTATAAAATCCCATGTGATAACTGTGAGAAGGTTTACATAGGAAAAACAGGAAGAAACCTTAGTAAAATCATAACCTCACACAAGAGTGATTCAAGAAATAACAAAAACATCTTGCGCGGCAGTACTTCTTGAAAATGAATTGGGTCATCACCTCAATTATGATAATGTTACCATCTTGGACACTGAAAGCAACGTATGGAGTAGAAGATTGATAGAAATGATGAGAGGCTGTCAAGAAACTAACTGCTGCGATGAATTTCAAGAAAGATCAAGACATATTGAACAGTGTGTACGCATACTTAGTAGGAGGATTGGTAAGGAAAACAGGCTGAAGGAAAGAATAATCATAGTGGAAAAATGGTAGGAAATATGGTCGTCAGAAACGAAGGGAGCTTGGACAAGGAGGTTGATACCGAACCTAGTCCCCTGGTACAACATGATGCATGGAGAGGAAGATTACCACATCACTCAGCTCATCTCGTGACATGGATGAATTGACCAAATATCCAGAAATCACATTAGTAGACCACCAGACCACAATAACACCACTGTTTCCATACCGAAGTTTTAAGTATACTCAATTTCATTCTCGGTCCCCATTCGATAGATGAGATTATCTGAATGAGAGTAAAATAATTAACTGAAAATACTGAAAGTACTTATTTGTTGTCAATTATTGTTTTAACCATTCTCTGGGGAGTTATTCAACTGTTTTAGGCAAAATAAAGCCTATTTCTGTCTTCCTTTTTTTACATTCAAAACTCCTTTCCTGAAATACTAGAAGTAGTACTTACCGTTCATTAATTAATCACTCACCTTGGTATGTTGGTTGCTCTGTGAAAGCCTGTGCACGGAAACTACTCAGTACATCATTTGCAACAAATCTATCGTTTTTTATGACAGATTTCATGGGTGACAGACATGGCACTTGTCAGAGAAAAAATTTCCGGTTGTCAGAACGACTGCACGTGCATAGTTCAAATAGAGATTTTTATTTTTGGCTAAATGAGAGCAATTTAATGTGTAGATACTTATCACAAAAATGCTAGTTAATAACCTATGAATACAATCCTAAATTTCTGTGAGTAATTGACTCATTTCAATGTCAACTAATTCATAATTGCCATATATTGTAACACTCCTGAAGAAGGCCCAATTAAAGTCGAAAGCTTGAGTAGAAGAAAAAGAGTTTCTCATTTTCTAATTGCTGCTATCCCCATAATCAAGTTATATATATATATATATATATATATATATATATATATATATATATATATATATATATATATATATATATATATATATATATATATATATATATATATATATATATATATATATATATATATATATATATATATATATATATATTTTTTTTTTGTCATATTTATATTCAGAGCAGTATTCTATTCGATCATTCATCACTTCACACAAAGAAAACTATGAATGAGCAACATTCAGTGTTACTTGACTAAGGTCCGAACACTGGATTTTTCTGGGGAGAAAGCCTCTGACACTACTCGTTGGTACATTGATGTCATTGTCTGATGATGCTATAGTGTGTATATATTCTGGTACATTGATATATTCTCATAATATTTAACGTTATCCTAATATATAATTATTCCAGGATATGTTTTAATTATAACTATTGCCTGACAATGGTATTAATTACCGGGTGGTGGATTTACATTTTTCATGAAATAAGTTCGATTGCATGAACAGATATATGGGCAACTCGTCGGAGTTAAACGCCCTATATATATATATATATATATATATATATATATATATATATATATATATATATATATATATATATATATATATATATATATATATATATATATATATTTCGAATAAGTGTTGATTTGTATTGTATTGCATTTGTATCAAGAACCTACAGTTCCTTCGGAAATTTCAATAATTAGGCCGAGGAACATAGGAACAGACAGAGGGGATGTAATTTCCAGGCCCATTCCAATTCTGTTTCACAATGTGCTATGAAAATTTGGCCTAAATTTGACACTACAAAATTGTTTAAAAATAGCAATAACACCAATTTTGTTAGTGATAGTTTTTCTCATTAAATAATAAAATGGCAAATAAATACACAAACCAGGATTTTATGAAATTATTTCTCATTCATTCATTGTCAGCATCAACAAATAATGAATTGAACTTGCAGAACAATTTGGAAAATTACAAAAACATTTTGTGCAGCTGTATACAAGACGTAGATTATGTTTTCATTTCATTAAAATATTATATAAAATCAGAAAAGGTTTTATTAATATCTTCAGAATGAAAATCAATGAAACCAACACGATGGTGCACCCATTAGTTCGATTTTTAACTACAAAACAAAACTATAAGCACACCCGATTTCAAGGAAGTTTACTACAAGATCGAAATAGAACGGATATGAACTGAAGCAGCTGAGAGTGCAGGGGAACGTCAAACATGGAACGCTTCAATACGCTGGGTCATAGAGCCACAAGAGATAATTAGTTGTGATCGTTGAACTATACTCGATATCTAATAGTGATCAAGTAAGTGGTCCATGAACTTCTGCTGACCAAAGACTGCGAGTGCATGAATATTGTAGGGAGTATTTGTGCTCTATGATTCAGAAAGAAGAATAGATAATCATGAGTTTGGTTATCTCGTTTAATATAACATCATATTAATCCTATACAATTAACTTATTTTGAACAAATTAAGAAGAGTGATCATTTTTGGAATAATGTTAGATAAAGAATATTCATTTGCTGAAACATTTTTACTGAATAATTAAACAATTGCTGAAAAATCACTAGGCTTAAGTTTCACAAACTAAAAGGGAATACAATGTAATGTATATCTAAGAAATATATAAGAGTGGGGACAACCAGAAATCGAGCTTGTCGTTAGTTATTGAAATACAGGGAGAAGGTTGTCCGATGAGACCATTTGTTTAAAATACTAATAAATCCTCCTCAAAATTCTTAACACAATAATCAAATTTGACTGAACATCGCCCATCTTTCTCAGTCACGAATACTTTTCAGCTATATAATTAAACAAAGATTTCCACTAAAATATATTAATAAATGCTCGACGCGTTTCGATACATAGTAGCTTTGTCAAGAGCGAATGAATACTACAAAATTATCTCAACAAACGTATACTTATATAGACTAAGAGGTAATCCATTCAGAGTTATCTGTATTTGAACTAATGTTCAGGAAACAAGTTCAATACGGGAATACCTAAATCTGTTAATTTCAAGTACTTCCAGAAGGTTGAGTTTTATACCTCTATTCTCAGAACGTAGCATTTTGAATTCTGAATTGAAAGAATGACTATCTGATTAGAATGATTCGATCGGTTTTCCCATCGATGAAACTGCGTTTATGTTCTGAGATTCTAACAATGAAATTTCTTCCTGTTCTACCTATATAGAAACAATTTTAATCTGTACATTCCAGTCTATGAACACTTGATTTATTTTCTTTTTGATTCACTAATTCAAATTTGAATTTTTAAGAAGGATTTCACATTATTGCTAATAATGCCTATATATGTTGAACTATTGAATTTCTTGTCTTGATGTTCACCGATTGGATGAATATGTTGTAAAGCTGATTTTTGTTTTTCTTATATAATATGTTGCTAACTAAATTTGCATCATAACCATTATTTATTGCGATCTGTTATATCAAATTCAATTCTTTCAGATAATTTTCACTAGACATTGGTATGCTTAAGAGTCTATGTATATAGCTATTATATGCTGCAACTTTGTGTTGGTAAAGATGTGCCAATGTATAATGAATTGTGATATCTGTATGAGAAGGTTTATGATAAATTGAAAACAGGTGCTTATTATTTTATCTTGTTGTTGTTAACTCCAGGAAATTGATCGAGTTGTTCTGTTCTATTTCAGACGTGAATTTTATATTTGGGTGAAGGTTCTTGATGAAATTTTCGAATACAGTGAACTGTCAGTTTGTTTCTGTGAAACACACAATAACGTCATCGACATATCGATACCAATATTGGAAATGTTTACTATACGGGTGTTTACGATTATATATAATTAACTAATAATTAAAATTGATAATTAATGAACATATTAATATTTGAATTGTGAAGGCCGTTACTTGATGTAGATCCATGATATAAATGAGATAAAAAACACAAGGTTTAACTTTAATCTACACTTTATTTGAAAAAATTCGACGACGTTTCGCTGACACAGCAGCTTTATCAAGAATGAAAAACAGAATGAAGAGTATGGTATTATAAACAAATCGTAGAACAAGTTGGATGAATAACAGGAAAATCCACACCGAGCCATTGTACAGTTAGTATGAAATGTAATGAAAACTAATTAAACAAGTTAGGTAGGGTGAGTAATTCACATCTACCTGTTCATTCAAAAGCTTGTCCGAATGTTTGTATCTATTTATTTCTAATACTTCTAGGAGATCTAATTTTGAACTTTTCGATTTTATATATATTATGTCAAAGTTTTTATTGAATGAATGGTTTTCTTTTATTAGGTGGTTTGAATAATTTGAATCAGATTTATTTTTATCGGAGCTACGTTTATGTTCAGATGTTCTTATGCCAAAACTCCTATAGGTCCTACCGATATCAATTTTATCACAAGAACCGCAATTGAGTTTATACATTCCTCATTTACTTGATTTTTCAACACGAGATTTATTATTTTTAATATGTTTACCTAAGTTATTTGAAGTTTTGAAAGTTATATTAAGATTTTGTTTGACGAGAAAGGATTTAATATTTGTACTTGCAGAACCGCAGAATGTTAAACTGTTGAATATTTTATAGTCTTTATGAATAGGATATACTTCATTTATTGCTTTCTGATACAGTTTTTACGAATGATTAGATCTATCATATCCGGATTATATGAATTATTAATGGCTATCTGTTTGATGATGTTCAACTCTTTATTATAATCTTCTACTGATAAAGGTAAATTGAGTAACCGATGTACCATGCTGTTTAAAGTTGCAACTTTGTGTTGAATTGTATGTAATGAGTAGTTAGTAGTACTCATTACATCCAATTCAACAACAAACAAGAGTTGAACATCATCAAACAGATAGCCATTAATAATTCATATAATCCGGATATGATAGATCTAATCATTCGTAAAAACTGTATCAGAAAGCAATAAATGAAGTATATCCTATGCATAAAGACTATAAAATATTCAACAGTTTAACATTCTGCGGTTCTGCAAGTACAAATATTAAATCCTTTCTCGTCAAACAAAATCTTAATATAACTTTCAAAACTTCTAATAACTTAGGTAAACATATTAAAAATAATAAATCTCGTGTTGAAAAATCAAGTAAATCAGAATCCATAAACTCAATTGCGGTTCTTGTGATAAAATTTATATCGGTAGGACCTATAGGAGTTTTGGCATAAGAATATCTGAACATAAACGTAGCTTCGATGAAAATAAATCTGATTCAAATTATTCAAACCACCTAATAAGACAAAACCATTCATTCAATAAAACTTTGACATATTACATATAAAATCAAAAGTTCAAAATAAGATCTCCCAGAAGCATTAGAATTAAATAGATACAAACATTCGGACAAGCTTTTGAATGAACAGGTAGATGTGAATTACTCACCCTACTTAACTTGTTTGATTAGTTTTTATTACCTTTCATACTAACTGTACAATGGCTTGGTGTGGATTTTCCTGTTATTCATCCAACTTGTTCTGCGATTTGTTTATAATACCATACTCTTCATTCTGTTTTTCATTCTTGATAAAGCTGCTGTTTCAGCGAAACGTCGTCGAATTTTTTCAAATAAAGTGTAGATTAAAGTTAAACCTTGTGTTTTTATCTCATTTAGAACATATTAATTCTATATTATCCATGAAGATTTTGTCAAAAGAGGGCTCAAGAGGTTTCCCATTATAAATCCTCATCACTTAAAGATTCGTTAAATAAAAAATAATTTTGAGATATGCAAACATCTAATAAAGCCATAATGTCATATTTGATTAGTTGGTTCGTCCTATTTTGTATTGACAAATTTTTGATTATATCATACGGATCCTTCCTTGGAATACTTGGAAACAAATTCGTGACATCGAAAGACATTAACCAAGCATTACTTGGTATGACAACATTTTCTATTTTTCTCATGAAATTATTTGAGTTACGAATTGAAAAAGACGGTTTGAAATTATAAAATTTGTCCAGGATATGTATTAAAAATTTGTAAATCTTGAATGCTGGGGCATGTGTGAATGATACCACTGGTCTCATTGGATGACCATCTTTGTGCAATTTGGTGGAATACTTGGAAACAAATTCTTGACATCGAAAGACATTACCTTAGCATTACTTGGTATGACCACATTTTCTATTTTTCTTATAAAATCATTAGAGTTACGAATTGAAAAGACGGTTCCAAATTACAAAATTTTTTCCAGAACATGTATAAAAATTTGGAAATCTTGAATGCTGGCGCATATTTGAATCATACCGCTGGTCTTATTGGATAACCATCTTTGTGCAATTTAACTAAAGAATAGATTTGAGGTGGTAAAGGATTCGGTAAAACAAGTTCAAATAAATGAATAAAAATGAAAATTAATAAATAAACTCCTGTTTTCAATTTATCATAAACCTTCTCATACAGATATCACAATTCATTATACATCGGCACATCCATACCAACACAAAGTTGCAGCATTTAATAGCTATATACATAAACTCTTAAGCACACCAACGTCTAGTGAAAATTATCTCAAAGAATTGAATTTGTTAAAACAGATCGCAATAAATAATGGTTATGATGCAAATTTAGTTAGCAATATATTATATAAGAAAAACAAAATTACCTTTACAACATATTTATCCAATTGGTGGACATCAAGACAAGAAATTCAATAGTTTAACATATATAGGCAATATTAGCAATAATGTGAAATCCCATCTTAAAAATTCAAATTTGAATATAGCGTTGTAAACAAATTTAGGTTAGTTTATCATAAATTATAAGTCTCCAATTAATAGATAAAATAAATCAGGTGTTTATAGACTGGAATGTACAGATTGCAATTATTTTTATATAGGTAGGACAGGAAGAAATTTCAATGTTAGAATCTCAGAACATAAACGCAGCTTCATCAATGGAAAACCCGACTCAAATTATTCTAATTATCTTAGGGAAAATAGTCATTCTTTCAATTGAGAATTCAAAATCCTACATTCTGAGAATACCTCTATTCTTTGTGTTGGTATGGATGTGTCGATGTATAATGAATTGTGATATCTGTATGGGAAGGTTTATGATAAATCGAAACAGGTGTTTCTTTATTATTTATAATTTTTGTTCATTTATTTTAACTCGTTTTACAAAATCCTTTACCACCTCAACTCTATTCTTTAGTTAAATTGCACAAAGATGGTCATCCAATGAAACCAGTGGTATCATTCACACATGCCCCAGCATTCAAGATTTCCAAATGTTTAATACATATCCTGGAAAGATTTTATAATTTTACACCATCTTTTTCAATTCGTAACTCAAATAATTTGATGAGAAAAATAGAAAATGTTGTCATACCAAGTAATGCTAGGTTAATGTCTTTCGATGTCACGAATTTGTTTGCAAGTATTCCAAGGAAGGATCCGTATGATATAATCAAAAATTTTTTAACACAAAATAGGACGAACCGACGAATTAAATATGACATTATGGCTTTATTAGATGTTTGCATATCTCAAAATTATTTTTATTCAACGACTTTTCCTATGAAAGTGATAAGGGAATTATAATGGGAAACCTCTTAAGCCCTCTTTTGGCAGAAATCTTCATGGATAATATGGAATTATATGTTGATTAATTATCAATTTTAATTATTTATTAATTATGTATATTCATAAACACCCACATAAACAAGAATTAGCTTTATAACATATTCATTCAATTGGTGAACATCAAGACAAGAAATTCAATAGTTTAACATATATAGGCAAAATTAGAAATAATGTGAAATCCTTCTTAAAAATTCAAATTTGAATTAGTGAATTAATGAAGAAAATAAATCAGGTGTTTATAGACTGGTAAGTACAGATTGCAATTGTTTCTATATAGGTAGAACAGGAAGAAATTTCAATGTTAGAATCTCAGAACATAAACGCGGTTTCATCAAAGGAAAAACCGACTCTTATTATTCTAATCATCTTAGGAAAATAGTCATTCTTTCAATTCAAAATTTAAAATCCTACATTCTGAGAATAGAGGTAAAAAACTCAACCATCTGGAGGTACTTGAAATTAACAGATTTAGGTATTCCCCTGAAATTCTTAATGACCAGATAGACATGAATAACTCACCCTTATTGAACTTGTTTCCTAAACACTAGTTCAAATACAGATAACTCTGAATGGATTGGCACTTAGTCTATATAAGTATACGTTTGTTGAGATAATTTTGTAGAATTCATTCGCTCTTAACAAAGATACTATGCATCGAAACGCGTCGAGCATTTATCAATATATTTTAGTGGAAATCTTTGTTTAATTACATTTGAAAATGGATTTCTATCGTTTTAAAGCCTCGTCAATTGAACTAACAGAAGAACTGAAAACACTCAATATTCCCCTAATGCTGAATTAATTTGCGTTTCATAAACAAAGAATAAAGAACTACAAATTATTGTAGACAACCGTCGCTTAAAAATACAACATTGGCCTCTCAAATCAGATTAGAGATGAATGAGAATGAAAACTAGCACTTGAGAGGTAGGGAAATTCAATTTCAGATCAATTTTTATTTGCGGTTGCAATAAGGTAAAACGAAATATGTATGCATTCGTATTTGTAAAAACGTTTCATTGACAGTTTGGTTGACAAGTGATTATAGAGCATCCTGTATTTGTAAATAGCATTGAAAAGTACGTTGCTCACAAAAAGAAGAAATGAAAGTTATAATATTACTCAAAATTGAGTCAATTGCATTGGGCAAAAATGATGACAATCTAATTTCGAAAATTATTATGAGAAATTATAGCTCAATAGTGCTTCATTTTAAATTGTATAAACCATAACAAAATATGCTTGAGAAAAAGATGTCCTTCAATAAAAACTTAAAAAGAATAGACTTGAAGTTATTCATTTTATTTCGCACCCTATATATACTGTTTATTCTGTTTTATTCTAGCTCTACATGTAAAACTTAAATAACATCCCTATAACAATTCAATACAATATCAATCTGCAAGTTTATGAAGAATGGATTATGACCCCAAGCGTATAGGAACTCTACCATATTCTCGTTTCTTTTGATAGATCCTCACCTCATGATTAATTACCAATGTATGCATCAAATATAAATATATCATTCTCGGAACCCCCTGCGTTCTAACAAATGATTTCATGTTGAACAACCTCCGAACCGAATCAAACCATCAATTATTGCTGTATGCTACTGAGTACGAATAAAATTATACTGCACGTAAGACAACATGATTTTTTTTCGATCGCAAATTGATGAGATTAGTTACCAACTGGAACGGCTGGGCGGTCTGCTAATTTTTATGAATTGCGTGTTTTTCTGGCAATCATATTAGTGTTATAGGACTCATAGGTGACATTTTAACTGGGTTTACTGTTACATTTACTATGTTAAAATCAAAATTTGAACAACACTCCGAAACATTGAAACATTATCTTCATTTTCAATACTAGTTTCGTTTACTGTTAGCATTAATTAAGTAATATCCTTCTTGATAGTTAACCCTCTGAGTTTGAGCAATGTACATTAATCCGAGTCATGGCATCACTTACATTTTTCTTATTTCCCTTACAGCAGGGGTGCTCAAACTTGAACTGCTGGCGATCTACCTCATTATTTTCAGACTACTTACGATCGACTCTGAGAGACTGCAAATATGTGTGATGCAGGGTTGGTTCCAAACTTCTTGATAATTCAGCCATGAATCAACTCAGGAATCCTTGATCTCAAAGACGGAAAATGTTTCAGGTCCTTCCTTTTCAGTTGATGTATCATAAGTTGCAGTTTACTTTTGAATGCGTTTACTAATCATCTAATAATAGTTTTTCCTTTACCTTGAAGCTCCAAGTTAATGGTGTTAAGGTGCATTTTGATGTCAGTCATAAATGCCAAATCAGTCAGCCATTTTTCGGTTTTCAACATCTGAGTATCATCATCTCTTTCGTCTAGAAAAGCTGTTATTTCGAACAGTAACTCTTGAAACCTTTCTAAGAATTTTCCTCGACTCAACCACCTGTCCGTGTGGAGAACTAAATCAGTGTGTTCTGCTGACTCCCTATTTTTCAACTGCAACTTAAAAAGCCGCCGTTGAAAGCTACGTGCACGGATGGAATTCACAATTTTTGTTGCAATGCCCATAATTTCCTCCGTGTTTGAAACTTGAACACAAAACTTGTTGATGTATAATGCAATGGAATGAAATAGATGATGGGCAATAATTAGCTCGACACAATGCCACAAAATCGTTTTCGTATCCAGTCATTGCATTGCTGGGGCTCTATCAGTTGTAATGCAAAATAATTTATATATTGGTAGTTTGTTGTTTTTTACAAATTTGAAGAAAACGTCATATATATCTTCCCTTCAGAGGAACGATTGTCAAAAATTGTTCCTTAGCCAACAAGTCATTGAATACCATCCAAATGAAAATACAC
Source organism: Cryptolaemus montrouzieri (assembly GCA_013387265.2). Taxonomy (NCBI): domain Eukaryota; kingdom Metazoa; phylum Arthropoda; class Insecta; order Coleoptera; family Coccinellidae; genus Cryptolaemus; species Cryptolaemus montrouzieri. The sequence continues at coordinate 17,592,821 of JABFTP020000062.1, read as the reverse complement.
AGCTGGGCAGTATCTGTCATATCGGTGGATTCGTCGAACTATAAAGAAAAGTATGTACATTTCCTGATATCATGTTTTCGTTTATCTGTCATGTCCTGACTCATGACTTCAATACGCCTTGTGATAGTCTGACGAGATAACTGAAGTTTTCTAATAGCAGACATGATTTCTGTTTTATTTTTAGAATCTCCAAATAAAGTCTCACCCGCTTCCTTCACAACCGATCCATCCTTATGTTTCGCCAATATATGAGATATTTTAATAGACGCGATCGTAGCAGCTTTTGATTGTTTGGCTGGTCTTGTAAAACTGGTTTGTTCTTTTTTCAAACAAGATATCAAATCACGTACTTTTCGTTTTCTTGTGGAGCAGTTAATATGGGTCAAACAGTGAGAAGTTTTCAAAAAAGAGTGAGTCAAAATATGAGATTGTGAAACATAATAAAAATTGCAATTTGACATTGATAAATAGTCAAGTGATTTTCAGAGACATACAAATTATGGTTTGTTTAATTGACTAATGCTATAACCATGTCTGCTATTTTATGAAAAAGAAGATGATTTACTATTATAAGATCTGTGATACTTTGTTCTGTGGTTAGCTGACATAACCACGATTTCCGTTTGAATTTTATTCGTTATTGTCTTGTCATAACAATCATTTTTAGCTTGAATTGTTCTAACTTTTAATTCATAATTTTAATAGGTATATTGATCAAATACCATTTTAATTTGTTGTAAAATGTCGGTCCTATTGTTTGTTTTTAATTTTACTATAATTGACTTCACTTGCTGAGCAAAGATTTGGTAGAGAGCAGAACTAGTAACCATAATAAATCTTTACGAAGCAACTATAGATACTTTTATCTAAAGAAATTCAAAACTTCGACTCACCGTAAAAAATGAGCAATTAAATTGTTAGATACAATCAGGTATTTTCGTGATAGGAGATGTTGAGCTGAGCCAATTGTCACTGCTCATGTCCTTCTGAATAGAAGAATATTATACGTATGAACAAAAATTTTGCATCACCAACGTAGTTATCGTTATTAGCAAATGGGAAAACTCTGCAAAAATTGCCTAGGTATTTTTCACTAGAACTTCTGAACCGTTAAGAATACAGTGACGCGAGTGGAATAAAAAAGATAAAAAATTACTGCTCCTGTAATACCGGGTGGCCCGATTGGTTGTCTCAGAAGAAAACCTACTTTTTGAGGAAAAACTGAAATTTAAAACGTTGACACCCCGTAAAAATTGAGCAATTAAATTTTTAGATACAATCATGTACTTAAGTGATAGATGTTAAGCTAAGCCAACTGTCACTGTGTTGAGAATTGAACAGCATTGTTTGTTGATCATATAGAACAATAAAAATAACCTAAGTATTGTGTCATACCAAGCAGTGGGCACAAATACTCTTGGAGTAACTAAAGTTGTATAGTACTGTCAATAAACAATTAAAAAACTATAGTGGTCCTTCGATCTCACAAAACCTACTTTTGTGTTGAGATGCACTCAACAACTGTTCATGGCCTTTTAGAACGAGAGTTCAAAATTGCAAAAAAGATTGTGTTTTGTATTTCTTTCAAAAATATGTCAAAAGGTCGTAGGATGAGATGAACAATAAAATTAAGAGAAAAATACGGCGTGTCCCATTTAAAAATAGAAGTTGGTACCGTTTCCGGCTTAACCGGAAACGAAATATCAAATATATTTATGTTATCAAATTCAAAATGTTGTGTTCTATCCGATTCCGAAATTTCATCGAAATATTCGAAATAGAAAAAATAGTTACAGGGGTGGCCCTAGTTTCAGTTACACTCGGATGCTTAATCGAGCTCAAATCAGGACTCCGTGGAGGACACCTCATATCGATTCCGACTTCAACAAGGTACTTTGTTACCATTGTGGTTTTACGCATCCTAGCATTACCGTGCATAAAAGAAGATCGCCGATAAGAGGGGCGAGGGACACTAGGTATTTGCCAGAATCTTGTCTCCATACTGATGACTTGTGAGAGATCTGTGATTGACGGTCATTAAGTTCATTGGAAGGTATTCTTTCCCGCATTATGACAGTACCACCGACGAAGCAAACGGTGTCTGCAATGCTCCACTAGGCACATTGTGTGTTAGCATATCCAAAAACTTTGAGCGTCGATAGTTACTAAATAAACAAAATTTGGACAAATCACTGCATTGTTCATGTTCCCGATCATGGTGATTCCAAAAGACGCATGGACGTGTTCACAAACTTTCTCTGATATTCTTATCGTCCCTTCCTGAATTTCCTATAAATAAAGAGACTTTAATGGCGATTTACAACAATAAAAAAGTCCTGTTAGTTCTTTCGAATGTGAAGGACAATAAATCATATGATAGTTACAACAATTAATTAATTAATGTTTATTATATCAACTTCAAAATCATAGTATAATTTGTCAATCACTAGAAATTCATATTATCGATTTCTAATCCATCAGATTCCTTTGACTTTTTCAACCATATCAAAATATATTTAATCAGGACAGAGTAATGAACTCAAGTTCACTTTTTAAATGTAGTTCCATCAACAAGAGATTCATTTAGTTTATAACCGTGTTCTATTTGCTATTTCTTATTCCAACTAGAACAAGTAATAAGTTAATGGCAAATTCCACATCCGAGACAATTAGGAAAAGGTAATTTATCCAAGATACTTTCCAGGTTACCCCAATGACGTTCTGATCAAAAATAATGGTGTCTTCGAAAATTTCGGGATTAACCGGCACGAGTATTAAGAATATGAAAATCCTAAATCCTTTCTCGTTTCGTATTTAATTCGCGAGAATCCCAACGGAAATCAGAATTAAAACGTAGTTTTCCCGTCAAACTTCCTGCCGTAGCATTTCCACCAAAAATGGAAAATTGAACAATCGGCGTGGGGAACAATTGGCCGAGGGTTCCAAAGGAAATATCATGAGTACCGGAGTGAAAGGAAGCAAGGAAATTGTTGACAACTGAATATTTTGTATATGCAAATGAAAATTTGGGTAAACTAGGATTCGAAAGTTTAGAATTTAATTTTTTATTACAGATAATTTCGTTATTGACGAAAGGTATAGAATATATTGAAAACTCATGTGAGTATATCAGCATGTTTTCATATAACATTCAATAAATAATTTTTACTATTTTAAAATTTCAATAGTCAAGAAATTATGAAAATTTTAGATTGGAATTGCGTCAAGTTTAAGAATACTCATTTCATCAGAATAATTTCTTCAAAGAAGCTCTTACGAAGATTATGTTTTCTTTCGTGATTATCAACATCAACATGGATCGACGCCAACAAGCCTAACAACAATTATGATATGATATCTTATATAAATAATTAAAAGCTACATTCTTGTATGCTCATATCTTTTAACAGAATATTCCATCTATCTATCCATCTATCTAATTAATATTCGTAAGTAAGTATTATTGGACATTCAATATCTTCAAAATTGTACATATTTTCTTCAAAAATCTAGATGTTTGCCGGAAATTAGCCCTTAAAATAATCTGCAACTACAATCTTCGTCGCCAAAATATACGCGAAATCAAAGAATCAAGGATATTTGTTCAGTTGGTTCTTGATACTCTGAATTCGCAAGAGGCAGAATTACCGATCTTAAATATTTATTTCGATGAGAGATATAAAATTACTTCTCTTATGATTCCGTGAATGTTATATTTGGGATTGTCGATAAAAGAAAATCCCTTGATGGAATACATTAATCTTTAGATTATACAACATTTATATGCCAAGATAATTAATCTCAAATTAGTAGAAAATATCTGTTGCATAAATCTTCTATAAGAGCGTACACAGTTGCATACATTACTGCTTGTGGCAGTTTTGAAAATTTTGAATAATATCAGCAACATGCATGCTACGGTGGCCACTGAAAGGATTAAACAAAGTGAACAAAGTACAGAAAACATACGATGGCGTGCTTTGCAACATACAACAACCGAAAGTAATATCAATTCAATTGCATCCACGATTTTTTCCATTTAAATAACCAGTGCACATCAGATTTGATAACGAAATATACATATTCAATCTGACTGAGTAATTTTCTATAAAAAACGATTCAAAAAAACATATAGAATTCTAATCTATATCAAACCTAGCCTAAATACTTACAGTTATAAAACCGGTCAGAGACATAACCAAAGAATTGCTAAGTCGATTTATAGACAGGGTGTACAGCTATGTGAAATACTGCAGAGAAAAAATGAACCCTCCTCTCTCGATCTTATTTTCCGGGGACTAATTTAGTGGTGCCAAAATTTTTCTGATATCTCTTCCTTTTCTGGACTTATTCAAAATTTCTCGAATTTTGGATATCCTTCGCGGATATCTCGATCGATTGACATTCTACAGGCACTTTTTGAGTAAAATACAGTGCTGTGTAAAAAAATTTTTCAGATCAGCGGTTTTCGAGTTATATTTTATCCCCATTGGATGCAGTAATTTTTTCCTTGTCAAGAATACATACCGCTTGTAGTCAATTATTGCATTCAACACCTTTTTATCAGAGAAAAACCTGAAATTGCCACAATTCCATTCATTAGGTGAATGCCCATCAACGATTCATATTCTTCTATGACTGAAAACCACAGATTTTTGAGATACTATCTAAGAGCATGGTTATTTCTATGGCTTGATTCGAATTAGACCATAGTAATTAACTGTGGTCTTAGAGTTTGACACTTGCGCTTCAATTTCGAGCCTTCTGAAGGAGAACCAATTTAAACCTTATAAAATACGAGTCTCCCAATTTTTGCAGCCAGGGGATCCCCTCGTCTACTGAATTTCTGCAATTGGTATCTAGAAAATATCCAAGAACGCCCAGACTTTTTTAGAGAAGTTATATGGACAGATGAAGTCCGCATCACTAGCGTTGGAAGATTCAATCGCTTTCATGAACATTTGTGGTCCGATGTAAATTCTCAATGCTATATTGATGTGCAGCATCAAGAAAGATATGGTTTCAATGTGTGATGTGCAGTGGAAGATAGTCGCGTTTTGGCGTTTGAAATTTTTGATGAAAATTTGAATGAAGAAATCATTCACAATAATATCATTGAAGGATTTTTCCACCAACCTCCATTTACACAAAGGTTAAATTTTTTTCAACACGATGGTGCCCCTTCACACCAACCAAAGACCTTCACTGATCTGTTGAATTTGAATTTTGGACATAATTGGACCGGGACTAAAGGTTCTGTGAGATGACCGCCTCGGTCCCCTGACTTGACGCCATTAGATTTTTTCCTTTGGGTCATGTTGAGGATTCACTTTACAAGAGTAACAGTTACAATTTAGAAGAGTTAAAACAGAATTTCAGGGAATTCCTTGCTTCTGTTATTCATATTTACAATGCCTGCTGTAGTGTTTCTCGGTGATGTAATGTATGCATTGAAAACAATGGTATACTTTGTATTATTTCAAATGGCCTCTCAGTACATCTCACTCTCTCCTACCAAATAAAATGAAAGGAAATATTTGACGTCACACGGCACGTCGAAACTAGGCACATACAACTCTGTGAGCATAGAATAGTTACGATAGTAACTGATTGATATTCGTTCAAATTTGAGTTTGCGATCATTAAAAATAGGTTTTTTACCTTGCCAATTTAATAACTTGTTTCACTTACCTAGATACTTAAGTTTCGAAATAACATAATTCTGTGAATTTTATTTTCTCTTACGAACCAAGAATTAAGGGATGGAATATGGAATTGTAGAATTTCCTATTTTATGTCTGGTTGTATTTGGTAGTAAGTTATTTTATCTTTTATCGTTATTTTCCACACAGAAATCATTGGAAATCTACAAATTCTTCAACGAAGTAGATATAAATTTTTGAGGTTATAATATAATAGCCAGCAGCACCACAGAAGTGTATGACAAATAATCTTCTTCCTTCTACGAAATTATGATGTACGTAGGACATACGTCCGACTGAATTATTGCGAAAAAAATTGATCAAGTTGGCGATGAGTGGCCATTTGAAATGATACAAACTATAACACTTGAATATTTGCGATAAATTAGTTTCCCCCATTTGTATCGTTAGGACTTTTTTTCTGTTGAAGATGTTTGTGGTTTTCGTTTGAGAAAATTTTAATGTCATAGGTCTTGTTTCTCATAATAATATATTTTCTACTAGCATAAGTTTCTAATCATTCTAATAGAATATTACCAAAGCAACATTCATGGACTCATGTGTTAAGTAGATTCCTCGGGTTGGTAAGTTTCGAATTTCGAAAAAATTAATGTTCATCTGTAATTCGATTTTAGAAGAGTAGAAGTGATTATCGAACTCTAAGACCACAGTTGATTACTATGGTCTAAATCGAATCAAACCAAAGAAATAACCATGATCGTAAAAAGGATCTTTGAAATCTGTGGTTTTCAGTGATAGAACAATATGAATCGCTGAAGGGCATTAACCGAATGAATGGAATTGTGGAAATTTCAGGTATTTCTCTGAAAAAAGGTATTGAATGCAATAATTGACTACCAGTGTTATATACAGTCATTTGCAGGGAAGTTTTGAATCTTATAGACTAAGTACGGGGACACCTTGGTAGTCGGTGCGAGACATAACACATATTTCTCCTTAAAGTTATTAAAAGAGGCCTGCTCCTCTGTCTGTACTCGAGGTACCACTTCGGTGATAAGATCGAGGTGAAAATCTCATTGTGGCAAGAGTAGGATGAAGAGAAGGATTCTTTGCCAGGAAGAGGGTACATCTGATTCAGGTAGTGGAGTTTAGTGACGTCTCCCATTACATAATCATACAACAATTTTCATATCATGGCGATAATTCGCTGTGCTCAAAGACACCAAAGCGCTGGGCACTTCTGAGATGGTAAATGGTGTGATAGTGCGTTCAGGCACTGTAACAACTGGCAACAAACATTTATATCCTTCTCCTATGGGTTCTGAGTCACACCTAGATTACCGATAGATTGGCCTATCTAGGAGCTAAGAATATTCAAATTGGACCAGGGGTTGTCACCAGCTCAAGGCCATGCTAACTACATTACTAGTTCTTGTAGTAAGAAATTCCAATTACTACTAGTTATTATTATTTCTTTGAATTTTAGGAGTGCACGACTTTTTCGTAATTTCAAAATTCACTTTTAATAACGCAAAATTATGTATTCAAGACTATAATTTACAATGTTTATTGAGTCGAGTTTTCAGAGTAAAATGTATAGAGTCGAACTCAATGTTCTTTCTGCGACATATGTGCATAAGGTGGAGAAACGGTTTGATGAAAACAGAATATATGTTCACATTAGTGCGACTGTCAAATTAATCCAGAATATGTTGCTTTAATGGTTTCGAGTTTTCGTTAAACAGAAAAGTAGTTGTTTTCTCCCTGTCTATGATAGTCTTTCCGAAGGATCTTCTCTGGCACTTCTATTATTAAATTTATATATGATAAATATCTCTACAACTTTGTTCAATATACACATATAATACATTTCCAATCAAATAGTTAAACGTACATCCAACTACCGCCAACAGTCTGTCGTCGTTGCTAGCGAGCGAAACTGCGACGTTAGGTTAGTATAGCATAAGTTACTCAATAGTCACAAGTATTTTATCTAAATATATATAAATCACGTGTGACGTTGTTTGTCCGTGATAGACTCCTAAACTACTTGGCCGATTTTAAATTAAAATTGCACACCGTGTGCAGCTTGATCCAACTTGAAAGATAATATAGCTTATATATTAATTTATAGCCGCAATATTATTTTATTGCAAATTATTTTCTATTATTTGACATTCACAATTATCTGCTAACTTCAAACGATAGAAATGTGTCATATAAGCAATAATGTAACAGCATAACCACCAAGTGTTGAGGATAAAGTATAAGTTAAATTTATTTTGTAGTAACGAAATACAGTGAAATTCAATTGTTTCTACTTTTAAATTTTGGTGTTAGCATAGCCGGCCACATGTGACTTAGACTGAAGTGTATATTAAATGCATATTATAGTGAAGATAATACCGCGTATTTTTTCTGCTTTTTACTTATTTGTGCTTCATTGTTCAAAACACTATAATTTAAATCTATATATGTAAGTACACTCGGAGGCAAAATTAGCGGAACACTCGAAAATTTAACCAAATTCGAAGTCCGATATTTTTCCTCATTCTCAACTGAGTTAGATGATTTTTTCGGCAACCTATAGATCAACTCTTCTGCTTTACAGAAATTATAAGAGAAAACAAAAAAATTTGAAAAAAATTTTATATGGGGGCAAAATTAAAAGTGTTTTTTTCGTCAAAAATTCGTAACACACTGTGGAATTTCGTGGTCCGAGTTGAAACGTACAATATCATGGTCTGTCAAGACACATCTTCCCACAGTAACGCCCTTCTTGTTTTATGCATTTATCTCTATTTTTACAAGAGATATCCAATTTGAAGCGAAAAGTCACAAATTTCGAGAATTTATTTTTAATCTTGCGTAGGTGCATAACATCGGAGGTTAGCCAAAAAATAAAATCAAAATTAGAGAAGCGGAAATCTAATGAAATGAAAATTTTTGAAATTCACTGGCCAATTTCACGCTCCGGGAGAACTCGAAGTACACTGGAAAAATCGTTGATTTCGCACATTCATTTTTGAATTTTTTTGTGTGACACTCTATAATAATTATCATTCCTGTCCAAAATTGAGAGCAGGTGTGTATCCTGGCGATACACTCGTGAAATGAAATGAACATGTTGAGAAGAATGTTCATGATGACCCACAAAAAAAAATCATTTGATTTTAGTAGCGAGTATGACCCCCCCGAGCTCTTATTACAGCGCACATACGATTTCGCATACTCCCAATGATTTTGTCTATCATCTGTTGAGGTATGTTGTCCCACTCTTCCACCAAAGCCAATGTCAGCTCTTCGACGTTGCCTGGATTCCGTTGTCGAACCCTTCTTCCACGAATTTCCCTAACGTGTTCGATCGGGTTTAAATCCGGTGACCGCGACGGCCAGTCCATTCGTGTGATTCCAACTTCATTGAGATATTCTATCACTATAAGCGCAGTATGAGGGCGCGCGTTATCGTGCATAAAGAGGAAATTTTCCCCTATGTAAGGAGCAAAAGGCACAACATGGGGCTCCAAGATTTCTTTTATATACCGATGGGCATTAAGTGATCCATTGCGCGGTATGAGGGCGCGCGTTATCGTGCATAAAAAGGAAATTTTCCCCTATGTAAGGAGAAAAAGGCACAACATGGGGCTCCAAGATTTCTGTTATATACCGATGGACATTAAGTGATCCATTGCCAATAATCTCCAGTTCTGTTCGTACTCCCAAGCATATGCCACCCCACATCATAACTGACCCTACACAGTATTGCTCAGTTCCTGCGAAGTTCGCTTGGTTGTACCGTTCCCCTCGATGTCTCCATATTCTTTCTCTACCATCCACGAAATTAACACAATGTCGGCTCTCATCACTAAATAAAACTCATCTCCACTGATTGATTGTCCATGCTACATGCTCCCTAGCAAACGCCAATCTTGCTACCCGATGGGCTCTATCGAGTCTTGGTGCTCTTGCTTGCGCGTATGATCGCAGACCAACTTCATTTAATCGTCTTCTGACTGTCCTCACACTGACGTTAATGTTATCCACTGCTTGTAAAAGGTTACGTGCCTGAACAGCAGTAAGACGAGGATTTCTTATGGTTTGATTGACGATGAAACGGTCATGTATAGCGCGGGTTGCCCGATTTCTTCCGTGTCCTCGCCTCCTCACGTACAATCCAGTTTCCCTGTAACGTCGGTAGATTCGATGGATAACCGACGTCGAGACACCCAACATGGTACCGACTGAGCGGTAGGTGCGCCCTTCCTCGGTCAATGTAACTGCCCTTGTTACTGAGGTTGGTGGTAAATCTCTCATTCTGAATGAAAAATACCGTTTCGAATTGTAAACAGTAAAAGATTCACAAAACACCGCAACCGATCGAATTTGTATCAAATCAGAGAATGGAAAACTCTCATTCTTTAAACAAGTTCAAATGTGGTCATATACAAAAAAACGTGTGTTGTATTTCATATTTGATAAAAACAGGTGTGCACATGTGTAAATGAAAAGTTTTATCAATGGTCCCAGATTTCGGTTGTGTATTTTAATACCGACCGACTGTTATCTCCTATGAATTCCATGAATTCCTAATTTTCACCAAATTAACCAAATTGTCATCAAAAACTAATGCAATTCGAAAATAAAAATCGCAAACGACAATTTCGACACGCCTGAGTGATAATAAGAAAATTCCAAATTGATAGACGAATTTTAATGACAATTTCTGGATTCAATGGAATTTCTCCAAAATGGTGATTTTCCACTTGAAATTAAATATATTTTGCAAAAATAGAGATAAACGCATGGAACAAGAAGAGCGTTACTGTAGGAATATATGTCTTGACAGACCATGATATTGTACGTTTCAACTCGGACCACGAAATTCCACAGGGTCTTACGAATTTTTGACAAAAAAAAACACTTTTAGTTTTGCCCCCGTATAAAATTTTTTTTCAAATTTTTTTTGTTTTCTCTTATAATTTCTACAAATCAGAAGAGTTGATCTATAACCTGCCAAACAAATCATCTAAATCGGTTGAGAAGTAGGAAAAATATCGAACTTCGAATTTGGTTAAATTTTCGAGTGTTCCGCTAATTTTGCCTCCGAGTGTATTATCACATAGTCATAAAAGTTAAGTCATATATCTATGAGAAAATGGTATAACGCTCCCCACATTTTTTCAATAATTGTACGAATATTTTTTTTTATTGTTGTTATTTAACCTCTATTAAAAATTATTTTGCATTTATCATTTCAATGTGCTATAATAGCATGTTTTTCAGTTTTTTTCTAATATTCAAACGATTAAATTATTATTTTCAGTCAATTGCCACCGAGAAAAATCTAACCTCAACAACGCGAGGAGCAGAGAGGCATGACGCAAACGTGTTGACAGAGCTCATCAGTTGGCAGAACAAATCGCAACAAGAAATACAGCTGGAAAAATCAGGACAGCAGAAGGTCGTGCACAAGAATCTCAAGAACAGCGTGACGAACGTCTGCGATCGACTGTTACGGGAACAAGAGCGGCACGAGGAACTACAGCACAAGTACAAGAACGACAGAGGTTTTTGCTTGATATCAACTGTACGAAAATTTTAATCATTTCCGTCTTCGTTCGTAAATAATAATTTCATTGTACTAAGGGGTTATGGTAGTAGGAAACCTATCATGATGGTCACCACATATTTTTACGAATACTATATATGGTTAAAGCATGGTGGTTCCCTCAACTGATGTTCTCCTAGCGTTCCTCTTAAAATGTTCCCGGACCAACGTCTTTTGAATTGTCTACTACAATGTAATATAACAAAAACCTTAGCCACAGCAACGCGTGGCCTGATCTGCTAGTTACATTAGTAAAATTTAATAATGCCGCCGAAAGAATAGCAGCACCCAGTAACGTTATTCCTTTAAATGTAGATGGATTGTGATTCATGCAACTAGGGAATTTCATCAATGTGTGTACTGAATCTGTTACAGAAATCATTCATACAGGAATGGTACTCTACATCCCTCATTCCATGAAAAGAACAACGGCTCAAAAGTAATGGTTCAACAAAGACTGCGAAAGAGCCTCTGGAGCCAAGAGCAGAGCTCACAAGTCATGGAAGATGAATCCAACAGAGGAAACATGAACAACCTTCGTACGAATACGGAGCGTATGCAACCTGACAACTTCAAGTGCAAAAGAAGAGCAAAAACCAATTTCAACGAAGGGGAAACTAATAAACTACTTGAACAGGCAAGCGGGATTACGCAATTGCCAATTTCTGCAAATCTGCGTTTCCGAATCTTGTTAGAGAAGATGGAAGTATAGCATCATCTCCGAAAGAGAAAGCAGATCTCTTTGCTCTCTCGTTCTCAGAAAATTCTGTGCTGGATTCATCTAACGCAATACCACCGAACATTCCACATACAAATTCTTCCATGACAGAAATCAAGTTCAGAGTCCACACTGTGAGACGGGCCCTCGAGCAGTTGAATTGCAAGAAGGTAGTTGGTCTTGATGAAATGCTGCCAATAGTTTTGAGAAAGTGTGCTCTCGAACTAGCACTCATTCTTAACCGTCTGTTTCAGATGTCTTATGAAAGCCAGACTTCCCCGAGCAGCTGGAAAATAGAGAGAATTCAACCGATCCCAAAGAAAAAAAAGAAGTCCTTACTCCAAAACTACCGCCCTGTTACACTTCTTCCCATTATGTCCAAAGTGATGGAGACAGTCATTAATGATGAACTCTTCAAATATCTTGATTTGCAGGGAATTATTATTATAAACAGTATGGTTTTCGCAGGCAGAGATCTACAGGAGATCTGCTTGCCTACGACACTCATGTTTATATATCAACGATGGAAAAACATGGGGAATCTAGAGCACAGCTCTCGACATCTCTGAAGCCTTCGATAGGGTTCGGCATGCAGCCTTGTTGAATAAACTTGCTGCATATGGGCGTCCCGAAAAATTGCGGCGTTGGATAAGAAGCTTTCTTCAAAATATATCAGTACAAGTTGTGGTCGACGGTATAACATCTGATTGTTTCCAGTTGAAAGCAGTAGTACCTCGGGATCCATTCTTTCGCCAACCTTCTTTCTGTTGCAGATGAACGATCTTCTACCATCTACAGAGAACAAGATCTTCGGTTTTGCTGACGATCGTACCTTGGTTTCGTCTCATCGTCAGAGATGTCAAGAAATTGATAAACTCTGACTTATAGGGTATATCTGAGTGTGGTTAGTTAAACCTGATAAGCTTCAACGCGAGCAAAACGCAAGCATCTAGGTTTTCTAGGAAGGTCCCGCTGGAGAACTTGCTCTAATGATGAAAAGTCAACAAATTGCATCCAAAGATTCGATGCACCTTCTCGGAATAACGGTCAACTCCAAGTTTTGTTGGCATGAACATGTATCAGCAATAGCTAAGTCGGCATCAGCTAAATTTAGCCAAGCGATACTTCACGTCATCTCAGCTATTGCTTCTATATAGAATGTATATTCGACCTAATTTGGAATATTGTTCCCATGTATGGGGATCTGAGCCCAAACATTCGTTGCGGATGTTCGAAAGTGTGCAAAACGGGATGTGGGCCTCATCGACCACCCAGAAATCACCCGCGATCTCCAACCGCTGGCTCTCAGAAGACAAGTTGCTGATCTTTCTCTGTTCTACAGATACTTCCATGGAAGATGCTCAAAGGAGCTAAAAGACCTTGGTCCGGGAAAACTCATGTTTTGCCGCAACAGTAGGCTGGCAAGCAGTTCTCATCATATGGTGGTACAATTGATGACCCCTCGAACCTCTTTCTATAAGAATTCCTTCGTTTACAGGGCCGGTGAGCTGTGAAACTCGCTTCCATCCAACATCTTCTCAACAACCTCTTCAAGAAGCGATTAAACAGACACCTCAATTCTTTCCAGGCGCCTACTCATGTGGTGTAACAGGTTCATCTATTCCTGGGAAGCGCGCATAAAAAAAATTTAGATTTGGTCTCCATCAGATTGATAGAATACATAATATCGAATCATGAATTGACATTCGACTTCCAATTGTGGATGGGCCTACAAAGTTTCTGATGAATGTTGAGTAAGTTTACTTGTGAATATTACTATGTATTCAACTAAATGTACCGAAAACTGATAACCAAAGTTTTTCAATATTGGCACACTCACTACTTTCTAGAAATATTACCAAACCTTCATTTGTTTGCCAAAAATGTAACAACTAATACCGAAACCTATTTATCCCTTCTCCCGTAATACATTGGTTTCGCTTGTCTGAATACATGTATTGTCCGGTCCTGAAGCTGATTCCCTCCTTCCTTTCTTCCTCATCGGGGAATAATTTGTTGGAGTTACTCCGATAAAACGCACGCAGAATTGTGATAGATTCAAGAATAAGGGACAAAGATAGATTATAAGACCAGTGAAATATTTAAATGAGAGAAAGAGTGGAAGAAAATCAAGAAGAGCTGAGATTTTCCACCACGGAAAATTCGTTTTCACGAATAAAATTAATGAAGGAATTCTGCTCAGTTAAACTTGGTATAAACTTTTCATTATAATTTAATATTTGCATGAAATTGTATGTATTTGTTTGTATTGTATTCAGAGACATTTTCAATATATTCAAAATATTCAGCAGAGCACTTTTCTCGCTTTTTGAGCTAAGCATCTTCGATTTTGCCGAATAGTCTTTTTTTTAGTTTCATAATTACATCACATGAGCAATGAAGTTTTTAATCCTGGACAAATGGAAATTGCATATCTTTTTCTAATTTTATCTAGTAACTCTGTCTCCATTCCCAGAATTTAGACGGGATTATTGAAAAAGCTTAACTTTGTTCTGTACGCTCAATATAATAGTTCGAAAATCAATTCTTGCATTGGCAATTCAAATGAATTATTCAATATTTTCTCTTCAAGTTACAATTATTGTGTGAATATAGTATGGTTTGTCATAACAAAGCGAGCATGTGGAACGATAATTTTGTTCGAAATGAAATAACTTCATGAACTATTATACATTGAACGTCCCAAGGAATTAAGAATATGAAGTAGTTGAAGAAATAAATGTAATAGGTAGTGTAACTGCTAACTCGTCGATTTCCAGAAAGAAATCTGTAATGGAAATAGGAGAACCTTAAGTCGAGCGCTTATAATTCTCAAGAAAAACATATCAATCTTATACAATGAAAATAACCTAGTTTTTGCAGCTAGGAAATTTTCAATGTGGACTCGATTTTAGAGATTGGATTCAGCAATAATCTGACGAAAATCCGCAGTTTTTCCGAGTAATAAGTTTCGTTGATGATGGAATATTCAATACTCTAAATAAACATGAATATTTGTGGGGGGATGTAAAACCACATCCCCAATACGGGTTCAAATTTTATGCACAGTCGAAATTTCAAATGGAAATTCGAAAAACATCTGTCTTCAGGTCGGCAAATCTCACAATTACATAAGAAAATCTGAAAATTCTCCACAAATACAGTAAAATGATGACAATGACTCCGTTGGTAAGTTTGGAAATTAACAAACTTTGTAAAAACCCAAAATTCATCACTGAATAGTCAATTAGTATTGAATCACTCCCCACTACTACAACATTCAAAATATGTATAGTAAGCCCATTCTTTCTCAAAACTGTTAGCTCTATCACTTGAAGATAACTTTACGGTAAGAAATGGTCTTTCGTCCTAAAAATAAACATTGTGGTAATCAAACAAAACTGTTTTTTCAAAATATCAGATATGGGGGAACTTGACATACGAAATTACCTTGGATGTCGAATTTATTATTTCCGTATTTTTGGAGAATTTTTGGTTTGATAATTATTAATTGAATATGGAAAATGGTAACGCTTTTTATGGAGCCATACTGTTTCCACTTCTGCAGTTAAACATAAAACTATCGACGACACTTCTTCTTCAAAGGACAAATAGAAAATAAAAATTATACTAAGTTTCAACAATTCATATATTAGCTACAATATTGGAATAAAAGTAGAGGGGAATTAATGTCAAAATCTATCTGTAAATTCAATAATATGTTGTAAAGAATACCTATTGATTTCAAGAGATTTCCACAAATCAGTAACAGCTTTTTCATTAGATGAATATAAGAATTTCAAGTTATAATTTTTGTTTAATTAAATCGTTATTGATCAAACTACAATAACATTTATTGACTCCAACATTGAATTTTCTATTTCTATTAGTATACATCTTGAAACCACTGTCGAAGCTAAGTTTGTTGTTTATCTATTTTAATTTCATTGTTCTCGATGTATTTTGATAGATTATTATAGGTTCTTTATTTATTAATTCATTTATTTGTTTATTGTTACAAAACATAGGAACCCCATTAAGGGGATTCCCAAAATGATAACAGAAAAATACACAGAAGTGAAATTGTCATAAGAAATGACATAAAAATTCAAGAGAGAAAAAAGACTCACTGAAGATTACAGAATCAAGCAAAATATCATAAAAACTTAAACCACTACAATGAGGATGATTCAGATCTAATGAGATATGCAATAACATTATTTTTGAAAGAAAAAAGAGATTCATGAAAAATATCTATACTGGCAATATGCCAATTGTACAGACGCATAATTCGCAAGAAAACAGAATGAAAAATTAAACTAGTACGGGTCTCGGAACATAGAAGAGTGCAGTTCAACGACTAGGATACACGGGAACATTGAAAACTGAAAGAATGATTCAAAATTCGATAAAGAAATACAGTATCGAAAAAGACTCTCCTCTGCTCCAGGCCTGAAATTTTGTGATGACGCAAACTTAATTGATAATCATGGTTAGGATTGAAAAATCTAGAGTTAAAATTTTTGACAAAGTTTTTCCGGACTCGTTCAATTCTGTCAATATACTATTAATAATAATTAATAGTGCGGGGTCCAAACAGGTACATCATATTCCAAATTACTGCTCATCAACGAGAAATATGGCATTTTTAAAGACCTCGGATCACTGAAACCTTGAGTAATTCTTTGAACGAAACCCAACATCTTGAAAGCCTCAAAACTATATGATCAATATGATACTCAAAGGACAACTTAGAATCAAGATATATACCAAGATTCTTAATTTGGTTTACCCTCCCAATTACAAGTCCTTCAACAGAAATAATAGCATCGGAGACATAGTCATTTTTTGTAAACCTTATATGGTTACACTTATCAAGATTTAATTGAAACAACCCACTTAGACAAAAAGAGAAAAGTCTGTTAAGATCACTCTGGAACCGCGAAATATTATCATAGAACCGAACCGAATTGTACAATCTATGATCGTCGGCATATAAATCATGCTTTTTATAAAGGAAACATTCCAAAATATCACTCATGTAAATTGAAAATAAAAGGGGACCCAGATGTGACCCTTGAGGAACACCACAGGTGACACGAACGAAACCGGAATGAGTGCCATTGAGTGCAACATTCTGCAGTCTATCCGACAGATACGTCCTCTAGAACCCTCAACAAAGTTGCATGATGTACCTTATCAAAGGCCTTAGTCATGTCTGTGTAGACGGCATCGACTTAAATACCATCATCAAAACAACTACCTATGTAAGAAGTTAAATTAGTTAATACCGACCTACCTTTCAAAAACCCATTTTGAGATTGAATCAACTTGGGACTGGATGAATGAAAAAATTTATCAATTACTATTACTTCAAAAACTTTACGGAAATAACTTAGAATAGAGACAGGTCGGTAATTACTGGCTTCATTTTTCTTACCACTTTTGAAAATAGGTATGATCTTTGCCGCCTTCCACTTATCTGGAAAGACACCTTGCACTACAGATTTGTTGAAAATAATCTGAAGTGGAGTCGCCAAACTAGCGGAACAAGATTTTATAAAAATTGGTGGGATGGAGTCCGTATTTGGACCCTTCGTGACATTCAGTCCCTCGATTTAAGCTTCGACATCCTTCAGATCTATCGTGTTGAATGTAATCGATGAAGAAGATTTATATCTAGTTTGGTAAAGAACAGGTTTATGCGGATCCTCATAAACACTAGAAAAGTACTCAAAAAAAGCATTAGATATAGCCGAACTATTTTCTTAGATTTTTTCACCATGACACATGGATTGAGGCATCCTGTGGCTATCTTCCAACTCGCCCACATAAAACCAAAAGAGTTTAGGGTTTTTCACAATTCCACCTTCTACAGAAGCAATATGTTTCTTATGATCTCTTTCAATTAAGACTTTACATTGCCTAAGCAAAATACAAAAATTTTCATTCTTTACCAAACCACGTAGGGGGTTCTGGATGAGATGTGTAAATGAATTTTTTTCAGTAAATGTTTTAAGTTATGGCTAACTATATCTGTGTTAATCCTCAAATTTTGTGTGCACCAATTTTATTGTCTTGTGCTTTCCTTTCTTGATAAATAATTCAGTTATAATATTCGGATTGGAACCATTGCCAAGGTTAATTCGTTTGTTAATAGAAAGTTCTTTATCTAAATGAATAATATGCTTTACCAAAAGGAAATATAAATGCCTGCTGAATTTCAAAGGTAACATAGATTCTTTGATTATTTTCTGGAAATATGAATAGGTGTTCAATTGCATCGTGAATTAAACGAAAACCAGAATTTTATAATACCAAATACAGATTCGAACCTGTTCAAAATAAGCTATTAGTGGAGGCACTAAAATAATTTATTGTATTTGGAAAACGAGCTATTACGTATTCGAATTTTGCCAAATTATTAATACAGTTAATGGGAAAAGACTTCTAGAAAATATATTCCTGAAAATAATAGACCATTTACTGCAAATTGGAAGAAAATATTCATTCTTATCGAAATAAATGTATCTATAGAAAGACAACAATTAACACTTCAATTTTGAGAATTGGGACTGAAATACATGTTTTACAAGATCATTTTAAAAGGTAGCACATGGTGACCAAAATTGTTCGGATATTATTCTTTACATAAACAAGAAACACAGAACATATTTTCAGATAGTAGTCTGCAGTTTAAATCCCCAAATCTGAAATTTCGTGATTATCAATATATCTGTTTTGCTTATCATGCTCATATCACTTATACGGAATGTGTATATCTTTAAAGCCAGGAAGATTTGAACAATCTCGTTCATATCTACTCACTCCCGTCTGAAGACACTGGTCTGCAATGGTTTTGTTGCCCTAGATATGAAAATGATTTTGGGTCTATTTATGCACACAATTCGTGAAACTATCAATGATTTTGTAGGATTTGCACTGATTTCTTTTTAAATCTTTATTTTCATTTTACATAACAAAAATCGTAAAACAAGAAACAAAATAACAGATATATTTATAATGTCAGTTATGTTTTGAGAAATTCGGATACATCGAAGTAAATAAAGAGGAAAATGTCGAAAATATATTTTATATTTCCATAAAACGCCTTTTATGAGCTTTTCTTCTATAATTTTTCAGGGGACAATCTCTTTTCAAAGACTAGCAGTAATCGCCATCATGTGACAATCCCATCGACCTTGATACCTTTCTTCCATCACTTTTAGATCTTGATGAAACCGCTCTCCCTGTTCCTCACTATAATTTCCTAAATTATCCGGAAATTTATCTAGATGATTGCGGAGATAGCATATTTTGCACAATTTCTTCATAATTTGCTGCTTTATGGTTACCTAGGAAATTTTCGACAACCAACACAAAACTTTTCCAAGGTTTACTTTCCGGAACAGTCATGACTTTGATAAAATCTGAGTCTTTCATCAATTGCCGTATTTGAGGACCATCAAATATTCCACCTTTCAATTTTTCCATACTAAGCTTCGGAAATTTTCTGCAAATGTAATTGAAACAATTTCCGTCTTTGTTCAACGCTTTTACAAATTGCTTAGTCATACCTAACTTAATATGTAATGGTGGAAGTATGATTTTGTCTCTGCTCACCAGCGGCTCCCTCCTTACGTTGGCTTTACCGACAGTTAAAGAATTTCTTACAGGCCAAACATCTTGTTCCCAATGAAGTGGCTTTGCTCTACTATCCCACATACAAATAAAGCAAGGGTATTTTGTATATCCACTTTGTTGGCCAAGTAAAAAATTAACCATTTTTAAATCCACACAGATCGGCCATTGATGCTCAGAGTATTTAATTTTCTCTAAAACTAATTTTACATTTTCATATTCTTCTTTGAGTTTCGTTGAATGGGCAATTGGAATTGATGCAAATTTATTTCCATTGTGCAATAAGACGCATTTTAAACTTCTTTTGCAACTATCAATAAAAAGGCGCCATTCAGTAGATTTGTACTCTTTTAAACCCATGTCTATAAGCAGCTTCGCAATATCATTACAATACACTAATCCTTCATTTTCACTAAAAAATTGTAATAACTCTTTTTCTTGCGTTCTGTATGTTGTAATTGTTACTGTTGGTGCCAATAAATTTTTTCTTTCAATCTTGAGGCTAACAGTTCTGATCCTTGTTTTGATAAATTGAGATCACGTATCAAATCACTGAGTTCATTTTGAGAAAATAACTTTGGCGTAGATGTTTCACCTTCCCATTCACTTCCACTAGTAGATGGTCCCGATTTCTGTGAATTTGGTAACATCATTGTTTCTGAGGGCATGCGAATTACTTTTGAAATGTATATGGGCCGAGGGAGATTTTCACTGTGTAGAACCGGACATTTCGTAGACTGTAAGTCTGGGTATCTTCACGTTTGATTTCGATTAAAACCTTTAACATCTACTACGCAAGAGTAACAATCATCTAAATGATTCGTAGGCTCCATCCAGATCATAGGAATACCAAAGTCTAATCCAGAACGTTCACCTTTTTTTCACAACCGTAAAGACTCAACACAGGACTTACAAACTTTATTAGGAACCCATGGTTTACCTAATTTGTCCATTTTGAAACCAAAATATTCAACATAAGTCTCCTTGACAAAGTCTGTGATATTTGTTTTCTGTTTTTTGGTATATAAACACCGCAAATATAACAAAATAAATCACTACAATATTTACACTTTTTCGTGACGAACTCATATTTTAGACTAGAAGACAAATATATAAGAATGGACATTCAGTAATTGAAACAAAATATTAATCCATGACACTTTATCCAGATTTACGTGTATATGTACTTCAATATTGTCAAATAACTGAGATCTCAGCTGTTCTGTGGAGCAAGGGGTCTGAGAGTGGGGATCAGGTGATGTTTGTATGCGCGAAAAAGTTGCGCAGAAGCCTAATCATGACTGGAAAATCAAATTTTATTTCTAACAAGCTTATGATTGTTCAAAATATAAGAAATGCAAAAATCATGAAAATACGAGCACATTGAGAACTTTCATGAATATATTCGTAATCTGGGCACTTGAAAATATTAAAATTTGCGATGATATCCAGGGCAACAATAAAAAATTTTTTTGTAGAGCTGTGAGATGGATACAATTATGGTAGTTATGAGTTTCTGAAAATATTCGAAAAAATTGAAAGAAACTATTCTTGGCAAGATTCATGTGATTGGCATTCTACCCTCATAAATATTCTAGACCTTCTTGCGTAAATCAGGCTGGGACCTGTCCGGTTTTTTCATTGAATGTAAAATCAAGAAACCCTTTCCCATCACAGCGCACGTTGACACTGTCATCCGGTATAACAACATCAAACAAAATCGATCATCTGAGAAAGGGTTCACAGAAGCACTTCATGAAAAATTGAATTCATAATAACCTTTTCTGCCGGCGTCAAAATTTCTTCATAATAGAATTAGGAACCATTGTATAATTAGAAAGACCACAAGGAAACCTTTTATCTCCAGGGGACATGTTATTTCAAGACAAATTCCTAATGAAAAAGTTTCGCAAGATCGGAGGACGATGGAAATTGTTATATTAATCAAATTACTGCTTCGATGACGCAGTTCCGTCGTGGAAAGATTTTGCTTCCAAAGTTGTCTAAAAGTTCTTTTCGATTGATATTTAATGAAGACAACTTGATTAGTATTAGCTTAAACAAGAACATTCTTGGCTACAGCTAATTTTTGAGAATTTCCGTATGTATTTGCATTATAATATTTTTTCTTGTAGTTCCTATTCATTTCGGATGACTACCTTCATTTCGTCTCTGTTTTCAGCATCGTGGAAAAATTCAATCGTATCATATTTAACCTCCAAGACTCATCCTGACGTCAGGCCATCGAACTTGAAGAGCTTCTGCTAATGAATATATCGATTTCGCCACAGTCGGATTTGAATATTTACTAAGAGTCCACAAGAGCACAAGAGAAATCAAACTGAATCTACTTCTACTATGAACTTCATTCAGAAATTGCAAAAATGTATCAATTTACATGTTTTAACCCTAGAAACCTACCAAAATATCGGTAGCAAAACACTTCATGTTTTTTCGCTAAGTGGCCAATTAATATTACCCTTCTTTTTAAAGGAATCCTTCCGGTTTCGCGAATACTTCTCCTTTCATCAACAATTTGTTGGAAGCTCCTTTGTCAATGTGTGGTTGATTGATCTCATGGTGATGTCGTCCATGCAATTCCTTTCTTGACCATTATATTATGATTATAAATATTATTCTATTATTATAAGTTCATTTCCTGTAGTTTCTTTCGTTTGTGAAAATAAATTATAATGAAATTGTAACAGGTGTTTATTTGCTCTGGTGATTTTTCCGTAAATTTCATGGTTTTTTGAGTCAAAATTAAATTGTGAGTTTTCAAAAAGTTGTGAAACCAGAAAGCTGATTTATTGGTCGAATTGGTGCTGATTATAGCATTATAATTGCATTATAATTTCTGAAATTGATTTTCGATATTTGGGTCGACCGGCTTATCTTGTGGAGGACGACTATCGCCAGGTGCTAGGTTTTCGATCTTTCGCAATTGATAAAAAAGTCCAGAATTCTTTTGAGGGTCAGGACCGTATTGAGTAAAGATTTGATTTTATTCTTTGCAGACAGTAAAGTGAAGTTGGGTAAAAAAGGATTTTAAGTTTCAATGCAGCGATTGCGATTCTTGGTTCCACGAGTCGTGTTTTTGAATCGATAGCGATGTGTTCGAGGAGTTAAGGGCAGGTGAAGGCAACTGAACGTGCCTATACTGTATGCTTGACTTGGGTGGCGCTGATGCACTTCGCAGCTCCGGGCCCAGTGCGGTTACTCTGGAGGATATCATGTCAAAACTTGATGAAACAATACTGCCCAAACTTATTAGGATGGAAGAGAAATACAATAGTTTAATGGAAGTTTGTATTGCAGGCTAATGAAAATCGAAATGAACAAAACTATAAAATCCGAGTTAGTGCTTGGTAAAAAGGAACTGTTGGAAATAACAAATAGAAATGAGGTGAATCCGGAAAACGTCCTTAAGGAGGTTCTTGAGCGGTCTGTTAAATCTAATAACGTCATTATTTTTGACTTGGTTGAATCTAACAATGATGATACTACTTCAGAAGTTGTACAGAACTGCCAAATTACTGTGGAAAGACTTGAAGTTCCCTAAAGAACTCTCGTTTGGATATAGAGTTATTCTGGTACCTTAGATATCGAAGAGATAGATCGATGGACGCTGTCTGCTATGGAGACAATAAAGGGCAAAAAGAAAAAAAAATAGCTTTATCTAGCTGAATCTACCAATTCAAAATATTCATTCATTTAAGGCAAATGGCAACAATAGCATTATATTACAAGAATTGGTATAGGTTAGATAACTTGAAGACACTTACTTAGAAGTAAGTTGAATCACTTATTTTTTTCTTCCAGATTTTTCATGATAAATTGGAAATAAAAACGTTATTTATTCTAATTGAAATTAATCATTGACTATATGTTGAAAAAAATGCATAAAATTTTTCTTTCAATGCAACCCAACATACTCATGACTGAAAAAAAAATGAGAAATAGTTGGTAACATTTATCTACTCCTAAAAACTAAGCTTTGTGTGAATTTCCCCAAAATTCATAAATTCAATCAAAAGTTTTCGAGAAAAAACAGAATACTC
Source organism: Cryptolaemus montrouzieri (assembly GCA_013387265.2). NCBI lineage: Eukaryota > Metazoa > Arthropoda > Insecta > Coleoptera > Coccinellidae > Cryptolaemus > Cryptolaemus montrouzieri. Next base: position 17,569,130 of record JABFTP020000062.1, on the reverse strand, counting down.
TAAGGCGGAGGACTTTCACGTTACTATTATGAGCTCATACGTAGAGACTTCCTTAGTGGTGTTTAGAAACCTATTCTTCACAGTAACAAACAAAAAAACAATATTTCTTGACTCGCCCTACTATCCACCTGATAATTTTCCACAAATTGCAAAAAACGTTCTACTAGAGCTAGAGAAATGAAATTTGAAAAGAAAATACCACCAAAAATATTCTGTAAAAAACTAGCCAAGTCTTGATGGAGCTGCTTGTTTATCTCTAAAAAGTAATGAAATTTAATTGATAGTATTGATGATTTATTTATTTTACGGAAATTCATTTTTAAAGTAAAACGAAATGAGACCACTTTTGCCACTTTTCCACAATTTATTCACGACCGGTTTCGACCCTACGGTCATTTTCAAGTGAATAACAAAATAATACATGAAAAGTCAAGTACAAGTACAGAATGAAATTTATCCTAAATATTGAGCAGTGGGGATCCATTATGCTCTAGTTGGCTGTTGAGGGTAATAAATTGTGGGTTTTTACATAGTTTGTTAATCTCCAAACTTTCCAACAAATTCATCTCTCTCCCTCTGCTACATTTATGAAGGATTTTAAGATTGTTTAATGATATCGAGTGGTTAGTTGATTTTATGTGTTCAAATATCGGCGAATTTTTATCTAAGGAAATATATTCCTTGAATCTAGCTTCAAAACTTCTCCCTGTTTGTCCGACATAGGCTACCTGACATTCATGTATTTGATTTGATAAATTCCTGATTGCTTGAATTTATCGTTCTTTTGTTTGGCATTGAAAAATAATCTGTATCTTTTTTCCGGGGTTTCTACGATTCTATATAGTAATTGGAGGTAATACTTTGTTCTTTGCATTTAATGATTGTATTTAGAAAAAGGTGTGGTATGTTGTTGTTTGAGGCAATTTTTCTGATGATATTAAGTTCAGTTTGAAAATTTTCTTTCGAAAGGGGAACAGAGTAAGCTCTATGAATCATTGAGTTATAAGCAGCTAGTTTGTGACTTAAATGACTGAACGAGTCCATTGGAATCAATGCGTCTGTGAATGTTTTCTTTCTGTACATTCTATAAGTGAGTTGGTTATTTGAAATTGTAATGTTTAAGTCGAGGAAATTAATTGAGTTATTATTTCTTATTCAGAAGCGAAGCTGATGCGGCAATGTATTTTATTCAGGAAATTTAAAAATTGCTAAATTTGTTTGTTTGAACCACGAAAACCAACTAAAATGTCATCTACATATCTGTACCAGAAAGTGATGTGGTTTTTAGCGAAATCTGTGTTTAATATTGAGTTTTTCTCTAAATTATTCATGAAAATATCAGCTAGTAGAAGATGTGTCCCACAACGCTGGATTTTTGCAATGACAGTCGATTTTTTTCATCTGAGCAGGATTACACCATACGGCGTTTCTCGCAACCTAGCTTCCATATCTTTCTATCTTGCCAGTCAGTTTCTTGAAGGTTTCTTCCTGTCATGATTTCATCGACAGCTTCGTTCCAACTTGTTCTTGGTCTACCTCTTCTTCTTCCCTGTACTAGCTGCCATTTCCATATTCTAAGAGGCCATCTTTCTTGTGTCATGCGTCTCAGGTGTCCATACCACTTAAGTCTTTTTGCCTCTATTGTAAGTCCACTTCTACTCTCCCACTAATTTCTGTATTTCTTACACGATGAAGTCTTGTAAGGCAGCAGTTTTTGTGCCAATAGTCCATCTCCATTGTTTGTAGTCTTTTTTAATTTTTCTTTGTCATCTCCCACACCTCTGATCCATATGTAGCCACTGATTCTACAATAGTTTTATATATCCTTTTTTTGACAGGTTTACTGATTTTCCGGTTCCAAATAACGCTGTGTAGTTGTCTAATCGCTACCTTCCCCTCTATTATTTTATCATTTATATTCTCTTCACTCCCTCCTTCCTTTGAAATCAATTGTCCCAGAAAACGGTATTCACTACAATTTTTCACTGTAGAACCATCCTCCATGATTAGATCTGCTCCATTTCCTCCCACCACGAGACACTCAGTTTTGTTAAAGTTTATCTGCATACCCCATTTTGTGTCTTCTTCGTTGAGATTCCGCAACATATAATGGGCGTCATCTATGTCCCCTCAAAATGTGATCTGGTCGTCTGTAAAGTTGGGCGAAAAAAGCATATCATCATCTACCTCTATCCCCATATTTCCACATTTTCTCTTCCACTCCTTCAGCACTTCATTAAGGTATAGTTTGAACAGAGTTGGAGCGATACATCATCCCTGCCTTAGACCCTTGGAAACCTCGACTCCCCGAGAAAGCAAAGATCCGTTCTTCACGTAGCTGATAATGTATTTATATAGGTTTTTGACTACTCTAATGTAGCAGTGATTTATGTTTTGTGCTTTCATTACCTCCCAGAGTTTACATAACGGTATGCCGTCATAGGCCTTCCTCAGATCGACAAAGAGGAGGAAAGTCATATGATTGTGGGTCAAGCGTTTATCGGTGATTGTTCTTATACTGAATATGTTGTCATCGCAGGATCTCCCTACTCTGAAGCCCCTATGGTCCTCCACTTCCTCGAAAATTCCTTCTATTCTGATTTTAAATAGTTTTACATATATTCTCCCTATGCTTCTTAACACCGTTATTCTTCGATAGTTCGAACAATCCCTTCTTTATACTTTTTTATAAATATTAGTTATGTACCCCTTCCTAAAATCTTCCGGGAGTTGTCCTCCTGATAAACATCTATTAAATAAAAAAGTTAACCATTCGAATAGGATATCCGGTCCGCTCTTTAGAAGTTCTGCATTTACTTGCCCCGATCCTGGTGATCGGCCGATTTTTTGCAAGCAGATGTGGACTGCGGACGCAATGTCATTTGAACCTTTGAGGAATTCATGCTCTGTTCTGGTGTAGATATTTTTTCCTTAAGAAGTTCACCTTTTGAAGAACCCTTCACTAGGGTGAAATTGTAAGTGTACAATTGGCAGCTATAATGTTCAATTTGATCTTGTACGTTCGGATTAACCAATTTTTTTTTGGTAATCGAAAGGCGAAACTAGCATATCTGATTTTATTTCCCTCAATTAAGGAAAGAAAGCTTCACTATCTAGTGCATGAACTCTTTTTTTAATTTAAAGCTGACTGGTCATCTCTTTAGTATGAAATTTGAGGAAATAGGGTTAAATTCGTTTGGATATTTCTTAATTTGACTTTAGAAATTCGACAACTGCAGTTTCGCATTTTTTTTTCTCGTAATTTATCAATTATCCAATTAGCAAAGGACAGTAATTTGTCAGTATTTGACAGTAATTGTCCTGTCTATGCATGTGCAGGTATCTAAGCCGCCTCTCCAACTTCAGGTAGGTACATAAAATTCGTTTTTTTGTCATAACTTGAGAACTTGAATTCTCAGGTACATTGTATGTATGGGAAACTTCATTCAATTTTTCACGGAAAATCTAATGAATTGAAAAAATATGGGTTACAAATTGAAAAACGTTTTTTATGTTTCTTCGTTTCGAAATATGAGGCGGAAAAAAGAGCACTCTGTATACTGACTGAGATCAGTCCGAGTTATATGTATATGTATATATATATATATATATATATATATATATATATATATATATATATATATATATATATATATATATATATATATATATATATATATATATATATATATATATATAAATAGTTGAACTATATTGGCTCTTGGGGGCTGCGTGAGTGGCGGGCAGATTTGGGAACTAGCTCTTGTCAGGAAAGATTTCCTGACAATTCAAAATTCATGGATCTAAGGGTTTTTGAATAATTCTTTCTATCTCAAGTTTACATATATAGACTCCTCGCGGAGTTTGTCACGGAAGATATTTGTCTCATCAAATATTTACCGACGAGAGGTTTTATCTCGGAAACAGAGGCCCAGAGCACCATTTCAACTGGATTATTTCTCTCGTTTTGTACCATTGATGTGATTCCCGGACCGGTGGAAGATGTTCCTAAGTGTTGGAATTTCTAACGTTCTCACATCTGTTTTTTTATTGTTCGTATCTTTCTCGGTAGCGGGTTCACCGTCTCGGTCCATAGGGGGCGACTCTCGTCCCTTCTGGAATCGATAGGGTACCCCGATGTAGCTTGTTAGGATGCTGAGAAACGATATAAGACTCTAGCTCCTAATTAGGACGAAACTGCAGTCTTCCGCTTCATTTCTCGGCATCCTGCTTAGCTGCACTATTGTGGCTCTTGGTGGCTGCGTGCATGGCGGGCAGATTTGGGAGCTAGCTCTTGTCAGGAAGGATTATTCATTGATGTATATATTTACATATTTCATTCTTTCGGTAGCTCCCGCCATTCTCGAAATTCTTTTTAAAAAGCAAAAATTCGATAATTTTCAAGTAAATCTTGGATATTTCATGAACGAAGTAAGCTGGACTTAAGTGTTAGGTGTTTTTATAATTGGAATAATAAGTGTTATCGAACCAGTTACCAATGTATAAGATTTTTTTCATTAAATAACAAAGTTGGTAGCACTTCCAGTATAACCCGAGGTGCCATTGATGTGAAAATATTTTAGAAATAGAGTTTCAGGCTAGCTGAATGAATTTCCAAAACTTCAGAACGATAGCGTTACTGGTTGTTCATAAACGTCGAATAGGCCACTCAGCTTGGGATACTCTGTATTGAAAAATTGCATCAGGTAAATAAGTAACCAAATCTCATGTAAGTATACCAAACCTCTAAAAATACCCTCGTATTTATAATAGAATCTCAATACTGTCGCGAAAAATAATTTCACTATATTTTCTCACAAACTTCTATTTCCAATATTGAGATCGTTACTTCACATTACTTTTCACCAATTTTCTCAAATCGATTATTTCTGCTAGAACCATACAGTTAGCGAAAAAACCCTTTGTGAATTTTGTCGTTTCGTTTTCTCCCTTTGTTTTCTTATCCCCCAACCCAATTCTTTTTCGTCTTAGAAGGCATGGTTAAGAATTAAACTAATTAATCCCCAGCAAGAGCAAAGGGATGAAAACTGTGGCAATTTATTTTATTTTCAACGGGGTCAGATTAAAATATGCGCCTGTTTTTTATTTCAAGTTTGTTACAGCGCCTTGATATCCAGATATTTTATGCCGCCTTCTGAGGGGAAAGAAGCAAGGAGTGGGCTTGAGAAACGAGATATTATTGAAACGAAGTGTTTGATATTCAAAAGTTTCATTCAAATATATTATACGAGAAGTTATAAAAGTGTTGAAAACTTGAACAGGGTTTTCATATTTCTGTTTGACATCTTCGATGACGTTGTTGAAGAAACAGCGATGTGTATTAACAATCAGGAGCACTTCAAAATTGCATGAAGATTCAATTCGTATATTATACGACTTTGAAATGATTGATCATGAACAAAATATGAACATATTGAGTTTCAATCTGATCTCGAGATTCAGAGTAAAATATTTCAATTCGATAAAAATCTTTGAATTTGGGAGGCTTTTACTTGGTAAAATTCCATTATCAATAATAAAAACAAGTACTGTGTTTTAAGAATTTTACTTAATAATTGCGATTCGTAACGCGTTTCACTACACCGTAGCTTCTTCAGATGAATGATTATGCAGAAAATGTAAATGAGAATATAACTATAAATGTTCTTGAGTAATTGAAAGCTTATTGGTTGCTTCTTCTTTGACAGGTATATCCAATAAAATTAAGGAATAGATTGCTCCCCGAAAAGATTCAATAGAGGTGAAGGGCTTAAATCGACTTGTTCATTGATGAGTCTACCTGAGTGTTTGTATTTATTTATTTCTAAAGTTTCCCAAAGATCTACCTTCCAATATTTATTATCTGTATGCAAAATTTCAAACTGTGGGTCGAAAGAATGATTATTTTCTAAGAGATGATTCGCGTAATTTGAATCTGATTTTTATTTGAAAAACTGCGTTTATGTTCCGATATTCTAATATTAAAATTTCTATGTGTTCTACCAATGTAGAAATTATCACAGTCATTGCAATTCAATCTATAAACACCTGATTTATTGTTTTTACCTGGTTTGGTTTTATTATTTTTATATATTTGCCTAAATTATTATTAGTTTGGAAAGCTATGAACAGTTAGGCATAGACTCCGAAATTATTCTCAAAAACTCCAAAGATAATATTTTAGCCAAACATCAAACAGCAAAAATCATCAAAGAAGACTTTTCGAAATTATCACCTCATTGCAATTCCGATTATAAGATAATAAAACAATTCGTGAAAATAGTACCAAGAACGATTTAGTATTCACTAAAGCAGATAAAGGTAACACCGTCATTGCGATTAGTAAAACCGATTATAATTCTAAAACTGAAGAATTCTTAACAGCCGGAAACTATATAACATCAACTAAGGATCCTACCGCAAAATTTCAGAAAGTTGTTAAAAACATAATTTCGACAGCAAAATCATTAATTACAGACCAAGAAAAATATAAATTCATTAACTCCAATCCACAATCCCCCGAATTATATTCGTTGATAAAACTTCATAAACCTAATTACCCTATTAGACCTGTTGTTTGTTATGTAACGGCACCTTCGTTCAAACTTTCAAAATTCCTCAACGACTTCCTAATAAAACATTGCAATTTTAAATCTGAATTTTCGGTCAAAATTCATACGAACTTATTGCCAATATCAAAGATACCACTATACCACCTAATTCCAAACTTATTTCTTTCGATGTTAAGAATCTATTTCCCAACATTCCTCCAAAAGATACGTATTACTTAGTTGAAGAATTATTAGAAAGGAATCATGTCAATACTATCATTAAATCAGATATTCTTTCATTATTAAAAATTTGTTTAGATCAAAATTATTTCCATTTCAATTACAAATATTATACTATTGAAGACGGCTTGATTATGGGCAATCCGTTAAGTCCTTTGTTAGCAGAAATTTTCATGAATAACTTAGAGAAATTAATTCATAATCATCCACTCAGTAAATATTGTTTATACTGGTATCGCTATGTAGACGATATCATTATTTGCTTCACAGGAACAGATAGACAGTTGAAAATTTTCGAAAATCATATAAATTCATTACATCCAAAATTGCATTCACAACCGAAATAGAAAGCAATAATTCGATAAATTTCTTAGACGTAACAATTTCGAATGAAAATGGAAAACATGTTTTCGCAATTTACCATAAGCCGTCACATACAGATATTAGAATACATAACTCGTCGTGTCATCCATATCAACATAAAATGTCAGCATTCAATAGTTTTATTCATAGATTGATTAACATCCCGCTATAACCAGAAAATTTCAACAAAGAACTAAATTTGATTAAACAAATAGCCAAAAATAATGGTTACAATCCCAAACTAATAAATAATATTTTAAATAAAAACAAAGTAGAATCGCATTGAATGAAGTTTACCCTGTCGATAAATTGAAACAAAATTCAACACCTTAACCTACGTTGGCATTACAAGTGAGAAACTGAAATCATTCTTAAGTAGCAATAATTTCAACATAGCTTTCCAAACTAATAATAATTTAGGCAAATATATAAAAAATAATGAAACCAAACCAGGTAAAAACAATAAATCAGGTGTTTATAGATTGAATTGCAATGACTGTGATAATTTCTACATTGGTAGAACACATAGAAATTTTAATATTAGAATATCGGAACATAAACGCAGTTTTTAAATAAAAATCAGATTCAAATTACGCGAATCATCTCTTAGAAAATAATCATTCTTTCGACCCACAGTTTGAAATTTTGCATACAGATAATAAATATTGGAAGGTAGATCTTTGGGAAACTTTAGAAATAAATAAATACAAACACTCAGGTAGACTCATCAATGAACAAGTCGATTTAAGCCCTTCACCTCTATTGAATCTTTTCGGGGAGCAATCTATTCCTTAATTTTATTGGATATACCTGTCATAAATAACCACTTAAGAAGAAGCAACCAATAAGCTTTTAATTACTCAAGAACATTTATAGTTATATTCTCATTTACATTTTTCTGCATAATCATTCGTCTGAAGAAGCTACGGTGTAGTGAAACGCGTTACGAATCGCAATTATTAAGTAAAATTCCTTAAAACACAGTACTTGTTTTTTATTATCGATAAAAATCTATTATTTGTCTATAAAAGTCTGTAATACAATATCGAAAAATAACAATGTTTTCAATATCTTTGAACGACTTATGAAGATGAGACTGGAAATTCTAACATAATGAATGGTTGTACATGTTTTGCCTCTGGAAGTTTGTTTATATCCCTTCCATCGTTGGGATACAGATCTGGAGAGCAGGATGGTATAGGAAAAATAATGCTCTCCTCCAGTACAAAAATCCAGTGGTTCGTTAGGTTATAAGGTAGACTATGAGTAAATTTATATATTTCCTGTAGGAATTTCCCGACAGGTTGTTCTGTAGAAAAATGAAGTCAGTTCTTTCACCACGATATCACTGATCCGCTTCCCTGTCGAACAGTTTCAAGCTGGAAATGGTTTGTGTCTCCTGGTTCTATCCGAATTCAACTAAGTCTTGAATCAGGATAGAAATTGAGTTGTGCCTCATCACAGAAGGGAAATATGGCACATGTCTTTTGGTACCAATTTATGTATCCTTGGTTCACAAATAAGGGCAGCGAGGTTCACGAGTTTCAATCGAGCCACTCTCGAAGAACTTTTGTAGTGGATTTGAACTTCATAGAACCGATTTCTTAAGCTTGGATTCATTAGAATGCTGTAATGCTATGATATTTTCAGGCTTGTAATATCAAAACTCGGTCTTGAGCGTGAGTGGTAATTCTAAAACGACATATATAGCGTTTTTCTAAGCTATGAGTTTCATCGAAACTTGATCGGAACCAATTGACAATACTTAAATCACTTCCAAGAACCCTGTAAATCACTAGGTGTAAGCTCCTATCTTAAAGCCATCTAATGGCTCTAAAAGTCTATTATCTGCTCTAATATCATTTCCTCATAATTGGAGTTGGAGAAAATCAAAATGTTCATCTAGTGTTTGTAGTGAAAAGGAAGACTACAAAGTGAAATTGATGAAGAAATCACTTCCCGAATTTTTGCTAACACAATTTTCGAGGTATTTATAATCGATTGAAACAAGAATGGAATTTGACTATGTTTTCACAACTAACAAAATAATAAATAATACAGGGTGATACATAATAGTATGTCATAACTTGAGTGGATGAATCTACGTGCAATTTTATATGTTTTATATAAACATAGATCCGCACGAGCTTCGGTACGGAGCTACAGGTTGTTGAAATTTCCGGAATACTTAGTTTTTTCTTCAAAACTCCTGCAGTTCTTAAGTTATTCAGCCCAAGTTTGGAATGCAAGCTATTTTTTACAGCCTCCATCATTACAAGTCCTAGATTTTAACTGAAATTCACAAGGTGTTTTCTTTTTCAAGGCCATGTCTCTTCAATCAGTTTTCATCATCTTCGTTCAATTCAGAAACTTTTTCGACAGCTGTGTTTTTTTCGTATCTCCCAAACGTTTTCGAAATTACTGAATATGAATTATTTGAATTGTATGTTATTCGCTAAATAAAATAAAATAATAGAAATACTTGATAGGTATGCCCAAAACTTGCTTTTATTTTGATAGCTCGTCTTCTGAGACTCAACTCATACTTATTCAATATCAAATTAAAAAAAAACGATTGAAAACTGAATAAATTGCTGGAAGTTTCCTGCACCTGCAAAAATACAGGCCCCTGTCCTTCTTCGCATATTATCACTCAGAAATATTCCTGGGGTATTTCTTATCGTGTCACAAGAGGTTATTATTAGATTTCTCGATTCTTCTACAGTCGAGTGGTGTAAACTGAACTTTTGAGATATCCCCATAAGAAAAAGTATAAACTATTTAAGTCTGGGGACCTAGGAGGCCATGGTTCTGGCCCACCTCGATCTATCCATATGTTGTTGAATGTATTATTCAAGAATTCCCTAGCTTTTCCACTAAAATGTGCTGTTGCCCCGTCATACATGAACCACATTATGTTTCTCACCAAACAGGGCTCATCCTCGAGCAATTAATGTAACTTCACTTCAAGAAATTGCCGACAAGCGGGACTGTTTAGTCTGTTAGGCATAAAAATGGCCCAATCAAATAATTTCCAATTATTCCGACCCAAACATTTAGTGAGAATTGTTCTTGATGATGAGATTCTTCAATCATTGGGCTTTCCTCAGCCCACTAATGATTATTGTGAACATTTGAGATAGCAGTTCTCGAAAAATTAGCTTCATCTGTGAACATTTTTTCATTATCAAAATTGAAAAGTTGCCTCGTCTGAGAAAAGAAGTCTGCTAAAGATATTTGGAAAAAAAAAATTGATTCGATTTTCATAGTCTTGATTGTTCAGTTCCTGTTGCAGCTGTACATGATATGCATGAAATTTATTCAATTGCAAGATTGTCTGGATGGAAGTTTGACTCATATCTGTTAACTTAGAAATCTGTCGTTGGCTTTTATATGGGTCCTCTGTCACTGACAACAAAACTGATAACTGGTTGTCTTCAGCTGTAGGTGTTTTTGGTTTTTCATGTTTTTTGTAAGCGATATTACCCGTTTCGATAAATCTTATTAGAAGTTTTTCAAAACACCTTGCATCAGGATGCCTCTTATCACGAATCCTTTGTGCATAAACTCTATCACACTCACTCAGAAAAAAAATCATATCAACCATTTCCTCTTTAGAGAACTTCATGGCAGTCAATTGAGAAAATGGGGTTCCAACCTCACTTAAACACTGATAAGTTCACCATGTAAAATGCAGAATATGATATGTCCGGACACCTGACAGAAGACACAAAAGTCAACACAAACCTCGATTTGCATTTTAATCATCTTGATTTTATCATTCTTCAGAAGAATTATCTTGTTTGGGTTTTGTTTTTTACTACTTGAATCACTACAGAAGAAAACTTCAGTGCGAATAATGATGCATGTTGATGAGTTTGATACAGTTTGTAGAATTTTCATCAAAAATTTTTACAAATAATCGAATATTTCGAAAATGATCGATGATAAAGATGAGATTACTTCTGCAAAAATATAGCACAATATTTTATGCGTTGACATGAATGATAAAATATAGGATATATACAGATATGATATTTTTAAAATTACAATATTCAATAATTATTTTTGAGTCACTCCTGTATAAAATGGGGATAATCTATTTCAATTCATCAATGAAGCTTTCCTTGGGCAATATGAAAATGAAAGGAAAAAGTATTCATCCTCTCTGAGCGAAGGAGCATGCGATGATGTGGAAGCCTATTTTAATGAATTTTTACGAAAAAAAAATATTGTGACAAAACTACTCAAGAAAAAACTTATTACTGAAAGACATTATAGCAGAGTTTAGGAATCTTCAACAAACAAGTGGTCTTCCAATCTGAAGAACCTCCCAAGATTTTTTTATAGAAAATTGGGACACCATGTTTATTGCAAAATAAATTGCTGAAGTAGATTCTTACTTTCTAAATACAATACCGTTCGAACAAAAATGAAATCTTCAAGAGTGTACGAGCTACAGAGCACCGCGCCACTGGTGAATCACCCAGTATAGATCGTTAGAAAAATGTGCTACTACGATCATGGTTTTGTGTGAAACATGAAAAAACAATTGACATGTAACCCAACGTCACAGTTAAGATATCTGGTGGTAGTTTTCGAATGAAAGTGTCGACATTTGGTCTGCTTTACTAGGGGATCTACCAAATGACCAATGTTATCTCAACGAATATTAAGGTTTCCATCTTTTCTCGGTTTCCTGTTGCTAAACTGCTTTCTTTTTTGTTATTCTGAAGAAGATGCAATGCAATCTGATGTTTGAATCCTAAATGATCTAATTTATCTTGATTGATTTTATGAATTTTCCGAGCATGGTGAATGCTCAGGTCGATGCAGTAAGCAACCAGAGGAAAATACCATTTTTTACCTCGTATAGACGTTCTATATAAACTAATGTTTTCGTCGCTTCTATCGACGCCACCATTATTCTTATTATAGGTTTTCATTTTACAGGGTTGTAGGATTTGCACATTCTTCTTGTCTTTATACGAGTAGCGTTTGGCAGTGCCAAATGGGATAACTCCAATAGAATTCGAAGAAATATCACTATGTTATTATCATACCATTGCACAGCTACAATGTTGTTAGGTTAGATTTTACCTTTCAAAATTTTCGTTTCATAAATTCCTCGATGCGCCTTTTGCAGTTGGACCTCATTAACAAATGGATTTTCATGAAATCTATTTTCGCGCAAAGTTTTAGTCCTCTGATATTTCTCTCTGTCAATATTCTGTGATCATAAAAATATCAGTGTTAATGTTAAAATTCCATTGATGTTCGCTATCGACATTGCGAATTAGTGAATTCAGTTTTGAGTGTGAATCAATACACTCAAAGTGAAAAAGTCGATATGCTCCTTATTTATGGAGAGTGCAGGCAAAATAGCGTTCAAGCTGAACAATTATACAGAGAGCGCTATCCGGAAAGACTTCATCCGAATAGAACCTATTTCTCTGAAGTTCAACGAAAATTTCGTGAGGTTAGATTATTGCTGAAGAGGAGGATTTCGTTATAGACGAAGATACTGAAATGGAGGTATTGAGATTTGTTGATATGAATCGAACCACATCAACAAGGAAGATTGCTGAGGAGCTTGAAGCGCATGAAGAAAAAAAGAGTACCATTTAAATATCAACTACATCAACACCTGTATGTTAACGATAGTGTTAAGGACTTCAGTACTGTGAATTGTACCTTACGAAAATGGAGAATGATCCACAATATCCCACAAAGATTTTATTCAGTGACGAATCACGTTTCACGAACAATGGGATGTTTAATAGACAAAATATAAGGTAACAAAATGAGCAAAGATTTCAAGATGGGAACTTCCAAGAACGTTTTGAGTTCAATGTCTGGATGGGGATGATTGAAAGATATTTAATAGGGTCTATAATTTTTCAAGGTTCATTGAAAGGGGAGAGATATTTGGAATTTTTGAGGACCCAAACACAAGATGAATTGGACGAGTTGCCATTAGTTGTTGTGAATGAAATATATTTTCAACAAGATGGTGCATCTCCACACAACGCAAGGGAGGTCTAGCGGTATCTCGACATAACATGGCCAGCTGGATCACCAGATTTGAGTCCACTAGATTTCTTCCTGTGCGGTCAATTGTAGAATGAAGTTTACCAAACACCTGTTAAAACCTAACAAGAATTGAAGAAATATTTGAGACTATTGCAGGCATTACAGCCCAACAGTTAAAGAATTTTGTGAGGGGAACCATCCATCGTGTGCGATATTGTGTTCGTGAGAATGGTGGTAGTTTTGAACATTTATTATAATTATTTTGTTTCCGCTGTTCGCTGTTTTGTTATTAACTTTGATACTCCGTAAAATGAGCAATTAAGATTTTAGATATGATCTTGCATTTTCGTGAAAGGAGTTGCTGAGCGAAGCCAATTATCACTGTTCATGGCCTTCTTGAAAGAAAGATAAAAATTGCAAAACAAAAGATTATGTTTTGTTTTTCATTCAGAAATAAAATGTTAAAAGGGCGTGGGATGAGATCAACAATTAAAATAAGGGAAAAATACAGGGTGTGCTATTTGAAACAACGAAAGTTGGTATCGTTTCCGGTATAACCCTAAACGAAATGTCAAACATATTAAGTTACAAGGGTGGCCCTAGTTTCAGTTTCATCGGGTATACCGTGACTTTGAGCGTTGATTACAATTCACAATTTTTTAATATTTCCCATAAAAGAGGGTTGTAATCAAAGCATTTACCGTTTGAATCATCGAATGTTCCACGGTCATGCACTTCCAGGTACAATTTTTCTCCGAAAAGAAAAACTATGTTCCCACATAGACATTTGAGAAATGATCAGCCTAGAGATAGTGAGGTGTAAAATATATAAAGGATATATTCCGAACAAATAATTATACCATTCATATATAATAAAATAAATGCAACATACCAGCATGTATATGTATAAAGCACGATTAGTAGATGTTGCGAACGTGGGATAAACACACTGGAGGCAAAATGATATTTATAATAAATCGCGCTATAAGATAAGCTTCTTTTGTCAGCCTTCTCTTGTTCACCCACAATTTATTTTTCTATTGCGGTCGGGTTATATGAAGGAGAGGAGATGAGGAAGTTTAAACGGTCTCAGATATAATGGACATTTTAGGGTTTAGTGGAATTTTTCGGATGCTATATTATAAACGCATAACTAGATGGAATTTTAATTTATTCATTTCAATAACATCAACATTTTATTCAAAGTAATGAAAAAAATAATTAATTATTTAAAGGAGAATGTTCAGTTGTCGAATTTGGGTGTTGAAGTAATATCTATTATTTCATGGGAATTTATGTAGCTTTCTATGAACGCAAATTACACATTCCAAGATGTACAGGTGGGCAAATTTCGATGTATTTGTACGGCATCTAAATGATCTTATTTTCAGGACTAGTATAGAGGTACCAAAATTTTGCTGATATCTCATTCCGTTCTGGACTTATTCTATACTTCTCGAATTTTGGAAAAATCGTCCTTCGCGGTTATCTCGATCATCATCAAAGTTAAATAAAAATAAGTTTGACATTCTACAGGCACTTTGTGAGTGAAATACAATGCTGTGTGCAAAATTTCTTTGAGCTCAGCGGTTTTCTAGTTATGATGAAAACATGCTTTTTTCAATACGAAATACATAGGAAATTTCACCCCTATTGGATGCAGTAATTTTTTTTCTTCCTAAACATATACAACACTTTCAGTCAATTATTGAATTCAATATTTTGTTTCAGAGAAAAGCTTGAAATTGCAAGAATTCTATTCATTAGGTGCATGCCCATCAACGATTCATATTCTTCTATGACTGTAAACCACAGATTTCAAAGATCCTATCTAAGATCATGGTTATTTCTATGATCTTATTCAATTTAGACCATAGTAATTAACTGTGGTCTTAGAGTTTGACACTTACAATTCCAGTTTCAATATAGGTATTAAATAATTGATCGATGAAGCCTGAACTACGTGATAGTTGATATTCATAATGAATAATAAAATAAAACAAGTTACTATGTTTTAACTATCACTAATTTATTGATGTAAAGAATGACAAAATTTTACATTGGTTGGACTGGTTTCAGACATACGTCCATTATCAACAACAAGCTGATGAAAACTGAATACTCATGTACAATACAGGAATTACCATCAATAAAATGTTAGTAGAGGCCACAGTAACTTGAATAATGGTGATTGGTCGGTAATTAAGTCTACCTGAGCTTAACTCTTTCTACCCTAGATGCCTTGAAAATTTCCATCGATTCAAAGAAATTGAGTTTAAAAGATTTATCACAGGAATGAAGAATTTTTAGCTGTTGAAGTTCTGGAAAAGGATGACATTCATTCAGACAATGTGCAGCTAAAGCTGAATCATATTTCTGATGTAGGAATGACCGGAAATGTTCTTTGTATCCAGTCTTGAAAGAGCGTCCTGTTTGACCTATATAACAAGAATTGCTCTCAGAACATGTTAATTGGCATACTCTTGATTTCTCGAATTTATCGGTTCTATCTTTTGTGTTGAAAAGCAGGCCTGATAATTTGCTAACTGGTTTGAATGCAATATGAACATTTTTACTATCAGACAAAACTCTAGCAACCTGTTCTGACATCTTTCCAAAATATGTTAGAGACATACATTTTTCGGGCTTTTCTCTTTTGGATATATCATGTTGAATGTGTTGTTGCGTATTTTTCGATTAATTAAACTCTCTATTGCTTGCATATCGAAGCCGTTGTTCTCTGCTATTAACATAATGGTGTTAAATTCTGATTTTCGGTCCATGTCCGATTAAGCCAAATAAATCGCTCTGAGAATGTGAAAATGAATCTATGGGTATGACATTATGCGTGTACGATGGTTTTCTGAAGATATTAATTGATAATCGGTTATTAATTTGATTGAGGGGGTCGTTACTTGATGAAAATCGATATACATATTTTCAATGAAATAAAACTAAAGTATTTAGACTTTCACTATATTAACAAAACTATGACCGGTTTCACCACACTGGCTTCATCAGATGGATAGATAAGTATCTATCTGATGAAGCCACAGTGTGGTGAAATCTAAATACTTTAGTTTCCTTTCATTGGAAAAACGTTTATTATTCTCCCGGGTAATTGTTAGATATAAGAAATTGATTTTACTATCGACTTCTGTTTCTACTTTAAACTTAATTTTAGGATGGATGTTATTAATGGAATTCAGGAAGATTTCTAGTTGTCTATTCGTTCCAATGAAACAGGCTAAAATGTCATCAATATATCGGTACCAAAATAGAATATGCCTTTTCGTCAAAGGTGACGTCATAATTTTAGTGTTTTCCAAATTAGACATGAAAATTTCAGATAGAAGGGGATTGAGGGGTGAACCCATAGCTAAACTATTATTTTGTGAATATATCTTATTATTGAACTGAAAATAATTTTGGGTCAAGCATAAATCAAACAGAGAAATTAACTCATCTTTACAGACCACGTTGAGATTTCTTGCCTCTAGAATACTTGATATTAAGGGGACACATGCTGTTGCAGGTATATTCGAAAACATATTATCTACATCTAAGGATATTAATTTTGCGGTTGATGGCTTGAAGAAATTATTTATTTTATTCGATAATTCTAATGAATTTTTTATACTATATTGTGAATGAAAATCTGAAATTGATTTGAATTTGGTATTTAGTTGCTTAGCAAGTATTTGTGTTGGACTATTGGTATATGACACCACTGGACGAATGGGGTTATTTTCTTTATGTGTTTTAATGAGACCATATAATCTAGGAATTCTAGGATTCATTTCAATCCATCTGTTTCTCTCGAAGCTACTAAAAAGAGATTGCATATCATTAGCGGCTGCTCTAAGTTGTTTCTGTATAAGTGGTGTTGGGTCTTTATGAACGAATGTAAGCGCTTCTTTATTAATGAAACCTTCCATTTTTCCCTCATATTGTACTTTTGGAATAACAATTATAGCATTCGACTTATCTGCTCGCGTGAGTACTAATGAATTTTCAGAAATTTTGCGTTTGATATTTTTGATTAATATTTCGAGTTGGTTTGATTTTATGGTTCTTTGAAATTCTCTCAATTTTTGCCTTTTCAAAATTACCAGTATTTAAGGTTCTCATTAAAATTTCGGATTCAACGGCTAATGTTTCTAAAGAGTTAGTCTGTATTTTAGGAACACATTTAGGACCTTCGGAAATAAGATCTGTTTCTTTTTCGTTGAATTGTACATCAGATAAATTAACAACCCTTTGACTTCCCCAAGAATTAACTCTATCTATTATGCGTGACTCAAGTGTGACTGAAAATTTTGATTTTAGTGATTTTAATTTTATAGACTGTCTATGAAATCTACGAGCTACATTTTTTTTAAATGTTCCTCAAAATCGAGTTTATAACAAAAATAATTAAAACTGTCAAAAGTTTTGATAGATACGTGCCAACAACTTGGGTATTTTATGCCTTGCTCAAATGTCGGTTCTAGATGTATAATAAAAAAGGTAGATTGCCATTTGAAATAACAAAGTGATGGCCCACTTCCGGTATAACCGGAAATGGTATCACTTCGAACATATTTCACTCCAATTGGAAATCGCTAGTTATGACCACGTATAAAATTTCAGCTTGATATTGTAATTGGAACTTAAAAAGTTTTTAACGGACGGTCCCGGTGGATAACCCTGTGTATCGTGAACCTACCTACACAGACATTTGCATTCCTTCTGATTCTTCTGATTCGATTCAACTTAAATTAGTTTCCTTTAATTCTATGATTTACAGAGCTTTCACATTTTCTCTCCGTTATGAATCCCAATAAAGAAATATTGTTATTTGAAATTATTGCAAAAAATAACGGCTATTCTTGTGTCTGAAAAACGTTGTCAAAAAGCCTCAAAATAGTTCTTTCAGCACACACATCAATATTCCCCATTAACTTATTTTGGCTCAATTTCTAAAAAAATCGCAAATAACATTCAAATCCCCAATGTAAAATTAGGCTACAAATCAACAACCAAACTATCAAATATATTTTTCATGCCAAAGATAAAGCTCAAAAAATTAGATAATTCCGGAGTATATAAACTAACATTTCCCAATTCTAACTGAATTTATACTGGTCAAACAGGCAGGTCATTTAGAATTAGATATAAGGAACATCATTCACTTGTTTGTAAAAATAAAACATATTCCACGCTGGTACATTGCATAGAAAACAATTATATTTTTCCATCAATAGACATTCTGCAGATCCTATTCGAAGCACAAAGAGGTATAAAACTCAATGAATGTCAATCTTCAGAAATATTCAAAGTCAAGCACAATACAGATAATGATCAAATATTACCTAACGATCTGACTAATTTATGTTATATCCTAATAATTGGGATTTTTAAGTAGTTTACAATTATAAGGAGTACCAAATATTAATATCTAATATGTATTCAACCTGTTCTGTAATATCGTGTGTACTTCACTAGATAATGTAATGAAAAGCTACAGTTAAAATTTCAAGTCAATCGGATGTAAACTTTTTCAGTTCTACTGCTTGCCGATTTTGAAAACATGGTTTCGAGAAAAACGCGTTTAAAGTTTCAAAATGCTATAAATCTTAAGAATCGCAATAATATAGTCCTTAATAATTTTTACCTTCAGTCTGCTATCCCTGCACCATAAAGTTGTCCTTCCAGGGCCTTATTTTGCTCTTCTTCCTTTTTTGTCTGATGATGCTGCGCCTAGCCTTTTTGCGATATCGGACATACGATGCTCAGCGACTTTGACGCGATTGGCGTCCGATGCCACGCAAAACTCGTACATGTTAGGTCCAACGGTTAATCCAAGAGCATCATAAACGGCAAATAGACCCGACAAGCCTTCGTTGAAGGTAATAACGGCTACATCAGCTGCGATATCAACTATAGTCTTGCTGCTAGACATCGTTTTTGGAGCAATTGACCACACCACAGCGTTGAAGGACTCATTGCTATTTTGAGAATATGCACCCAAGCAGCGTGACAGAAGGTTATCGGAGCTGAGTTCTTTGTAAATAGGTTGTACTGCCTTAAAACATCCTCATGCATTGGACTCTTATGCTCGTATGTTGTAAGAGTACCAAGCGCTTTACTGCGCTGCCAAGAACACCAAGAGTCTACTCCAATGGGACACTTCTCGTGCTGTGGATTCTCGTCCGTCGACATTTTATGATATAACGTAGACCAAATCTCATTCCGCATTTTTCGACTGAATCTGAGTTTCTCCTAATTGAAAGTCCATAGTAAATTGTGAGTTCATCTATTAATTTTCCTGTCAATTTTCCTCGTCCGCCAAGACCTTTCGTATTTTTTTCAAATTGCGCAGCCGCGTTCCCATACGCTTTTGCACATGACCGACGCACTTTTTTCTCAACGATGACATCTTCATACGGTTTCGAATCTACTATAGCTTTGTACGTCTTTGAATCTCCATCGCCGATGTATTTCAAGTATTTGATATTATGAAGTTCTTCGGACCGTTTGAACATTTCTATGACGGCGTCGACTTCATTTTCCAGCACTACCTTCATGATTGGCATCACAACTCTCTTTGTGCGAAGAGTACACCTCCTCGTACTCAGCAGTACCTTCTTTTTTTTGCCAATATTCGCACACTTTACAGTACTTTGATTTGACACACACGTCTAATACCTTGCCAGTGTGCCAACCAATCAAAGTCACTAATCCAAACAAAGATGAAAACCCTCTTTTCCGCCAAGATCCATCACCTGACACCGTAAGACCGCCTTCTTCACCTCGTTCAATAGAACGTTCTTTCTCTTCAATAGCTGATTTTTGCATAGAAATAATTTTAACAGATGAAGTGGCAGTGGCGATATTGGAAACAATCATACTGTAAGTTGTTTGAAAAACAGGCTTTGCGAGGTCCATCATCGCACAGAACTTTTTTATACCGTTAATGCCTATCCCAATGACGCGCATAGCAAAATAATACGGCAATTAATCTCGTAAGCACGATCATGTATAAGAGGACAGTTAAAAATGTCGGCATCACCGCAATTCGAACAAGACACAACAATTTTGAAGCCTAGTCCACGTTTGCTCGACTGCGAAAACTGCACATCACTTTTACATTTTTTACACACTAGTAATTGAGAAAGAGCAGTAAATACAGCGAAAAGTGTATGAAACAGTAGCCGAAATCCCTATCAACATCGCGATCACGGTTCAAATCAGAAATTTTAATTTCTTCGCCGAGGTACTAACGTACTCGAATCGCCTTCGGACGCATGGCGGTTAGGCGGGTGGCGGTTACTTATTTTACTCCGGATTGTTGTGGTACATCTTGTTTTACTGCCTTTGCGGCCACTGTACAGCTTGTCACTCATAATTAAGTACTTTTAATATAATTCACAGTTACAAAATGTAGCAAAACTCAAACTAAGAACGTACACAACGAGAACGGCTGATCGACTAAACAAAAAGAAATTGTGAGTAAACACGTGCTGTACAGACGCTGTAACGGTCGAAATTTGATGCAGCGACCTCTATACTTAAAATTCAAAACACGATATCGATCATAGCTAACTTCTACTAATTTAAAAAGCCGCGAAATTCAAAAAACGAGCATCGCTAAAATAAGCGAAAATGTGCTTTTCGAGCATAAAAGTTGTTCGGTAAAAATTGATTTAAACAAATTTTAAGTTTAGATCAGTACTTGGGCGTTGTAGATTTTGATTCTAGGATAGTTTTAGCATGAGTTAAGCCAATAAAAAAAAAATGGAAAAAAAAAAAAATTTGGTGGATATTACCCTTAACCCATTTGTATCTCTATATAAGAAAATTGCTAACTTTGTATTTTAGTTTTACAGTCATGCTTGCCTGATGATGAGCGAAAGCTCGAAATAGTTATAACATAGAAGAAACTTTTCCATCTTAAACAGTTATATTTATTACATAGTATATTGTCGAATCTTGAATTTATTTATAAGATCCAAAAAATAAACCATAGTCTTATATTTGGGTTGTTCCAAAGGGCCATTGAGGAAACCCTGACAAATATTACGCAAGAAAACGCAGAACACATGGACGCTAATGACCTCTGGATGGAGCTGGAACAAGCCTTCGAATGTGGGACAGCCCTAAATAACACAACCACTAACGATCATCCCAAAAAACCTGGGATAACTTCACACACATGGAGTCTCATTGCCGAAAGGAGAGAGCTCAAAGGTAGAGGCATCGCTGGTGACAACAATAAACAAAAGTATAGCGACCTTAGCAAAACGATTGACAGATGTATGAACAACGACAGAAACTCATACGTCACGTCAATATGCGAAGAGATCGAAAAGCATGCTAACTCAAATCAGCCTCGAGATCTCTTTAAAAAGGTTCAAATGCTCTCAAAAACATTTCAAGTCCACTACCTTCCAATAAAAGATGCACACGGAGTCAGGTTAACAACCAAACCTGAAATTATAGAACGTTGGCAGCAATACTGTGAGAACCTGATGGCCCCAGAAGAAGAGGATGTGCAGAGCCATGTGGACTTAGAAAACATCCAGGAACGCGAACCTCCTATAATCAAATCTGAGGTGGAAGCGGCCATACATAAACTTAAGAAACATAAATCTCCTGGTTCAGACAACATCGTCGCTGAAATGATTAAGAACAGCAGTAGCAATGTCACAGATCTACTCCATCTGATCTGTACGAAAGTATGGGATAATGGTAAGTGGCCCGAAAGATGGACCGAATCAATATATATCCTCTACATAAAAAGGAGCTAAAGACGAGTGTGGCAATTACAGGACCATCGCACTGATTAGCCATGCTAGTAAAGTTCTTTTACAAATTATACAGGAACGATTAAAGAACTACCTTCTTCCTCAAATCCCCCCAGAACAGGCAGGGTTTGTTCCAGGTCGTGGAACGCGAGACCAACTTATGAACTTACGACAAATAATAGAAAAGGTGTACGAATACAATGTACCAGCTATGTTCTGTTTTCTTGACTACACTAAAGCATTCGACACCGTTCAATGGGGAAAACTATGGAACATCCTGAGTGAAATGGGGGTCCCGAAACATCTTATATACGTCATAAAGGCCCTGTATGACAAGAACAGAGCATACATACAAATAGAAGGGAAACGTTCAACAGGTTTCAGGGTCGGAAAAGGAGTCAGGCAGGGGTGCATTCTCTCCCCAATTCTTTTTAACATATATGGAGAATGGATTATGAGAAAGGCGTTGGAAAACTGGGAAGGCAGAATATCTATTGGTGGAAGAAAAGTGTCAAACTTACGCTATGCAGATGACACGATAATCTTGGCAAAAAACGAACAGGAAATGCTTGAACTTCTACGACGTGTGGAAGCTGTTAGTCTGGAGGCGGGACTACGACTAAATAGGACCAAATGTTGTCTGCTGATTGTGGACAGATCACAGACAATCCCAGTACCACTTCAGCTCATCCATGATATAGAAGTCAGTGACACTGTTATTTATCTTGGCGCAAAAATAACCAACAAAGGAGGCTCCGAACAGGAAATCAAGAGAAGGATTGGGATGGCAAAGGAAGCTCTGGGCAGACTGGACATAATATAGAAAGACCACAAAATCCGTAAGATGACCAAAATGAGACTTCTTAAAGCACTGATATTCTCCATCGCAACCTATGGGTCAGAATCCTGGACGCTAAATGCAGCATGCCGCAGGAGAGTAGAAGCTTTTGAGATGGTGTGTTATCGCAGGATACTAAGGATCCCTTGGGAGGCTCATAGAGTAAACGTGTCCATACTCAGGGAACTGAAAATTCAGGATCATGAAAGGCTGCTCCCAACAATCCAGAGACACATAATTAAATATTTCGGTCATGTGATACGGAAGGACGGGATGGAGAAGATTGTTGTCCAAGGGAAAGTGGACGGCAAAAGAAAGAGAGGCAGATCTCCTGTTAGATTCTTGGACCAAATCAAGGACCTAACAAATATGTCAGTCGCAGAAGTCATGAGAACCGTGGAGGACAGAGAAGCATGGAGGAGGCTTGTACCATGAATAAGTCACGACGCTCGGAATCGAGCAACGACTGGAGAGAGAGAGAGAGAAAGGGCCAAAGAGTCTCTAAAAAGATGGTCGCAACGTTTGTTTCAAAAACGGTTGATGTGGCAACACTTCCTTTACAAAATCTATGAACTAACCATTAGTTTGCCGCAAGTTGTTAGTAGGTTTCTAGTAACCAACCCCGAAGGCAAATCATCCTTTAGCTTCAGACGATACAAGTTCAAACACAACCCTGAAAATAATTGAATATTGAACGCAAGAAAACATGGAATTGTAGCATCATCTTGCGTATAGTCCGGACTTAAGTCTCAACGGTTTATTTTACTTTTCCCATAATCAATAACAGACAGCGTGGTCAAATTTTTCAACCTTCAGAAGAAGGTCTTGCTGCTTTATAAAAGCCCATTTTGAAAATAGCAGCAAACGATTGGAGTAGCTGCTTCCAGAGATAGATTGATCAAATGCAGTTGAGAATTAGTCTTCGTGGAGAAGTACAGCCTGTAAATGCTCTCAATTGTTTCATTCTAGCTCTATACGCAAAACTTAAAAGACATCCCTCGTAAGTATTCTTCGTGAGCATGTTCTTATTAGTCTTGGGAAGTAGTTACCACTTCCAGAGACCACCTGACTCACAATCAGCGATTGTTTAAAATCCATCACTATATGTATTCATTGACATGTTTATTTATTTTTTTATTTATTGTTACAAAACATAGGAACCCTACAGGATAGACTCAATTACCTGGGTTCAGAAAAAATGATAACAGAAAGAAAAACAAAAATGAAACTGTCATACGAAATGAAAATAAGAAAGAAATAAGAAAATAAGAATTCAGGAGAGAAGAAAAATAATCACTAAAGATTACAGAATCAATCAAAATATCATGAAAACTAAAAACTACTGCAATGAGGATGATTCAGGTCTAATGAGATATGCAATAACATTATTTTTGAAAGGAGTAAGAGGTTCATGAAAATATCTATACAGGCAATACGCCAATTGTAGAGACGCATGATTCGCAAGAAAACAGAATGAAGAAATAAACTCTTACGGGCCTTCGGAACATAAAAGAGTGCATTTTGACGACTAGGATACACGGGAACATTGAACGTGAGATAATTAACAAGCGGAAAACTAAAATAATGATTTGAAATTCGATAAAGAAATACAGTGCCGAAAAGGACTCTCCTCTGCTCTTAGCTTGAGATTTTGTGATGACGCAAACTTAATTGATAATCATGGTTAGGACTGGAAAGTTCAAACTTTTGACAAACTTTCTCTGGACTCCTTCAATTCTGTCAATATACTTGTAATAGTGAGGGGACCAAACAGGTACAGCATATTCCAAATTACTCCTCACCAACGAGAAATATAGCATTTTAAAAGACCTCAGATCACTGAAACTTTTAGTAATTCTTTGAACGAAACCCAACATCTTGAAAGCCATAGAAACTATATGATCAATATGATACTTAAAGGGCAACTTAGAATCAAGATATATAGCAAGATTCTTAATTTGGTTTACCCTCCCAAATACAAGCCCACCAACAGAAAAAATTGCATCGAAGACATTGACATTTTTGTAAACCTTATATGCTTACACTTATCAATATTAAATTGAAAATACCTACTTTGACAATAACAGAAAAGTCTGTCAAGATCACTCTGAAACCGCAAAATATCATCATAGGACCGAATAGCACTGTACACTCTAATATC
The DNA here is from genome assembly GCA_013387265.2 of Cryptolaemus montrouzieri. NCBI lineage: Eukaryota > Metazoa > Arthropoda > Insecta > Coleoptera > Coccinellidae > Cryptolaemus > Cryptolaemus montrouzieri. The sequence continues at coordinate 17,544,155 of JABFTP020000062.1, read as the reverse complement.
GTCGGCATATAAATCATGCTTTGTATAAAGAAAACATTCCGAAATATCATTAATGTAAATTGAAAATAAAAGGGATCCAGATGTGACCCTTGAAGAACACCAGAGATGACACAAACGAAACCGGAATGAGCGCCATTGAGTGCAACATACTGGCAGATACGATTCTATCGATTTCAGTGAGGACCCCACCACACCAAAGTCCTCTAGAACCCACAACAAATTTGCATGATGTGCCTTATCAAAGGCCTTAGCCATGTCTGTGTAGACGGCATCAACTTGAATATCATCAAAAATGCTACTAATGAAATGAACGTAAGGAGTTATATTAGTTAACAACGACCTATCTATGAAAAAGCCATTGATATCACGATAAATCAGCACTGGACACAAATCGCGTAAGCCTGTGAAAAACGAAAACCAAGTGTTTCGTCTTGTTGACGATATATTCAATATGTTATTTCCTATTTAAGATGTAGTCAAAACAATCCCCAAATATTTACAGTGTTCAACTCTTCTCAAAGACCTACTCTGAATTTTTATATCTGCTTCCCTCGGGACACTATTACGATAGTTTCCAAAAGATTAAATACAGACTTCTCAACATTCAATGATAATTTATTCAGTTTTAACCAAACGGCGACTTTTTCAAGTTTTTTATTCAAATTATTTAGTGTTTCTGACCATGTGCTTTCAGCTGAAATAATAGCTGTGTCATCAGCATAGGATATTATTGATGAGTTAACAGATCGTTCACGTAAAGAACGAACAAAAGCAGTCCCAATATCTTACCTTGAGGCACACCCATCTTAACATATTCACTATTACTTTCAGTACCATTCACTTTCACTTTTTGTTCTCTACCATTAATATAACTTTTCAACAAGTCAAGCACCTTTCCCCTTAGTCCCAGAAAATATAATTTGTCCAGCAGAAATTTGTGATCAACTGAATCAAAAGCTTTGGCCAAATCTAAGAAAGATATTATGATAAGTTTACTCTGATCATGTTTTTTATATAATATACTTGTAATGAAATGTAACGCATCTTTGGTGCCCCTTCTCATTATGCCGTGAGTTTCTACAAAATTATAAATTCGATCATAATCAATTTTCTCAAGGAGCTTCGCAATATTTGAAACTAGAGAGATTGGCCTATAATTAGTGACTCTGCTCTTGCTGCCTGATTTATGAGTTGGTATTATATCAGCCCTTTTGAGTACTTCTGGCCAAACTGCCCTTCCTATACACAAATTTAAAATATGATTTCACGGATCAACTATAAACTCTGCTAATGTTTTCAGTGTCTTTGTATCAATCATATCTACACCTCCTTTTTTAGGTTTCATATTTTTTATCATAGATCCTACTTCTGAACTGCTGGTTGGCTTAAGATACAAGGTATCACAAACCATGATTGACACTTGAATTTGTCTTCCGGATTGCTGCATAATCGAATCACCTAACTCTACCCCAACCTTGTTAAAATAATTGTTCATTTTATTTGATATCTCAAAATTATCTGTAATCTTAGTTCTATTTTCATCAATTGAAAATTTTACATTAGTACTGTTGCCTGGTTTTCTTTTAGTTTTGTTGTTTATTATTTGCCATAACTTTCTAGGATTAGTGATATTTGACTCAATGGCTCTTTTATCAATATCATTTTTGCTTCAAAATTACTTTGTTCAATACCTTAAGATAACACAGCTCTACAAAAAATTTTTTTATTGTTGCCCTAGATATCATCGCAAATTTTTATGTTTTCAAGTGCCCAGATTACGAATATATTCATGAAAGTTCTCAATGTGCTCGTATTTTCATGATTTTTGCATTTCTTATATTTTGAACAATTATAAGCTTGTTAGAAATAAAATTTAATTTTCCTGTCATGATTAGGCTTCTGCGCAACTTTTTCGCGCATACAAACATCACCTGATCTCCACTCTCAGACCGCTTGCTCCACAGAACAGCTGAGATCTCAGTTATTTGACAATATTGAAGTACATATACACGTAAATCTGGATAAAGTGTCATGGATTAATATTTTGTTTCAATTACTGAATGTCCATTCTTATATATTTGTCTTCTAGTCTAAAATATGAGTTCGTCACGAAGAAAGTGTAAATATTGTAGTGATTTATTTTGTTATATTTGCGGTGTTTATATACCAAAAAACAAAAAGAAATATCACAGACTTTGTCAAGGAGACTTATGTTGAATATTTTGGTTTCAAAATGGACAAATTAGGTAAACCATGGGTTCCTAATAAAGTTTGTAAGTCCTGTGTTGAGTCTTTACGGTTGTGGAAAAAGGTGAACGTTCTGGATTAGACTTTGGTATTCCTATGATCTGGATGGAGCCTACGAATCATTTAGATGATTGTTACTTTTGCGTTGTAGATGTTGAAGGTTTTAATCGAAATCAAACGTGGAGATACCCAGACTTACAGTCTACGAAATGTCCGGTTCTACACAGTGAAAATCTCCTCGGCCCATATACATTTCAAAAGTAATTCGCATGCCCTCAGAAACAATGATGTTACCAAATTCACAGAAATCGGGACCATCTACTTGTGGAAGTTTAATACGCCAAAGTGAACTCAGTGATTTTACGTGATCTCAATTTATCAAAACAAGGATCAGAACTGTTAGCCTCAAGATTGAAAGAAAAAATTTATTGGCACCAACAGTAACAATTACAACATACAGAACGCGAGAAAAAGAGTTATTACAATTTTTAGTGAAAATGAAGGATTAGTGTATTGTAATGATATCGCGGAGCTGCTTATAGACATGGGTTTAAAAGAGTACAAATCTACTGAATGGCGCCTTTTATTGATAGTTATAAAGAAGTTTAAAATGCGTCTTATTGCACAATGGAAATGAATTTGCATCAATTCCAATTGCCCATTCAACGAAACTCAAAGAAGAATATGAAAATGTAAAATTAGTTTTAGAGAAAATCAAATACTCTGAGCATCAATGGCCGATCTGTGTGGATTTAAAATGGTTAATTTTTACTTGGCCAACAAAGTGGATATACAAAATACCCTTGCTTTATTTGTATGTGGGATAGTAGAGCAAAGCAACTTCATTGGGAACAAGATGTTTGGCCTGTAAGAAATTCTTTAACTGTCGGTAAAGCCAACGTAATAATGGGAGCCGCTGGTGAGCAGAGACAAAATCATACTTCCACCATTACATATTAAGTTAGGTATGATTAAGCAATTTGTAAAAGCGTTGAACAAAGACGGAAATTGTTTTAATTACATTTGCAGAAAATTTCCGAAGCTTAGTATGGAAAAATTGAAAGGTGGAATATTTGATGGTCCTCAAATACGGCAATTGATGAAAGACTCAGATTTTATCAAAGTTATGACTGTTCCGGAAAGTAAATCTTGGAAAAGTTTTGTGTTGGTTGTCGAAAATTTCCTAGGTAACCATAAAGCAGCAAATTATGAAGAAATTGTGCAAAATATGCTGACAAACTTTCAGACTTTAGGAGCAAATATGAGTATTAAGTTACACTATCTCCGCAATCATCTAGATAAATTTCCGGATAATTTAGGAAATTATAGTGAGGAACAGGGAGAGCGGTTTCATCAAGATCTAAAAGTGATGGAAGAAAGGTGTCAAGGTCGATGGGATTGTCACATGATGGCAGATTACTGCTGGTCTTTGAAAAGAGATTGTCCCCTGAAAAATTATAGAAGAAAAGCTCATAAAAGGCGTTTTATGGAAATATGAAATATATTTTCGACATTTTCCTCTTTATTTACTTCGATGTATCCGAATTTCTCAAAACATAACTGACATTATAAATATATGTGTTATTTTGTTTCTTGTTTTACGATTTTGTTATGTAAAATGAAAATAAAGATTTAAAAGAAATCAGAGCAAATCCAACAAAATCATTGATAGGTTCACGAATTATGTGCATAAATAGACCCAAACTCATTTTCATATCTAGGGCAACAAAACCATTGAAGACCAGTGTAATTTTTGTATTGATTTTTCGAAAGTTCAGAGCCCTTGTTTGCTGCCCACATATTATATAGAGTTTCCTTAGTTTCACATGACTTTATAATAAGCAGTGATCCATATTTTGTTAGATCTTCTAGATTTCTTTTTAATGAAACTTGCCCTATCTACACAATATCTTATCTCACCAATTAATGTATTGATAGCTATGTTCGGATCCTGAATTAACAATAACGAACTCCAGTTATTATATTTAGCTACGTTACTCAGTTCACTATAATTAATAGTTCTACAGCTATCCTGTCTCACACCTGATAATGTTAATTTTTTAATTTTAACTAAAAGTGGGTAATGGTCTGTGATCAAGTTCTTTAATGTACACTTTTCACTTTCGATGGCTGCAGTTTTATGGAATACATTGTCAATACACGTTCCTCGCGAATTATTTTCGGCTGGTCAAGTAACTTCCTTATAACCACGCTCCAAACAAGCACACAATAGTTCTTGACTATTCACATCGTTAGTGAGTAGATCTATGTTGAAATCACTAACAGTATAATGGTTCTTAGTATATTTTTTCTTTACAAGATAAGATTTGAAGTCCTCAATAAAATCAAACTTACCCAAATCATGAGATCTATATAATAAAGAGATCTCGAGATTCTGTCCATCATTCGTAATAATACAAGTGTTAGTTATGCTAAGATTACCACACCTCACAACCTCGGTATCCTCCTGTATATCAGCGCGAACGTAAGCAACAACACCATCCGCTATGTTTAGTCTACTATTGTTATAATACATTTTATAACCAGAATTATGGAAATATCTATAATGTTCTAAATTCCAGGATTCAGCACAAACGATATAAATAGGTTTAACCTTTAAATGAGATAAAACACAAGGTTTAACTTTGATCTACACTTTATTTGAAAAAATTCGACGACGTTTCGCTGACAGCAGCTTTATCAAGAATGAAAAATAGAATGAAGAGTATGGTATTATAAACAAATCGTAGAACAAGTTGGATGAATAACAGGAAAATCCACACCGAGCCATTGTACAGTTAGTATGAAAGGTAATAAAAACTAATTGAACAAGTTAAGTAGGGGTGAGTAATTCAAATCTACCTGTTCATTCAAAAGCTTGTCCGAATGTTTGTATCTATTTATTTCTAATGCTTCTAGGAGATCTAATTTTGAACTTTTGATTTTATATGTAATATGTCAAAGTTTTTATTGAATGAATGGTTTCTTTTATTAGGTGGTTTGAATAATTTGAATCAGATTTATTTTTGTCGAAGCTACGTTTATGTTCAGATGTTCTTATGCCAAAACTCCTATAGGTCCTACCGATGTAAATTTTATCACAAGAACCGCAATTGAGTTTATAGATTCCTGATTTACTTGATTTTTCAACACGAGATTTATTATTTTTAATATGTTTACCTAAGTTATTAGAAGTTTTGAAAGCTATATTAAGATTTTGTTTGACGAGAAAGGATTTAATATTTGTACTTGCAGAACCGCAGAATGTTAAACTGTTGAATATTTTATAGTCTTTATGAATAGGATATACTTCATTTATTGCTTTTGATAGAGTTTTTACGAATGATTAGATCTATCATATCCGGATTATATGAATTATTAATGGCTATCTGTTTGATGATGTTTAACTCTTTATTATAATCTTCTACTGATAAAGGTAAATTGAGTAACCGATGTACCATGCTGTTCAAAGCTGCAACTTTGTGTTGAATGGGATGTAATGAGTAGTTATGTATAATTGTATCAGTATGTGTTGGTTTACGAAAGACCGAAAAACATGATTATTATTTTGTTTTGTGATTTTAAGTCCAAAAATTTATGGAATCGTTCTGTTCAATTTCTATCGTGAATTTAATGTTCAAATGGATGGAATTAATGAAATTAACAAATAAGTCTAATTGACCTTTAACTATCAACAAAAGTTAACAGTTTTGAGTAATTCGCATTAAAGCTTTTTATATTCAAATATAAAATGTCTTCGTTATTGTTCATTAAGAAGGAATCATTGAGAGTCCGCACATCAGAATACGATCTTTCAGTCTGAAAAAAACCACCCGCAAATTGTACAAATAGTCGAAATCATGATTACCTGCCATCTCAATCAGAAACTTTGGATCTTGCATTGTTTTCACTATGTTGTCATGGAGGGATTTCTGTTTTTCCATGTCCCATGAGTGTCAATGATGAACCAGATATTGTTTCATACAAATAATCATCAATGTGTTTAGGTATTATTGGTTTACAAGGATAGTCCGTTGATGTTATGAGTTTATCAAGCTTCAACTTCAATATTGCACAATTTTCAGTATCCGTTATCAGATGTATTGTGTTATATGTAGTCCCAAACTTGTTATTTCTATACGTACAATTGGGACATTGATTATTTTCTCTATTATGACATTGTTCAGTGAGGTGATTATTACTACAGTAGTTTCACATAGGTTGTAACATTCAATTGAGTGGATGCCAATTGAGGAAACTTGTAGGCATTCCATACTTATGAATAAATAAATAAACGAATGAATAAACTGCAGCAGTTATATCTTTACCTCCACCAAACTTGACAGTACCATTCAAGACGCCGTCAACTTGGCAAAATCGGCACAAGGAAGTAGAAATAGAACGGTAGAAAATTTTCGAGTCATCATATCTCTGGTAATAACCAAGATGAACCTTTATGGTTTTATATTATTCTTAGGTATGTTTTCATCCATCTAACCCCAACCTCCCGAATTGGGAAAGGAGGGTGAAAATTCTCAAATCGCTATAGTCTGGAAAACGGTTTTCATACACAAAATTAGCGAAGGCCAAAAAAATTTTTCCTAATTCTCAACCGATTTAGATGATTTGTTCGGCAAGTTATGGATCATCTCTTCTGCTTTGTAGAAATTATAAGTGAAAACAAATTTTATACGGGGCAAAACTAAAAGTGTTTTTTTGTCAAAATTCGTAACACCCTGTGGAATTTCGTGGTCCGAGTGGAAACGTACAATATCATGGTCTGTCAAGACACATCTTCCTACAGTAACGCCCTTCTTGTTTCATGCGTTTATCTCTATTTTTGCAAAATATATTTAATTTCAAGTGGAAAATCACCATTTTGGAGAAATTCCATTGAATCAAAAATTGTCATTAAAATTCGTCTATCAATTTGGAATTTTCTTATTATCACTCAGGCGTGTCGAAATTGTCGTTTGCGATTTTTATGTTCGAATTGCATTAGTTATTGATGACAATTTGGTTAATTTGGTGAAAATTAGGAATTCATAGGAGATAACAGTCGGTAGATATTAAAATACACAACCGAATTCTGGGACCATTGATAAAACTTTTCATTTACACATGTGCACACCTTTTTTATCAAATATGAAATACAACACACGTTTTTTATATATGACCACATTTGCACTTGTTTAAAGAATGAGAGTTTTCCATTCTTTGATTTGATACAAATTCGATTGGTTGCGGTGTTTTGTGATTATTTTACTGTTTACGATTCGAAACGGTATTTTTCATTCAGAATGAGAGATTTACCACCAACTTCAGTAGCAAGGGCAGTTACATTGATCGAGGAAGGGCGCACCTACCGCTCAGTCGGTACCATGTTGGGTGCCTCGACGTCGGTTATCCATCGAATCTACCGACGTTACAGGAAACTGGATTGTACGTGAGGAGGCGAGGACAAGGAAGAAATCGGGCAACCCGCGCTATACATGACCATTTCATCGTCAATTAAACCATAAGAAATCCTCGTCTCATTGCTGTTCAGGCACGTAACCTTTACAAGCAGTGGATAACATTAACGTCAGTGTGAGGACAGTCAGAAGACGATTAAATAAGTTGGTCTGAGATCATACGCGCAAGCAAGAGCACCAAGACTCGATAGGGCCTATCGGGTAGCAAGATTGGCGTTTGCTAGGGAGCATGTAGCATGGACAATCAATCAGTGGAGACGAGTTTTATTTAGTGATGAGAGCCGATATTGTGTTAATTTCGTGGATGGTAGAGATAGAATATGGAGGCATCGAGGGAACGGTACAATCAAGCGAACTTCGCAGAAACTGAGCAATACGGTGGAGTGTCAGTTATGATATGGGGTGGCATATGCTTGGGAGTACGAACAGAACTGGAGATTATTGGCAATGGATCACTTAATGCCCATCGGTATATAACAAAAGTTTGGAGCCCCATGTTGTGCCTTTTGTTCCTTACATAGGGAAAATTTCCTTTTTATGCACGATAACGCGCGCCCTCATACTGCGCGCATAGTGATAGAATATCTCAATGAAGTTGGGATCACACGAATGGACTGGCCGTCGCAGTCACCGGATTTAAACCCGATCGAACACGTTTGGGACATTCTTGGAAGAAGGGTTCGACAACGGAATCCAGGCAACGTTGAAGAGCTGACATTGGCTTTGGTGGAAGAGTGGGACAACATACCTCAACAGATGATAGACAACATCATTGGGTGTATGCGAAATCGTATGCGCGCTGTAATAAGAGCTCGGGGGGGTCATACTCGCTACTAAAATCAAATGTTTTTTTTGTGGGTCATCATGAACATTTTTCTCAACATGTTCATTTCATTTCACGAGTGTATCGCCAGGATATACACCTGCTCTCAATTTTGGACAGGAATGATATTTATTATAGTGTCACACAAAAAAATTCAAAAATAAATGTGCAAAATCAACGATTTTTCCAGTGTACTTCGAGTTCTCCCAGAGCGTGAAATTGGCCAGTGAATTTCAAAAATTTTCATTTCGTTAGATTTCCGCTTCTTTAATTTTGATTTTATTCTTTGGCTAACCTCCGATGTTATGCACCTACGCAAGATTAAAAATAAATTCTTGAAATTTGTGACTTTTCGCTTCAAATTGATATCTCTTGATAAATGCATAAAGAAACAAGAAAAGGGTTACTGTAAGAAGATGGGTCTTGACAGACCATGATATTGTACTTTTCAATTCGGACCACGAAATTCCACATGATGTTACGAATTTTTGACAAAAAAAATCACTTTTAGTTTTGCCCCCGTATAAAATTTTTTCAAATTTTTTTGTTTTCTCTTATAATTTCTACAAAGCAGAAGAGTTGATCTATAACTTGTCGAACAAATCATCTAAATCGGTTGAGAATTAGGAAAAATATCGAACTTCGAATTTGATTAAATTTTCGAGTGTTCCGCTAATTTTGCCTCCGAGTGTATTATCATTTGGCATGCTATTGTCAAAAACTTTTGCTTGAAAAATTTATTATTACTATAGCTTCACTAAGCTGACTATTTAGACTCGAGAACTAAATCAACAAAATCAAACCTCTGCCTGTGAGCTTTACCGAAAGGGATGTTTTAATGAATTCTTCTGAAGCTTAGCAGCTCTTATTAACGAGCCTTCACTGGAGGCACATAAAAGAATTCATACGGGATATTACAGTTTCGTCCTTGTTATGCCTTTGATCAGTTTTTTTATATTACAGTTACTCTCATTATAAATATATAGTCAATGAGAACAAAATTATTAACATTCAGTGGAGTTCGCAAGGTAATCATAGGCAGGCAATATTCTTTCTCATCTTAAATTTTTTTCGGGAAATACTCTACGTTTCAAGAAAATTGAGCCACTATTGATATTCAAGACATTCCAGTCCCCTGTGGAATTTACAGAGGGCGGTGCCACTGGGCGTAAGAAAAGAAAGGGGTAGGGCTCTCGAAAGAAGGGAAGAAGAGAGCGCCTGACAAACAATTATAATCCCCGGGACATCAAAAATAAATTTTAGCCATTCCTTCACATTATAAATCCTTCTTTTATACAATATATCTACGTCTTATTTGGAGCATTCAGGCAGTGTTTTAAGCATCCCCTTTTCTTTAATTAATCTCCCACCCCTAGCAACGCCTGGCAACGAATGTAGGTACAGTTACACAATACAGTTTTTGCACTTTTCTCCGCTGAAAATCTTTAATGTTTTCGAAGGCTGATAGTAATTAAAAAATCTTGTTACGCATGCAGGCGTATACTGAGAGTCCAGGACTTCGGCGGTTCCAGGAAGGCAATTTCAAAGCCCCGCCGGCATATGCAAAATAGTGCTTAATTCATGCACGATTTTACCCGGATCTTATTTCTTCGCTCCCTGCTTTCTCCTCTTCTTAGACTTGTGGGCTAATTTTCTTTTCCATTATTGGACTCTTGCATTGAGAAATTGCTCTAGAATGATGGCCAGTAAGTGCCTTGGGGAGAATAATGATTCCAGTGGTGATAGAAAATTTCTTTGTAGGACGCGTCGATTTATGACGAAAGAGCTCTGTTCGGATCAAAAAGCTGCATTGAAATCATATATGTAATTACAAAAAGGATTCACAATAAAAATAAATAAATTTCAAGGAGTATATATTTTCATGTTGATTCATGATTTCCAAGGTTTCCATCTCAAAAAATTGTTAGGGGACATTGGCCATTCAATTTCAAGACGAGGCTCTTATCAACATGTTTCATAGGCGTCAACAGAAAAATTAAGGCTGATGGTGTAACACTAAGGAATATGTCATTAGTGGACGATGTATGGTGTCAATTACAGGAAATAGGAAACTATACTTGTTTGTTAGTTTCCGCCAGATATAAAAAGTGAAGATTTTCTCGTCTTTTTGACAGTGTGACATCTCTCATGGAGTCGCAACCCAATGATATCTTCATGATAGTTGGGGATTTCAATCTCGGATCATTGTCATGGTCTTCTGATGGCAGTGAGTGCGGCTTCCTCAGTGATATTGTTTGCGGTGATGCTTATTTCTCGTTCAGGGATTTTTTTTATTATAATTCCCTTAATCAGTTCAATGGTATCACCAATCATTATAATGAAATCTTGGATTTGATTTTGTCGAATTCTACTGATGTGTCTTCTGTTCGATGTTGTACGCCTTTCGTTCCAGAATACCGGCACCATCCCGCCTTAGAAGTGTATGCAAAGTTTTCTTTGGATAAAACTCCTAGCAAATCTAGATCGATGAACAAATTTTTTAACGCGATAGATTCGGCACTGTCAAAATTGAATTGGAAACTACTGATGTGAATGCATGTGTTGATTCATTTCATTCTGCTTTGAATAAAGTTATTGATAAGTATGTACCTCATAGATATGTTAAGTGTAATAAATTCCCTTCGTGGTTTGGTAAAGAAACTATTAAATGCATTAACAAAAAATTCAAAGAACGTTTCCTGTATGAACATTTTTGTATTTTGCGTAGACAAGGTAAAGTCTTAATTGAAAGAGATCATAAAAACATATTGCTTCTGTAGAGCTCTTTTTGTCTTATGTGGCCGAGTTGAGAGATAGCTAGAGCATGCCTCAATCCATGTGTCGTGGTGGAAAAATCTTTTGAAAATAGTTCGGCTATATCTAATGCTTTTTCTTAATCAGTTCAATGGTATCACCAACCATTATAATAAAATCTTGGATTTGATTTTGTCGAATTCTACTGATGTGTCTTCTGTTCGATGTTGTACGCCTTTCGTTCCAGAATACCGGCACCATCCCGCCTTAGAAGTGTATGCAAAGTTTTCTTTGGATAAAACTCCTAGCAAATCTAGATCGATGAACAAATTTTTTAACGCGATAGATTCGGCACTGTCAAGTTTGAATTGGAAACTACTGATGTGAATGCATGTGTTGATTAATTTCATTCTGTTTTGAATACAGTTATTGATAAGTATGTACCTCATTGATCTGTTAAGTGTAATGAATTCCCTTTGTGGTTTGGTAAAGACACTATTGAATGCATTCACGATAAATTTAACTTACATCAAAGATTTAAAAATTCAAAGACTGTTTTCTGTATGAAAATTTTTGTATTTTGCGTAGACAAGGTAAAGTCTTAATTGAAAGAGATCATAAAAAACATATTGCTTCTGTAGAGGCCGGAATTGCGAAAAATCCCAAGCTCTTTTTGTCTTATCTACCCGAGTTGAGAGATAGCCGGAGCATGCCTCAATCCTTGTGTCGTGGTGGAAAAATCTTAGAAAATTGTTCGGCTGTATCTAATGCTTTTTCTGAGTACTTTTCTAGTGTTTATGAAGATTCGCATAAACATGTTCTTTACCAAACTAGTAACCAAATTCTTCATCGATTACATTTAACACGATAGTTCTGAAGGATGTCAAAGCTAAAATCGAGAGACTGAATGTCATGAAGGGTTCAGGTCCGGACTCCATCCCACCAATTGTTATAAAATCTTGTTCCGCTAGTTTGGCGACTCCACTTCAAATCATTTTCAACAAATCTTAAGTACAAAATGTCTTTCGAGATAAGTGAAAGACGGCAAAGATCGTACCTATTTTCAAAAGTGGTAGGAAAAATTAAGTAAATAATTACCGACCTGTCTCTATTCTAAGTTATATCGGTAAAATTTATTGAAAAAAACATTATTGAACAACTTTTTCAACTCATCGGCAGTGGTAGTGCATTTCAAATCTTTAAATGTTGGTTCCCTGATGATAGCATTTATTACTCTCCAAGTCGTCCTCTGTGGATTAGCTGAGCTCTTTATCTTCTCTAAATGTGTTCTTAGAATTTCGCCTATTGCATTTTTGTACTGCTTTCTGAACATCCTATAAATATCTCTAGAAGTTTCGTCTTTATTCACTCTGTGAATGGCGTCGACTGCCTCTACACCATTCTTGAGTTGTTCCAAATCAGAATTTTCCGCAACTTTAATTTTAACTTTTCTAACCTCTTTTTTCTTTTTCAGGGGAAAGCTGTCGGAAAAACATTTCATTATAATTCTGTGAAAGTCCTAGGCGTAGTATTTGATATTATCCCAATTCTCTTATTCAAGGTCTCTATGAAGGTATTGGTATTTTTTTATTCAGATCTCTGTAATATAAGATGTCGTTTTTTCAGATAAGTTCGACCTATATGGTTCGACAAAAGCATTTCGTAGTAGGCATAAACTAAATATAAATGATAGAGCCATAAAAATTATATTTAGTGTATCTAACGATGTCCACTTAGTTGAAATTTTAAATAATGTATTGCTGAAGTGACGTACAGTGTTTTTAATCTGATAAAATGCCAAAAATTCTAGTCTATAACTAAGTTTATCTTTGTTTCTGATAATTTGATGATCTTAACTTAGTAGTCGTATACACTTGATAAAGACACAGGGTATCCGATTACGTCCTAGTAAAAGTCAAATGATTCAGTAGATATTACAAATTCTGTATCTCATGTATCACCAATAAGTCTTAAAATATAACTATAAATGACTATTCGAATAAATTGAAATGTAAAAAATCAATGCTATTAGAACCTACATACGGCACGTCCATGTTCCACCCTTTTCCAACCGCCCAACTTCTCACCCCTTTCCCAATCAAAACTTCAAATCGCGGTCTACTTCAGAGTTATGTGTTTTGAAATTTCTTAATTCGCGAGGTGTTCTCCCTGCTTAGCCCCGGAATAATTAAAAAACTTTCTGGCAATGCCTACTCTTAACCCCGCGGCTCAAATATATATCTCTGCCGGGAAAATATCAAGTTATATTCCTCATTCTGGGGATAAAACGAATTTCTGCATTCAGTGTGAGACGAGGAGTCGGTTTCATAATTTTCTTTTAATTTCAGACGCAAGATTCGGCACAAATTCCAATCTGGAAGGATTAGAAGTTTTGAGAGGCTATGAGGGGATGATGTGAAGAAAGACAGATAAGATTTCAGCCCTAATGTTCTGCATTTCAGATGAAAAGTAATGCTCAAGCAAGGAATCATTCAAGAAACTTCTTCTTACATTCGTCATTATTAAAAATTAATTAAAACCTTGCAATCAGTTACTAAAAATTAACTTTGGAGAAAAGTACAATTGATCTTCATAGGTAGTTTGATCCGCTCAATATTTTGATGAAATTTCATAACACAAGAAAGTGTTAGGTACCCGAAATCACCCGTTGTAGATATTTTGTTTTCTAATTCTAACGTCTGTCATTATTTATATGTTGTATTCATTCAAGGCTACTTTGGCCCTCTGTTGACACTCATTCCTGAATGTCCACGGTTGTTCCTTTACCGAGGCTTAGAATCCCATTTATGACGTCTTATTAGTTTAGCTCCTCTAAGGTTTCTTTTCCCTAAATTTTTCCGCCTTCTTCAGTCTAGTGCTTCGCATTTGTTCTCAATGTGATAGGCTGTCTCTTTCTCTTCGTTTCATAACCGACATATTGTTTCTTCACGATAAATGCCTCTTGTATGTCGATGTTTTCTTAGCCGCCTATGTCCAGTTATTAGGCCTATTATGGCGCTTAGTTTGTTCTGCTCACTCTAATAAGAACCCACCTGTCAGCTTGTAGTTTTAATATCCAGGTGCAGATCATGTGCTGTACCTCAGAGTTAGTTTTACTGATAACAAATTCCTGATCAATAACCTTAGTAGCTTCCTTCGCAGAGGCTAGTACTTGCCGGCATGATTACCGGCAAGTACTAGCACCCTAACTAACCATCTAAGGTAGTAACTGAAGTGATTCCCATTTGAGCTTTGACCGGGTTCCTCCCCAATCGAGGCTTTAACTGCCGCCTGTCTGCGAGAGAATGTTTATTCGCCTATTCTTATATCGTCTTTTGAGGTTCTCACAAACACAGGTTGTTATGGCATATACTTCAGCCTGAAGAATGATTGCGTGCTGCCCTAATAAAATTGTCAGCCGCCATTTCGGGTTTTATGACTACACTCCAGCTTAAGTCCTGTTTCATACTCAGGATCTATCAGTATACTAGTTAATATCTTCACGGTTATCAGAGCCAATTGTTCCAGCCTATCATCGTTTCATGCTTCTTGGTATCTGTAAGTCTTATAGTCATCATGCCATATTATCATAATATTGGGTTTCTACTCAATTCTCTTATTCTGGTGTAGCATGTGTATCCTGTGTTCCAGCTTCCATTTATCTCCTGCCTGAATTCCGCTTTTCTAGCCTCACCCCTAATATGAATATCAAGAGGAGGTTGGTATCTATGCTTGCGGTTGACGTTGATCTGAGAGGGCATGTGATGCAGACGCAGGCTACTCTTTGAAGTTTGTTCAGCTTCTCTCTAATCCCCCTTCACATTACTTTGGGTACCATGTAAGAGTACAATGTACAATCATGACTCTTACCTCCACAGTGTGTAATCCATATACATTTTTTGGATTCAGTCCCCATTTATAGCTGAAGGTCCGTTAACTAGCCATATGGGAGTATTTATCCTTATCTTAGACTTGATTAATGTGGTCTTGTAGACTTTTACGCTGGATTACCCCCAGAACTTTGGCCTCATAATTGAATTTCCCTCTTTTTCTGGAAAAGAGTGGCATCATTATGCCTTCAGTCTTTTTCTTTAATGCATACGGTGCTAGTTTGACTTTGTTTTATAACTGTTAGCTCTATTTGGTCGCATCAGTCCTCTACAATTGTCAGAGCTTCTATGAGCTCAAATACTCCGTTAAACTACTCACTACCATGATTATGTCAACGGCATAAATCTGAGAATAGAAGCCCTTGTTGTTTAGTGTACTTAGGAGATCTTTCACTGCCAGGTTCCATACTTTTGGAGAGAGAACTTCTCCCTATGAACATCCTCTGTTGATGTGGAATCTCCCAGTTACACCGAACAGCTTGACTGAAGTTTATCTGTTTATCAACATGTTGTCTATCTATCTGCAAAGGGTGTCCTCAATATCATTTACTACTTCAACGTTTGATGCTCCTGATGTGTTATTAAAAGCTCCCACTATGTCTAGAAAATCTGTCATAGCAATTTATTCATTCTGCGTAGATGATTCCAATTTACCCATAGAGTGATGGAGTGCTGATTCGCATGGTTTTTCTGAAAAATGGCGTGCTAGTTGACCCGTAGAGGTTTTTCTGTGAAAATCGTTCCCCATTATTACCTATCAATCATTTTTTGAGTCATGCTTATATTGGACAAAGTTAGACTGATAGATCCATATCCCTTTGCCTGAGCGTAAGAGCTCTTGCTAGGCTTTGGTTCAAAAACAACATCTGCTTGCTTCCACCTACATGCTTATCTTGCCTGGTAGAGTTTTCACCAGTCATTATAATTATAAGAAATTCGTATCAAAATATTGACTTGTTTATACTATTCGTGTAGTAAGTGTGGGGTTGCTGATTCCCAATCGGGCGCCGCCCCAGGTGGCGGATCGGAGAATGCCTCCCAGATATGGATGGAACCGAGGAAATTAAATACTCGGGGCGGACCAAAATCAGCATCGAAGCGTCGGATCCAGATTGGGCGGCTGCTAATAGCGACTGTTCTCCATGTAAGAGCGGCTGAAACCACAGTCAGGAAAGCAAGGGTAAACTACCTAACTTATTGTTTCCCAGGTTATCACAACAGACTTTACAACAGGAAATATGGCCCTCATTCCTGGGTACCCCTTATGTGGGGAGAGGATGCGAAGAATTCCTCGGAGGAAAAATACTTGCAGAATGGGAGTGGTAAAAGAGATGAATATTGGTACGTGGAAAGGCATCTAATGTTATTAAGAAGATGAAGAGATTGGACATAGATATATTGGGATGCAGGGAGGTGCGATGGCTCAACTCTGGGTAAACTACAATGCAGGATCATCATGTATATTTCTCTGGGGATGACACTTCCAGAAACCGTAATGGGGTCGCTATAATCATCAGAAAGAAAGTCAACAACTGCGTCGTTGCATTCATTCCTATATAAGACAGAGTTTCAATGATGAAAATCAATACAACACAAATTACTACATATATAATAATATGCTATGCACCAACAACCGAAAACACAGACGATGACTTAGAGCATTTTTATGACCAACTGAAAAAAGCCCTAAAACATACCAGAATGGAAGAAGTGAATATAGTTCTTGGCGAATTCAACGAATTGGGATGGAGTAGTCGGAGAAATACCAGAGGAGATGGGTTCGTTGAATTCTGTTCTGAAGAAGAGTATGTTGTTATGAACACATTTTTTGAATTACCACCTAGACTTCATACGTGGAGATCCCCAGCCGATAGCCCAGGAAGAATTGTTAGGAGATTGACTCCTTCATCATCAACGGAAGATTCAAAAATTTTATAAGATCTGTCAGGACATACCCAGGGGCGGACAAACATTCTGACCATATGCTTGCGGATAAGATTCCGTTTGAAGAAGATAAAAAATTCAATAGGCAAAAAATGAATGGATATGCAAGAACTGAAGAATAATAACATAAAAGAAAAAATCAGAGAAGATCTTAATGCTAAATTAAGTGAAATATCCTCGAGAGTTCCTCCTGAGCTTGACATTGAGCAAACATGGAATGAAATGAAAAATACAACGGTTAAATTTACAGAAGGGGAGTTGCTATTAGGAAGAAGGAAAAAACAAGAGTGGATGACAACAGACATTTTAGATCGTATGGGGGGTATATAAGAATATAGATCACAGAAAGTACAGAGAAACACATCAGATGGTACTGAGGAAGATCAAAGAGGCAAAAGAAGTGTGATTCGGGGAGAAATGTCGCGACATCGACGAACTAGAAAAGAAGCATGATACTTTCAATCTCAACAAGAAAATCAGGAATACATCAGGAATGGGAAAAACACGCAGCATCAATCTTCTACAAGACATAGACAATAACTTTATTTACGACAAAAAGGTAGAATGGCACATGGAGAAAATTATCGGCAGTGGAGATGTAATGGGGGAAGTAGCACAAGGAGCAAGTGGACCAGACGTAAAGTAGAATGAAGTTCTTGCTGCAATCAAGAGGATGAAGAATAACAAGTCGCCTGGTCCTGATGGTATTCACGGAGAGCTGTTGAAGCTTCTGGATCACGAAAAAGTTCGGCTGCTCACGCGATTGTACAACCAGATTTAGGACCCTGGGCAGTTCCCCAGGAGTGACTGTTGGCAACTTTCATACCAATCTCAACGAAGAGGAATGCAAAGAGATGTGAAGAGCATCGAGTTAACGGTCTAATGAGCCACGCCTTGAAAGTTCTCTTGAATATCATACACACACAAATCTACAGAAAAATTGATGCGAACATATTGGAGACACAATTTAGATTCAGCAGTGGTCTAGGCACAAGAGATGCGCTGTTTGCTGTACAGGTTCTGATTCAGAGAGCGAGAGATATTAAGTGTGATGTGCACATGTGATTTATTGATTATAAAACCGCCTTCGCCATAATACACCATCCAGGATTTCTTGAAACTCTCGAAATAACAGATATTGATGATAAAGATCTGTGACTCATTATAAATCTGTATGCGAATTTTCTGTGAGAAGGGGAGTCTGGCAGTGCTGTATTCTTCCTCCCATTCTCTTTAACGCCTACGCAGAAAGACTTCAGGAAGCTCTGCAGAATGTGCAGGATGTTGTCAACATCAACTGCGAAATAATAAAGAACCTCAGATTCACACTCGACGCCATTCTCATTGCTGACAATACAGAAGGATTACAGAACCTAATAGATCGTGTGGTGGATGTGAAAATGGCGCTGAACTGCAAGAAGACCCATACCCTCACAGTCAGAAGAGAGAATTACTCTCAAGAGGTAAAGATCCGAATACAGAAGGCCAGAAGAGCCTTCAATCGTCTGAAATTTTTACTGTGTAGCAAGACGCTTAGTCTGAAATTGTGAACACGGGAGCTTAGATGCTATGTATTTTCCACACTTCTGTACGGCACTGAGACATTGACTGATACTTCTTGTACAAAACTACAAGTTTTTGAGATGTGGTGCTATCTAATAGTGAGCCCACATCGTGGATTCATTACGTTACGAATAACATAGTCTTAGAGAGAATGCTGAAAGAATTACGAACTAGAAAAGACATGTTATTAGGAACAAAATTATCGCCTAATCCAGCTGATTCTAGAAAGAAAAATTGAGACTGGAAGGAGTTCATGCCGGAGTAGAATTTTATCGCTACAAAACGTAAGATAATGAACCGGGATGTCATCAACAGCCTTATTCAGATCTGCTGTAAACAAAATGAAATTAGCCAATGTGATCGCTAACATTCACAGACGATAAGCACGAGAAGAAGAAGAAGTATTAAGTAGCAGTTTTCACCAAAAAATTAGGTTTATTTAAATACTTCACTATTCAATATTTTCAACACTTACGAAATAATCATGTAGGCGTCAAATACATATGAAATAAATCAATAAATAATCAATGTCAACCTTGAAATAATTTAGTAAAATCCGATACCTCAAAGATATTTGATATACTGTCAATCGATATCGCTGTCGTTCATCTGTCCAAATGAAACTGATGGGCTAAGATCGGTGTCGAGGAAGCTGTGTTTGTTGATTGTTTAAACAGGAAATTTATCACATGGGACGATTGAACCCTCTTGAAGTACTACCACCAAAATGAGTATTATTCACGCTACTCTCGTTTATAGTCGTACAGTTATCTAATAACTGTAAATCTAATCTATAGTATTGAGGGCTATGGTATTTATAAAACATTTCCCTAAAGATTGAAAAACTTGATTACGCAGAATCAGTTGAAATTTTCAATTAATTTTCCAATGTCAACTTGACAATGACAAAATGCACGACCAGACTGAATTATTTAAATTTCAGATTTTTAATTAAAAAAATAACTAATCAGCGACTCAACTGACGTCAGACCTTCACTAATGAATGATGAGAATACAATGTTGCCAGATCTCACTTATGTGGTTTCGTCACGTCTCAAAATATACAGCATATCCCTTGTAATAATATCTAATACTGAGCGAAGTGGTAATATCAGAAATGAAATTAAAGAAAAATAAATCAAACTGCATAAAAGGCAGAGAATTGAAGGATTAAAAATTACGTCATTTAATTGCAACGAAATCAAGAGGTTATAGGGGAATAATGATAAGAGAGAGTTTCCAACACCAAACAGAAGTAAATACTAAGTGACTCGTGAAAAATTGGTTGAAGCAAAGATAAATCAAGAAGAAGATGAGATTGAGGCAGGACATAGATACAACAGATTTCCCTCAAATACTCCAGATACGTCTGTCCCTTTAATTCCTTTTATGCAAGCAAAAACATTTGTAACGTGCTAAAATCACCACACAACAATTTGAATCAAAACACCTGATTCCAGTCAACCCTCCGTCTATGTCACGCCACTGGCTAACAGTCTGATGCGCATAATCAGGCTAACAGATGGTATGCTTACCGGCTTCTGAATTTTCCCCAAACTTTTTTCTGCCGCAGGCCTTCAAGCTAATTAATTCTTGAAAATACTCTCTAATTGTATTTGAAATAATTAAAATATATCAAAATTCTCAAGTGAAAATTAGAGATATATCTTTGTTTTAAATACCTATATCAAAAATATAGGTCCTAGAGACCGTAGGTGGAGAGTCGTAGATGGAAAATCGTAGGTGGAGCTCAGAGGTTGAGATATAATTTATATGCTTGAAGCCCTGAAATTTAGATGAGTTCGAGCTGAGGAGTTCCAAAGCTGAAATAGATGCAGCAGTGAAATACAAGAACGTTTTGGAATTTGATTGGGGATTACAACACGTAGACAATCTCAACTCATTTATTTCACCAAGATAAATCATATTGACTGTATATATATATATATATATATATATATATATATATATATATATATATATATATATATATATATATATATATATATATATATATATATATAATAAGACTCATTGCTCATTTTTCTCTGGGCTTAACCAGTAAAATTCATTTTTTATACATAAAGTATCTGTGGATGTTGAGTATGATGTTCAAGTATCCAATGTGGATTTTTTTAATACATCAAATTTTGACGTCAACTTTCGGAGTGATCGTTGCTATATCAGAATATTGAATTATGAAGGGCGATCCACAATCCTATTGTGAATCGGAAAATTCCACACTCGGACCTGAGCCATCTCCATTTTTCAAATTTCAGATACTTCATCACCGACCTCTGACTGATATCGTGGTTCACAGATAGTTCCCAGATTACGAGATGTGCATAAAACAGAGAGATAAGTTAAAAGGGTGATAGCAAAAGAGGAAAAGAGTTAACCTTCTAGAAAATAATTCTATATTTTAGGAAACAACTAATAATTTGAAAAGAAGAGATGAAGTAAGAAATAGCAAAGTCATATTCGAAAAAAATGGAGAAAGTAAGAATCAACTACTAACATTAAGTGTAACAAGCTTAACTTCGGACTCAAAACATATCAAGCTTTTTCTCCTGAATCAAAACAGTGAAATATAAAGAATTGCACCCACATCTTTTGAACAGGTCTGTATATTTTCATATTCACTATTTTTTGTAAGCAAAGCAAAGTGAATAAAAATCATACTTACATGAACATCGCGAAACGTCTTATAGTAGAACAGAATGAGTTTGCTTGCCGATAGTCTTACGTAAAGATAAGAGTGGGCGCAGTTAGGAGGGGCTAACACAACTAATTAACAGGTAACTTGGTGTCAACGTGACAGACGGAGCTGTACTAATTATTTATCGGTTATTTACCACCTATTGGGTACGTCAATCAAAATATATGGGTTTTGCCAACTCGTTCGACGTTATGAAAGAATTGTAGGATGTATTCCTGAAGAGGAAAATGTAATGGTTCTAAGAAAGTGAAGAATGGTGATTGGATACTTTCGAAGATTCTTATTTCTAAACGTCTCATGTGGTAGAGAAGGATCTGAACCATTTGCCAATATTATGAAAGATACATTTTGATCTGAAAACCATTATAAAGTTTTCAGTTTATTTCTATGATTCATTATTGTCGCTTATTTTGCTTTGACGTCCAGAACAAAATTTCTTTCAATCAATACATCGATTCCGGTGAATATTTTCTGTACAGTGATTTCCAATGAAAATTTGGTATCCCTTCTAATTTCAATGATTGACGTCTCCTTTCACAGTGAACGTTGCAGCATCAGAATATGCAATTTTGAAGGGCAACGCCCTATTATGTTGTTTCTGAGGGCAACGTATTTTTTGATGCTATTGTACATACTGGGTGTTTGAAAATCACTTGTCAAGTCTACTAAACAAATACGAATACCTATTGTTTTCACTTTATTAAATGGCAATTTTGATGCTTTATTTATTATATGGTATTTCATTTTCAACGAAAGAGAAATTAAATATATTTCATACTTTCCACAATTTTATTATCACATACTTATACATGATGTTATATAAAAGAATGCCAAAACTTGAGGGGTAAATCTACGTGCAGTTCTAACAACATAGGGCCGCAAAAGCTTCGTCACGGAGCTACAGGGTGTTGAAATTTCCGGAAAAAATTGGTTTTTTCTTCAAAACTCCTGTAGTTTTTGAGATATTCCGCCGAAATTTGGAATGGAAGCTATTTTTTATAGCCTCCATCATAACACGTCCTGAATTTCAACTAGAATCTACAAGGTGTTTCCTTTTCCGGAGCCAGGTCTTTTTTTGCCCTCTCGAACTTTTTTGTAGTACGCCACTGATCAGAGTACAATCAATTTTCGTCATCTTCGTTCAATTTCAAAACATTCTGGACAATTGTAATTTTTTTTGTTTCTCGAGCAAAAACTTTTCAAACCATTGTATGCATTCGCTGAATTGAAAGCACTTCTAATTAAAAAAATGACTACTAGGCTTTGATTTTTTTCATTTATTTAGTTATTTTGACAGTTGCTAAAGCTGAACTAGTGTCTACTCGAATTATTTATTAAATTAACGATTAGTTTTAGAACTTTTGAAGTTATTGTATTGATTTGAATCTTCATGTGACTACAAGAAAAATTGGAAATCAGTTGAATATTTCACATGTTCTAGTTTGGAGGATTCTCCACGACTTTTTATTGTACCCGTTCTATATTCAACGCGTCCAAACTCTACTTGCTCGAGATTTTTCTTCAAGACAAGAATTTCTGCCGATGGTTCTTAGATAAAATTAGAGAAAACGCTCATTTTGATAGTGAATTAATGTTCACAGACGAAGCTTACTTTTTGAGAACTGCTATCACAAATTTTCACAATAATCATTATTGGGCTGAGAAAAACTCCCAATTGATTGAAGAATCTCATCATCAAGAACAATTCTCGCTAAATGTCTGGGTCGGAATAATTGGAAATTATTTGATTGGGCCATTTTTTTTGCCTAACAGACTAAACGGTCCCGCTTATCGGCAATTTCTTGAGAAGGAGTTACCTTTATTGTTCGAGGATGTGCCACTTTTGGTGAGAGCATGATGTGGTTCATGAATGATGGGGCACCAGCACATTTAAGCGCAGAAGCTAAGGAATTCTTGAACAATACATTCAACAACCGATGAATAGGTCCGGGTAGGCCATAACCATGGCCTCCTAGGGCCTCAGACTTGAATAGTTTAGACCTTTTCTTATGGGGATATCTCAAAAGTTTAGTTTATACCACTTCAGTGAATACTGAAGAAGAATTGAGAAATCGAATAATAACCTCTTGTAACACGATGAGAAATACCCCAGGAATATTTCAAAGAGTGCGTGATAATACGCGAAGAAGGACAGAGGCCAGTATTCTTGCAGGTGGAGGACACTTCAAGCAATTCATTTAGTTTTTAATTATTGTTTTCTTTTTTGTGTTGATATTCTATAAGTACGAGTTGAGTCTCAGAAGACGAGCTATCAGAATAAAAGCAAATTTTGGGCATACCTATCGAGTATTTCTCTTATTTTCCTTTCATTTAGCGATTAACATAACATACAATTCAAATAATTCAAATTCAATAATTTTTCACACGAGAACGGTTTGAGATACCAAAAATTAGTGTAAAAACAGTTTCTGAATTGAACTAAGATGACGAAAGTTGATTGTACGCTGATGCAGTGGCGTACTGCAAAAAAGTGTGAAAGGGCAAAATGAGACATGGCCTGGGAAAAGAAAACACTTTGTGAATTTCAGTAAAATCTAGGACGTGTAATGATGGAGTCTGTATCTGTGTTGTATTCCAAATGTGGGCTGCATATTTCTAAAACCGCAGGAGTTTTGAAGAAAAAAACAATTTTTTCCGGAAATTTCTACACCCTGTAGCTCCGTAACGAAGCTTCCGCGGACCTATGTGTATATGAATTTTTTTCCCCTTAAAATTGCACGTAGACTTACCTCTTCAAGTTGAGACATACTATTATGTAACACCCTGTATAGTCGTCGAATTTTCAGTCAAAAGATCTTTTTTTCTCAATAGTCCTCGGACAATTTTTCAATTTCGTTATCAAAAACTCTTTTTTATATTCTTTCAGTAGTTTTTTGCGTACATTTTATACCTCCATGATTATGTGCACTCGACTTAGGACCATTTTCTGAGCAAAATATACAATTTTGGAATTTTTTGTCATAAAATCTCATTTTTTCAATTTTCTTTATCGTTATGCGATGGTCCTTCCACACTTTTTCTAATTTAGCTAGAGATAACTTTGCTATTGCTAATCGGCGTTTTATTTATCCTTCACAGTATCCGTTGTTGGTTATTCTATCTCCAAGGTATATTGTTTCGGTTGTTAGTTCAATATCATTCATGAGTTTTCTGAAAGTGAGTTTGCTATATCAACCACCATCAGCGTGCACTTGGAGCGGTTGAGAAGTAATCCAGTCTCCTCACTAACTTTTTCGATTCGTTTCAACAGATCGGCCATTTCTTCCTCTGAGGATGCAAAAAGAGTTGTGTCATCGGCATAACGTAAGTTTGATATTTCATTTCCCGCTACAGAGACACCTCCATTCCAACCTTCTGTCGCCTTCCTTATTATCCATTCCCCATGTATGATGAATAAAATGGGTGACAGGACGCACCTTGTCTTACACCTGTAAACGAATACGAAACCACGTCGATCACAAAAGCGTTAGATGCTTTGGCGTGCCCATCTCTTCTGGAACCTGCCACAGATTATTCCAGACAACTTTATTGAAGGCCTTGATGTAGTCCAAGAAAAGTATCAGCAAAGGAATATTGTATTCGTAGCATTTCTTCATAAGTTGTCTGATATTTATGAGTTGCTCTCTTGTGCCGCGTCCTGGAATGGTACCTGTTTGTTAATGCGGAATTTGGTGATGTAGGTAGGGTTTCAACCTCTCTGCAATATCAGCAGCTTAACTTTGCTGATAAGCGGAATCAGAGCGATGGTTCTATAGTTTTCACATTGGTCTCTCGGTCCCTTTTTATGTAGCGAAATATATAGTGATTCTGTCCATTCAATTGGCCAAATCCCCGTTTTCCAGATTTTTGTGCAAATGTGGTGTTATATTTTTATTCCAGCATCTCTTGTCGCCTTCAGCATTTAAGTAACTTGCCCGTTTCTAGCTTTGTGTTGAATAGACGCTTCGAGTTAAAATTTGCTTCGTTGTCAGATAAATCATTTCAAACTCATTAAAGCTCATTAAATTTCCAGCAACATCATTTTTGTATGAAACTTTTTGCACCAGTAATCTGAATTTTCCAAACCCTTCCGAATAATCAAAATAAGGAACTTTTTCCATTCTGCGATCGTTATTGGAACCCATTTTGAAATTTTGCTGCACTGTGTCATTCTTATTCTCCTAATATATTGAGCAGCATTAGGTTCTCCAACCATAATAAATAAAACATTATGGTTTACAAATGTCATGAACACAACATATTTGAAGGATTAATATCATTAACCAAAAGCGGCATTTTAATGATTGTATTGTGATTAAAATCAAACTTACTTTGATTGTTTTCAGTTACATCATCTCAATGGATAGATGAAGGTTCATTATTGGCATCAGTATTTGCAGACTTATCATCATTTTCCGACAAACTATCATTATCGTCGGAGTATTCGTCTTCAGACCATATTTCATCATTTGAATCGTCATTACCTTCACCTACATCACTTTCAATGTCAGATATATTTTCAACAAGTTATCTTAACTCCTTTTAATTAGTTTTTTATATTTTAGACAATTCATACTTGTTCATGTAGGAGTAAAACAATAAGCACCCACAAAATGTTTAGTATGGTGGCTGCACAAGAATCAACATAATACTCTAGTCTACTAAGAAGTACCACGGTCGGGGCGCCGGCCGTCCGTGTGGCACTCAAATTGTTAATCGTCTGTTTTAGAATAAGTATGAGAGTCGCACCATTCCGGAGTGTTGGAAGGTTATGAGAGTACAACCGATTCCAAAGAAAGTGAAGAAATTATCGTCAAATCGCATTGTTTCCCATTATTTCGAAAATCATGGAAAGATTGATGAGCTCATAAAATATCTCAAGTAACAAGGTTTCATCAGTGATCGAAAATACAGTTTCCGTAGACAACGATCAACTGGTGATCGCTTAGCATTCTTTACGCATTTGTGGACATCAACTTTCGAAAAGCACGGCGAATCGCATATGGACTTTTCGAGTAATTGCAAGGTTGCATCAGTAGCTTTCTTTTCAGTGGATCGATCCAGGTGGTAGTTGATGGTGTAACAAGTGAATTTTTTCCGGTTAATGCAGGAGTACCTCAGGGCTCCATACTCTATCCAACTGTTTTTCTGCTGCAGAACAATGATCTGTTTCACGACACAGCTGGTCGTTAATTATTTGCGGGTTACTATTATGAAGTGATCTGAAGATTTCAACTAAATTCAGGAAGTTCAATTTCTTGTTTTTAGGAGCAATGTGTAAAATTTCTAAACTGTCTATACTATGAAATGAAATGAGTGTCTATTTTCGATACTATGATTGGCGATAGTTTATTCTTTGTAAAAGAGGTTAGGTGTTCTTTATATCTAATCTTGTACGATCGACCAGTCTGACTTATGTAAAATTCATTACAATCTGGACACGTGAACTTATAAACTTATTCGTCCAAATTTTGGGTTGGATCTTTTGCATTGAATAACAGAGAAGACAATTTATGTTGAACCGAAATGCTATTTTATATGTTGACTTTGAAAGAATGTTAGCAACATTTTCACTCACATGCCCATTAGTATTCTACTGGAATATATGTGTTAGGGTTATCTACGTTTACGATTTAATTTAATATATTTGACTGCAATGTTTGATCTTTTTCGTTGCATTGTCTTGTCTAGACTTCAAGATTCAAACCATTATTAAATATATATATATATATATATATATATATATATATATATATATATATATATATATATATACAGCGATATCCACTGGGACCTTCCGTTGAAAACTTTTCAAGTTCCAATTACAATATCAAGCTGAAATTTTGTACGCGGCCATAACTATGATTTCCAATTGAATTGAAATTTTTCAAAGTGATACCATTTCCGGTTACACCGGAAGTTAGTCATCACTTTGTTATTTCAAATGACAATCAACCTTTTTATTATACATCTAGAACCGACATTTCAGCAAGACATAAAATATCCAAGTTGTTAGCATTTATCTGACTTTTGACAGATTTATTTATTTTTTATCCACCCAAGTAAAAAAAAACGTAGATCTTTTGCACTACAGACACAATTTTTACTTGGGTGATAGAAGAAGGATCAAATTCGAATGAACGAAGTGACAAGTAGATTAATTTTAGGTACCTGTCAGGTGAGCGTAGCCAGCTCAGCTACTCTCAAATATTTCAAAGCATTCTCTGTTAGTTCTTGCAAAATCATCAAAATTCAATATATTCCCAAATTACTTCGGAACTATAAGAGATGGGTATAGTACATGCTGATACAATTCCATCTGAAATTTGACGCTTCATCTGATAGCGATATAAAAATCGGCACGTGCCATTTGAAAAAATTGAGTTATTGCTGTTTGAAAAAGGCCAAATTGAAAAAATCATACAAAACAACGCAATAAACATTTGACATGTGTAGATTGCTCGAAAAATTCCTTGATCCTTCTTCTATCCACTAAGCAAAAATTGTGTCTGTAGTAAAAAGATCTACGAGCTACAGTTTTTTAAATGTTCCTCAAAAATCGAGTTAATAACAAAAATAATTAAATCTGTCAAAAGTTTTGACAGATAAGTGCCAACAACTTGGGTATTTTATGCCTTGCTGAAATGTCGGTTCTAGATGTATAATAAAAAAGGTTGATTGTCATTTGAAATAACAAAGTGATGACCCACTTCCGGTAAAACCGGAAATGATATCACTTTGAAAACATTTCACTCCAATTGGAAATAGCAATATATATATATTGAAACCATCAGGTTTCAATTTCAAACTGTAGGTTTTCGGATGACAGGGACAACGAGAAAGCTCGGTCTATCATTGAATTGTATGCGGACATTTTATGCGAATGAGGGTGATTAGAGTCTATTGGTATACATATATCTGTGCAACTGGGTTTTCTATATATATTGAACCTGATTCTATTGTTTGAATGTGCTATTGATAGATCTAAGAATGATATTTGCTTATTAGTTCCTTTTTCGACTTAAAATTTCATCTTGGGATGGATACCATTTATGAGGCTAAGAAGTTGGCGTTTCCAGATTGTGATAATTTTTACATAGGTCAGACTGGTCGATCTTGCAAGGTTAGATATAAAGGATACCTAACCTCTTTCACAAAGAATATACCAGATTCAACTATCACCAATCATTGTATCAAAGATAGACACTCATTGCCTAGTATAGACAGTTTAGAAATTTTACACGTTGCTCGAAAAACAAGAAATTGAACTTCCTGGAATCAATTGAAATCTTCATAATAATAACCCACAAACAATTGAGGGGGGTATTCTGGTCTAGAGCTCTACTTTTTGGGCATTTTTCTGATTAGAGTAAAAAAAGATTTTTCAATTTTTTAGACCAGAATACCCTCTTAACGACCAGCATGATCTATGTAAATCCCAAATCAATGATATTTTTAAATAGTACCACCCCTTACTACCTGCTGGGATCTTTCCGTCTACCTCTTAATTCACAAATATGGTTAGTAATCGTATTTTGTTTTCTTATTCTGTCTGAACATGAATTTTGAACATTTGAAACTGCAGTAGCCGTGTAAATTTTATAATTTATTGGTAGTAAGGCATAAACAGCCTCGGTAGCTGCACGGTTAGTGCGCAAGCATATTGGAACTGCTAAGTCGAGGCTCCTGGTTTGAATCCGGGGTCAGGTTATGGATGTTGACCTTGAACAAAAAGTGCTGAATTTGAAAGTCGCCTAAAGAGGGCATAAACTTCCGACAACCAGATAACTTGTAATTCTTGTGGTGGCAGTTATCATTGCACGGTCTAGAGGAGTGGTTCCGAATCCACTATAAACTGTAGGTCCAGCTGTGTAAATGGGCTAAGTTCCCGAGCACATTGTTAAAAGATGCAAGCAAGCAAGCAAGCAAGTAGTAAAGCATAGTAAACTTAACCTTGTGTTTTTCTGAATCACGATTAACTACCAAGTAGTAACGGCTGAAACCATTCAATAAACAAAGTAACCTTTCGAAAATTAATCCAAGAACAAAAACAAAAAACGTGAAAAAATATTTAGTATGTATGTATATGGAAGTAGGACCTCGCGAATTGAAACTTTATTTTTAGGCCACGCAGAACAAAAGGATCTTTCCAATTAGGGGAAACAAAGGAAGCGGTTTCCTTCGGGACGTTTTATATAAAATATACGTCATCACGAGTAATATTAAGACAGGAAAACATATTATCTATACGACAACGCATTTGATTAAGGAGCCATTGTGGCTGACGTTAGAAGAAGTGTTCTTGTCAGGCTGCTGCGGAAAGATATTCGTAACAATAGCATAAAGAATAATCAACATTTCTGAATGTAGTTAACTAGACCTCTAAATGTATAAATGTGTGATTGGCGAAGGAATAATCCATTGAGATGTAGAAAACGAATCAATATTTATACACGATTTGTAGTCTGTGAACTAATATGAATACGAAAATTCTTTATTTATGGGAATGAATGAAATAGAGAGTTTAATGGAAGAGGTCGTTACTTGATGAAAATTGATATCTATTCTTATTGAGTAAATTCGAAACTGTATTTATTTTATGGAAATTCATTTTCAACGTAGATGAAGTAAAATTTATTTTATACTTTCCACAATTTTATTTTCACAAACACGATCGGATTCGAACGTCAAGTCATTTTCAAGTGATCAACTACAGGAGACGAACTTAACTAAATACTAGCCTAATTACAAATTAAGTAGTGGAGTGGTATCAATATATAGCGGGCTATTAAGGGTGATTTCACTTGGACTTTTACAAAGTTTATTGATTTCCAAACATTCCAACAGATTCATTTTCTTTTCTCTGTCGCAATTTTGAAGAATTTCAATATTTTCTAATGTTATTGAATGTTTTGTGCTTTTTATATGTTCACATATTGTAGAATTATTATCAGTGTGCAAGGGTTTTTTAAATCTGGTTTCGAAATTCCCACCAGTCTGCCCAACAGAAGCTCATTACGAACAATTTTGTACGTTCTTGATTTTTTGAATTTGTCTGTTTTTTGTTAAGCATTGGTTAATAATTTGCTCAAATTCAGACCACTTGAGACACAGATGATGATTTTAAATTAGTAAAAATAGTAAATGGAGAGAAGACCAGTTTAAGTGATTGAATGAGTCCATAGGATTATTTGAGTCTGCGAATATTTCTTTTCTGTATATGCTATAAATGAAATTGTTAGTCAATTTTGTTTTTGTCAGGCCTGAAGAATGCATTGAGTTGCAAGTGAGCCTATTAATATCCCATTTTTTATCCAACGCAAACTATACTGAACGCGTAATATATTAATCGTCTAATATACTTAACGCCTAATATACTGAACGCTCTCCCATATTTATCTCTATCATATTAACTTTATTGTTTTGAAAATGCTTATTCATTTGCCATCTTCTTCTTTGATGTGCTGTTTTTGGTCTCCCTGACGTTAGCAATCACTTCTGCAAAGGCATTCCGATCTTCCGCTTTTCTGAAGAGCTGTTCCGCACGTCGTATTCTCGTCCATTCTCGGATGTTCTTAAGCCAGGAAATATATGCTCTGCCGACTCCTCTACGTCCCTCTATCTTTCCTTTCATCATCAGCTGTAGTAGTTTGTACTTCCATGTAATATGTGTCCAAGATAGCTAATCTTCCTACATTCGATATTTGTTAACAGCTCACGGTCACATCATGCTCTTCTAAGGACTTCTGTGTTAGTTTTCCTAGCTGTTCACGGTATTCTGAGCATTCTTCTATGATCCCACATTTCAAAAGCCTCCAATTTATTCAATGTGTTAACCTTTAGAGTCCAAGCTTCTATTCCATTTAACAGTACCGACCAGACATAGCATCGAAGCATTTGTTGTCTTAGTTTAAGATTCAAATTGTCACTGCAGAACGGAGTTCTCATTTTAATAAAGTTGGTACGATCTGTCTCAATTCTGCACTTCATTTCTATGTCTGCATTTACCTCTTCTGTTATATAAGCTCCCAGATATTTACATTGTCTTACGCGCTCAATACGTTTGTCGTTCAGTTGTAATTCTGCGTCATTATGACTTTGTCTGCTGAATACCATAAATTTCGTCTCGTTGACATTTAAATTCATACCCATTTTCTGGCTGATGCTGTTGATCTTGTTCAGTAATTCTTGGAGGTCCTCTATATTTTCAGCTAGTAAAACTGTATCATCTGCATAGTTTATGGTATTCATTGGTGTTCCGTTAACTTTCACTCCCATTTCAGTTTTTTTATGGCTTCCTTGAAAATCTGGTCTGCATATAGATTGAAAAGTAAGGGTAAGAATACACACCTCTGGCAAACTTCTCGATTAATGTTCATTTCCTTCGAATGTCCATCTCCTATTTTAATATTGGCTTTTTGGTTCCAATATGAATTTTTTATTATTCTGATGTCTTTGGTGTCAGCTCCAGTTCTCCGTTGCATTTCAATGAGGTCTTGGTGTCGTACTCTGTCGAATGCTTTATCATAGTCGACAAAGCATGCGAATAAGGGGAAATACGTAACGCCGGACGTCACCTAACGTCGGCCACTCGAACTATCCCGATAAGTCGCCGCGCGTTTGCTTTAAAAGCGGGTAACAGGGCGCGGGGAACGTAACAATACACGATCGCGGGTCGTGGTTCGCCAGTGTCGCGCAACGCCTAGGTGGGACAGTTGATTGCTGCTTTTGGCGAGAATGCGTCACGTAAGATCAAAGTAAGTATAACTACAATGGTTTTTGGTTTATGCGATTTTGATAATTGTTATCATATTTCATAGTTAATACATATCCAAAATTTGTAATATCTTTTGTCGAATTCCATAGTAGTTTTTGTATATGACAATTAATTTATGGATTCTCTGTCCGCTAGTACCGGACACAAAAGCTTCCCTAATATCGGACAATAAAAAAACATCTTCTTCATGAAATATTATACCTTTTGTTCATTGTTATCTATTGTTTCAGGAAGACAAAGAGATATCGAAATAGAGAAGATGTAAAAGAAAGGAAAATAGGACCAAAGTAATTTACAAACTGCGATAGACAAAATTGCGTCCAAAGAAATGAGTTTGAGAGAAGCTTCATTGCGTTATAATATTTCAAGGAGCACCTTACATGATAAAATATCTACATTAAACCGTGGACAAGAAGTGTCTTTGCAACCAGAGTTAGGTAGATTTACTAATACCTT
The DNA here is from genome assembly GCA_013387265.2 of Cryptolaemus montrouzieri. Taxonomy (NCBI): domain Eukaryota; kingdom Metazoa; phylum Arthropoda; class Insecta; order Coleoptera; family Coccinellidae; genus Cryptolaemus; species Cryptolaemus montrouzieri. The sequence continues at coordinate 17,511,508 of JABFTP020000062.1, read as the reverse complement.
CACACCAGAATACGAACAACTCTTAGTGGAGCATGTAAAAGATTTATCTAATAGGTGTCTTCCGTTTACAAAACAGGAATGTTTGAAGTGGGCTTACGATTTGGCTGAAGCTTTGAAAATCCCTCATCGCTTTAATAGAGAGAAAGGAGCTGCTGGTAAACATTTTTACTACGATTTCATGCAGAGCCATCAGGACGTATCGCTGAGATCACCAGAGTCAACAAGCATGATGAGGCCTGTGGGGTTTAAAAAACCCCAAGTTGATCTCTTTTTCAATAACCTTGACAGAATGATGACAGAATTCAAATTTGCACCTTCGAAATTTTATAACTGTGACAAAACTGTAGTCAGCTGCGTACAAAAACACCAAAAGGTACTTGCTCCAAAGGCTGTTCGACAAGCATGAAAGCTCACTTCTGAGAGGGGCAAATATATTACAGTCTTATTTTGCATGAGTGCCAACGCCATTTCATTCCGATGAATAATCGGCCCATGATAAATGCTCCAGCCGGATGCGTGGATGAATAGTGATTATTTCCTTCAGTGACTACAATCCTTCAAGAAACACTCCGACAAAAGAGAGCCCTGTACTTTCTCTCTCTTCTGGATGGAAATTGTAGTCACAAGACATTAGCAGTCATTAATTTTGCCGAGAAAACGATATTCATTTGACAAACTCGCCACCACACACAAACTACAGCCACTAGACAGAACGTTTATGAAGCCACTTCAAGATGCCCATAACCAACGTTGCGATGCGTGGCTAAGAGCGAATGCTGGATCTCAAATAACTGACTACGATATTGCCAGTCTTGTCAATGAAGCATTTACAAAAGTAGCTCGTCTGGAAATTGCAGTCTCCGGCTTCAAATGCACAGGAATTCAGCCATTCAATAGGGATATATTTTCTGATCTGGATTATTTACCTGCCGAAATGACCAACATTTCGTTAGAAGACCCACGAACATCCTCAAACGCACTAGGAACTAGTAAAGAAGTTCCTGTTTCCTCCAGTGACTTAACGAAAGCTGGCAGCTCGTCGACGAACTGCGATATAGAGCAGTCCAATAATATGGACACACAAGGACCCTCAGATACTTCAAAACAATCTATATTCGAAAAAAATATCAACAGTCCCAAGCTATTGCCTAACCTTGATCAAGATGTAGTCCAGGTTATCTATAATTTGTCACCATTGCTACGAAGAAAACCATCGCTTGCTCGAAAAGAAAATGGGGAAAAGTGAAATTTCAACTTCATCAGCGTATAGAATTCTTATAGAGGAGAAAGAAAATGAAGAAAACGTTAACGAGAAAAAGAAAGCAGTGGGAAATAAATTTAGAACAGCAATGAAAGAGAAAGGGAAACAGACCAAAGGAGTAAAAGCCAAAGGGAATATTGAAAATAAAGCAAAGAAAAAGATATCGTTGGCTGAAACATCTGATACGAGAACTATTTGCGTAGTTTGCTTGGAGGATCATGATGAAGACTGGATACAGCGCTCCAGCTACCGTGGATCGGCACATGAAGCATGTTCAGATATCCCTGAACGTTCAGAATGCTACATTTGCGATTGATGTACGATGGGTTGAAGATGTCCGGTACTAAGGGTTTGAAGTAAAGTCCATCCGGTACTAGGTGCCATTTGCTGAGACTCATTTTTTTATTGTCAAAGTGTGATTTAAGATTGTTCTTATGTTTTATCAGAGTTATAAGTTTTGTAAATTTAATTTGATTTTATATTTTATTATTAAAATAATTTGATTATTAAATCTTAATTTGTCGAAACAGGTTTTTTTATTGTTTGAATACCTTAAGTGTCCGCCACTAGGGGACTTCCCCCTACATCTTTTCTCTGGTCGCGACTTTTCTGCAATACTATATTTATACCAAACAACGCCACGCGTATTCCGAAATCTAACCTTCAATTCGTGATTTTGTGAATCTTCATTGTATAATATCAAATGTTCACAATGCAACAGCATTTTCAAAACATCAATTATCTATAACAATAATCATCAAATATACATAGCATTGTTCAAGTATTTATTGAATTTTCCACAAAATATGTTATTTTGTTGAATCGAAAATTGCTGTTGTAACGAAGCTTCCTATGCTCATCCTCCCGATTTTGATATTGAGTGTTCCATGAACACCAATTAAAAAGAAACTTTATATTTTAAATTTGTGAGGAATACATGTTATTCATTCACACACAGTTTTGACCAAATTTCTTGAAATACAGAAGAATGTGTTATGAATAGAAGTAGCTTATAATATGTACCTAATAAGCTCACCAAAATAACTGAAAGGAATATCTGAATATTCTAAAAGCTCAAGTTTTCATGAAAACTATATAAACAATTGTTCCACGAATAGGGTTGGAAGTTAAGACTTGCTTGTTCCTTTACTTGATCTATTTCCTTCCAAGTCAGTGTCTACATCTTTCCAGGAAATATATGGGCCTCAACCATAACTATGACACTGATAGACAAAAATGACCTCAATGTAAGTTAAATGGAATAGAATGGGTTATTTTGTATCTACAACTAGTCTAACTAATCTGCATTTTCCGAAAATTTCGATCACCCTCATTTTCTTAGCAACACAATTAATCTTTTCTTGAGTTAAAGCCGTAAAAGAATGTATCAAAGAAAAATAACTTATGTGTACTTTTATTCAGGATTTTCGAGAATATATAGCGTCAGGCACATCGCTTTTGAGTGTACAGCATGTCCCATTTTGGGGGTGCCACCAGGAGCATCTCTGTTATTATTTAGGATAGAGATGGGGTTTTCACGACCCTTGGCTACTTTTTCGAGACAAATTCATAAAGTTAATCAGAATTATTCTAACTTCAGTGCTTTTTGAGTTATTCGCGAATCTTGAAAATTTCCGGATTTCTTTTTTTCCCGATATCTCGGTTCTAATAGAAGATAATTGAAATCTGTTTTACGTTTCTAAAACGGTTTTCTGAGTAGACTCCAGTGACGTACTCGAAGTTTTTTTATTAATTATGACAGATATGACATAAAGTTGCATTTTTTAAATACGAACATAGTTTTTTTTGGCATATTCCGATTGCCGTTCGTTTTTCCTTTTCAAAAATATATAACATGATGACAAAATTTCCACCCAATTTGAAGAAAATAACGGAATAATGATTTACCCTAATGGCTGGGCGAAGGAACACACGTGAGCGGACGAACCATAGAACATTTGTAGTTATTCGATGAAAACGATCAAAACAATGCAAAATCTTCTTGACCGAAATAATGGAGCTAGGCTGCTCCTAAGATTCCATCGTTATTCATGACATCCGCAATTTCCGCTTTTTATTTTATTTTTGAGATTGTCGTTTAGTTTCTAGAGTTCTCTGAGAAATACCTACATGAGAATAATAATAGACACCTAATAATTTACTCAAATTTACTTCTCATAATATATTGCTCGAACTGATTTCCATCATGTTGTAAACATAAAGTGCATCTTCGGATTATATCTTCCATGTCTGAATGCTCTCTGTGAACACAGAAGTCTTCATCTATGCACGTTCATTAGAAACCATAGAACGACCAATAATTATTATTATTCAATATCTGTGGATATATTGGCTTCGTGTCTATTTGAATTTGTGAAATTAGTGTTCGTTGTTGAATTTGGATTGTTTAGTTAATTTCTGCAATTCACACTATGGAACAAAATAGAAGATACGAAAATTTTGAAAAAGTTGATATGCTGAAGGTCTACTTTCAGTGTCACTGTAACGCAGTCCGTGCATCAGAAGAATATTTGAATAGGTAAGTTCGACAATGGAAATGGAAGTAGTAATTCTAATCAATATTAAATACCTGACTGACACTCTCCAATAGATTTCCTCAAAGAATACAACCAAACAGGAAGTTCTTCGTCAAAATGGAAGCAAATCTTTCCAATTATGGTTCGTTCGAGAAACCAAGAAGTAAAAACTACAATAAACGGAATAGAGGTGATAATGAACTTGACGTGTTAGCAGCTGTTGAGGCTAACCATTCTACATCGTGTCGGCAAATTGAGAGCGAAGTGGGTGTGTCAAAAAGCAGAGCCCAAAGAATTTTGAGAAAGTATAAATATCATCCCTATAAACATAAAATAATTCATCATCTCAATGCCGGGGATGCAGAGAGGAGAACGGTGTTCTGCAATTGGTATTTAGGGAGAATCAGAGGTGAAGCTCGTTTTGGGCGACATATCATTTGGTCTGATGAGTCAAGAATCAGCAGTGCCGGAATCTTTAATCGCCATACGAATAGATTCTGGGCAAACGAAAACCAACACGAAGCAGTAGCTCGACGGCAACAGGGAGGTTCGGTTTCAATGTGTCGTGTTTCGTAATGGGCAACAAATTAGCCTACTATATCTTTGATGGCAACTTGAATGCACAGAGATATCTCGAAATTTTAAATATTTGTCTGCCACAACTGCAAGATGACATTACTCTTGCTCAATTCAACACATATTACTTCCAACAAGACGGTGCTCCTTGCCATAATTCGGCCGTGGTGAGGAACTACTTGGATTTAAATTTTGAAAATAAATGGATCGGTACCAATGGCCCAATTCAATGGCCACCTAGGTCTCCTGACCTATCCGTTTTAGATTTTTTTCTTTGGGGTTATTTAAAAAATAAGATATATAGGAGGCAATACGCCAATTACGATCAATTGAAGAATGCAACAAATGAAGCATTCGAAGATCTGAGGAGATCCTCGCTACATTTGATTAGGGCCATAGAAGATATAATCCGAAAATGCACTTTATGTTTACATAATGATGGAAATCAGTTCGAGCAATATATGTCAATCATTATGAGAAGTAAATTTGAGTAAATTATTAGGTGCCTATTATTATTCTCATGTAGGTATTTCTCAGAGAACTCTAGAAACTAAACGACAATCTCAAAAATAAAATAAAAAGCGGAAATTGCGGATGTCATAAATAACGATGGAATCTTAGGAGCAGCCTAGCTCCATTATTTCGGTCAAGAAGATTTTGCATTGTTTAGATCGTTTTCATCGAATAACTACAAATGTTCTATGGTTCGTCCGCTCACGTGTGTTCCTTCGCCCAGCCATTAGGGGTAAATCATTATTCCGGTATTTTCTTCAAATTGGGTGGAAATTTTGTAATCATGTTATATATTTTGAAAAGGAAAAAAACGGCAATCGAAATATGCCAAAAAAACTATATTCGTATTTAAAAAATGCAACTTTATGTCATATCTGTCATAATTAATAAAAAAACTTTGAGTACGTCACTGGAATCTACTCAAAAAACCGTTTCAGAAACGTAAAAACAGATTTCAATTATCTTCTATAAGAACCGAGATATCGAGAAAAAAAGAAATCCGGAAATTTTCAAGATTCGCGAATAACTCAAAAACCACTGAAGTTAGAATAATTCTGATTAGTTCTATGAATTTGTCTCGAAAAAGTAGCCAAGGGTCGTGAAAACCCCATTTCTCTATCTTAAATAGTAACAGAGATGCTCCTGGTGGCACCCCCAAAATGGGACATACTGTACAGCAGTAGTCAGCTAACATGTTCGGACTACACTTACCTTGGTACATTTTTTCCATGTTGGATACTTCCTGATGACACCGCTCACCATGTTCGTTGCTAACGGCTTGTAAATTTTGAGGAAAAAATTTCAAATGTGAGTGTAAAAAGTGAATCTTGAGCGAGAAAATTACGTAAAATATTTTGAAAACATGTCCATGCGGATTTTTGTTCGGATTAAGTTTTTGTTCGAACTCTTCATCAGCCAGTAGGTCTCTTATTTGTAGCCCTACAAATATTCCTTCTTTTATTTTGGCATTACTGATTTTCAGTGATTAATTAACAATTAATAAAAACCATCTCCATTCTTATCCATAGCTTTGCCAAAATTTTTCATTAGTTCGAGTTTGATACGCAATACAGGTAGCAATACATTTTCAGGATATATTAAAGAAGTATGAAGAGCATTTCGTTGACCTGATATAAAAGAGTCTCGCTTAGGCCACTCCTTTTTGGCATTATGATTTTTTTCGTCTCAAATACCCCACTCACAGAGGAAACAACAAAACTTCGTATATCTAAGCTGTAGACCTAGCAAAATAGCAATTACTTTCAAATCTCAACATATTTGCCAGGAGTGTTGGTTATATTCAATATGTTCTAGCAGTGATTTCATATTTTCAAAATTCATTCATTTCTGTAACATGAGCAACCGGTACGGAAAGGTATTTATTACCATTATGTAACAGTAAAGCTTTTATACTAACGTTTGAGGAATCTATAAACAACCGCCAGTCTGATGTTTTATATTCAAACGTCAACTCCGTTATCACTGAAGGAATGTCACTGCAAAACACTATATTGCCATCTCGACAAAAAAAATTTGAAAAGTGCGTATATCGAGTTCTGTATACGGATCTGACATATTCCAATTTTCCCGGGGTTACACAGGAATGAAACTAATGCGGCGAAATATGCGAAAATCGGGGCTTGCTCGTTTTCCCGGTTTTGAAACGATCGAACGCGATAGAAAAATTTGTATAAACATAAAAGTCCGACGAAATTATCCCTTCCACTCGCCAAAAATCGAAGACATTTTTCATTTTCGCTTTTTCGGGTTGTTTTTCGGAATTTCTGCTCGACAGCATTCGAAAGAATGAAGTTTCCGATTCCGAAGAAATCTCGCCGTTTCGTTTTTTCTTTCGCTGTCAGCGGCGAATCGAAGAATCCTCAGGGCTCCATAGTTCGAGCTAGAGGCTCCACATTTGGCAATTTTCTTTCTCTAACCCTTCCCTACCGGAAAAGGAAAAAAATAGTCGCGCCTTTGTCCCCCGTTTTTTCGCGGCATCCCTTCTTCTCCGCCCGGTTCAAACTACCGTCACCCCCTCGGATTGTTCCCGAAAAAGGCCTTACGATTTTAATATGATATATTCATTTCGATTTCTGCTCCAAACATAAAACAAGAATTGGAAAATTTAGATTACTAACCACATACAGAATGGGATAGAAGATAACGCTCAATCACCAATGTTATACACTAAAACTGCACAAAGAAGAAAAACCCGCTAGACCAGTAGTATCATATATAGGCATTGAAAGATTATCAAACCACATTGCTTCCGATACAGAATATTTTGAAAGAATTCATCGACACCTGTATGAAAAAAGCACATTAACATTATTTGAAGGAGCGGGAAGGCCAAGAAAAGTAAGAACGGTGGATAATCAGATTCTTTCAGTAATTCGAGAGGATCCTGGTACCTCTGCTCGAAAAATTGCTGATGCTTTCGGTGTCAGCATTGGAACTGTTTGGCAAATTCTTCATGAAAATGATTGGACCAGTTTTTCTACCAGTGAAACTTACAGAAGATATGTACCGCCACATTTTGGAACACACACTTCCAGATGTACCTTTGGCAATAAGACAAACGATGAGGTTAGGTTAGGTTAGGTTAGAAATTCTTCATGAAAATGATTGGACCAGTTTTTGTACCAGTGAAACTTACAGAAGATATGTACCGCCACATTTTGGAACACACACTTCCAGATGTACCTTTGGCAATAAGACAAACAATGACGTTAGGTTAGGTTAGATGCACGATGGCGCATCTCCTCATTTTAGTCAGCTCGCTCGTGACTCCGCAACTCAATAGAATCGAAATCACTGGATTGGTCGAGGTGGACATCAATTTTGGCCTCCATGGTCTTCAGACTTAATTCCCTCCAATTTCTTCCTGTGGGGTCATTCGAAGTCTTTCGTTTACACTACCCCTGTGGTAAATGTTGAAGACTGAGTGCAACTTGATAAGATCAGACCTGGTGTTTTTAAACAGTTCGCCAATCAATAATGTGAACATTGGAATCTTGCATCCGAGCTGGAAGAAGTCACTTTGAACAGCTTTTGTTATTTTCAATAGTTATTGGTGGTACTCAATATTCTTTGTTTTACCCTTGAACTAAGCTTTTGATTTTCAAACATAGATTATTTAGTTATGGAAATAAATACACTAAGATGATTTTTTTAATCAAAGACAACGTGTACAACATGTGTGCTCAAACTTGAACTGCTGGCGATTTTCCGCAATATTTTCAGACTACTTATGATCTACTCTGAGAGGCTGCAAGTATGTGTGCAGGGTTGTCGTACAGACACGATACACCCTACCTACCTACCTAGGTAGGGTGTACTGTACTATATATAGATATTACCGCTCAATATACATGATTTTAGTCAAGGTTTGGATTGGGTTTAGTTAGGTTCTTCTCTATAATATAAATGAAAAAACTCATAGTTATTCACAATTTCGAGTTTATTAGTTGTTACAAAACAAAAGAGTTACATATGGTGTTAAAGTTAACTAAGGAGTGACTTTGGTTGTCCTCAGCATACTTTTGATAACTTTGATAATACTTAACCAGTGAGTGCTAATCGCAAGCATGATGACATATGATGGTCAGCTGGTCGATTACGATATTTTTACTTAATTATCTTCATTTCAGAAAATGCAGACTCGCACAAATAAGTTGACCCAAACATTGCCGTCGGTTGAAGGGCGATTTTCCTTAGATTCGGATATTCATCTTCAGATACAAAACACCAGAAATTTGTATCAGATGATGTAGCTTTGAGATGTATATCTGATATAAGCTGCACCAACTCATTTTCAACAGGACATGAGTTCATATTAATCTAATTTGCTATTTCAGTAGCTAATTCCTCAATGTTTTTACATGAAAAGGATAACTCAGTAATAATGCTATATCTGTCAATCTACTGCAATCATAAAACGCATTTCGAATTGACCCTAAATATTTGATAATACAGCCTCATACGTATCATAATTCAACTGAGGAATCCTTGCTGTCGAAGACGGAAAATGTTTCAGATCCTTCTTTTCAGTTTATCGATCATTAGTTGCAATTTACTTTTGAATGCATTTACTATGCTAGCCATCTCAATAATAGTTTTTCCATTACATTGAAGCTCCTAGTTAATGGTGTTTAAGTGCATTGAGATGTCAGTCAAAAATGCCAAATCAGTCATTTTTCGTTTTTCTACATCTGAGTGTCATCGCCTCTTTCGTCTAGAAAATCTGTTATTTCGGGCAATAATTCTTGAAACCTTTCTAGGAATTTTCCGCGGCTCAACCACCTGACTAAATCAGCGTTTTCAACTGACTCCCTATCTTCCAACTGCAACTTAAACAACCGCCGTTGCAATCTACGTGTACAGATGGAATTCACAATTTTTGTTACAATGCCCATAATTTCCTCCATGTTTAAAACTTCTGAATACAAAACTTGTTGATGTATAATGCAATGGAATGAAAAAAATGAAGGTAAATCTTTATTAGCTCGACACAATGCCACAAAACCAGTTGTCATTGCTAGTGCTCCATCGGTTGTAAAGCACACTAATTTATATATTGGTACCTTGTAGTTCTTTACAAAATTGAAGAATACGTCATATATATCTTCGCCACCGGTCTTTCCCTTCAGAGGAATGATTGTCAAAAATTCTTCCTTAGCCAATATGTCATTGAATACCATCCGAATAAAAATACATAACTGGGCTGTATCTATCATATCGGTGGATTCGTCAAACTGTAAAAAAAAGTATGTACATTTCATGATGTCAGGTTTTAGTTTATCTACCATGTCCTGACTAATGACTTCAATACGCCTTGAGAGAGTCGGACGACATAACTGTACTCTAATAGCAGACATGACTTCTGTTTTATTTTAAAATCTCCAAATAAAGTCTCACCCGCTTCAATGAATGCTTTCTTCACAACCGATCCATTATAGAATGGTTTCTTGTGCTTCGCCAATATATGAAATATTTTAAATGACGCGATCGTAACAGCTTTCAATTGTTTGGCTGGTCTTGTGAACATGGTTTGTTCTTTTTTCAAACAAGATATCAAATCACGTACTTTTCGTTTTCTTAATTCACTCTGAGGCGGAAATCCTTTTCATAGTTTTTATGAACCGTTTTATGATGCCTCTCTAAGTAACCATGCTTTGGTATTGCAACTGACGCACGACATATAAGACAAATTCACTTATCCTTCACCATACAAAAGAAATATTCTTCCTCCCAATCGTTATTAAAATGATACGTTTCAGATTTCTTCCCTGCATCCATTTTGTACTATTTAATAATAAACTTTGCAACGACTTAGTATTGCCTTCAAGTTACAATTCAGCATGAGATCATGCCTTCAGGCGCAACATTTATATCGGTGTAAACGAAAGTTTCGAATGTTTCCGTCAAACGCGCCGCCCAAAATCTCTAGTAAAGCGGCAAGAATAAAACACGCGGATCTTCTTTGACAATTACCGTGGGTTCTTTTGAAAAAGCCGCTTCATGCCGCAAGCAGAGTATTATTTTATTTCGTAATAAATTTTTGTAGTTCAGTTACCTACTTATTAAAAATTTTTTTGTCTCGAGATCTACTCAAAAACACTCGCGCGTTCGACTGGTCGTTCGCGATCGACCGTTTGAGCACTCCTGGTGTACAATGAAATATATGAACTTTCTTTTCTCATTCTTTTAAACATTTTTCACTCAAAAACACAGCAGGAGAGTTTTATCTTAAAAAATAATTGGAAAATTTGAAAATATTTGTTTGATATGCCCATACGCGCGTCATTAGTAAGTCCAACATATTGTCTTGTATTGAAAATTATGCGTCTTCAAAAGTTTTCGACACACCAAGAATTTTACTTCAATATCTCAAGCGGTTTACGAAAAATTCAAATTTAACTGAATCATTCGATTAAACTTTAACGCTTCAAGAAAGTATTTGCACCTATGTTTATATGAAGTTTTTCCATGAAGTGACTTCAGTAATCACTCCCTTAAATGTTGCCATGTCTTTTTCAAAGCAGCATTATTTGCGTGTTAGAGTTTCATAGTAGCAAATTTTTCATACAGAAAAATTCAAATCCATTTTGTACGTAGTCATCATCCAAGCAGTACAGTTGAGGCTATTATGTATAAGTGTGTATAGTGCTTTTCAATAATAAATTCTGTACTTGTTCCTCGAGATATCTTTATTTTTTACCATTAACTTCTTGTTGGGAAAATTGCTGAACACTTGGTATGAACATATGTTTAGCGATAAGTGTCATAGTTTAATTTCAATTATTTAGTTATTAATTCGTTTTACTCTACAAAATAGAAAAATTTTAAGTTCAATGAATAAATTTTTGGAAGGAGCTCTTGTTAATGTTGTGATTAAAAACCACATCAAATGATATTTATACTTCACATATTTTCCAAAATTTCTTGCATATTTTCGGAGGATCATTTCATATCTATGCACATATTTTCACATGTCGGCTTTAAGTATAATCCGCTCTTTACTGGTAAGGATAGAGCTGATAAATTGGCTAGAACTAGATCAGACTCAAAGCTAATAAAAGAAACCTGAACCATTTTCTGTAGCAGCCTTAACACAAACGTGATTGAATGGTTCATGAAAAAAACTTTAGGCCTAATATTTATATCTAACTCCGCCTGGGTTGTCGACAATGGGTGGATTGAGTAGCCCAAAGTCGACTTCACTGCCGGTCCCAAGCCCGGATAAAGGAGGAGGGTTGAAGGGCAAGGTTAGCACCCTACCATTCTATAAAAAACTAAAATTGCTCCAAGAACTGTTACAACAGCCTCGGATGACGGACGGATTAACGATAACAACATGGCAAGAAAACGGTATATACGATTATCAAAAAGAAAAAATAATAAAAACAAGTACTGTATTTTAAGAATTTTACTTAATAATTGCGATTCGTAACCCGTTTCACTACACCGTAGCTTCGTCAGACGAATGAATATACAGAAAAATATAATCTAATATAATATAATACATTTTTCTGTATATTCATTCGTCTGAAGAAGCTACGGTGTAGTGAAACGCGTTACGAATCGCAATTATTAAGTAAAATTCTAAACACAGTACTGGTTTTTATTATTGATAATGGAATTTTACCAAGTAAAAGCCTCCCAAATTCAAATAAAAAAAAGAAAAACGTCATGCGACTAGCATGCTGGAACACTACATCGTGGAACACAAAAGACCTGGAAGTAATATTGGAAATAGAGAAACACAAAATAGACGTATGTACAATTGCAGAGACAAAGAAAATGGGCAAAGGCAGCATGAGATACCAAAACTACACACTATTCTACAGTGGAGTAGACAAGGACCTAAGAGCTCAAGCGGGTGTTGGTATACTAATGCATAGGAAATTTGAAAACGCAGTCAAGAGGAGATAATGATAACGTTAACAATGAGGAACGAGAAATCGAACAACAAAACACACTCTACGAAGAAACAGAAAATGACATTATCAGCCTAGAAGAAGTACAACAAGTAATCCATAAATTAAAAAATAGAAAATCACCCGGTCCGGACAACATAAATAACGAACTAATTAAATATGGGGGAGCAGAAATAACAAAAGAAATAACAAAACTATTCCAAAAAATTGAAAACAACAAGGAGATATCAGAAGAATGGAGAGAGAGCATAACAATACCCATATACAAAAAAGGCGTGAAGACAAACTCAGCAACTTATAGAGGCATTACATTCCTTAACTCTGCATCGAAACTACTCACTAAAATTCTATCGCAAAAGATATATGACAAAGTAGGTGTGTCTGAAGAACAACAGGATTCCGATCAAATAGATCAACAACGGATGGAATTTTTATATTGCGGCAACTGGTGGAGAAATCCATAGAGTTTGACAAACCGATGTTTATATGTTTTATAGATTTGGAAAAGGCATTCGACAGAATTCGAATGAACGATATGATCACTATCCTTAGAAATAAAAACCTAAGCAATAAACACATAAACATAATCAAAGAACTAAATAACTCTAATAAGACGAAAGTAAAAACTACACAGGATCTTACAAGCGAGATCAAAATTAACGCAGGCATTAGACAAGGTGACAGCCTCAGCCCATGTCTATTTAATTTAATCATGGATGAAATAATACCAGGTGTTAACCAAATGAACCAAGGCTATGGGATGGGTAGCAAAACTATGAGAATACTGTGCTACGCAGATGATGCTTTACTAATAGCCGAGAATGAGGACGACCTACAACGCCTACTACAAAAGTTCAAAGTAACAGCAGAAAAGTATAACATTGTAATATCAACACAGAAAACCCAATCGATGGTAATAGCGAAAGATCCAATTAGATACAAACTAGTAGTGAACGACCATATAATAGAGCAAGTTTCACACATTAAATACCTAGAAGTAGAAGTTTCGAGCGATAGGCAACTATTACAAGAAGCAAAACAGCAGACAATGGAAGCATCAAGAATATCTGGCTTCCTGAGAGATGTAATCTGGCGGAATAAGTACATAAGCACAGAAAGCAAAGTCCGAATCTATAAAACCTGTGTGAGACTCGTGATGACATATGCGGTTGAGACAAGAGCTGAGACAACAAAAACAAAACAACTAATGAGACAACAGAGATGAGAACACTAAGAGCTATAAGAGGTATTACACGCAGAGATAGAATAAGAAATGAGGATACGCTAAGGGAGCTAGGTGTCCAGGATGTGGTGAGGTGGACAAGAGCACGTCGACGCCTATGGAGAGATCACGTAGACAGAATGGGCCCCGAACGTATGGCGAAGTGGGCAAAAACACAAAAACCCAACACTAGAAGACCCATAGGAAGGCCGAAAAAGCGATGGCATGAGTGCTGGAGCTCCGGTTCGCAGCAGGGGCTGTAACAGAAAAACAGGACATCGTCCTATTTGAAGAAGAAGAAGAAGAAGATTTATATCTAGAAAATAAAGCTTGCAGAATGTCTTCTGAAGAAAATGAATGTGATGAATTACTGATCTTAAAATCTGTACATATCATGGGTATTAATCATTCTAAGCCATAGAGGATGAAACAATACAAAATGTTCTGCTGTCTTATGTCTAGACACAATCAGAAATATTATATGACTGCTAGCAATAACCAGTTAGTCGTATAAATACTTGTTAACAACGCTCAGAGTTAACATCATCCATATTCCAGGGCACCGTGAACAATTTTCTTTATTTGAAAATGGCTTGAAACTGAAAGATTCGTGAAAAAACTATAAGATGCGTATCATTGTCTTAATTCACTGCTGAATATATCATTTCTGAAGATTTTATTGAAAATTTCAACAAAAAAAAGTTTCTTCAACAGATCCAAAACTTCTTAAATCATTCTCTCAATTTATTCACTCATGAATATTGGTCGTGATTGTCCAACATAGGAATAATTTTTTTCTTCCTTGCGACAGTTTACTGTCGGCTTTTATCCAGAAAATCAGGAATTCTCTCCCATACGAGTGAGAGGACTGGACAAATATGTTCATCAAAATTATCCCGCCCAGCGTTAACGGATTAACTTTTCTCTTCTGCTTTGTTCGCGCAGTTTGCGTATGCGGAGAGTGGGAGTTTTCTTCTCGGACTTTTCTCAACCCTTTTTCCAATATAATCCCTTCCTTGGATTCGAAAACGCCTCTCGATTTATCAAGAGGATGTGCCACGTCTTGAAACACGCTTGAAGGCTATCATATAGTCGTCGTTCATCAGAGAGATGATTGAGTAGATATATTTAGTAATATTTTCCTGAATTCCACTCTTCATTTATAATAAAATTGAAATTTTCAAGGCACACATGGGAGATTCACGAGATTGTACAGGGCCACTTGAATTCTAATGCAGATACATTAACTCTATCGTATTCAATTATATTCCTAATTCAAATAACAAAATTCTTGATTTGGTACTCTGCAATAGATTGGAAATTACTGATCTCGCTAAATGCTCTTCTCCTCTTGTAAAGGAGGATGAAAATCACCCTTGTTTGGAGTTTCTTTTCGACGTGAATTTTGTCAAAGTTCTCAATCTGAATGAGAACTATTATAATTACAAGAAAGCCGACTACTCAGAAATCTAACCTAACCTAACCTAACCTAATTCTTGATTTGGTACTCTGCAATAGATTCGAAATTACTGAAATCGCTAAATGCTCTTCTCCTCTTGTAAAGGAGGATAAAAATCACCCTTGTTTGGAGTTTTTTTCGACGTGAATTTTGTCAAAGTTCTCAATCTGAATGAGAACTATTATAATTACAAGAAAGCTGACTACTCAGAAATCTAACCTAACCTAAACTAACCTAATTCAAATAACAAAATTCTTGATTTGGTACTCTGCAATAGATTCGAAATTACTGATCTCGCTAAATGCTCTTCTCTTCTTGTAAAGGAGGATAAAAATCACCCTTGTTTGGAGTTTCTTTTCGACGTGAATTTTGTCAAAGTTCTCAATCTGAATGAGAACTATTATAATTATAAGAAAGCTGACTACTCAGAATTTAATGAAGCAATTCCGAACGTTTCATGGGACGAAATATTCAGGATAAATGATTTCGACTTATGTAGATGAATTCTATAGCAAATCTAACCTAACCTAACCTAACCTAAACTAACCTAATTCCAATAACAAAATTCTTGATTTGGTACTCTGCAATAGATTCGAAATTACTGATCTCGCTAAATGCTCTTCTCCTCTTGTAAAGGAGGATAAAAATCACCCTTGTTTGGAGCATCTTTTCGACGTGAATTTTGTCAAAGTTCTTAATCTGAATGAGAACTATTATAATTATAAGAAAGCTCACTACTCAGAATTTAATGAAGCAATTCCGAACGTTTCATGGGACGAAATATTCAGGATAAATGATTTCGACTTATGTGTAGATGAATTCTATAGCAGATTGTATGAAATAAGAGATAGATATATTCCGAAAAAACACAAGCAGAAACATTTTACGATTTTTTTCTCGCATGATACAATCAAACTCATAAAACAGAAAAATAAACTTTTGAAAAAGTGGAAAATCTATAAGAATCAGAATGATTTTTTGCAGTTCAAACTTTTACGGTCCAAGTGTAAACGCTCTATTCAGCAGGATTACTTGTACGTACACGTCCAGTCTGTTGAGCTTGACTTACGCTCGAATCCAAAAAAATTCTGGAACTTTATCGCTTCTAGAAAAAGAAATCCTAATATGCCATTATCAATGTCCTATCAGCACGAAACTAGTATTACGGGTGAGACAAGGTGCAACCTTTTTGCCAAGTTTTATAAAAGTGTTCTTGATCAACCAAGGTCAAATAATAATTCTCAGCTGGTTGCTTCTGATTCAGGTAACCATGATGGTGATAACCTCTCATTCATTGAACCAACACAGGATGAAATGAAGAAATGTTTGGACGAGTTAGATCCTAACAAGGGTTCAGGCCCGAATGGACTACCATCCTATCTCATTAGGGCCTGTAGCTCCTCTCTCAACTTACCGTTGACTCATTTATTTGAAAAGTCACTGCGATCAGGTGTTTTTCTTCTAAATGAAAGGTGGCATCAGTCGTACCGATTTATAAAGGAAACGGTAGTAAATGTTCAATAGAAAATTACAGACCGATCGGCAAACTTTCGGTTATGTCTAAGGTCTTCGAATCTGTTTTATATAAACATCTTTTCTATTTTGTGAAGAATAAAATAATCCCAGATCAACATGAATTTTACAAGGGAAGATCTGTTGAAACAAATCTTCTTGTATTCTCTGAGTATTTACAGCATAACCTCGATGATCAGATACAAGTTGATGCAGTTTACACGGATTCCAGTAAGGCCTTTGATCTTATCAGTCATAGGATCTTATTGAAAAGGCTTGCTAGGATGGGTATATCGGGCTCGTTGCTGCGGTGGTTGGACTCTTACTTAGAAAATAGGTCACAATTTATGACTATAGGATTTTTCCAATCTGTAGTTTATTCATCGTCTTCCGGGGTTCCCCAAGGTTCTCACCTTGGCCCCCTTCTCTTCATAGTTTACGTGAATGATATAGGAAAATGTTTCAAGTTTTGTAAATCTTTGATGTATGCTGATGATCTTAAACTCTTTTACCAGATTAGAACGAATGAAGACTGCATTGCACGTCAAAAAGATCTCAATAGGTTGAGTAAATACTGTGAGGAAAACCATCTCTTTCACAACATGAAAAATGGCCATTCAATCTCTTTCACCAGAAATGTCAATGAAATTATTTACACTTACAAATTGAATAATGTTATTTTGGAGTCAGCCAGTAGTGTCAAAGACGTTAGAGTCACTTTTGATTCTGAATTGTTATTCGACAGACATATAGCTAATGTTGTGAATAGTTCTAATAAAATGTTAGGTTTTCTGATAAGGTAATGTAAGAATTTCAAGAATCGAACTACAATGGGAACTCTTTATAATGCATACATTTTGAGTGGATTGAATTTTGCCACGGTAATTTGGAGTCCTCGATATGACATTTACATTTCTCGCCTTGAAAAAATCCAATATAGATTCATAAAATTCCTTGGTTATAAGGCTATAAGATTTTTTTTTGCTTAGTATATACTCACCTCATTCAGATTTATCAGATATTTTCTTGAAATTGTTCTGTGGACATATTTTGGGTTTTACCTTTTTTTTCCCTAATGTACAAATAAATAAAATAAATAAAATAAATAAAATAAATAAAATAAATAAAATAAATAAAATAAATAAAATAAATAAAATAAATAAAATGAATAAAATAAATGAAATAAATAAAATAAATTAAATAAATAAAATAAATGAAATGAATGAAATAAATAAAATGAATTAAATAAATAAAATGAATAAAATAAATAAAATATACATAATGAATAATTAAATAAATCATTGATATGACATATGAAGACATAAGCAGCCTTCGAAAACTATAAAAATTCGGCAAATTCTAATTATACAGCTAATCAATGATATTGTTGAAGGATTTATTTCATAGAAATTAATTTTGATATACCTAAAATGATATACCAGGTATGTAAATATGAAACCGGAATTTGCCCATAGACGGCCCTAGTTATCGATGTGGTTACCACAGATCGCGTTATGTACCCCATTTCATTGTTTTGACATCAGACAAAGATTTTCAACACATAACAGTGCTGCAGAATCGCATAAAATGCTTGCGAAGCTTACGGTGGGCATGCTCTTGGTAAGAACAGTGCTTTGAGTGGTTTAAAAAATTGAAAAATGGCAATTTTGACGTGAGAAACGAAGAACGAGGAAACCCACTGACCAGAATATCTAGAAAGGCAACAAATGATTTTGCTGCGTGATAACGCAATATCACACACAGCCCAACGGGTCTAGGAAAAGATTGAAACGTTTGGTTGGGAAATATTTCTGCATGCGGCTTACTCTCCAGACTTGGCTCCTTCCGATTATCACTTATTTGCATCAATGGGACACGCACTTGCTGAGTACAATTCACGGAAATGACTCAATAACTGGTTTGCTTCAAAAAAGCAACAGTTTTTTCGGCTTTTCACAATTTGACAGAAATGTGTGAAAAATCTATAGCTATGAATGGACAATACTTTGAATTAACTATTCTGTATAATTTTCATACAATAAACGTGTATTTTCTATTGAAAAGAATCCGGTTTCATATTATTATATCTGGTACTTTTGTTTGATCTTTACAATGTTTATTTTTGATACATACGACTGATTTCGACAGTTACGTCAGTTTCAAGTGCCTAGAGCTGAGTTGTGAGAAAGAATGTGCTTACTATACCTATTTCAAAACTTGAGTAGTGGGCAGAGATTCGATTTTAATTGACTATTGACTTTCTAACAGTTTCATTGTCTTTCATAGATTTAATACGTTCAAAAATTGCCTATTTGAATTGAATCACGTAATGGTTTTATGAGTTGGACATGCAAGAAAGTCAACAAGCTTCGAAATGGCGGCCTTCTCACCGAACCGTAACTGAAAAAACTACGTCAAAGTCGATCAGAAGTCAAGGTAATTTTGACTATTTGTGTGATTTTGGTGGTGTTGTGCACTCGGAATTCAAGCCAAAAGGTCAGGTTAGGTCACTGAGATGGCTCAGGTCGACCCTCTCCTCTTTCCAACACTCAAATTAATAAGAGGTACCCGATTCGAATCGATAAAAGACATAAAAAAGAATTCGTAGCGAGAACTGATGTCGTTTCCGGAAAAAGCGTTTGAAAAATGTTTTGATGATTGGATTTCTCATTGGTGTGAATTTATTATTTTGAAAGGGGTTCCTTGAAGGTGAGATTCAATAAATTTGAATGAAAAATGAAGATTGTGATTTTTACTGACCAATTTCGGGTACTATTTTGAAACAATGTATATATTTTTTGCATAAGACGAGTATTTGGTCAGCCAGTGCAAGAGTAACATATTTTCAAATTATGTCAAAATGTGCATAACAGAAATGCGTATCTAATGTATTTATATGTTGAAGTAGCATATGCTACCTATCAAATTGTAATCAAATATTTAATTCAATCATGAAATCAAAGTCTCCCTGAAAAGGATTATTACGTTATACATGTAACTGACAGACATAAAACTGACAGATGAAAAACCGCTTTCTACTTTCTCAATCTTCATACCCTTTCATGTTGTTTTCACGGAGTTGAAAATTCGAAATTTCGATATTCGGAACTTTTCCAACAACAAAGACTGAAAAGGGGCTATAGGCACAGAAAAAGCTTTTTCCACCACTAATTTCATGTTCGAGAGTGAAACTCATTTCAATATTTAAAGGAATTTCGAATTGCAATCTTTTCATTAATGCTCCAGGGTTTAAACCCTTTAAAGAAATTAGTGCGTGCAAGAGCGTATTCTCTTGCACGCTGTGATGTCTTCTCGAAACAAAACGAAAGAGATATGAGAAGGGTATATTGGCAAAGAGTGTACGCAGGGTGGAATCTGAGGGAATTTGTTACACTTCGAAGTGTGAATTAGATGGTTCAATGATGACGTTTTTCTTGGCTGCCAACTCATACTTCAACTCCTATGTACATTGTATGCAGATTATTTTAGGACTTGAGATTGTTTATCATCATAATCATTATCAATACTCAATCTTAGAAGCACTTCAGAAATTATATTTTCGATAAATCGTCCAGCTTGATTAGCAAAACTATTTAGACATAGTTGAGAATCTCTTTTACCTCAGCAAAAAGTCCAACTTTGAACTCTTTCAATCCAAGAAAAGGTTATATTTCAGGCAAACTGCACTACCAATCACCATCTGCTTATATATCTCGGTCGAAAAACCTGCAGTCCCCTTCTTCTGAAATTTGTCAATTTTTATAATTATATTGTAGAATTCATTACCTCTTGCAAACATTGGACGAATGTGGTGTTGGTAATGTTACTCAGGAATCATTGTATATATATACAAAAACGCCACAACGACTATCAATTTTTACTTTCGTACTAACGCCATCAAGAATAATAGCGTTGAAAGACAGATCGATACTCAATATCAGAATGGAATATGCTTTTAAGACTATGGAATTACACAATAGAGGCGTTGGGATTGAAAAAAATGACTCCAGTCATCTCAGGTACCATAACATGAACTTCAACTAACAATAGTGAAATTGGTTCAACTTCGTCGAGACTCAAATGATAACCAATTCTAGTACCTAACAATTATTATTAATCTTACACCAAAATACAAATGGTTCAAAACTACTTTTATCTGAGGCACCAGATAAGAGTTCTCAAGGGAAATCAGAACTATTGAGTTACCTCAGTACGACCCTATGATGAACTTCACGATTAATTCAGAAACTGCATTCTAATTAGTTAAAGGAGGAAGGTGGTAGTGATACGAGTGTCTCATTTTTCATTCTCAAAAATGGTACTGCTACTATAAACCTAAGCAAAACATTGAAATACAGACTCAATCAAACACAATATAAAATGGGTAGCGTACTAACATTATCCCGATTATCCCGACAGTGTGACATAGAGATTGAAAGAACAGAACACATTTTATTGGAGTGTCCAACCTTAGCTTTCAAAAGACTATAAGTTCTAGTCCTACTAGGTTTAGAGAAGGAAACACCTGAGGAGATCCCATAGAAACCATCTGAAGATTTCTCAGAGTGGTGAGTGCAGCCAGATGGAACATTCAAACATGAACACGGTGATAAGGAACTAATTTGTGGTAGATATCATTTTAACCTCAAGGTCCTGTGAAATCAGAAAAACTATTAGCAGTCCGATGTGCAAAACTTCCTCGAACAAAACGAAGCTATCATAGTTTTGCAAAATTGCGTTTATCAAGTGTTACTGTACGACCCTCCTTCACTAATCACAAGAGTACTAGTTATTCTCACACTGGTTTTCTTGTGTCACCAGCTTATGTAGGATACAAAGTTGTTATCATCTAGTAGCTTACCAGAAATCAGTTTTCACTAAGCTTAGTTCGCAAAAAAACGGTCAAAGATACAATAAACAAAATTTCAATAGCTATTGATAGATATACCAAAAAACCCATGTATAGAGACAGAAAGTAAATGAGCGAAGCCAGAGTAGACCAACTAGAAAGGGGGCAATAGCCTAGGATGAAAACAGATTGAATAAGTTTGGACATGTCTATATCCATTAGATGATGATAACAGAAGGCAATGTCAGCAATCATGGAATGAAATTTGAGCCGAATTATTTCTGACAATCAGAATCACCTGACCAAATATCAGAATGACACATGGAACAAAGAAGATAAAAGTACTATCAAAAATCTGGAATATATAGCAATTTTGAAACACTATGATCGAGAAATAGATCCCAGCCGTCATGTCCCTTCTTGTAAATAAATCTTTCAGCTAAATCTGGAAACTGATTTTCCTCTTGCCAGTAAGATACTGTTAATTTGTTCAGACTTTTGAAAAGGAAAGTTTTGTAGCTTGCAAACTTCTTGTCACTGTAGTCAAGTGGATCAAGGATTTTTCAAAGTTCTATTGATTCAAGTGGCCTGAATTTTCGAGAAAGGTTTCTCTCAGTCTATCGACCACTTTTGCAGTTGAATGCATTCGTAAGTAGCCCAACTGCGGATCTACTTTCACCGAGTAGAAGAAAAATGAAGAGGATTGTTGGTAGCCTCACATGACACTGATATTTTTGCAACCACAAACATACGATTGGAATTCATCCAGATAGACAACTTTATGACAACAGAACCAGTTTTATTCTAGTAACGAACCTTAATTTTCAAAAGCGTTTAAGTTGTAGGTCAACCAGGCGCAGAGAACGGAAACATCTGAGATATTTTTCAAGTACTCCTCAATATAAAGATCAAAATCTCTGCGACCTATGAATTCCAAATCCTCCCTTGTATTCACAGGTATTGAATTGAAAATGTTTTTGAAATTACTGCATAAGAAAAAATTCAAAGGTGAGATCTCGCAGGTCATTTCCATGGACCTTACCTTCGAAACTATCTGTCATCAAACGTATCTGTAGAGTCTTGCCTGTCGTAATGGTGTGATGGAAGGAGCACCATCTTATAGGCATCAACAACACACAATTAAGTTGAAAAATTAAGTTGAAAATTTTTACTTCAAATTTTTGGGTTTGAATAAGACTTTTCTGAAAAATCTGTATTGTCCATGCAAATAATATTGTTCGAATCTAATCAATCAAAACCCGCGAAATTATCTCTGTATGTGTACACATAATGAAGAATTTTATTCAAGGAACAATATTCAATCTTCCATAGAATGTTAAATATCCTTCCTTGAAGCAGCTGGTTTTCCGATCCACTCTTCAAATTCACCATCAACCGGGACCACAGAGAAGTGGTACGGTACGGCCAGCTGTCATGAATAGCGCCCTCCAACAGACCGACACAGAAGATACCCACACCACTGCGCCACAGTAATAGTAGTTCCACTATTCACCGCAACGCTACATACAGTGACTGCTAGAATACGATATGGCGAAGGACTGCGCTCCTGATTCATGCCGGTTGTCAACCCGATTTACTTCCAATCTAATCAATCATAACTCGCGAAATTATCGCTGTATGTGTAGACATAATGAAGAATTTTATTCAAGGAACAATATTCAACCTTCCGTAGAATGCTAAATCTCCTTCCTTGAAGGAGCTAGTTTTTCCATCCACCCTTCAAATTCGCTGTCAACCGGGACAATACAGAAGTGGTACGTCATGAATAGGAGCAATGGACTGCACTTTCTGTATCGGTCCGTTAGAGGTCGCTATAACACACGCATGTTTCGTTGCGCTCCAATGGGTTGAGATGAAGTAGGGGAGTATGGACTGATAGATTTGAAGTATATCGGGTTGACAATCGACATGAATCAGGAGCGTAGTCCTTCGAAATACCGTATTCTAGCAGACACTGTTTGTAGTGTTGCGGTGAATAGTCGGTCTAGTGAGACTGTTTGAGGTTTTCTGTTTATCTGCTCTTCGTTTTCATGGTTTGCCCGTGGCGTGGTGGTGTGGGTAGCTTCTGTGTCGGTCCGTTGGAGGGGGCTATAACATACGCATGTTTCGTTGCGCTCCAACGGATTGAGATGAAGTAGGGGAGGTATGGACTGGTTGTTTTGAATAGGTGGGCAGTGCTGGCGAGGTCCAATAAGACTGAAACTATAGTCAATTGCTCTTATTCACGACAACTGGCCGTACCGTACCACTTTTCTGTGGCCTCGGTTGACGGTGAATTTGAAGGGTGGATCGGAAAACCAGCTCCTTCAAGGAAGGATATTTAACATTCTACGGAAGGTTGAATATTTTTGCTTGAATAAAATTCTTAATTATGTCTACAAATAATATTGCATAGATAATTCATAAATATATATAAAATCATACAGTATTCGCAAAATTCTTTTGATGAAAATTTCAATTTGACAGAATTTTGTTCACTGATGTTCGGTTTAGTCCTAGTTCAAAAGCTGCCAAACATAAAGATTCATATGCATCTTCACTTGATCCCATAGGGTCCATCTGAAGAATTATCAGACTGGTGAGTGGAGCCAGATGAAACATTCGGACATGAAGACGATGACAAAGAACTTATCTATAGTGGTTATTTAGACAAAAATATTGTTTGGGATGAAATTATTTCTTCTGAAAAAGGCTGTAAGCTGGAAAAATAAAATAATGAACTATGGGCATTCAAGCGAATCAAATAACTGGAAATTACATAAAATAGTTCCTTTTTTTGATAAGAAGGAATAAACAGCCAAGTTTTCAAAGAAAGAAGAATCAATTTAACTATACTGAAAAGTAAACGGGATGTTCAAACGAAAATTCATCATGCCCTACCTACTGAATCATCATAGACAATATGGATCAAGTGGTATACAGTTAGAGAGGTATTTCGATTAACTATGTGAATCAATTATTTTTTCGAGTGAAATTTTCTGTTTCGAGTACAGAAAGATATTATCATTTAATATTTCAACAACACCCGATGTATTTTGAATAAATGGTAGAACTGATTATATCAGTTTTGATGAAGGTGGTTCAGCATGTTGATTTGAAAGTGTAAAGATTAATCCATTATCTTCAACATTCTTAAATTCGAGATAATAATGGCAGAGAATCATGTAACTCCACATTAGAAATCTTCGGGCAACACTTCGTGTTAGTGATCTATACAGGGTGTACAAACCGAGGATTTCATTCCATTAGCTTGCTGTTACACCGATTCGATTAATTCAAATTCAACTATTCTATTCGATACAAAAAACTCGAAAAAGGTGTACTCACAGAAGACGAAGTAGAAATTGTTACATTTTCATAACAGTTTCGAATAACGAGATTATTAAAACAAATCATTCAGAGAAACAAAGATATATTGAATTGAAGTAAAACGAAATGATACACAATGGGTTCACTTCTTAGCCCTTACTAGCTGATATTTTCTTGAATAGTTTAGAGAAAAACCCAATATTAAACACAGATTTCGCTAAAAACCACATCACTTTCTGGTACAGATATGTAGATAACATTTTAGTTGGTTTTCGTGGTTCAAACAGACAAATTCATCAATTTTTAAATTTCCTGAATAAAAAACATTGCCGCATCAGCATCACTTCTGAATTAAAAAATAATAACTCAATTAATTTTCTCGACTTAACCGTTAAAAATTCAAATAACCAACTCACTTATGAAATCAACAGAAAGGAAACATTCACAGACGCATCGAATCCAATGGACAATGGAGTTACAAACTAGCTGCATATCACTCCATGATTTATAGAGCTTACTCTGTTCCCCTTTCGATAGAAAATTTTCAAACTGAACTTAATATCATCGGAAAAATTTCCTCAATTAACAACATACCACAACATTTTCTAAATACAATCATTAAACGCAAAGAACAACGTATTACCTCTCAATTACTATATAGTATCGTAGAAACCCCGGAAAAAGATACATTAGTCTCAGATACATCGACGATCTCTCTAACAGAATCAGTAACTACTTTTCCAAATTGAACATAACTACTTCATTCCCAAGCGCCGCCAATTTAAGCAGATTATTATTCAATGCCAAACAAAAGAACGATAAATTCAAAAAAAAAAATCAGGAATTTATCAAATCAAATGCAATGAATGTCAGGTTGCCTATGTCGGACCAACAGGGAGATGTTTTGAAGCTAGATTCAAGGAACATATTTCCTCAGATAAAAATTCGCCGATATTTGAACACATAAAATCAACTAACCACGCGATATCATTAAACAATCTTAAAATCCTTCATAAATGTAACAAAGGTAGAGAGATAAATTGGTTGGAAAGTTTGGAGATTAACAAACTATGTAAAAACACACAATTTATTACCCTCAACAGCCAATTATAGCATAATGGATCCCCACTACTCAATAGTTAGGATAAATTTCATTCTGTACTCTTACTTGCCTGCTCATGTATTATATAGTTATTCATTTGAAAATGACCGCAAGGTCGAAACCTCTCGTGATTATTGAATAAATTGTGGAAGAGTGACAAAAATTTTTCGTTTCGTTATACTTTAAAAATGAATTTCCATAAAATAATTAAATCATCAATACTATCAATATATTGAATTCCTACCTGTAGTGAAAATGAAGCAATTGAGGTAAAAGGTACTGAAGAAACTTTTCAAAGAGACCGCGCCGTCCTCCATACAACGGTATAAATTATTCTGCAAGTCCCTTTTCATGTTATGAGAGACATGTTTGGTGTTAATAGTCGGAATTCTGTCACAATCCTCTTCCGCAGTTCATCCAAAGTCTCCAGTTGCTCAGCCTATATTTTCGATTTCAGATGACCGCATAAAATAGAAGCGAGAGGGGTCAAATCCGGTTGCGTTGCTGGCTAATCAATTGATCCCCCTCTAGCGATCCAGTTCCCTAGAAAATTATTATCTAAATATATCAAAATGCAGAGACCATCATCTTGTAGGAAATACAATTGAACGTGGGTGGGATCGCTTTTCAAAATCTCTATAGTTCAGCTCTTCAAGCAGTAGTAGATAACTATCTTCATTGAAACTACTCTCAATAAAGAATAGTCCAGCAAGATAACTGCATGTATTTTACTGTACGAGTGGGGGATTTGGGTGTCCCAGTATCGGCAATTATATTTTTTTACATCTCCATTCAGCACAATGCTACCCTCGTCAGAGGAACAGATCTTTAGAGGAAGTTGGAATTATTATTTATATTTTAAATCAAATTTTTGCGCCAATCAGAATCAGAGTTTAGTCTAGTGAAATCTTATTTTGTAAAAATGAATTTTATGAAACTTCATTATTCTGTAGGCAATTGTACTTGATATACCAGAGAGTACAGAGTACAACAGGTCCACACATTTAGCTATTTGGGAACGACTGTGTATGATTCGTGGGACTACAAGGAAGAGGTATTGTGCCGAATTGAGGAGGCCAGAGAGAAATTTTTAAGAATGAAAAAGATGTTTATTGCCAGAGACCTAACACTCAATCTTAAGATCAGAATGCTCAGGTGTTATGTTTTCTCTGTTTTGTTGTATGGAGTAGAGTCGTGGACTGTCAATGAGACAATTATCAATAAACTGAACGCTTTTGAGTTGTGGTGCTACAGACATGTTCTCAAAGTTTCATGGAAGCAGCATGTTACTAACGAGGAGATCATAAATAGAATGGGCAAGAAGAGGGAAATTGTTCAAACATTGAAGGAACGTAAGCTTCAATATCTTGGCCACATAATGCCACACGACAAATAGCGACTACTACAGTTAATCCTTCAGGGAAAACTTGAGGCGAGAAGAGGCCCTGGAAGAAGACGTCACTCGTGAATGAAGAACTTGTGCGATTGGATCGGATTGACTACAACTCAGCTGTTTCGAGCAGCAGTTAACAAAGTGAGAATTGCCATGATGTTAGCCAATGTCCGGAACGGATAAGGCACCCCTAAAAAGAATATCATACCAGTTTAATGAGATGATTTCCTTACGGACTGAGTGTTGTCCAATACTGCATCTTCAACAGCTGCATTTCTCACAGAACATGCTGCTTCACGCTTTCGGTACTCCACTGGACCAGTAACTTGAACTTTTTGTATCATAGATTTGACATACTGGTAGATCTCTTCTTTCTCTGGATAATTTGTGTTAAATACTTGCTATTTCTTCTGCGAAACTGTTATTCTGAAAAACAAATGACATGATTTCAACTCTTTCATTAATTGAGTACACCATTTTCGACAGTCTCGAGTAAGTATCAAATATCAGTAATGCAGTTCTGGTTAAAACAACAGATTGACTATTATGTGATGGAAATACTGCTATACAAAAGAATATCACTTTTCTAAATATCAAGTGGATCTTCTTCGAATTGAAGTCTTCAATACGTTTTGTTTCCAGTAACAAAGTAAATAACAGAATACCGTCGTAGGAATCTGAATGAATCGACACAACGGAAGTAATACTTGGATAGGAACATCCTGAATAGACTTCTAACACGAAGTGTTAACTAAATTCTTTCAGAGCAGCAAAATACATCTCCAATGAGGAGTCACATGATGACCTTTGCGATTAACATTCTCAAATTGCGGGATGTTGCAGGTAGAGGGTTGATCCCTACACTTTTCAAATCAACATGCTAAGACATCTTCTCCAATATTGATATTAATCTGTACAATTATTCATTCAAAATACGTCGGGTTAGAAGGGTTCTTCAAATATCACTATGATAATATACCTTTAGAGTTCAAACACCCTGTACTCGAATAAAATATCTATTAGTAGATAATCGAAATATCTTTTTAACGATATTTTACTTTGACCCATATTACCTATAATGATTTTGTCGGTAATGGATAGTAGGGATAGGTTCTGAGAAGGTCGGAGCCGGCAATAACAATGGTTTACTTCAAAACAAAAATCACAATAATTCTTCGTTTACAGCATGGTACTTTCTTCTTCTGAGTTAAAAGGGGGACAATTTTCGTTGGAAACCCCTGTATAGTTAACTGCAGTGATAACTAAAATTTTCCAGGACGTTGACCTAATAAGAAGCTAAGCAAAATCAGACGTAAAGTTTAAAATTCAAGGGAAAGACGAATAGTGAAATGTGTGCAGATGATAAGCAGGGAGATCGGGACAAAGCGACATCGAAAAAAATTTATCATCCTATAACTTTGCGGAAACAATTAGGACGTACGTTTCAACACTCTGACAGAGTGCATTTTTTTGTGAATATTGTAACAACTGCTGACTAGTTAGTCTGAGTCCGATAGCAACACCTAAAACCAACATGGAGAGCCCATTCCAGATCATCACTCCCGATAGACAGGAATGGATCAGCTTCAAGAACCGTCTACTTGAGGGTCCCTGTTGGTACACGGACGACTCAAAACTGCAAAAGGTGATGGAGCTGGTGTCTATGGTCGAGGTTCCGCCAAGGAACAGTGGATCTATCTTGGTGGGCATGCGACTGTCTTTCAAGCAGAAATATTCGCCATTGACCACTGTGCTAACCTATTGCTTGCGGGGTATTAACAAATAGGTCAATTAAAATCCTCACCGATACCCCAGCTCCACTGAAAGCATTTACATCCGATACCTGTACTTCACTTATGGTGCAGGAATGTCGCCAAACTAGGAGAGCGGAGCAGGCTACGTCTAATATGGGTTCTCGGTCACTCGCGCATTGAGGAACTAACCTGGAGTTAATAGGACCAGATCCTAAGCTCAAAATCGCCCTAGAAACTGCAAGGATAGAAAACAACCGATGGCTGGACTTGAGGGTACGTGAGCATTGGGTGAGCCTCCCAGGTCTCAGACATGTTCGACGTATCATCAGTGGACCTTCCACTGCAAAAGCCAAGGCCTGGCTTAAACTCTCTAGGTTGGAACTGAGAGTTTTAACTTCCATATTAACGGGGCACTGTCTCCTCAGGAAACACATATATAAATTAGGACTGGTTGAGGATCCTTCATGTAGGCTATGTGAAGAAGATATAGAATCAATGGAACATGTTATGTGCGAGTGTCCAGCGGCGGACAGAGTAAGGATGGAAGAACTTGGATCCTGCTTACTGAAGCTAACTGAGCTTATTAAGCTCCCACTCACGAAACTCGCATCCTTTACGAGAAGGATGGAGCTCGTGGATGAAATTTAGGACAGAGTGTGCCACAATAGACCACTGGGTCGCAGTGGCCTTGCTGCTAGGCAGCCCTCACTCAAATAATAATATCTATCTATCTAGTCTGAGTCCGATCATCATTAAGATAGTGAAATCAATTATTGTTGATGATATTGTAAGCTTTTTAAAATCTAATTCCATTATTCCACCCTTTCACCATGGATTCAAGAAAAATTTCTCTATTGTTATCAATTTACTACAATCCTCAAATAATTGGACCTAATTATTCAATTCTGATTCCCTCCTTGACACTGTATTTCTTAATTTTTATCGTGGCTCTAATCGGGTCCCGAAGAGTGGACCATTTTTGGTGTGCTCGGTAATTTGTTTGGTTGGATTGACAAATTTCTCACAGGAAGCTCAGTTTTATATAGGAATTGGCGATGCAATCCAATATTTAGTGGGGTTCCACAGGGTTCATTTTTTGGGTCGATCTCTTGGTTGTTTACGTTTTGAATCTACTACAAAATATATATTCTCAGTATAAACATCCTACGTTCACGATACCAAGCTTTATGTGAGGGCGGTGCAAACATTTCGTCAAATAATGGAGCTCGCGTCGATAACAATAATAATAATTTATTGCATTATATAGGAATTACACACAATACAGTAAGATGAAAAACCTCACAAAAGCCAGAGGCTTATGGGGATTTTATATTTTGAAATATTTTGAATGAAACTTAACATGAGATTATAGCAATATGACATCGACAAGGACGGTTTTGAAATAATTAGGTAGCGTAAGGTACAACCAGAACAACAGGGTGCAGCACACCTACAAGTAGCATCATTTTTTACATCTATATAATATCTGATAGTATCTCTCTCTGTTGACGTTTTATTCAAAACATGATTATAAGCCCCACCCCAAGCAATTATTTCATAAAGTAGTTGAGATTCTATTAATGCCTAGTTAAGTCTTATCATTTAGGGTATGTCTAAAATATTCGAAAGCTGTTTGAATCTTGACACCAAACCTCTCAACTTAGATACAAATTTATTGATATGGGCGTCCACCTCAAATGAGCAGCAAAAGCGATTGTAACTTTTCATATTTCACTCGAACATGTTTCTGGACATCTTTAACACCACTTACATCTTTATGCAAACGAAAAAGAAGGATAGTTGAAGAATGGTCAATGATATGATTTTTTACTATAATAGATATGAAATTGTTGATTCCTTTTATGTAGATGTGATCCAGGCAAGAAACGCTTTCCGCTTGAACCCGATTAGGTTCATTTATAACACAACATATTCATGTAGTTGTTAACACCTTCACAATTACTGAGATGGATTTTTAATTTCAAATCATAATTTTTTTTTCAGTTTATAATATTCAATTTTTATCTTTCCGTTCAGTTATAATTTTTAATTTTCACAAATTTCTCACAGGAAGGGAGTGTTATGTAGGAATTGGCGATGCAGTCCATCAACGATTTCCAGTATTTAGTGGGGTTCCACAGGGTTCGTTTTTTGGGTCGTTCTCTTGGTTGTTTACGTTTTGAATCTACTACAAAATATATATTCTCAGTATAAACATCCTACGTTCACGATACCAAGCTTTATGGGGGTCTAAATTTTTCACATAAAGAGTTTCAGAAAGGCCTGAATAGCATATTGGAGTAGTGCAAGAATGTATGTTGTCGTTAAATACAAGCAGATGTCTTGTTCTCCACATAGGCAGAAATAGTCCTAAGTGAGATTATCTAATAAACATCATACTTACAAGGGGATTTAAAGTGATTTGCACACTTACCAACGATTTGTGAGAAAACAAGTTTTTCCTCGAGTCTGGCACCACATGTGCTGGTAGACTTGTATAGGAGTTACTTGAGACCCATCTTGTAGTTCTGTGGCCCTGTGTGTAGCACTGATCAGATACGAGATCGCAATCTATTAACAGCACTACAGTGTCATGCAACCTGAATGGCCTAGGACATAATGGGATCTGTGGGTGATTGGCTAGTGCGGGTTGATTTGATATTTGCGTATCGAGTGCTATGTAGAAATATACTGGCTGGCTTCGAGGACAATCATACAAACATGGACAGGAAATGTTTCATGTGAGGGCGGTGCAAACATTTATTAAAATGGAATCTTCAAATAATGGAGCGTCGATAATAATAATAATAAAAATTTGTTGCATTATATAGAAATTACACACAATACAATAAAGTGAAATACCTCACAAAAGCCAAAGGCTTATGGTGGGGTATTAAATAATTTTACACATGGTTTGAAATACTTTGAATGAAATTTAACATGAGATTATAGCAATGTTACATCGACAAGGACAGTTTTGGAATAATTAGGTAGCGTAAGGTACAACCAGAACAACAGGGCAACATCATTTTTTACATCTATATAATATCTGATAGCATCTCTCTATGTTGACTTTTTATTGAAAACATGATTATAAGCCCCACCCCAAGCAATTATTCCATAACGTTTATTGATATGGGCATCCCACCTTAAATGAGCAGCAAAAGCGATTGTAACTTTTCATAGTTCACTCGAACATGTTTCTGGACATCTTTAACACCACTGACATCTTTATGCAAACGAAAAAGAAGGATAGTTGAAAAATGGTCAATGATATGATTTTTTACTAAAATAGGTATAAAATTTGTGATTCCTTTTATGTAGATGTGATCCAGGCAAGAAACGCTTTCCGCTTGAACCCGATTAGGTTCATTTATAACACAACATATTCATGTAGTTGTTAACACCTTCATAATTACAGAGATGGATTTTAATTTCAAATCGTTATTTTCTGGTTTTCAGTTTATAATATTCAATTTTTATCTTTCCATTTAGTTATAATTTTTAATTTTCAATTCATGTAGATTTTTCTTTCGTTTTTGAAATATTGTAATAGTAAATGAGTAATTCGTTTGGTTCCTTTTCTAATGGTATTGTAATAAATTATGATGAGCTTATAGAACATAGTTCTCAGCTCATATTCATGTTCAATAATAATAAAAATCAATTTATTTCTCTAAGTACGCCTGACGGCCTTATTGCCAAAGTTCGGTCCTGCATCCTCCGAAAGAAGGCCGAAAGAAAGGGGTGAGATGAGGCGAACGCGTAACGAAGGAAATATTCCCGCCTTTTTGTTCTTATCGGGCACCCCGTTCTTATTTCGTAAGTAGCGAACGTCTACATATATTATTGTCATTTCTCATTTGAAGCGATTATCATTAAAAATATTAATGGGCTCGTATTCTTCATGCAAGCTTCTAATTTATTTAACGAAAATTTTCTATGCGTACTTTCGCCCTTCGGATGAATAATGATGGAGATGCTTCGTTGTTTTGTATGTGATTTTAAATTTTACTTGACAGCCTCCCGAAATGTGCATTGTTTCAGGATTATTAGATAAATTGTTTCTGTAGCAGTCCGCCTACTCTAATCAAAGCTCCAGGAGTTTTCCACGATTACTCATATTTTCTACGAGAATTTACTAATTTTTGGATCGCGAAGATTTTTTTGTTTTTAGTTGCGTATTCAGTCAAATAATTTCATGTTTTGATTATGATATTTACCTAATATTCTACAGTGGAGTAGACAAGGACCTAAGAGCTCAAGCGGGTGTTGGTATACTAATGCATAGGAAATTTGAAAACGCAGTCAAAGAAGTAAACTACATCAATCAAATATACTTCACCTATCCATGAAGCTAGCGGAAAAAAAACCCATGCTATCAGCATTTACACGCCAGATATAAGTAAACCAAAGAATGAAAGGGAAGAATTTTTCGAAACACTTCAAGATACACTAGACAGAATACCACAAACAGAAAAAATATTTATAATGGGTGATTTTTACTCGAGAATAGGGAATACTCCTCCCGGGAATTATGTAGAAGTTTAATGAAGCGGCGATAAACGAAAATGGATACATACTTCTCGATATATGTGCACATAATGAACTCCGAATAAATAACACGTACTTTGACCACAAAGAACAACACAAATACACATTAACCAACACAAGAGGAAAAAATCTATGATTGACTTTGTGATCAATAGGAAATTCACCCACGAGAAATACTTGACGTACGGACACTGACATCAGCGAATGTTGGACACAGCACGGAATGGTTATCTGCAAGTACCGCCTGTCATATAGAATAGAGAAAAACCGCCTAACTACATCACTAAATTCAACATTGAATCTTTACAAAACGAAAGTACTAAGAATCTATACCAAACAGGACTCGAGGAAAAGATCAACCTTAACCCTATAGTAGACACAGACAACATAAACGCCGCATGGAATAAAGTGAACAACAACATAATTAACAGCGCAAAAGAAGCCATTGGGGAAAGAAGAATCAATATAAACAGTCATAGAAAAGATAAACCATGGTTCACACAGGAAATCAAAGATTTAGCAAAAGAAAAGAAGAACGCATATATCAGATATGTCAATCACAGAACACCAGAAGAGTACCAAAGATATAAAACAGAAAGAAATAGAACAACGAACAAAATTAAAGAATTAAAAAAATATATTGGGAAAGATTTACAAATGACATGGAACACTACTTACGAGGAGCACAGAAAAGATATAGAACATGTTGAGAAACAGGAAAAACCAATCACCGAAGAACTGCAGATCAATGTAATAAAACCAGAAGAGAGGGTGAAATATTTCCAGAACTTATACCTGGGAGATAATGATAACGGTAATAATGAGGAACGAGATATCGAACAACAAAACACACTCTACGAAGACACAGAAAATGACATTATCAGCCTAGACGAAGTACAACAAGTAATCCATAAATTGAAAAATAGAAAAATAGAAAATCACCCGGCCCGGACAACATAAATAACGAACTAATTAAATATGGGGAAGCAGAAATAACAAAACTATTCCAAAAAATTGAAAACAACAAGGAGATACCTGAAGAATGGGAGAAACCATAACAATACCCATATACAAAAAAGGCGTGAAGACAAAGCCAGCAAATTATAGGGGCATCACACTCCTTAACTCTGCATCGAAACTACTCACTAAAATTCTATCGCAAAAGATATATGACAAAGTAGGTGTGTTTGGAAAAGGCATTCGACAGAATTCGAATGAACGATGTGATCACTATCCTTAGAAATAAAAACTTAAGTAATAAATACATAAACATAATCAAAGAACTAAATAACTCTAATAAGACGAAAGTAAAAACTACACAGGGACTTACAAGCGAGATCAAAATTAACGCAGGCATTAGACAAGGTGACAGCCTCAGCCCATGTCTATTTAATTTAATCATGGATGAAATAATAGCAGGTGTTAACCAAATGAACCAAGGCTATAGGATGGGTAACAAAACTATGAGAATACTGTGCTACGCAGATGATGCTTTACTAATAGACGAGAATGAGGACGACCTACAACGCCTACTACAAAAGTTCAAAGTAACAGCAGAAAAATATAACATGGTAATATCAACACAGAAAACCCAATCGATGGTAATAGCGAAAGATCCAATTAGATGCAAACTAGTAGTGAACGACCATATAATAGAGCAAGTTACACACTTCAAATACCTAGGAGTAGAAGTATCGAGCGATAGGCAACTATTACAAGAAGCAAAACAGCAGGCAATGAAAGCATCGAGAATATCTGGCTTCCTGAGAGATGTAATCTGGCGGAATAAGTACATAAGCACATAAAGCAAAGTCCGAATCTATAAAACCTGTGTGAGACCCGTGATGACATATGCGGTTGAGACAAGAGCTGAGACAACAAAAACAAAACAACTAATGAGGACAACAGAGATGCGAACACTGAGAGCTATAAGAGGTATTACACGCAGAAATAGAATAAGGAATTAGGATACGCTAAGGGAGCTAGGTGTCCAGGATGTGGTGAGGTGGACAAGAGCACGTCGACGCCTATGGAGATATCACGTAGACAGAATGGGCCCCGAACGTATGGCGAAGTGGGCAAAAACACAAAAACCCAACACTAGAAGACCCATAGGAAGGCCGAAAAGCGATGGCATGAGTGCTGGAGCTCCGGTTCGCAGCAGGGGCTGTAACAGAAAAACAGGACATTGTCCTATTTAAAGAAGAAGAAGAAGAAGACCTAATATTCCCACCATAATGTGAATGGGAATCCCTTATACCTCTATGATGGGTAGAGTTCAGGCATCCTGTACAAGCTCTCTTCGAATGTACCATAGTCGAGTTCTTTATAGCATATTTCGAAATGATGAACCAATCTTTATTTTCTAAACGATTCTCTAACACCTTAGAATATTTTCACGCATTTTATTCCTAATCTTCAGTAATTTTTCACGTTTTGTGATTGAAAATTCAGCTGGAAGAACGATATTTGAACTGTAATGGAAATGCTCTGCAATGGAGACAAGCACCTGCAATATTGCAGGCTGTTCGCGAGGACCCTACAACAAGTACTCGGAGAATTGGTGCTACATTGAGACTTCATCATTCCACGGTTCATAAAGTTCTCAAGCGAAATATTTTACATCTTTATCACTGGAGTAAGGTTCAATTCATCTTGCCACTGGATAATGACGTAAGGTTGCAATTTCGTAGGTGGTACATGAATAAATTACAGGAGTGGGGATCAGATAAAATTCTATGGACGAATGAGGCAACTTTTACCAAAGTTGGTATGATAAACCGCAGAACAAGTTGGTTCATTAACGCTCACCAAACATAAAAACGAATCGCTCTTGGTGTTGAACGCTCCTTCTGATAAAGACGGATATCGGACCAGTAATGTTTATTATTGCAATTGAATAATCCGTCACAGGTCCCCCTCACTTCATCAGTCCATATGGTATACTGGTAGATATCGGGATTTTCTACTGACTTATACTTCTTTTTTATGCGCGCTTTCCAGGAATAAGCCAACCTGTTACACCACATGAGTGGGTGCCTGGGAAGAATTGAGGTGTCTGTTTACTCGCTTCTAAAGAGGGCCAGATTTAGGATGTCGCAGTAAACGCGTTCGAAAGTAAATTGCAACTTATAATAGATCAACTGAAAAGAAAGGATCTGAAAAATTTTCCGTCTTTGAAAGCAAGGTTTCCTCAGTTGAATTATGATACGTATGAGGCTGAATTATCGAATATTTTGTGACAATTCGAAATGCGTTTTTATGATTGCACTCAATTGCCAAATATAGCATCAATTACGGGTTATCCTTTTTCATGTAAAAACATTGAGGAATTAGCTACTGAAATAGTAAGTCAGTTCGATATGAACTCCTGTTCTGTTGAGAATGAGTTGGTGCAGATTATATCAGATATACTGCTCAAAGCTACAGCATCTGGTACAGACACTAATTTCTGATATCTGAAGATGAATATCCGAATCATAGGCAAATCGCCCTTCAACTGACGGCACTGTTTGGGTCAACTTAGTTGTACGAGTCGGCTTTTTCTGAAATGAAGATAATCATGTCGAAATATCGCAATCGTCTAACTGACGATCATATCTCATCATGCTTGCGATTATCACTCAGTGGTTACGTACCATCTTATGAAAAGTATTGTGAGGACATGAAGTGCCAACATCCAAAGTCACTCCTTAGTTAGGTTTAACACCATATGTAACTCTCTTGTTTTATAACAACCAATAAACTCGCAAATTTTGATTGATATTATAGAGAAGAACCTAACTAAACCTTGACTGAAATAATGGATATTGTGCGGAAAGCTAATATCTATATATGCTGCGGTACACCCTACATAGGTAGGTAGGTAGGGTGTATCGTGTAGGTACGACAACCCTGCATCACACATACTTGCAACCTCACAGAGTCGATTGTAAGTAGTCTAAAAATATTGAGGTAGATCGCCATCAGTTCAAGTTTGAGCGCCCCTGGTTTATAGTAACTGAGTGTTCATAATTTTTTCTGATTTTTATATATAAATTTTTATTTTTTTTTCACGTCTTTACATATCTATTTGTTTCACCTATTCGTTAGTCATTTTTTTTTGAGAGTATAGAGCTCATTCCTCCACCCTAATTTTAATTAGATATAATGGTAATTATAATAATTATTCGCGGACACAGAGGGATTCCTTATGGCCATTCAAGACCAAGTGATCGCTACAAACAACTACAACAAATTTATTATGAAGTACGGAACATTACAAACAGATAGTTGCAGAACACACCATATAAGATCGGAGACAATACAGAATAATACGTCCGGATGCGAACAACTGGCCAATACGGTCTATCTTCACAGGCATAATCAAGTGTGCAACATTACCCATCAGAAACTTGCACACAAGTACGGACTTCTGAATACCTTCCAGCCATATTACAAGTATCAACCGGCGACCATACTGGAAAATGACTCTATCAGATTATAATACGATAGGCCTGTTATCACTGACAGAATGGTGACGAATAATAGGCCGGACATAGTGGTGTATGATAAAGAGCCAGAACAGCAATGCTGGTGGATGTCGCCATACCGAATAATAACAACGTGCTGAATAAGTTCCAGGAGAAAAGTCCAAATACACAGACCTTGCTATTGAGATCAAGCAGATGTGGCACCTCGAGAAAATAGATATTGTTCCTGTCCTCGTATCAATACTGCATAACAGGACCTATATAGAAATGCAAAAGCTGTAATTCTTAATACATGTAGGATGGTTAGGAAAGTTATTTCAAGTAAATTGTAATCGACAAGCTCTCTTCGAATGTACCATAGTCGATGTTTTAGTAATGTTCAGTAATACAG
Organism: Cryptolaemus montrouzieri; assembly: GCA_013387265.2. Taxonomy (NCBI): domain Eukaryota; kingdom Metazoa; phylum Arthropoda; class Insecta; order Coleoptera; family Coccinellidae; genus Cryptolaemus; species Cryptolaemus montrouzieri. The sequence goes on along the minus strand of JABFTP020000062.1, from coordinate 17,473,144 downwards.
GTAGGATAGTTAGGAAATTCACGTCAAGTATATTGTAATCGAGCCTATTCCTTTGATTGCTGAATCTGGGAAAGGTAAATTATATCGAGCTATTAGCTGAGATAGTGCATAAGTCCACGATAATAAATATTGTAGGTAGGAAATGCTTGGAGGAGGGGGTTGTTCTGTTTTGACCAGACTCGGTATAAATAATGATCTCCCAAACAAAAATCGACCTGTTCCAAAGTTTTGTGTCGACTCTGCCTTCATTTGATTTAAGGGGAGTCAAATTTTTATCGGAACACCCTGTATAAAAACCGCTGAAAGGTAAAGCTAAATAATTGAACCTTCCTGAATTGTATACTGTCCAGTGTTTTCATAAATCATCGGTGGCTTTTCAAGTTAATAGTGGAGATATTTCATAGTTTTCCTAGGCATAACACCGTCTACCGTTGTTGCAAAACAAACGTTTCAATTACACAATTTTCAAAGAGGTTAAATTTGTACTTAAAATAATATAAAGTGATATTTTGATCGAATGGAATGTAGAATCTAACACGCTTTGAATTTCGTGTGTATATAGTCCGAAAATATCAAACTAACAGAAGTAAGTATTACGGTAATCCTAAGAAACATGGATTATTGTCGCATTGCGAGTAACTACTTAAAAGAAACAAAAGTACAAGTAGCCTATGGTTCTTGAATACTACATAAAAGAAAATTGAAGATTCATGAATTAACTTCTCATTTCACAGATGCGTATACATCAAGATGCCAATAGTTCACACTGATTAGTCGCCAAATAATAAAGCAGTACTGTAACTGATAACCTGAACAAAACCTGTAGGAATTCCCACGCATATATTTTAAGTAACTGCGTTTATAATTAATTGAATGAAATGTTCATTCAATTCTAGTCTTACTCGTGCGGAAATGAAAAATCGAGTTTATGTTTAGAAAAAGAATTTTATTCTTCAGTACAATCTGAAACTTAATACACAACGTTTCCCTAATTCATGTATTCCATTCCAGAAGTGCGATTCCACGAGGCTTTCAAAATTTCCACCAACAGTTTCAATACCGTATTCATTTGATGAGAAATGCTACCGATATAAAAATTTTCGGAGGTTTTTAAAGTGTTTATTCCTTGCGTTCGTATTTTGATGCGTCCAATTTCGCCTTTAGCAATGCCGCTGGTATGAACAGGTTCATTCTCTTGGTAAGAGAGCTTTTGCAAAGCAGGTATTTTGTTGTTCTACTCCTTAGACTCATCTACGCCTTGCTGGTATGATGGTCAAAGGGCTGAACAGGCTCTCGAGAAGCTCAGAGCACAAATGGTGAGAAGATAGTAAGTGTTAAAAGAAACACCTCTTCCTCGGCGCTAGCTGCACTATTAGAAGTCAAACCACTGCACTTCACAATCATTATCAGGGCAGTTTTGACTGCTTATAGACTAAGGGTGGGGGCACGCTAGAGCTTTGTGTGAGATATACCCTGTTTCCTGAAACTGTTAACCACAACCACCTCATCTGGACGAACTCATATAGAACCACGTCGAGTTTCCTCTTCGGTGAAAATATCAAGATAGGAGAGAGCAAAGGATTCTTTGCCAGCTGGAGTATATATCTAGTATACGAATGGGTCGAAGACCAAAGAAATATCCGGTATTGGAGTTTACTGCCGAAGAAATGTGAAGGGATGCTACACCTCGTTAGATAAACATACTCGTACAACAATTTTCCAATCTGAGATCATGGCGATACTTAGCTGTGCTCAAAGGCTCGGTAGAAGTAATGAGAGTATCATCATTTTCCAAACGAAATTATGAGAAACTATTAAAAAATTCAAGGGCCAAATTTTATGAAGATAAAATTCGTAGGTCAGATAACAAGCATAAGACCATGTGGTCAATATGCTGTGAGATACAAGGAACTGCCACTAAATCAGACAAGTGTGCCCTGCAGGGCGATTCGTTTGATGTTGGAAATGAATATAACACTTTTTTGACAGAACTTATCCCAGAATTATTGAAATCTTTAGACGATTTGCCTTTTCCATATGATGGTGTCAATAATAGAAAGTTTATGTTTCTTGGTCCAGTTACAGCAAATGAAGTTGTAGACATAATTTCTAAAATTGAAACTAAATTCAGCAGTGGAGATGATGAAGTTCCAACAGGCATAATTGAATTTTGTGGAAATGGGAACAAGGATATTTTGTCATATACCATTAATTGTTCTTTTGAGTGTGGTATTTTTTCCAGACCAGTTAGAACTAGCGGTTATCGAACCACTTTTTGAGAAAGGTGACCCATCGAAAATGGAAAATTATAGGCCGATAAGTCTAACCTAACCAAGTTTCTCCAAAATTTTCCAGTTGGCAATGTGTGACAGAATTTTGAGCTTTATTAACAAACGCGGTCTTTTAGGCTCTTTTCAGCATGGCTACCTGGTAGACAAGTCAACAAATACTGCACTGTATCAGTTCACTGATGCTATCATACAGTTAATAGAGGAGGATAAATTGGCACTCTGTCTTTTTATAGATCTCACTAGAGCCTATGATTGTTTGTCTAGGGGGTATATGCTAGAAAAGCTTGAAAAATTGGATATAACAGGAAATGCTTATAACAGGTCGTTGTCAAAGAATCGTTATCACAAGTATGGGATAAAGACAAAATCGAATATTTTAGACTGCCAGGATGGCGTCCCTCAAGGTAATGTACTTGGTCTGATATTGTTTGTGGTATTCGTGAACGATATGTGTGCGTAGGAACTTCCTCCACTTGGCTGACTAACTTAGTAGATGATACGAATGTAGTTACTGGAAAATTCGAGTTAGAAAAAATAGTGCACCTAGCAAAGAAAATTTTCACAAATATTTGGCAATGGTTATGTAAAACTAAAATCATCGTGAATGAGAATAAAACTACCCCTACGTTATTCAGTACTAAAGCTTCTTAAAAGGTAAGAACAGGCTTCATTGATATGGAAGGCAAACAGATTAATTTTCAAGAGTCAACTAAATTTTTAGGAATTTATATAAATAAATTTATGGATTGGTCACATCACATTGAATATTTATCTAAGAAGTTGAGCCAAATAGGGTATGGTATAAGAACTCTAGCTAGATATATCCCTAGGGAGAGAATTAAAATTGTGTATTTTTCAAACTTCGAGTCTATTCTGAGATACGGATTAATTTTTGGGGCTCGAGCTCAATTATAAAATATCCTTTTTCAGTTCAAGAAAAAGGTGCTAAGAATAATGTTTCATATGCAGTTCCTTGATTCTTGCAGAGGTATATTTAGGAAAAACGGTATTTTCACCATATATGCTGTGTATTTATATAAATGATTATTATTCTTTTTAAAGAAGTTACAGAAGTATGAGAGTCACACAAACAGTGACGATTATCCGATTAGATCGAAAAACCTTCACTATCTAGTACTCCGATTGGCATTGACGGAAAAACACACATCGTATATGTGTATTAGAATTTTCAATAATCTGCCACTAGAGTTAAAGAATATCTCAAGGTCAAAATTATTTAAAAAGAACATAAGGTAGTTCTTAATTAAGCTAGAAACTTACTATGTGTAAGTTTGTATTCTTGATTTTTATTGATTTCATTTCACTTCATCAGTTCATAAAATTATCCATTGTAAGCTGGTTATCTGAAATAAAGAAACATTCTATTCTATTCTATTCGACAATCGGGCTACTCTGGGAACCCTGGTTGAACAAAGTATTGCCGTTATGATGATCTAGGATTCTGGGTCACGCTGGTATCAGGAAAAATGAGATTTGGGATAAGCTAGCCTATCTAGGAGATAAACGTTCTTTAATAGAGCCAGGGCCCGCGATCAGGATCTTAGGCTGTGTTGATAAGCTAGGTACTGATCAGGGTAACAACATCTGGTTGAATGTTTGAAGTTGTCTCTGGTCCCAGGCGAAGCTGGGTATATCACCTGGTAAAACCTGGACAATGTTGGCACTTGAAGCCAGTCAAACTAAACCATGGCTCCTGGCACAGATAGTGACGGGGTATGGCAAATTCAGACATCACATATGCCAAGTAGAACTAGAGAATAATTCTAAGTGTAGGTAGTGTAAGTTTGGATTCGAAATACCAATTCATTTGATCACCATATGCCCAATATGGATCCCCTTAGGCGTATGCGATTGGTTGTGGAATTAATGCATGTGAGTGATCTATTAAAGATTCCTTTCCTCTCTGTTGGAGACTTTTTTGTGAGGATTGAGCAGAGAGATGTAGTTACAAGGAAGGATGATCGATATCCATGACGGACCTCCTGATCACTAATCAATATTATATGTTAACTATTTGGTTATTCGAGTAGTATATTCCAATTGTTCATTATAACTATTTAATGAAGCACGTCTTTCAGCGGAAATTTGCATCCGGCCCTTCGGTTACTATTTTGTTGGTTTGAAGGTAATCAATGAGAAACATTCGTCTTCATCCCAAAAAACTAATGCGATAACCTTCTTTGCTGATTTTGATTCATTCACTTTTTTGAAGCTGAGCAACCAGATCCATTACACTATGTGAATTGCTGTAGAAGTTCACGGTCACATCGATAAGTTTCACCGATAGTTACGGATCGATGCTCAAATTAAGTTTTGTTTTGCAAACAGACTAAATGTTCTTGGGAGTATCTCGTTTGTGTGCGTTTCGATCCAAAATCAACAAATGTTCCGCATTTGTAAATTTTGGATCAAAACGACTTCTCATACAGATATCACAATTCATTATACATCAGCACATCCTTACCAACACAAAGTTGCAGCATTTAATAGTTATATACATAGACTCTTAAGCACACCAACGTCTAGTGAAAATTATCTCAAAGAATTGAATTTGATAAAACAGATCGCAATGAATAATGGTTATGATGCAAATTTAGTTAGCAACATATTATATAAGAAAAAACGAAAATTAGCTTTACAACATATTTAACCAATCGGTGAACAAGACAAGAAATTCAATAGTTTAACATATATAGGCAATATAAGCAATAATGTGAAATCCTTCTTAAAAATTCAAATTTTAATATAGCGTTCAAAACATCAACAAATTTAGGTTCATTTATCAGAAATTATAAGTCTCCAGTTTTTATATAGGTAGAACAGGAAGAAATTTCAATGTTAGAATCTCAGAACATAAACGCAGTTTCATCAGTGGAAAAACTGATTCGAATTATTCTAATCATCTTAGGGAAAATAGTCATTCTTTCAATTCGGAATTTAAAATCCTACATTCTGAGAATAGAGGTATAAAACTCAACCTTTTGGAAGTACTTGAGATTAAGAGATTTAGGTATTCCCCAGAAATGCTTGATGACCAGATAAACATAAACAACTCACCCTTATTGAATTTGTTTCCTAAACACTAGTTCAAATACAGATAACTCTGAATAAATTGCTTCTTTAGTCTATATGAGACAAATCTTCCACAACATCTCGACCGCTATTGAATGTACTATTCCACTCATATGCACGTGTTTAGATGAAGTCAATTTACCGTGAGCTTTCTGTGACAATTTTAGCAATTCAGCATACGAAATGCCATTTGCAATACAAAATTTAAGATAAATTCTTTGTTCGATATTTTTATCCATTGTAAAAATTTCAAAACACACTTGTGAGAACTGACAACATCGAGCACTGTGAACAAACGAAATGACAGATCGCATTCAAACTCCGCGTCTGTATAGAGAGCAGTTATGCCAACTTAGGGACACCAAAAATTGTGACAATCGTTTCAAGAAGATTCTTTAAATAATCAATTACCGGTAGTTTTTTCACAGAATGTAATTATGGCTTTCAGAATAGATAACTCTCTAGCCAGATATATTAAGAATTGTAAATATAAAATTTATAGACGAACGAACAGTTTATAAAGTTGTGATGAAATTTATATCAGTAGAAATTTTCTAAATTCCAAAATTAAACTACCAGAGCACAAACGCAGTTTTGATTCTCTCTATGCAAATCATCTTATAGAACAAAACTATACTCTCAGTAATAGTTTGGATATTTCACCTAATGAAAATAATAGATTGAAACAGAGCATAAGCGAAACTCTAGAAATAAATAAACAGAATAATTCTCAATAATCAATTTTCTCCAGTTCTGGAAGACACATGTCGATCTGTCGAATGGAAAAGCTGTTGAGTTGATGCAGGAGTACCACAGGGGTCTATACTCGGCCCAATATTTTTTATTCTATACATTAATGATCTGCCACAAAATGTAAACTCGGACAGAATATGTATATTCTCTGATGATACTACCATTTTAAATAGGGATTACAGTGAATAGCAGTTGGAAATCAAATGAGAACATTCAAGATTATAAGTTATTTTTCTCTACGAATATCACTGAATGTAATAATTCTTAAATCATTTTTAATAAAAGAACTTATACATTTTCACTCTTGAGTTTAAATATTTATTCTAAAACCGCTTGAGTCTTATGTGTTTTTCATGAATTTTCATTCTATAATAAGTGTACGTTTCTTAAGGTTGAGATAATTTTGTAGTATTCATTCGCTATTGACAAAGATACTGTGTATCGAAACGCGTCGAGCATTTACTAATATATTTTAGTGGAAATCTTTGTTTAATTATATTTGAAAATGGATTTCTGTCATGTGAAAGCCTCGTCAATTGAATATGTGTCGTTTATCCAAAGTCAAAAGAAAAATACGAAACTGTAGATTCGTAGTTGCACAACAAAAAATTGCGATAATCAATTTATGCGCATTTTTTTCTTTGGATCGCTTTGTCTTATGAAGTTGAAATTAATAAAACATTCCAGTACAAAAATTCTAGAGCTATTAATCTGTAGCTACGTAACAGAAAAATTCATTTTTATGTGATCAAATAGAACTCTCCATAATGTTTCAAATTTCAAGCAAAAATTTCATTTAGCGGTATGAAAATATAAGTGTAATAGTCGAAAACTGTGCGATGAATTACAAGTTGAATCTACTGGACAAACAAACATAAAACCACGAATGTCGGCAGATATTTGATGATTTAGGCCATAGGTTCCCAAACTTTTTTGTGTCGTAGACCCCTTGCCATGATTTTCGGGTTTGGCTAGACCCCTACTTACCTGATATTGATTTCTTGTAAATTTCTAACTGTAGTGAAGCTTAGTGTCAAAAACTTAAAGTAAAAACACATGTTAATTTATACATATATTAAATGAATTTAACTTAATACTATCAGAATAAACTTTTGTATCTCTTATATAAAATATACATAACATAAAATAAACTAAGCAATAAGTAAATATTTTTAGTAAGAAGGATGAACATGATATTTCAATAATAAATTATCAACATTGGGCGTCAATTTTGTAAATGTTAATCTTAAATCTCTTCGCTTAATGATGTCCAGTCTGTTTTTTTTTTTCGTAAGGAAATTGGTAATAACGCTGAACCCTTTCCACTAGGTATGACGATGGAAAGGAAGTTAAAAATTCGCCCTGTCCAATTATTTGCTGCATTAGTTCAACTCTGGCAAGAAACGCTGATAAGATGGACTTTGTTTTAATCATATTGAAACTGTCGTCTTGTAACTGTAAATTAACCATATTGAATTTTACAAACAAATTTGTTTAATAGGCGATGTCTGTTTTCCACTTCATTAAATTTTCTTTTGAAATTTCATCTCTAGTAGCCAGAAATTCTAAAATAGTCTCAAAAAGTGCAAAAAATCTTGTCAAACATAAGCCTTTCGACAGCCAGCGTACTTCAGTTTTAAAGAGTAATAAATGAAAGTGTTCGTCATTTTCTTCACAAAACTGTGCAAATAACTACGTATTCAACGCGTTGCTTCGTATTCGGTTTACTGCATCAATGACTAATTGAAGAGATTCATGCAATCTAACACTCAAATTTTTCGCAACTGAAAGTTGTTGATGGATGACGCAATGTATTGCTAACATCCCTGACACATTTTGTTTTAAATAGCTTATAAATCCACGATAACGTCCAACCATGGCAAGAGCTCCATCTGTAGCTACTGATGCTATATATGATAAAGGGATTGCTTTGTGAACGAAGTAATCCTTCAAATCATGAAATATTGATTAACCTTTAGTGTCAGTGAGCAAAATTCTTGCGAAGAGCAGTTCCTCGTAGATTTCTTGATTCATAACAAAACGAACATATGCCAATAATAATGCTGCATTACCAGGTAAAGTTGACTCGTCCAGTTGTATAGAGAAATGGGTCGTTTGCAAATAATTACACAAGAAGCTTTCAATAGCAAAACTCATTTCATCAATTCGTCTTTCAACAATATTATTGCTGAAGGGAATTATCTTAATGATATCAGATGAAGGTTTGTGTAAAACAGTTTTTAAAATCTCTTCAACGGCCGGCAAAATTAACTTCTCTCCGATAGTATGCGGTTTTCCGAATTTTGCTGTAAGTAGAGAGATATTGAAAGACGCCCGCTAACCATCATCGTTTCTTTGTGACGTCAAAGCGAACATTCTGTCCAGAATGGGTCTCTTCTGAAGTGTATCTTTGAGTGTTTGAAAGTATTTCAAATCTTTATCTGTTTTATCAGGGTGACATCTTCGCAGATGATCCTGCAGCTTATATGGTTTCATAGCGTCATTGCCCAAAACTTTGTTGTATAAAAGGCACATAGGATTTTTTGCCCTACAATGATGGAATGAAGCCAAATTTCAAATAATCAACACTGTACTGTCTACATTTGTTTTCAGATTCGGACATGGCATCAATCATCTATAGACAAAATTACATTATTCCAATAAGACATAAACACCAGCAGAGGTATATTAAAATTTTTTTTTAGATTTTTCCGAAAAAATTCCATAATCCGAACATCTCCTCGCAGCAATAAGTTCGTATTGAGGAGATTGCACTGTTATTCTAATACCCGATTGCTAAAACTTTCAAAATGAAATTATTGAGGAGTACTCGTGTAACTCTGCATGAGTAAATATTAAACTACTAATAACTGAAGTCATAATTGGCGTAATTTATCAATCTTTTCTAACTACGAGTACAAAACTAAAATTCATTAAAAAATATACTTACTTTTTTCCGGCACTCTCAAACAAAATAACTTTGATTCACTGTAATTTATGTGATAAACTACCTGTTTATATTTTTTTTTCATTTTCTTAGCACTTTTCAAGATTCAGGAAACGAATAAACGTATTTGTCCCACATTCGTATTTAAAGCGACGAATTGAACAAGTCAGTGCAAGTTAGCATAGCTCTGAGACTACTCGCACAAGATGATACTGGTATTTCATTTGTGCAGGTTTACAAGTTCAAAATGTATTGTGACCACAAAGCGAATGCCTACAACTAACACAATTTTATAAACATATATAATAAATTTTTTACTTCATAGGTACTTTTATAAATAATGTTTATGTCTTTATATTATAAGATAGTATGATGTAAGTAAATAGGTACTATCAGTGTATGTGTTGAGATCCACTATCCTGGACCCCCATTTTCCATTTCATAAGCCCCCATTTTTTTTTCGCTGACGTAGACCCCTTGCAAATTGTCATAGACCCCTGGGGCTCGATATAGACTACTTTGGGAATCACTGATTTAGGCGGAGGTGAAATACTATTGACTGGAGGTATATCAGAATTCTTTGAGTTATGGAATTTCTTCAGAGAGTTTCAGTGTGTATACCAATATTAATAATACAGAACTATAGAAGAAAGTCAGAGTTTCAAATAGTGAAAAATTTCAGACAAATTATTTGAACTATTTTCGTGGCCCTCAATGGAAATGGAAATACGAAAATTTTTCGACAATTTATAATTCATCTTTCAGTTATACTCCAATTTATTTAAAATTTGAAATTTAGTTTCAGTTCAATGAAAATATGACTCCGAAAGTCAAGCACACATGCGTTGAGAGAGCATGAAATCCTATAGTCAACTTTGAATTAAATTGATAGTATTGATGATTTATTTATTTTATGGAAACTTATTTCAGTGTAAAACGAAAATGAGACACTCTTGTCCTCTCACGACCGATTTCGACCCTTCCGTCATTTTCAAGTGAATAACAATATAATACATGAGTAGGCAAGTACAAGTACAGAATGAAATTTATCCTAAATATTGAGTAGTGGGGATCCATTATGCTCTAGTTGGCTGTTGAGGGTAGTAAATTGTGGGTTTTTACATAATTTGTTAATCTCCAAACTTTCCAACAAATTCATCTCTCTCCCTTTGTTACATTTATGAAGGATTTTAAGATTGTTCAATGATATTCAGTGGTTAGTTGATTTTATGTGTTCAAATATTGGCGAATTTTTATATGAGGAAATATGTTCCTTGAATCTAGCTTCAAAACTTCTCCCTGTTTGTCCGACATAGGTTACCTGACATTCATTGCATATGATTTGATAAATTCCTGATTGCTTGAATTTCTCGTTCTTTTGTTTGGCATTGAATAATAATCTGCTTAAGTTTGGGCTGCTTGAGAATGAAGATCCAAACTTTTCATAAAAGAAATCAAAGAAGAGCTAAGTTTGTCAGAACACCTATTACACACAGAATGGGAGAAAAGGAAACTGATTCCAATGAATGTTCAAGCTCCAAAAATGTACGGATTGATTAAACTACATAAGGAAGAGTGTCATATATAAACACACCATCAGGTAAACTATCAAAATTCTTGAATCAGAAATTTCCAGACCTCCTGAATTTTCAAGCACAATACACTTTATCTAATTCTGTAAATCTCATACATAAACTTTCAAACCTCACAATCTCCCAAGATATTAATTTAGTCTCTTTCGATGTCAAAAATATGTACCCGAACATTCCAACGAACGAGTGTCTTCCCCTTGTTACAGATATCTCATCCGAGTCTAACACACTGCCATATATCACTAATGAATTTAGCAATCTTCTTCAAATATGCCTATCTCAAAATGACTTTCAATTTCAATCTAAATTCTTCTAACAAAATTCAGGTCTTCCAATGGGTTCACCTCTTAGCCCTCTACTAGCTGACATTTTCATGAATAATTTAGAGAAAAACTCAATATTAAACACAGATTTCGCTAAAAAACACATCACTTTCTGGTACAGATATGTTGATGACATTTTGGTAGGTTTTCGTGGTTCAAACAGACAAATTCAGCAATTTTCAAATTACCTGAATAAAATACATTGCCGCATCAGCTTCACTTCTGAATTAGAAAATGATAACTCAATTAATTTCCTCGACTTAACCATTGAAAATTCAACTAACCAACTCACTTATAAAATTTACAGAAAGGAAACATTCACAGACTCATCAATTCCAATGGACTCATTCAGTCATTTAAGTCACGAGCTAGCTGCATATAACTCCATGATTCATAGAGCTTACTCCGTTCCCCATTCAAAAGAAAATTTTGAAATTGGACTTAATATCATCAGAAAAATTGCCTCAAATAACAACATACCACAACATTTTCTAAATACAATCATTAAACGCAAAGAACAACGTATTACCTACCAATTACTATATAGCATCGTAGAAACCCCAGAAAAAAGATACGCTAGTCTCAGATACACCGGCGAACACTCTAACAGAATCTGTAACTACTTTTCTAAATTGAACATAACTACTTCATTCTCAAGCGGCTCCAACTTGAGCAGATTATTATTCAATGCCAAACAAAAGAACGATAAATTCAAGCAATCAGGAATTTATCAAATCAAATGCAATGAATGTCAGGTTGCCTATGTCGGACAAACAGGGAGAAGTTTTGAAGCTAGATTCAAGGAACATATTTCCTCAGATAAAAATTCGCCAATATTTGAGCACATAAAATCAACTAACCACTCGATATCATTGAACAATCTTAAAATCCTTCATAAATGTAACAAAGGGAGAGAGATGAATTTGTTGGAAAGTTTGGAGATTAACAAACTATGTAAAAACCCACAATTTACTACCCTCAACAGTCAACTAGAGCATAATGAATCCCCACTACTAAATATTTAGGATAAATTTCATTCTGTACTTGTACTTGCCTACTCATGTATTATATTGTTATTCACTTGAAAATGACCAAAGGGTCGAAAGCGGTCGTGATTATTGAATAAATTGTAGAAAGGAACAGTGTCTCATTTCGTTTTACTTTTGAATTGAAATTATTAATATCAGGGATATAGTTTCAAGATTCAGAATTTTTTATCGGAATTTTCATTTTCCTTGACAATCTCTCTCGATAATTCCCAAATTAACAATAGTTTCAGAATAATTTACTGAAAACTGAATGTTTTTTCTCATCCGAATTTGTTTAAAATTTTGTAATTTCTGTGTGCTGGTGAAACAAAACATTTTACAATGCGTCATTTCGCATTTTTATTAAGAATAAACACAGCTTTGAATTTGTGAAATAAACTACACTTTAAAATTGAAATCTTCGTTCATAAACTGTGCAACATTTCATGTACAGTTGAACAATTTCATTCATCTTTTACTTTATCCATCAGTAGTCAAATAGCAATGGTGACAGGTGTTAGCTGACAGTAGAATTGTCATGTCATGGTGTCTGATTTTCAACACGGCTTGGTCAATTTACATCTTCGCATGATATCCTGCAGAAGTAAGAACGGATTGACAGTTTGATGTTACGGCTAGGTCGTGTACCTTTCAGGTGGACGTAGAATTGTTCACAAGGTTGAAAATATCTGGAGTACTTAAATAAAAGCCGTTAATTTCGTGAAATCAATTCTACATTTACGACATTTCCGGAAAGATAGATAACACATTGTTTGAAGAGATTTTGTCTGGGAACCTTACCAAGTACATATATAAGGTGAGCCAGAGAAAATCGGACGTTTTTTTCCGTTATAACTTTCGCAATTTCAGAGCTAGATCATTCGTTCTTTCTTCATTGGAAAGCCATAGGATAAAATTTTTCAGAAATTGTATCGAAGTTTCATTTCTGGTGAAATCCAATATGGCTGACCCATTCGAATATGAGCAATATTTCAAGATCGCTGGTTTCAGACGTGTTTGAGATCATATGGAAACAAATGTTACTACACAGATAAGATTTTTTTCCCCTCATATGTCCAAAACATATGTTGACAAAGAAACTGCGATCGAGCTACTTAATCGATTGTGGAATTCAGAATACCAGGTGATGCGACAATTTTTGTGGTGTGTATTTTTGTCATGAGTAAGCTTCCTTTGAATTATTTCGTGCCATAGTCCTGTACTTCTCGGAATCATATACTCTGGAAAAATAAGAAAACGGATAAAAGATTGAACGAAACTAAATATAAGGATGTTATCAATTATGATTTGCTGAATCTAACTCCGAAATGAGTAACATTAGCGAAAACACCAAGACACGTCGATTTTTGTTTCGAGGGGAGCATTTTAGAAATAATTAAAGGGTCGAAATTGTATCGACGTATTTTCGAAATAACAGTTGTGCCAAAGAAACGGCAAGGATATTCGATAGGAACCATCCTGAAAGAGAAAAGGAGTCAGTCACCAGTACGTTAAATATTTGGTTGACAAATTCCTAGCCACGGGTTCGGTGGCAAACAAAAAACATGAAGTGGCATGTCCTGTCAGAAATGAGGCAACGGAAGTGGCAGTAGTGGGTCATCTACAAATGGAGAATACTACTTCGATCAGAAAACTATCTCGTCTGACTGGTGTATCAGCTACAACTGTCCATAGAATCGTGAACATCACAAATTTCACCCTACAAGGTAAAATTAGTGCATGAAATAAACGAAGATGATCCAGATCGTCGTTTACAGTTTTGTGAAAATCTAAGTGAAAACCTAAACGCTAATCCAAATTTTCTGAATAACATCTGTTTTTCTGATGAAAGCACCTTTATGCTCAGTGGTGAAGTGAATAGACATAATTGTCGATATTGGGACACACAGAATCCTCATTGGTTTAGAGAGGCCCACACGCAAAGGCCTCAGAAGTTGAACGTTTGGGCAGGAATTTTTGGCAATCATCTAGTTGGGCCTTTCTTTATTGAGGGGAATCTGAATGGAAATGGCTACCTACAGTTGTTAGAGGAACACATACATCCTAGATTGACAGAAATTTTACAGAACGATCCAACTCTTTCTGAGGACGAAATGCGTTTTCAACAAGACGGTGCTCCTCCGCATTATGATGCTCAGGTGCGCCAATATTTAGACGAAAATTTCCCAGGAAGGTGGATTGGTAGAAGAGGACCTGTTGAGTGGCCAGCCAGGTCACCAGATTTAAATCCCTAGATTTTTTTGTGGGGCCATCTAAAATCTAAAGTTTATGCCACAAGACCAGAAAACCTGGAGGAGCTGCGGATGAGGATTATCACAGAATGCCGACTTTTGACTCCTGAAGTTTTCGCTAATGTGAGAAGAGAGTTCGAAAATCGTCTGTATAACTGTATGGAGGTGGGCGGAGGTCATTTTGAACAATTGTTGTAATAATCAAGTTAGTTTTTGTTTTCAATTGAATACAAGTTCAATAAATCTCGTTTTCCTGTTTAGATGAGCATCCAATCAGTTTCTCCATCATCCCTCATCCTGATCCTCACGCCAGAAAACCTCGATTGCCAAACTGAAACCAATGCCTCAGTGATTCAGAAAATAGAAAAATCTTTCTGGAACTTTGCCACTCAACCTGTAATCACTTGTATGATTTTTTGAGTTGGGGATGCTGAATGGAAGAGATTGATTGTAAAAATTCCATATTCACGCAAGAGAGTCTTATTCTCGAATCAAACATAAACATGTTCTCGTATTATACCGAAATGAACCAGTTTCAAAAAGTTATTTGGGTTTTCAGTGTTCCTGCTCCGGGACACCCTGTATGCTGATTCTGAATTTCGAAAATACCAAATTCGAAGAGAAAATTGAAATACCTTTCCAACGAGGAGTTATAGGGGGTCAAATTTTCGTTGGAACACATATATATATATATATATATATATATATATATATATATATATATATATATATATATATATATATATATATATATATATATATATATATATATATATATATATATATATATAATTTCTTTATTGGGTACACAATAAAAATTACAACTCACAAAGGTTAAACCTGTGGTGAGTTAACTATCTATCATTACATATTATTCTAAACCTAGAATAAGTGATAACAGATCCATCGAGCTTCCAGATCATTCCAATAAACTTAATTAACCAGTTAATGTGAATTGAAGAAAATTTCTTCAAAAGTTATTGTTCGTAGTAACTAGAACAGAACGACAACGAGTAGTAGATAATATTCATTCAAAATATAGACAGTATTAAATAAACAAAGTATAATATTTTATTTCGATATGAAAAGATCAAAAGTGTCAAAATTTTTTTTGTTTTTTCTGAAATATAGATTTCCGAGTTTGAGGAGGGTTGAGAATAAATATATTTCAATTTTGATGTATGTGTTCTTTTCTATTTTGAATTTTTAAAATTTAAAGGGTTTCAACCCAATGATTCGGTGAAACAAATCCAACCTAAATACTAAGCATTTACCAACTTCCTTACACTTTCTCTGTCTAAACTCATGAGCCATCTTCTGAGTTTTCTTTTAAACATTTTCAAATTCTGTGGCCAAGCCGTTAGATTCGATTTTAAAGGCTGAATATAGTAAATATATTAACTCCATGAGTTAATTAAGTCTACAAAAACTTCTTATATATCATCGAGGATTGCCGAAAACCGCAACAATTCTAGAGGCCTATGGAAATGCGTTAAGGACCTGCGCGAGGAAACATGTTATACGGGTAATGAAGAACTGAAGTCGGAGAACGGTACGCTTACTTCTAAGCGACAGGAAATTGTTAGCAGTTCGTCACCTATTTCACGGACATTGGAAAAAACTTGGATGCCAATATCAGAAAACCTACTTTGTCAGTTTCAGTGCCAAGAAGAACTGTGAACTCTATTGGGTTAATCGAAACTACTACACACAAAGTGAAATCCGTGAGAAGAAATTTAAAAAGTGGAAAATCGGCTGGTGTAGATGGTTTGAGAACAGAGACTATAAAGATAGTTGTGGACTTCATATTGGAGCCGCTAGTTTATGTTATTAACCGGTCTATGATTGAGGGCAGATTCCCTTTTATTTTAAAAACTGCCATTTATAAATCAGGGGATTGGAGTTTGGCATCAAATTGAAGACCCATATCAATCATTTCGGTATTAGAAAAGATATTCGAACAAATCCTAAAAAATCGTATGGAAACATTTCTTGATAAGTATAAGCGTCTATCAAAGAAACAATTAGGGTTCCAAAAGGGTTAATCTATGAATGACGAACTAGAAAATCTCATGAAGAAAAATTTTCAAGCAATAGATGAGGTCCTACCGGCGATATGCATTTTTGTTGATTTATCTAAAGCCTTTGACACTGTCCCTCGCGATGTTTTATTGAAGTCACTGGCTGATATCGGTTTTAGGGGCGTTGCATATGACTTAATGTCTGATTATTTAACTAATCGGTAACAATTTGTGGAAATATCGGGTTCTCGAAGTTCGGGAAAGAAAGTTTTTTTTGGTGTACCCCAGGGCACAGTGCTGGGGCCGATGCTCTTTTGCATATATGTTGACTAAATGTCGGGTGATGTTACTTCTTTCGCAGATAATGGCGCCATATTTCATTCGGCTTCCTCGTGGTTGTTAATGAAAAATAAATTGAAACAGACTTTTGTACCTTATTAAACTTTTACAGATCAAGATTATTAACTTTTAATGCTGATAAAACATCTTATATGCCTCTTTGTACTGGACCTACGAGGATGACCGACTATGAAACTTTGAGTTTCAACTTAAGTGATTCTAACATTGTTATTGAAAGTTCAATGAAAGTCAAATACCTGGGTGTTATGTTGGATCCATTTGTTCGTTGAGCTAAACATGTATTGGGACTCTTATCCCTTCTTAGAATATGTAAGAGCTTTTGCAATTTAGCCCAACTCAGATCCTTATATTGCTCACTGGTTCAATCCATCTTATCTTATGGGATTTTGGTATGGGAGGGTGTGGAAAAAGTCCAATTGAAAAAATTAGAACTCATTCAAAAACGTTTCATCAAAATAATATATTATAAAAATCTGAGTCTGAGTTATTGGATATGAGACAGCTGGCGATTTATCTAAGGAAATATTGCAGAAATACTTACCAACACATAATAGAAGGAGAAATAAATATAGATCTCCTAGATGACAGTCGGGAAACTCTAGATTATTCAAATGTACTGAGAGAAGAAAGTTTTGTTTCTCTGATAAATAAACCGACTCGAGTTCAGGAAAGTAGTGCTACGTGTATTGATCATATTCTTGTTAAGAATATTGAAAACTATGTCCCTGTTATATTGAAATATCATATAACCCATCACTTCTCCATTATTGTTTTTCCTAAACTTCAATCAAAGGCTTCCATATATGAAAAATTTGATGAACAAAAAATAATCAATTTCAAACTACTCGAATCCAACCTCAAACAGTTGGATTGGGAAAAATTTTATAGAACAACAGATGTGGAAGAAATTACATGTGCATTATTAGAAAAAATACAGCATATGATGAGGAAAAGTCAATATATCGTTAAATCAGGAAAAGAGAAAAGAAAGCCGTGGATTACAAATGCGTTGTTAAAATCGATAAGTAGGCGAAATGAACTATATAGGAGATGGGAAGGGAGCAAGAATCGCGAGCACTGAAATGCATTCAAACAGAACAAACTGAATAGTCTTATTAAAACTGTAAAACGCAACTTTCACACAAATCAAGCGTACATAGTGCGAGAGAAATATGGAGAATTACTACAGAATAATGTCCGACAAGAACAAAAACAAATCGAATCAAAAAAATTGTAACGCCAAACAAAATAATAGACAACCCTAAAGAAGCTTTCAATCATCATTTCACAAACATCGGAAAAGAATTGGCTCAAAAGTTTGAAAAAACGGCCACTACCAAAACGAAAAAGAAAAAGTTAAACACCGTTTCCACTTCACACCGACGAACGAAGCAGAAATTAAGAACATAATATCAAAAAAAGTACGGGGGTTGATGGAATATCTGCCGATGTCCTGAAAGCCGGAATGAATACTCTGGTTTCACCGATTGTTCACGTTTTGAATCTGATTCTGAGCCGCGGTTCTTTCCTAAAGCCCTCAAAGCTGCATTAGTGATACCCTTACATAGAAGCGGTAATAGAGATCAGTTGAATAATTACAGACCTGCCTCATTGCTTTCTAGCATAGCCAAAATAGTTTAGAAAGTTATCAAAGACCGTATTACAGTATACATCAGACAACACAATCTCCTGTCCGATAATCAATTTGGTTTTAGGGAAAATAGATCCACTCAAGATGCTATTGTTACAATAACCGATATAATTTATACAGCTTTCAATATTAATAGAGCAGCACTTTGTATTCTCATTGACCTAACTAAGGTCTTTGACACGGTGGAGCATAGTATTCTTTTGAGTCGATTGGAGGACATGGGTTTTGGTGGGGTAGAGCTGGGGTTGTTTAAGAGATTTCTATCGGAAAGGAAACAGGCTATGCAGGTTGGTGGAGAGGTCAGTGGGATAGATCTGATAGAGTATGGCGTTCCACAAGGAACAGTGTCAGGGCAAATTTTTGCCCTAGATATGAATATATATATATAATATATATATATATATATATATATATATATATATATATATATATATATATATATATATATATATATATATATATATATATATATATATATATATATATATATATATATATATATATATATACATCGAAGTAAATTTGTTTGAACAGTTACAAAAAGATAACAGTCATCAAATCTTGTAATATTCTTCGTAGGTTTCTTTCCGAAAATAATAATGAGGTAGAGTCATAGGTTTTCTCTTTAGTTTATACTGCTCAGAATCTCATTTCATATTTTATTTATTTGTTCATATAAATGTAATATAATTAACTGACAATTTTGTCATATTTATATTCAGAGCAGTATTCTATTCGATCGTTCACCACTTCACACTAAGGAAACTATTAATGAGTAACATTCAGTGTTACTTGACTAAGGTCCGTACACTGGATTTTCTGGGGAGAAAGCCTCTGACACTACTCGTTGGTACATTGATATCATTGTCTGATGATGCTATAGTATGTATATATTCTGGTAGATTGATATATTCTCAAAACATTTAACGTTATCCTAATATATAATTACTCCAGGATATGTTTTGATTATAATCATTGCCTGGCAATGGTATTAATTACCGGGTGGTGGATTTATATTTTTCATGAAATCAGTTTGATTGCATGAACAGATATATAGGCAACTCGTCGGGGTAAAACCCTATATATATATATATATATATATATATATATATATATATATATATATATATATATATATATATATATATATATATATATATATATATATATATATATATATATATATATATATATATATATCATAAAAATAAAAACTTGGTTGGATGATAACTTATCAACTATTAATATCGCAAAAACGAAATACATACCTTTTTCAGTCGACTCGAGATCTCTACCATAAAAACGAAATACATACCTTTTTCAGTCGACTCGAGATCTCTACCATAAAAGATCCACTTATCATCAACAGTAACAGCACAGTATAAGAAATTCCTTGCTGTTATGAATGCACGTATTTGGGTGAAGTATTAGATTCACATTTGAAATGGAATTCACATAATGAAAAACTAATATTGAAGTTAAGAGGTCTCATTTCCAAATTCAAATATATTTGAAATATCCTCGACATAGAATACATGAAAATAATCTTTCAAGCAACTGTTGAGTCGCAATTGAGTTATGGCGTTGTCGCATGGGGAGGAGCATATAACAATATTTTGAATAGATTGGAAGTTCAGCAAAAATGAGTTTTGAAAATTATATTAAAAAAAACATCACTTTTAGTTCAGATTTACTGTTTAAATTGTCGTGTATGATGAACATAAGGCAGATCTTTTGTTTCTCGGTGGTCAAATATACGGTTTACAATGCACGTAGGTATGTGTTGTCGCACAAAGTGAATACGAGATACAGCCAACTTTCGCTGACGGTTCCGAAAGTTAATAAAACTATACGTCAGCTGAGCCAGTACTTTATTGGACCCAGAATCTTCAACAGTCTACCCTTATTATTGAAGAAAAGAATGAATAAAAAAAATTTCAAATTGAAATTGAAAAACTGGATTTTGAATTCGAATAGAAAAGATATTGCTGAATTAACCCATTAATGCCTGAGTAATTTTTTTCGCGAAAATTAATGAAATTGAAAATACTCCTTCCTTTATTGATACAAAATACGAGAACAATACTTTGAGATACACACTTTCAGTAGAAGTTTTTAATTAACATATGATATATCATACCATAGGCATTGGCGAGTCTAATACAAAAATATTCTATTGGAAGAATTTATAACAGAACTAATGATTAGTCATAATGAAAAACTAGGAAAATATTCTGAAATGATGAAGACAACATTCATGGTCGTTTGTGATATAACATGAAACAATCTTTTCGGTGAAGTCCAACATTGCACTTGGAACAAATGAACTTCGTACAATTTTTACACTGAGCGCATTGTCTCTGAGTTGGAATCCAAGAAACTAAGTGATCTACCCCATCAAACCTCACTTCTGTCAAAACATTTCGACTGCATTTTGGTTTTGGTCCAGACATATGTTCAGGACTAGTCAGAATTGATAGAACGACTCTTCTGGTGAATTCCAATGAACTGATTTTTGGAAAAGCATGTCGATAAAAGATCGACATATTCACCATTGCTCCGTTTATACAAAAACGAACAAATCACCAATACCATTTTTTTGGAACGTATACGGATACGGTAAAGTCTCCTCATTTGGTCGAAAATATCGACCCCGCCCATTCCTTGGTTAGGATATTTATGAAGGTAGGTTGATCAACCTGCGTATATGATTTTTCTTTCTTTGAACAACGCTTGCATTTTACCTTACTTAGGCACAGCTGATCGTTATTTATGTTCGTTGCGATGTTGACAACATTGTTGTCGTTCCAACTTATCAATGAAATTGACTTATCAGAATCTTGTAGAACATGGAAGCTTCCTTGTGGTTCTTTCTTCAATTCTTTCAAGGGCGCTTTTTCAACTCTATCGGAACGAATGGTGCAATTTATGTTTTCTTTCTTCAATGTATCTAGCAACTGTAAGGAGTTGAAGAAATTGTCCATGAAAACAGTACTACCATGGAGCAAATAGTGTAGACATAAATTTTCTGATACCGACGAACCCAAAGTTTTCCCCTTCTTTTTATTTCCTGCACCACAGTATGGATCGAATTTCAATAAATAGCCTTCAATTGTTGTTAGGCACCAAAATTCGAAACCGTATTTAATTGGTTTCCCTCTTATGAATTGTTTCATATGATTGTGACCGAAATATGGCTCCATTGCTTCATCTAAGGAAAAATTTTCTCCCAACGGTATAGCCAAAGTCTGAGAAATATGGTTCAGTTGATCCATCAGGGGTTGAACCTTATACAGGTTGTTATTTTGATCTGTTGTGTTGTTGTCATTGAAGTGTAAGTAGCGATGTATAGCTTCAAATCGGTCTCGTGATATTCTGTTACTCACTAGTTAATTGAAAGTATCAGACTTTGTTTTGCCAAAACAATCTCCTGGACGGCAACTTGCAATAACCAGATAAAATCAATATTCCCAAATAGATATACATTTCTCGAGTGGTAACAGAAAACGAATGATTGCCTTAGAAGATCGCATACCTTTGTGTTTTGTCGCAAATTTTTTGAACAAATGAAACATTTAGAATAAATCAAGTGGTATTAAATTTTGATCCCTTATAGTATTGACTATGTTGGGCGCCGGAGTTTTTTCGAGATAAGCTCTCTCTTCGCGTTCGTTCCAAATGTAATTATGTCAGTTCCTCTTCTTTCTATTCTTTATTGTGCGCTCACCCTGACGTCGTTCGTTTGGTGGGTGCTCGTTTGTATTTGTACTCTTTTTGAAATTCTTTGCTAACTTTGTCAAAGGTAAGTAATCCTCATCACTAACATCACTATTCTGAGGGATATTCATTTCAAACATTTCAGTACCATTATCATCACTATTCTGAGGAATATTCAACTCAACCAATTCAGTACCATTATCTCCACCAACGGCGTATATTTCCATCGTTTGTCCCAGAACTCCTTTGCCAATATCCTTTAGTCCAAAATCTCCTTCTTCGTCACTTGGACCGTCATCTCGATCGCTGTCTTGTACATCTTCAGGTGGAAAAAACACAAAGTCGAGATGATCTAATTTTTTACATTTGAATAATCTTCATCCACTTCGCTCAATTCGAAAATATAATTCAACAGCTCCTCGGCATCTCAGGGATCCTCTGGGTTATACTTGCGTTTCCTGCAATAGAACGAACCCATTACTTCCTATGATATGATATATTATGTGCTACAATTGCGAGCTCCTAGCTCATACATATATCCAAAAATGAACTTTCTGAGCTCGTAATTTGATAAAATGAACCTACATTGTTAAAATTCCAGAATGGAAATAAAATGAGATCAATTTTTGCAGGAAAAAATGAATGAAGCATCGTTGAAGCGAAATAAAATCTTTCCTCACTTCCTTCGGGCGTAGAAACTTTTTTTTACGCACTATACTTCCTCGTCCCACACCGAATCGTCGACAGACTTGTACTAATGCTAATTCGTTACCCGAATATCGAACACAACGGATGGTTCAGACATGTCGTCACCTGTAAAGCGGTCGTCTCTGGGATATGATATTTCATATCATAGGCATTAATGGGTTAATAGATTTGAAGAACATCCCAGAATTTTAATTTGTTGTTGGTTAGTGTGTAAGTTCAAAATTATATTTACTGCCTATATTTATCGCACCTTTGAAAAAAAATGAATAGTAATGATAGTGTAGAAAATAATAAAGTTTAAATGAAACGCTGACCACAAGCTCAGGCTTTTGTGAGTTGTAGATGTTAGTTTTTTCTTGTCTTTGTTGTATGTATCTATTGAAATGTTACAATAATAATTGCAAAACTTCATATTGAAATGTTACTTTGAATGTACTTTGTTCACTTCAGATACTTATGATAAAGCATTTATTATAATTATTATAATTATTATTATATTCATCTGAATAAAGTTATTATTATTTATTATTATTATTATTATTATAAATAAAGAATTTGTAACACTGAATATATTTTCTCTGAATAAAGTTATTATTATTATTTATTATTATTATTATTATAAATAGCATTCGTGAGAACTTCTTTACAATCTCACAAAAATGTCATAACGAGACGTTTGTCGATCAAGCATGGCGTCTTGCATCATGGCGATGTCGCAAAATCCTAATTACAACCTTCCAAATTACAAATCATATTCTCTAGCCTAATTCGTGCTTTATCAACTAATGATACCACAGTCAGTACCATCAGTTATTTCACAAATGGGACTTATCTCGTGGCCACGATTTTTAGAGCGTGATGACTTGTCGAGCGGCTTGGAATGGTACTTATATCATTCTATATGTCGCGACTAGGCGAAGGTGGTAATTATAGATAATAAGTCATGAGTATATGATAAAAATTGAGATTTCCGCAACTCTGGGGGCATCATAAATTAGGAGATAATCGGAGACTGTCGACTGAGTGATCTTCTGATTCGAAACGGCCAGGAGAATCGAACGTAGAGTAAAAAAATGTGTGGAATTTGAATGAGATCTTATCGTTTTCGAATCCGGATTGTTGTTCTCTCTGGTACTGATACTTGCTCATATATTTGTTTATTTCTTTAGTGTCTTGAAATACACTGTGACTAAAAAGTATCCGGAAATTTGAAATAAAACGCAAAACTCTTAAACTACTTCAATATTTATTGAATCTCCTTCAAAATATGCTCCATTTGAAGCGATACATGTGTGTTAACGTTTTTTTCCAATCATCGAAACATTTTTATATGCGCTTTCAGTGATGGCTTTCAGCTCCTTCTGCGAATTTCCTTTATGACGTCGATGGAATCAAATCTGGTTCCCAGAGCGACAATTTCGGTCTGTGGAAAAGAAAAAAGTCACATGGAGCTAGATCAGGCGAAAAAGGCGGCTGCTCGATGGTATTTATCGACTGTTTCGTCTTAGAGCCGGTAATAACTGTGGGTCGATGAGATGATGCGTCATCGTCATGCAAAATCCACAAGTTGTTTTATCACAAATCCGGCCGCTAATGGCGAATATTTTCACACAAACGTCTCAAAACGGTCTTTTAGTCTTTATTAACCGTTTGACCTTGCGGAACGAATTCATGATGAATAACACAACGAATATCGAAGAGAACAATCAACTTCGTCTTAATTTTCGAACGACTTTGGTGAGGTTTTTTCGGTTTTGGTTCATTTTTTCTCACCCATTTCCATGATTGTTGGCTCGTTGAATGGAAGTTTTCATTGACCGTTTCACCTTTCGGAACAAACTCATGATAAACCACACTACGAATATCGAAGAAACAATCAGAATCGTTTTGATTTTCGAACGACTTTGGTGAGGTTTTTTTCGGTTTTGGTTCATTTTTCCTATCCATTTCGATGATTGTTGACTCGTTGATGTGTCATATTCATAGACCTATGTCTCGTCACCAGTTATGATCCGTCCCATGAACCTGGGATCAGAATTCGCACGATCCAGCATGTCTGCAACTACCTCTGTGATCCTTGAATTTTGGTGGGGGTCGAATGACTATCCTTTTTCCTCTTCATCTCGCTTATGTTACATCTCCTTGGTTTGTCCTGGGGTCCTACTGGTTGGTTATCCTCCTTCTTTTATATTGTGGTGCATCTATGCTGGCCTATTGTTTCCTCTTCCATTGTACTAAGGATGTCCTCTTTCCTGTTGTCTGTTGTAGTTCCATTATTTGGTTGATCTCCTTATTTTCGTGGTCTTCCATCTGGTCGGTTGTCTTCGTTGTTAGTCGTGTGATGATTTCTTCTAGTGTGTCGATTTCCATTTCCTTCCTGAGTTGGTCGTTGCTTATGTACCATGGGGCGTTTGTTGCTGTCCTGATAATCTTGTTGAGTGCTGCTTGTAGTTTCCTCTTCTCGCATCTGTCCTCTAGATGCCATATTTGTCCTGCATATGTTATTCGTGGGATGATTATTGTCTTGATTATCTTGATTTTGTTCTCCAATATGAGTTTGCTTCTTCCGTTGAGTGGGGGTATAGTTTTCCGTGTATTGCTTTAGTTTTCCTTGTAGTTTCCTCGATGTGCCTCTTGTAGTTCAGTTGATCGTCCAGAATTACGCCGAGATATTTTGCTTCCTTCTTCCATTCGATTTGTTGTTCTTCTATGGTGATTTCCTTTGGTGTTTCCGGGTGTCTCCTCTTCTTGTGGTCGATGTACATTGCTACTGTCTTCTTCGGGTTGACCTTGATCCTCCATCTCCTAAAATAATCGGTAAGTTGGTCGATATCTTCTAGTAGCCATTTCCTCACTGCTGCTTTGTTCCTGTGGGATGCGTATATTGCTGTGTCGTCTGCGAACTCCGCCATCTTCGACTGCTTCATCTTCAGTATGTCTGCGATGTATATGTTGAATAGTAGTGGTCCTAGTACTGATCCTTGGGGTACGCCGGCTCCTATCCTCTTTGTTGTTGGCTTCTGGTCCTGTATCCTGATCATGAAATTTCTGTTTTGTAGATACGACATCGTGATGTTGGTAAGCTTCACTGGGTATCCTGTGGTCTTCATCTTGTAGGTTATTCCTTCGTGCCATACTTTGTCGAATGCTTTCTCAATGTCCAAAAATGCTGCTCCTGTCGGTGTTGATATGTTCTCTTTGTCCTTGATGTCCTCCGTGATTCTAGCTAGTTAGTGTATTGTCGAATGTCGTTCTCCAAATCCAAATTGGTGCTCCGGCAGTATTCCTTTTCCTTCGGCGAATGCTTTTAGTCGGGTGTAGATGATCCTTTCCATAATTTTGCTCATTGCTGGTAGTAGGCTTATCGATTGGTAGCTGCTGGCTTCTGTCCTCGATTTTCCTGGTTTCAGTATCAAGATGATCTCCGCTGTTTTCCATATGCCAGGGAAGTGTCCGTTTTCATTATTACCCGCGATATTTCCGTCACTTCTTGAATTCCTTCGTCTGGTAAGTTCTTCAATGCCTGGTTTGGAATTCCGTCTAGCCCTGCTGCCTTCCTTGTTTGTAGTTAGTTGATGTGTCTCTGTACTGTTGTAACCTCTTCACTACGGTAGTCTTTTGCTGTATGTTCCTGGATTCTTCTTCCTATCCTTTCGACGTCGTTCTGGTTGAATTCCGCGTTTCCGTTGCTGGCGTTCGTTTGAAATTGTTACTCTAGTGCTGATGCAAATATTTCCACCTTTTCCTCATCCGTTACTCCTGTTTGTCCATTGTGTTTGATGTGTGGTGTCGTCATCTTTTTCTTCTTTCCTGTCAGTGCTGCTGCCATTCTCCATAGTGATTGGTCCTCTGTGCTCAATTGCTCTATTTTGTTATCCCACTGCTCATTGAATATGCTCCTCAGTTCTTATTCTACTCTGTTGGTTAGTCCGTTTAGTTCTCTCTTGTCTTCGGGGTGTTATGTTCTTCTGTATTTCTTCTTAGCTCGTATATTTTCTTCTAGAAGTGCTTTGATATTGGCTGGTAGATGAGTTCTCTGTTTTTTCTTTGCTTCTCTTGATGATTCAGTATCTGATCTGTTTCTCCAGGTCTCCAGGTCTGCTATGGCTTCTTCTATTTGCTGTGGTGTCTCTATGAAGAGAGATCCATTGACGTTTCTATCTCGTAATTCCATGTTACGTTCTTCATGCGTGCGATGTCCAGCATGTCCATGATTCCAGTGGCTGCGTGCGGGTGGGTTGGTTCCCTTGGTCCTATTGCGATGATGTTTTTCCTCTCTGTGATTATCTTCAGTATCCTTCCGCTTCTGTTGGTTTTCTGCAGTTCCAGTCCGAATCCTTAGCATTCAAGTCCCCAGCTGCGATGGTTGGCGTGTTGCTGTTGAATATGGCTTTGATGTCTTCCTCCTTCATTGTGTTGTTTGATGGTTTGTAGACTGCGTAGATGTTCAGTTCTTCTCTCATTGTCTGAAATTTCATTCCTGTCTCTTCGATGTTCTTCGAATTGGTGCATGGTAGCAAGAAAACCATCGTACACGGATATGTCATACCCATAGATTCATTTCACCCGTATTCTCAAAAAATAGCAGCCTTCAAATCCATGATTCACAGAGCGATTTCTTTGCCTTTATCGGACATGGACCGAAAGTCAGAATTTAACACCATTATGCTAATAGCAGAGAACAAAGGCTTCGATATAAAAGCAATAGAGAGTTTAATTAATCGAAAAATACGCAACAACACATTCAACATGATTTATCCCAATCCAAGAGAGAAAAGCCCGAAAAATTTATGTCTCTAACATATTTTGGGAAGACGTCAGAACAGGTTGCTAGAGTTTTGTCAGATAGTAAAAAAGTTTATATTGCATTCAAACCAGTTAGTAAATTGTCAGGCCTGCTTTTCACACACAAAAGATAAAACCGATAAATTCGGAAAATCAGGAGTATACGAATTAACATGTTTTGAGTGCAATTCCTTTTATATAGGTCAAACAGGACGCCCTCTCAAGGCTAGATACAAAGAAAATTTCCGGTCGTTCCTACATCAGAAATATGATTCAGCTTTAGCTGCACATTATCTGAATGAATGTCCTCCTTTTCCAGAACTTCAACAGCTAAAAATTCTTCATTCCTGTGGTAAATCTTATAAACTCAATTTCTTTGAATAGATGGAAATTTTCAAGGCATCTAGGGTAGAAAGGGTTAAGCTCCTTAACGACCAGGTAGACTTAATTACCTACCAATTATCATTATTCAAGTTACTGTGACCTCTACTAGCATTTTATTGATGTTAATTCCTGTATTGTACATGAGTATTCAGTTTTTATTAGCTTGTTGTTGATAATGGACGTATGTCCAAAACCGGCCCAACCAATGTAAAAATTTCGTCACTCTTTACATCGATACATTAGTGATTGTTAAAACATAGTAACTTGTTTTATTTTATTATTCATTATGTTCATAAATAACTCCGAAAGTAAAACTGAAGCGTCATGGGTCTCAGTAAAGCAAATTACTCAAAATCAAAGAAAGAGAGAGCCGATCACAGAGGCTTTCTCTGATAAATTTCCAAACAGAAACTCCGCTTTGAACAACCTAAATAATCATTTTATCCTGAGAAAAAGTTACCTAGGGAAAAATTTAAGTTTTTCAAAAGATGCAGGAACTCAGTTTATTTAACACCTACTTCTCCTGTAGAAGTCAAAAAAATAATCATTCATCTTAAGGAATAAAAATCGGTGGGAGATGAATTACCTGCTTCTGATCTCAAAACTTCTGCTCATATTATATGTTATCCACTCGCACACATTTTGAACATCAATCTCAGTACGGGTAGTTATCCTAAACAACTAAAATTAACACATTCAAAAATTTAAAAAGGGAGCTAAAAATGATGAAAATAACTACCGGCCTATTTCATTGCTGTCAAACATAGGTAAAATCTTTGAGAGAGCGATTTGTGATAGGCTTGTCAGTTTTTATGATAAGTTCTCAGTGATATCTGAACAACAAAATGGGTTCATGAAGGGCAAGTCTACTAGTAGAGCCATATACACTGCTCTAACAAAAATAATTAGTTCACTAAATGAGAAAAAAGCGACACTTGCACTCTTAATAGATCTGAAAAAAGTATTTGATAGCGTGAATCATGAACTACTTCTGAAGAAACTTACAATGTATGATATAAGGGGGGTTGGCTTGAATCTTATAAAATATTACCTCACAGACCGAAAACAATGTGTGGTAGAAAATTATGATGATGGTAATTTGGTCAAATCAAACTGGATGCCGGTCGAAAGAGGTGTTCCACAAGGTTCTATCTTGGGAAAACTCATCTATATAATCTATGCAAATGATTTGACAGAGGTCACTGATGAGCATACAGTTTTATATGCTGATGATACAACTTTAGTATTGAGTGAAGAAGATTTGCATAGTATAAAAATCAAAATCCTTGAAACCCTAGAAAATCTTGGTCATTATTTTTCAGTAAATAATCTTGTATTGAAAGTAGTGAAAACAAACGTTTTGTTATTCAGAAATAGGGCTGTTGAACGCATGACGATAAATTATCGAAACACTCTGATTGAATCTGTAGAAAATTCAGTTTTTCTAAGAATATACTTAGATAGAACTAGATTGGAAGAAACATATTGATAATCTAGCAAAAACATATCTAGATTTTGTTATTCTTTGCGAATTATAGCAAGAAATGTGGGGAAGAACTAATGGCATATCATGCTTATGTGAATTCGAGACTGAAATACGTCATAATATTTTGGGGAAACTCCACTTATGTGGATGAAATATTTAAGTTGCAAAAGAAATGTCTGAAATGCATCTTCGGTCTGATGAGTACGAACTCATGTAAACAGATTTGAATTCAAAACAGCATTTTGACTGTTTATGACTTGTATAATAACGAGTGTATAGGCTTTGTTATAGAGAATAGAGATCTTTTTGTTGTTGAAGGTGCTATGAACACAATTACAACACAAGGAAAAAGATGATTTAATAGATGAAAAATATAATTTTACATACTTACAAAAAAATTAAATTATATAATATGCTGCCGTTGTCGGCCGAAAATATTCCTAAAATGAAATTAAAAGTGAAACTGAAAAACTACCTGAAAAGTAAAGCTCACTATAATTCAACTGAATTCTATGAAAACAAAGTTGAGTCGTTGTGATTATTTTTCTGGTGCATTTGATATACCCGCATCGGATTATACGGACTGTGACTTGAGCTCTGTATATTCTTTTTACTTACCATTTCAATATTTCTTTCACATTGCTGTATCTGAATTTCTCTTGACATGTTCCACGACCAGAAATGGATTTTATTTTGTTATTTTGTAACAAGGAATCAATAAAGATTATCTATCTATCTATCTATCTATCTATCTTATCTATCTTAATATTTGTACACTTTATTGTAATTCACTTATTTATGAAGTATTAATGAACAACATTATGAGTTTTATTTTCCAAAATCCAAAATAAAAAACCTACAACTAAGATCAATGCCATTTAATTGGGTATGGGGTTTATAAGAACTCAAAACAGTCTATATTCCTATAGGAATGTCATATGATGGTCGATGAACCACTTTTGATAATTTATAAGTGAAATGATAATTCATGTATATTCATGATATTCAGACGTTTATTTACTGCAAGTATACAATTTGGCATTCCCCTAATATGAATAAGACCACCACCCACCCTCTAAGTTCTCGTTATAACATATATCACGTTTCCCAAGCTGAAGAGGAAGCTGCGTAAGAAAACGTCTCCTTTTGTTTGTCAAAACTTGAAACAATACGTTCACATAAAGTTATTATAAAGTTTAGTCAAAGAATCGACGATTCAGTCTCCGAAGATGTGTTCCAAGGAGTTCAGAGCGACTCTGCTCCCTGTGCTCCACTCCTATTCATTCGCGTCTGAAACTTTTAGTTGGTCTTTATTAAAGAATAATACGTGCATTATACGAAATTATCAGAGTTAACTAGACATGCTCGCCAAGTGACATTCGGTATGTCATCTTAATAAACAATCTTTCCACGGTATCTGAGATCCACATCTGAAAACAATGGATGCCGTGCCGTGCGTTGTTCGTCATAACTCATCAATTATATACGTCTTAATGTGTGGTCTTTTCGGCACATCGAAAACAATGACATGATCGATTGCGATATCTGTGGTTCATAGGATGATTGGCGAAATATTCGATGGTTAATGAACTCTGTGGAACTCACTGAACAAAAAAAAACAATATTTGAATAAATATAATTTCTTCCTTGTTTATATCATTTGGGTGATCAGAAAATGTATTTTCCATATTTTATTTTATCCTCAAATTCTGATTGTTTCAAAAGTCTTGAAAAATTCATGAACATTGTTAACCACCTCAACAAATATGCAGAATTTTTTCGTAATTATTAGACTGCCGCAGTGGCCCCTTGAAATTTCTTCAAAGAGTTTCTTCCTTCGCTTAATGAATATCTGGGAAGATCCACTTTCTACGACGTTTGATTTCTGTTGTTGAAAAGTATTATTATAATTCACAATACGTACTTCGTTGAAATTTGATTATTTATGAAACCAAAATTGGAAAATAAACTTCATTTTTGGGCATTGCTTTCACATAGCAGTTTCAATTTACTTTTATTTTCTCCAAACTTTCTAAATTATTTTGTTTTTGCAGTGTATAGTACCAATTCTGCATTGACCTCAATGTTATGTGTCAATACCGATTTATCAATGGATAAAACAAAATATTGAAACATATTCAATTGATTTTATATAGAAACTTTAGTTTTTGCCATAAAGAGGCTAAAAGTAAGTTTAATAGCAAAAATAACTGAAACGCATCACTAAAATTCTTGTTTTGAATTGAAAAAATTTCAGTTGGATATTATATTCGTAGGTTTTTTTATGTGCGCTTCCCAAGAATATGCGAACCTGTTATACCACATGAGTAGGTGCCTGGGAAGAATTGAGGTGTCTGTTTACTAGCTTCTTGATGAAGGCCAAATTGTAGGATGTTGGTTCCATAGCTCACCAGCAGTATAAACAAAGTAATTCTTATACAGAGAGGTTTGAGGGGTCGTTAAATGTACCGCCATATGATGGGAACTCCTTGCCAGCCTAGTGTGGTGGAAGTATCTGTAAAACAGAGATAGGTCAGCCACTTGTCTTCAGAGAGCCAGCGGTTGGAGATCGGGGATGATCTCCGGGTCGTCCATGAGGCACACTATCCAACATCCGCAACGAATATTTTGGCGCAGATCCCCATACATGGGAACAATATTCCGAAGCAGGTCGAATCTGTGCCTTCTACAGAAGCAACAGCTGAGACGACTCGTAGTATCGCTTGGCTCTGAAAAGCAAACTAAGTTTAGCTGATGCCGACTTAGCTATTGCTGATACATGTTCATGCCAGCACAATCTGGAGTTGACCGTTATTCCGAGAAGGTGCATCGAATCTTTGGATGCAATTTGTTTGCCTTGCATTATTAAAGGAGGTTCTCTAGCGGAGACCTTTCTAGAAAACGTTGTTGCTTGCGTATTGCTCGCGTTGAAGCCACCAGGTTCAACTTACCCCTCTCAGATATCCTCTATAAGTCAGAATTTGAGTTGTTAGTTTGTTGACATCTCTGACGCTGAGATTCCGCAGCTGTAATCGGCCGTAGACTACTGAAAGACGAAACCAGTGTACAATCGTCTGCAAAACCGAAGAGTTTGTTCTCTGTAGATAACAGAAGATTGTTTACCTGCAACACAAACAAGGTTGGCGAAAGAATGGATCCCTGAGGTACTCCTGCTTGCAACTGGAAACAATCAAATGTTATACTGCCGACCACAACTTGTATTGATCATTTTGAAAAGCTATTTATCTAACCCCGCAATTGTTAGGGAAGCCCATATTCAGCAAGTTTATTCGACAAGGCTGAACGCCAAACTGTATCGAAGGCTTTAGAGATGTGGATGCTCTAGTTTCCTCATGTTTTTCCATCGTTGGAATGTACAAACATGAGTGACGTAGGCGAGCAGATCTCCTGTCGATCTTTGCTTGCGAAAACCATACTGACGATCGTTAATAATTCCCTGCAACTCAAGATATTTGATGATTTCATCATTTATGACTCTCTCCATCACTTTGGACATAATAGAAAGAAGTGCAACCTGGCGGTAGTTTTGGGGTAAGGACTTCTTTCTTCCCTATGGGATCGGTTGAATTCTCGCTATTTTCCATGTGCTCGGAAAAGTCTGGCTTTCATAAGAATTCTGACGGTTAAGAATTTGTGCACACTTTCTCAGGACGATTAGTGTCATTTCGTCTAGACCAACTGCCTTCTTGCATTTCAGCTGCTCGAGAGCCCTTCTCACAGTGCGGACTCTGTCATGAAAGAATTTGTAGGTGGAATGTTCGGTGGTATTGCGTTAGATGAATCCAACATAGAATTCTTTGAGAACAAGAGAGCAAAGAGATCGGCTTTCTCTTTCGGAGATGATGCTATACTTTCATCTTCTCTAAAAAGAGGCGGAAACGCAGATTTGCAGAAATTGGCACAAACAGTCTTCGTCATAGACCAGAATTGTCTAGTCCCGCTTGCCTGTTCAAGGAGTTTATTAGTTACCCCTTCGTTGAAATTGGACTTTGCTCTTGCACTTGTCAGGTTGCATACGTCCCGTATTCGTACGAAATTTGTTCTTGTTTCCTCTGTTGGATTCATCTTCCATGACTTGTAAGTTCTGCTCTTGGCTGCAGTCTTTGTTGAACCATGGCTTTTGTGCTGTTGTTCTTTTCATGGAATGAGGGATGTAGAGATCCATTCCTGCATTAATGATTTCTGTAACCGATTTCAGTGCACACATTGATATCAGGATCTGATAGGAGAGAGGAGAATTTTGCGAGTGCAGACCTTTTGACTATCTGAACGGGGTTTATCTATTATTGGGTCTTTTCTTCTACTGTGAAAAGTCGTGTTATCACGATACAGAGTATACAGAGTTTTATATTGTAGACTATACACTGTGACAAAAAGTGTCCATTCAAATTGCCCGCGTTGAGTATTTTAAGCGTTTTAAGTTTCTGTATGTTGGTAGCACTGTCCTCAATTACTATGCCAAAGAGGAGCGCGATCTGTCAACTAGTTTGTTTACGACAGCTGTTGAAACCAGTTGACCTCAGTGGCACTCTACGAATCTTACAATGGAAAAAATATTGAATAAAGAGGTTGTCTCAAATTTTGTGTTTTGAATTGAATTCCGTGTGCTAAATCATTGCGAATTCTGGAAAAGGCCTATGCGGACTCTGTTTTATCGAAAACCTAAGTGTACGAGTGGTACAAAGACGATCTCGTCTCCTCGTTCCAGACGACCTTTGACCTCTTCAACCGACGATAAAGTCCAAAATATCAGGGAAATGGTGCTCGAAAATCGTTTTGCCAGTGTTAGAGAGATAGCTCGTAATCTCAACATCTCGAGTGAAACCGTTCGTTTGACTTTGGGGAACCAATTTGGCATGCGACGCCACCTGGCTAGAGCGGAATTTTCTTAACAAAGTACCGGTTGCAGGTAGCTGCAGAATTAGTTCGATCGTGAGAATTCTGATCCCACGTTCATGGGACGGATCGTAACTAGTGACGAGACAAGGGACTATGAATTCGATACACTAACAAGGCAACAATCGTCGGAATAGGTGGGAAAAATGAGCCAAAACCGAAAAAACATCGCCACAGTCGTTCGAAAATGAAGGTGATGCTGATTTCTTCTTCGATATTTGTAGTGTGGTTGTTCATGAATTCATTCCGCAAGGTCAAACAGTCAATAAGGACGAATGAAGAAGCTACGGTGTAGTGAAACGCGTTACGAATCACCATTATTAAGTAAAATTCCTAAAAACACATTACTTGTTTTATTATTGATAATGGAATTCTACCAACCAAAATCCTTATATTACGAGGAAAGAAATCCTCAAAATTAAGAATTTATTTTAATGTGGTAATCTCATCCAAACATTCAAGGCTTTGTGTTTGGTGGATTCCAAAATCCTTACACTCTAAATAATGACGAAAGACATCGAGGACATTGCTTCAAACTTTTCCACTGTTATTTTCATTTATTTTTATATAGAGTTATAATAAGAATTTCATTCCTCAACTCTTATTCAGCTTAAATAATAATAATAATAACAAATGTGTTTGCTCTTTTGAAGGACAACAGATTTTCGTATTTTGTGCATGATGAAAACTTAAATGGTGAACTTTATATTTAGATTTTGAGGACGGTAGTAAGTGACTTCGTTGACACTTTATCAGTAGCTGAAACAAGGCGTTGTTGGTACCAGATCGATGCACAAATGAAAATTATTGAATTTTAGCTGATATGTTTGAAGATAGATGGGTTGGAACAAACGGTCCGTCTTTGTGGCCTCCAAGGTCACCTGACCTAACGCCTATAGATTTTTATCTTTGGGGAACGCTGAAAGATAAAATTTATTCTGAACCTGTGACTTCAAGATATGATTTGCATAATAGATTGCAAAATGCTTTCATGCAGTTGGATGTGGAGTAACTGAGGCGAGCCACATCAAAGGTTATTATAGTTCGAGTGGAACTATATCTAGAAGTGAATGGTCATCAGTTTGAACAGTTATTATTAAATTTAGGAAAATAGAGTTTAATTCGTTTTGATTTTTAATTTGACTTTGGGAGTCCAACAACAACTGCAGATTCGCATATTTTTACTCTAAATCTATCAATTATTCAATGACAAAAGTACAGTTATTTGTTAATGCTCTGAGAACTGTCTATGCACGTGCAGGAATCTAAGCTACCTTTGCCAACTTACGTAGGTACGTATTATTCGTTACTTCGCCATAACTTGAAAACTTGAAATCTTAGGTAAAGGGTATGTTTAGGAAACTTCATTTAGTTTTTTACGGTGAATCTAATGAATTGGAACAAAATATGGGTTACAATTTGAAAAAACGTAGTTTTCGATGTTTCTTTGTTTCGAAATGTGAGGCGGAAAAAAAAGCACTCTATATACTGACTGAGATTCAGTCGAATATCAGTTATGTCCCGCATGATTTCTTGTTAGCAAAACACTTTACATTATTCTGGTGGCTCATGCTGTTCTCGATATATATCAATTTTTGCAAAAGGCCAAAAATCGACACTTTTCAACTAAAACTAGGATATTTCATGAACGAAACGGGTTAGGTGTTTTTATGATTGGAATAACAGGTGTTATCGAACTAGTCATAAATATATATGGCCATTAAGGTAAAAATATTTTAGAAATAGAGTTTCATCATCATCATCATCATTATAAGCACATACTGTTCACTGCTGATCAACCTAACCTTCCTTAATTCAATCTATCTTTCTCTGTCTTTGGCCTTCTGAATCCAATTCAGTCTCTTTATATCATCAGTCCTTCGTTTCTTGGTCTCCACTCAACAAGTTTTTTGGTCTATCGACCATCCTGCATTCTGGCAAAAGTCCTGCCACTTCCATTTCAATTGAAGAATTGCTGCAACAATTTTTATTACGATTTTAGAAATGCGAATTATGAAGCTGTTAATGCCTCATTATCGCTGGTGAATTGGGAGTTTCTACTCAACAGCAGCTCTAAGGGAATTGATGAAAATCTGGATATTTTTTATGAGAGAATCAATGACATAATCGGTTCTGTTGTTCCTAAGAAAAGAGTCACTAAGTGTTTTCCTTCATTCTTTTCGAAAGTTACTATTGCTACAATAAGAGAAAAGCAAAAATTTCATAAAAAATGGAAAATTAGTAAAAATGTCAATGATCTCAATATATTCAAACAGCTTCGTGCTCATTCGAAGGAACTTATTGAACTTGATTTGAATAAATTCACCTCTAACAATGAGCGGGAACTGCCAACGAACAGCAAATCATTCTGGAAATATGTGTCTCTGGGACGGGGCGGCTCTAAACTATCTAATGAAATGAGGTATGGGGATATTTCTTCATCAGATGGAAAAGAGATATGCAATCTTTTTGCCCGTTATTTCGAGAGTGTATATGTTCCTGTAAGACAGCAGCGTAGTCGTAGTGTAACTGTTAAAAACTGCAATAATGATGTACTATCAAATATTCACATAGAAGAGGAAGAGGTTCGAGAGGTCCTCTTATCCCTTGACATGTCGAAGGGTTCAGGTCCAGACAGCATTCCATCAATTTTTCTCAAAAATCGCGCTCACAAATTAAGTAAACCACTGCATATTGTGTTCAATCAGTCTCTGATTAATGGTGTATTTCTAAAAAAGTGGAAAGAGTCCGCCCTTGTCCCAATTTTCAAAAGTGGAGATAAAAATGATATTTCTAATTATAGACCTATTAACAAGCTTTCGATCATTGCTAAAGTATTTGAACGTATAATTTATAAGTATTTTTCTCTCATGTGAAAAATTTCATTATCCTACAACAGCACGGATTTTTTAAGGGTAGGACTCTGGAAACTAATTTGATCGTTTATAGTGAGTACCTGCAGAGTGCAATGGATTCTCAAATTCAGACTGATGCTACTTACACAGATTTTTCTAAAGCCTTCGACAAAATAAGTTTCGATATTCTCATTTTTAGACTAGCCGAAGCAGGTGTAAGTGGTTGGTTGCTTGAGTGGATCCAATCGTATCTACTGAATAGGTCACATTTCGTTAGTTTAAATGGTTTTAAATCTGAATCTTTCATTAATACTTCTGGGGTACTGCAGGGAACTCATCTCGGTCCTCTTCTTTTCTTAATTTATATAAATGACATAGATAAATGTTTCCGGCATTCCAGATTCTTGCTCTATGTAGACGATCTGAAAGTTTTTAGATCTATCACATGCTCAAGGGACTGCCTTGATCTTCAACTAGATTTGAATAACTTGGTTGAGTACTGTAGAGAAAACCAATTATTTTTGAATTTAAATAAATGTTTCACGATAACTTTTACTAGAAACCATTCCCCTATCACTTTTCAGTACTCAATTGGAAATTCATTGCTGCGACGTGTGTCCACGGCTTTTGATCTGGGTGTCACTTTCGATTCGAAGCTCTTCGATGCACACATAGATTGCATAGCAAATAGTTCAAGTCGAATGATGGGTTATATTTTCAGGAAAAGTAAGGAATTTAAATATGTAAAATCACTTATCACTTTATATTATGCTTACATCTACAGTAAATTAAAGTTTGCCTGATGTATCTGGAACCCTCGTTATGATTGTTATTCCAACCGACTTGAATGCATTCAGAATAGATTCATACGGTTCATATGCTTCAAAACTAACTTTGTTATCCTGAACCACGACTACGCTCCTGCCCGTAAATATTTCAATTTATTGTCACTTGAAAATCATAGAACTATATCTGATATTTTGGTTTTGTTTAAAATATTGAACTGCGTATTTCAGGTCCTGAGATCTTGCACATGGTTACTTTTAATGTTCCTATGAAATCATTGAGGCACCACGACCTCTTCTCTATAACTTTTAGAAAAACTAATAGTGCACAGAACTCCTCTATCGATAGGATGCTACGTATCTGCAACACGCATAGGAGTATCAATTTGTTTGGGGTCACATTGGCCGCTTTGAAGAGAACATTACGCTTGCTCTTTACTGACTGATATAAAATTCATTCAATCGTTCGTTTTTGTAATATTTATTTTGTATTTCTTTTTTCATTCTTTCTGTGAATACAACTCACTATTAATGTCTTATATAATACTTTTTTTAGAATACTAGATTCTATGTAACTAATATTCATCTATTGAATGTCATTTTGGCTTCGGCTGTGGACATTCCTTATATTGTACTCAAATAAATAAATAAATAAACAGCGTCTTTCACTCCGGTTCTGTTTCTGATAATCTGGTTAGGTATTCTGTCTCTCATAGATCTTTCCATTCTCCTTTGCATCACTTGTATTCTGCTGATATTTCTTCTTTTCAACGTGAGTGTTTCCGCTCCATATGTGAAAACAGCATAGACACACTGATCGAAAACCTTCCTCCTCAGACACAGGAATATTGGATTTGAGTGTGCCGCAAATTTCCGAAAGCTGCTCAAGTCAGACCTATTCTTTTCTGTATCGTTTGTTAATGAAGTTCTTGCGTTATATGATGATATGAATAAGGATTTGTATATAAGCGAATTTTTGCATCCCCCAGAATCCTTGATGCAGACCTTTCTGAAGGTGTGGGATTCGACATTTCATGTCCTACTCACCTGGGGTACATTTCCAGTTGTTTTTAAATTCGTTATATTCATTATTTAAAGGTATTATTTAGCATTGAAACACCACGCTGGCCATGCGGGTTGGTGAGTTGAATATTCAGCCGAACATTTCGGGTACAGACGCTGTTCGAAGCCGCCAATTCTGGATCATACGCTACCATGTTTCTTAGCTTCGCCTTTGTCACTTTGAGACCTTGCCGGCATGGGTGACCCTACCAGTAGCTACGTCGACTTTGCTCTCTGGACATTGAAGGTTACTGAGCCCTTCCACCACGTTAAGGTGAAAAACCCCGGAAGAGGATAGAGTTTCGGACTAGCTTGATTAACTACCAAAATTTCGCTAGCATTATTAATTCTCCATAAACTCAACTTGGGATACCCTGTAGAGTTAAATTCTCAACTCTAATTTTTGCAAAGGGGTGTGACGTATATATTTCAGTTCAATCTCGTTTTATCCCAATTCTTGGGTGGATACGCTATCAATAATGACCAATCGTATTGATATATTCAAGCATCTGGCTAAATCGTATCTAATTCTGGTCTTCGAATTTCCGAATTTTTATCATCAATAGTTTTGATGCGAATAATGCCGATAAAGTTTTGAAACTCGTTCTATTCCACTGATTATTGAGAATTTCAGACGGACTTGAAGTTTTTGGCTATCTCCTTACACCTGCAGAGCCATCAACAGGGATCTACATAAGTTTTCAATACCGGTCTAATCCCGTTGCATCGAACTGCATCCACCGCAGAAGTATGTACACTTCATTCAGGTTCAACCTATATTATATTCTAATTCCACCAGCAAAACTTGATAAACATCCCCCGTATGAACAATTTATTTCCACATTCAATTTTTTTGTTTTCGCTGAACTTTACTACAAAAATCCAGTTATAATAATTGCCGTACCGACCTAACATTTTTCAGGTATCATCAACCACTCCGACATTCTGTTCTAACGAATTGGGGTATACTTGACTATCCCACCGTTCAGTGATTAAAAGAGATAGGCGGAAAAACCCGGTGAAAATACGAGGGAGAATTCGAGACGAACCCAGTTGACCGGAAGAGGAAACAGACCCCTCGAGTGTCCTTAAAAATACTTAAAAATACGATGAAATATTATCATATTAATTCATGTGCAGTACAATGCTCGCTATTTTATAGTGCTCTGCTTTCTTTGTTTATTTCCTCCTTGCTACGGTAAATAAGTTCGTTATATTATGAATTGTTGCATATATATTTCAACTAATCTGGAACCCTGGAGACAGGAGTGAGACGGGATGGTGTTATTTATGTAGTGGCTTGAAAATAACCCCTCTTATAGAATTCACTTTTCCATAGAAAGGTATAGGACCTTCTGAATTGCATTATTATAGTTGAGGCTTATATATGTATAGAATTGTTTAAGGTTTTTCGTCAATTGAAAACTTTCCCGATAATCATTCTAAACCTTTGCTCTCGTTCAACTTTTCCTATTCAAGGAGCTTGAATTTTCAGGATTTCATGAAAAAAAGTTTGACTTGATGTAAAGACCTCAAAAAAGTCTAGGGAACACTTCTGAATATCGATATATCGTATCCAGAAGGATCAATATGGATGATTTGTTTAAGAAATGAACAACTGCATCAATTTCTCACCAAATTATGTAGAGTGCCGCAACAGATTTCAGTTTTTTTTCATAAAAAACTAAAAAAGCAGCAGATGCGACGCTGCTTTATAATCATTTCATGTATTCAGTGTTTGAAATCAGTTAGTTGGCACTTTGTTTCTGTTGTAAGCACAAATAAAAGATTCAAGTTTTGTGATTCGACCATGGAAAGACGACATTTGACTAGAGAAGAGATGTTACGAGCCGTTGGCATGCTCCAAGTTGCCCAAGCGTCAAAAACCGTTTATGGTCACGTTTCAATGAAACAGGTAGCATAGAAGAACGCCATACAGGTCGTTTCAGGATTGCTACAATCGCCCAAGACCGATTTTTGGTTTCACAAGCCAGAAGAGATCGTACTACCACAGCATCATAATTAGCTCAAGAGCTATCACGAGTTCATAATGTACAAATTTCCGACCAAAGGTCAACTCCACTCCAGACGTCCTTTTAGAGTTCCACAACTGACCCATGGAAATCGCGCTGCTCGTTTAGCTTGGTGCCAAGAACACGTAAACTGGGATCAAGAGAGGTGGGCCACAGTTCTCTTCAGTGATGAATCTAGATTTAGTTATTATCCCGATTCGGGAAGAATTCGAGTATGGAGGGAACCTGGAAAGCAAAACGGTTAGACAGGGAGGCGGATCAGTGATGTTTTGGGGAGGTATACGCCTTGGTGGAAGAACTGACCTCGTGTTAATACAGAAGAACCTCACGGGAAATTCTTACGCGAATGCGATATTTTTACCTGTAGTGGTACAGTATCTTCAAACAATGGGTCAAAATCCACCCTTCCAACAAGATAATGCCCCTCCTCATCGTGCAAGAGTTGTCATGAACGTTGTTGAAGAGAGTGATATCAATCTTCTACCGTGGCCATCCTGCTCCCTAGATCTGAATCCTATCGAGCATGTGTGGGACACCCTAAAAAGAAATCTCCTGCGTCAAATCGTCTTCCATCATGAACAGGAGCTTCGATTAGCAGTTCAGGGGGCTTGGAATGACTCAGGCCAAAATGTAATAGACAATTTAATATTGAGCATGCCGCGACGATGCCAAAGTGTCATTAATAACAGAAGTGGACCTTCTGGGTACTGAAAAATATAAGTGCTTCCATATCGTTTCGAAAATATTAGTTCAGGATTTATTTTTGTGTTTTACCAAATTTCGTAATTTTCAACTTTCAAATTTTTTTTTATAATAGGTGCTTTGGAGAAGCAAATATTATTCTGTTTTCTTGAAAATACATTATATACAATACATCCTAACAAATACCGAAAGATTTCTATAAATTCGAATCATCAAATTCATATTTTAAAGATATTGGTGAGTGTTCCTAGACTTTTTTGAGGTGTTTATATTCTGAAAACACAAGCTTTAATTGAGCTCAACTCGATTTCAAATCAAGTTTAGCAGCAAGTCAAACCGTGAATCCCGAAGCATTGAGGATATTTTTAAATATAATAATATAACTTGTAATTCTTCATTTCAATGTTTTCAGTTTATCAAAACAAATGTTATCATTTTCTTCACTCTTTCTAGAGTATGATTCACTTGCAGCGCTTTGGTTCATCATGATCTGGAAATCGTTTCCGATAGAGTCGAATTGCTCGACGACTGTATCGGTAAGATTGAGATTAAACTTACATTCTGTTTGTATCTTCTCGATTTTCGACGTCTTTTCTTAATAATTCCTCATGAAAAGACTCGAAATGAAAATATAACAAAATAACATATAGTGGAAAACCACCTAATCTGTCATCATTTCTCGTTAATAATTTTGAATGACATCCACTATAATTCTAACAAGATTGCTTTGTGATTTTCAATGGCCTTCCGTCACAGAGCTCACTTCAAGATTCATTAGAATCCTTCTTGTGTTACTTCTGAGTTCTTTTCATCCTAAATACAAAATTATGAAGTTATCCTAACTGAAACAATGACCAAAAAACTTTTAGAACAAGAATTTTATATCGCAGATTCAAACAGTCGCCCATCCTACGAATTACATCGATGAATTGGAAATGTGAATTTTCATAGAAAAATGTATAATTTCTTTTAATTAAATGAGTATATATGGGATTACCGTTTTAAAAGTTCAAGAGAAGGTCAACTTCCGTCATTTCTGGAAGTGACAGACCAAGAAAATGTTTCAGATTCTTAGAATATCATTCAAGATACCATTCGGGTTGTGCTTCAGTAAAATAGATCAACAATTGTAGGAGCTAATATTTTGGGCGTTTTTCGCGATATAAAGCAAAATAATCCAGCCCGGTCCGTTTTCATTTCAATTTAAAAAATATTCCAGAAAACACACCAAAAAGAATTTTGTTTGTTAAACTCAATCTCGATCACTCAAATTGATGATATAAGTATTTCTGATCATAAACATAAATTTTAAGAGAAAATTGAGTCCAAATGTATTTTTCAAGATCTATATATCACAGCAGATTATCGAAAACGTATTAATTCCGAAAGATTGATTTATTTTAAAAACTTTTTAATATATTACAACTTCGAAAAACACGCTCTCTTGGTATGTGCTACATTTACAGCAAATAGCATCAACATATCAGCGTGTGTCGAAACAAAATTGTAGAAAAAATTTACCATTAAATTAATTCCATCTCAAATATCTAATATCATTTCACAGACCGCCTTAGGGGCATCAATCCTGGATATGGGGAGTGTCGAATAGACAAATATTTGTTATTTCAACGTCTTTTAATTAACGTATCAAGTTTCTCATAATACATAGTAAAATATGCAAACAACATCGCTTACACAGAAGGGATTTCGATATGCTACAGTACCGGACTGATAAAAGCGTACAAAAATATCTCGATTGTTCAATTTTGTCCAAATTACAAAATTTGGTATATGATTTTTTTCTGATTAATGGAATCATTTTTCACTGAAACCTCCATAGATCCTCTAGATTAGTCATATTGGTTCTTTTTCTTTTATTTTCGAGTCCTGAGACGAAGCCATGCCTCCCTTGCCACAGCAGTGACCGCCCAAGATGATTCAATATTATCTTTCCAAGGAAGCGAATTCCACAGCACACTAGCTGTGCATAAATAGAAGAATTTTCATAGATAAAGATACGTGTACGTGTTGATAGTTGGATGGTCTGTTGATCAGAGTTTTCCGCAAGCCGGATTTTTCCTTGGAACTAGATTATATCCAGAACCAAGCCTTTCAGTTTATCGGAACATTTGCAATAGAAGTATCTGTAAAAAATATATAGACCGAGAACCAGCCGCATTTCAGCGAGAGGCTAGATATCACGCCTGTTCTCCGGGTGATAGATCAAGTATACTATCCAAATGCATATTTTGGTGCGAACCCCACACATGGAAACAGTATTCCAAATCAGATCACACCTCTGTTTGATAAAAAAGCATCCACTATAATGCCCAAAGGAACTGCTCAGTCCTGAAAAAGAAACAGAGTTTAGCAGGTGCAGATTTGGCAACTGCTATTACATGGTCATTCCAACTCCGGTATTGACTGCGATACCGAGTATATTTATGTTTGTTTCAGAAGCAATGGATGTTCTTGCAGATTGAAGGTGCTACCCCAGCAGTGAAATTTCAGGATAATGGACCATGTTTAACAGGTCCACTCTAATATCTTCTCCAAATCGGAACTCATTCACATGCCCTGCTGGTATCTTTGTAGGTGTAACTCTCCAGAAGTTATGAGGCTCTGGTTAAAAAACGAAGACACCAGGATACTGTCGTCCACAAACTCAAATATACTGTTTTCGGAGTAGTAAAGCA
This sequence comes from Cryptolaemus montrouzieri, assembly GCA_013387265.2. Lineage (NCBI taxonomy): Eukaryota > Metazoa > Arthropoda > Insecta > Coleoptera > Coccinellidae > Cryptolaemus > Cryptolaemus montrouzieri. The sequence goes on along the minus strand of JABFTP020000062.1, from coordinate 17,428,703 downwards.
TATTTTCAATCTGCAACAGGAAAAGAAACGGCCTAGTATTGAGTTCAGGGGTACTCCTGCATTAGCCAAAATTAAACCTTCCAAGATGTTCCAACTGCAATGGATTTTATCACAAGAGTCAGGATTTGTAGCAGAAAAGTGTCGTGCGGAAATTGTTCCGGTGAGCATGCTATCAACGCGTGCACAAATGAATATAGAAAGTGTATAAACCGTTCTATTTCGAATTCAAAGTTTGATTTCAGTTATGACGTGAATCATAGCTGTTTGGATCTGCAGTGCCCCAGGTATCGCAGACAATTGCACAATTTTTTCATAATTTGCTGCTTTATGGTTACGTAGGAAATTTTCGACAACCAACACAAAACTTTTCCAAGCTTTACTTTCCGGAACAGTCATAACATATTCCACCTTTCAATTTTTCCATACTAAGCTTCGGAAATTTTCTGCAAATGTAATTTAAACAATTTCCGTCTTTGTTCAATGCTTTTACAAATTGTTTAATCATACCTAACTTAATATGTAATGGTGGAAGTATGATTTTGTCTGTGCTCACCAGCGGCTCCCTTATTACGTTGGCTTTACCGACAATTAAAGAATTTCTTACAGGCCAAACATCTTGTTCCCAATGAAGTTGCTTTGCTCTACTATCCCACATACAAATAAAGCAAGGGTATTTTGTATATCCACTTTGTTGGCCAAATAAAAATTAACCATTTTAAATCCACACAGATCGGCCATTGATGCTCAGAGTATTTAATTTTCTCTAAAACTAATTTTACATTTTCATATTCTTCTTTGAGTTTCGTTGAATGGGCAATTGGAATTGATGCAAATTTATTTCCATTATGCAATAAGACGCATTTTAAACTTCTTTTGCAACTATCAATAAAAGGCGCCATTCAGTAGATTTGTACTCTTTTAAACCCCTGTCTATAAGCAGCTTCGCGATATCATTACAATACACTAATCCTTCATTTTCAGTAAAAATTATAATAACTCTTTTCTCGCGTTCTGTATTTTGAAATTGTTACTGTTGGTGCCAATAAATTTTTTCTTTCAATCTTGAGGCTAACAGTTCTGATCCTTGTTTTGATAAATTGAGATCACGTATTAAATCACTGAGTTCATTTTGAGAAAATAATTTTGGCGTAGATGTTTCACCTTCCCATTCACTTCCACTAGTAGATGGTCCCGATTTCTGTGAATTTGGTAACATCATTGTTTCTGAGGGCATGCGAATTACTTTTGAAATGTATATGGGCCGTGGGAGATTTTCACTGTGTAGAACCGCACATTTCGTAGACTGTAAGTCTGGATATCTCCACGTTTGATTTCGATTAAAACCTTTAACATCTACTACGCAAAAGTAACAATCATCTAAATGATTCGTAGGCTCCATCCAGATCATAGGAATACCAAAGTCTAATCCAGAACGTTCACTTTTTTTCCACAACCGTAAAGACTCAACACAGGACTTACAAACTTCATTAGGAACCCATGATTTACCTAATTTGTCCATTTTGAAACCAAAATATTCAACATAAGTCTCCTTGACAAAGTCTGTGATATTTCTTTTTTATTTTTTCGTAAATAAACACCGCAAATATAACAAAATAAATCACTACAATATTTACACTTTCTTCGTGACGAACTCATATTTTAGACTAGAAGACAAATATATAAGAATGGACATTCAGTAATTGAAACAAAATATTAATCCATGATTTACGTGTATATGTACTTCAATATTGTCAAATAACTGAGATCTCAGCTGTTCTGTGGAGCAAGGGGGTCTGAGAGTGGGGATCAGGTGATGTTTGTATGCGTGAAAAAGTTGCGCAGAAGCCTAATCATGACTGGAAAATTAAATTTTATTTCTAACAAGCTTATAATTGTTCAAAATATAAGAAATGCAAAAATCATGAAAATACGAGCACATTGAGAACTTTCATGAATATATTCGTAATCTGGGCACTTGAAAACATAAAAATTTGCGATGATATCCAGGGCAACAATAAAGCTGTAGAGCTGTGTTATAATTATGATAGTGTAGAAACTCTAGTCTTTGAAGAAGCTGACTTATACCGAAGATATACATCGAATAAGATTTTGGATCATTTCAAGATCTTTCATAATAGTTTACGGAGTTTGAGTCACCTTCAAGTTGTGTTACATGAATTGGCAAGTAACTATGATTATATTGTTTTGACAGAGACTCTTCATACTACTGATTTAGATTTGTTTAAGCTTGATGGGTACGATATACTTTACAATGGTAGAGATTATAATAGAAATGACGGCGTTATAGTCTATGTGAAATCTAATTTTAGATAAACTGAAACTATAGAAGTTGGAGATATAAAAGTAGTGAAGTTGTTGATCGAATCCAATAACAAAAAAATTCAGATAACCGGGTTGTATAAGTCACCAGATATTCCTGTTCGTGAATTCAACAGGAACTTTCGTAATTATTGAAGATCTGAGTGTAGAAATGATTATTTTCAAATAATTATAGGAGATATGAATGTGAATATCAAAGAATATGATGAAGATGTGTTAGATTATTTGAATATTCTGTGCGAGGAGGGTTTTAGATCCGAAATAAATGAGTATACTAGAGTGCAAACCAATAGTAAATATTGTATCGATCATATTTTCACTAAAGGAATTGGAAATTGTGTTCCAATTGTATTAAAACTCATAACATCGATCATTTTTACCATACTTTCTTTTTATATTTCTAAAAATTGTTTGATCGAGAGAAATTTCTAGACCATTTTTTTCAATGAAATAAAACTAACGTATTTGGATTTTCACTATATTAACAAAACTATGACCGGTTTCACCACACTGTGGCTTCATCAGATGGATACAAACTGATGAACAGAGTTATTCCTCTTCGAGTACTCGAAAAAAACTTTAATGATAATTTCAAAATTTTACCCAATGAAAATAACAGACAAAAAGTCAATCTATTGGAAATTTTAGAGATCAACAAAGAAAAGAATTCAGGTAGGTTACTTAATAGTCAATTAGATCTAAATCCTTCTCCTTAACTCAATCTTTTCAATTCATAAAGTAATCAACTCCGATGGGTTTTATGGAGTTTGACGAGGAAGTAGAGTTTTGGTGATTGCGGGTTGTCAATGAAAAGTTTATATTTTTGGTTGGTAGGTATTATAGACTTGGCATACTCTAAAGCGTTTTTTTACTATGGATTGAAATTCATAAGTTGGATCTTTATCAATTTCTTCATAACAGCCTGATTCAATGAAATTTTAGAGATCCACAAAGAAAAGAATACAGGTAGGTTACTTAATAGTCAATTAGATCTAAATCCTTCTCCTTTACTCAATCTTTTCAATTCATAAAGTAAGCAACTCCAATGGGTTTTCCAACATACCACTTGTAGCTATTGTAATATTAAGTAGGAAATAAGACTAATATATAAGGAATAACTCTCTTCATTAGTTTGTATCTATCTGATGAAGCCACAGTGTGGTGAAACCAGTCATAGTTTTGTTAATATAGTGAAAATCTAAATACTTTAGTTATATTTCATTGAAAATATGTATATCGATTTCCATCAAGTAACGACCTCCTCAATCAAATTATTTCAAGAACATTTCATAATAAATTTTGTCAAATTGAAATCACTTCTCACTGACTTGGAATGGGAATCATTTTATAAAAACACAGATGTTGAGTGTTAAACAGTTTCATTCACTGAAAAAATTAAGGTCGTGGTAGAAAAATGTAAATACAAAGTCAAAGAAACTAGAAAAAGAAAGTTCTGGATAACCCCTGCACTTTTGAAATCTATCAAAGTAAGAAACAGACTTTACAAAAAGTGGAAGAACAGTTAAGACATTAGTGATTGGAATGAATTGAAAGCTTTTCGAAACCAATTACAAAATCTGATAAGAATTTCAAAATAGAATTTTTATACCGAAAAAATTCAATCAGCCGCAAATAGCACCACACAAATGTGGGCGGTGGTAACGGAATTGTGTTCGGGGGGTCGCTCAAATGAAAAATCGAGAAATTGAGTATGGATAGATTTAGTGTGACTTCTTGAAGTTTTCTGTTTATCTACCCTTTGTTTTCATGGTTTTCAAGTGGCGATGGTGAGTTACCATGTTTTATTACGCCCCTACGGATTGAGATGAGTAGGCGGCATTCTGACCTTTTGTTGTGAATGGGTATGCAATACTGACGATGTCGAATGAGACTGAAACTGCAGTCTATCGCTCCTATTCTTCCTACCACTTCTGTGTGGCTCTGGTTAACGATGATTATGAAGGGTGAATCGGAAAACCAGCTCCTTCAGGTAATGGATAATACTGCTCATTTCATACCAGAAGAACTACCATTTCATGCTATGAAATTGATCTCACCTCGTGGTATATGTTTGATTGTCCATTTTTTTTATAATACTAGTGGATTTTCTTAATATTTGCGTCAAAACTAGTATGAGAATATTAATATCTGAAATGTAACAATACTATAAATACTTTATGGGTGAGATTTTGCTTCCTAACAATTGTTTATGTACAGAATGTTATATTAGTCCAGTCAAAATAGACAAAAAAAGTCATAAGTTAGCCAAAATTCGCATAGAGCTGAAAATTTGCAGAGACGTTAAATACATCATTATAAATGAAATGTCAAAGATCCCCTTCGATTCCTACATTTGGAGAAAAATGGAAAAAACCTAAATTTTGCATGTTTGACCTTCAATAAATTTTTTTGCAGAAGTAGGATCGAAGGGGATTTTTGACATTTTATTTATAATGATGTATTCAACGTCTCTGCAAATTTTCAGCTCTATGCGAATTTCGGCTAGGTCAAATGTCTATTTTGACTGGACTATATTTGATACACTCCGATGGAAAATTAGCGGAACACTCGAAAATTTAACCAAATCCAATCTAACCTAATTCTCAACCGATTTATATGATTTTTTCGGCAAGTTATAGATCAACTCTTCTGCTTTGTAGAAATTATATGAGAAAACAAAAAAAATTTGAAGAAAATTTTATACGGGGGCAAAACTGAAAGTGTTTTTTTTGTCAAAAATTCGTAACACCCTGTGGAATTTCGTGGTCCGAGTTGAAACGTTCAATATCATGGTCTGTCAAGACACATCTTCCTACAGTAACGCCCTTCTTGTTTTATGCATTTTTACATGAGATAATTTGAAGCGAAAAGTCACAAATTTCAAGAATTTATTTTTAATCTTGCGTAGGTGCATAACATCGGAGGTTAGCCAAAAAATAAAATCAAAATTAAAGAAGCGGAAATCTAACGAAATGAAAATTTTTGAAATTCACTGGCCACTTTCACGCTCCGGGAGAACTCGAAGTACACTGGAAAAATCGTTGATTTTGCACATTTATTTTTGAATTTTTTTGTGTGACACTCTATAATAATTATCATTCCTGTCCAAAATTGAAAGCAGGTGTGTATCCTTACGATACACTCGTGAAATGAAATGAACATGTTGAGAAAAATGTTCATGATGACCCACAAAAAAAAACATTTAATTTTAGTAGCGAGTATGAACCCCCCGAGCTCTTATTACAGCGCGCATACGATTTCGCATACTCCCAATGATGTTATCTATCATCTGTTGAGGTATGTTGTCCCACTCTTCCACCAAAGCCAATGTCAGCTCTTCAACGTTGCCTGGATTCCGTTGTCGAACCCTTCTTCCAAGAATGTCCCAAACGTGTTCGATCGGGTTTAAATCCGATGACCGCGACGGCCAGTCCATTCGTGTGATTCCAACTTCATTGAGATATTCTATCACTATGCGCGCAGTATGAGGGCGCGCGTTATCGTGCATAAAAAGGAAATTTTCCCCTATGTAAGGAGCAAAAGGCACAACATGAGGCTCCAAAATTTCTGTTATATACCGATGGGCATTAAGTGGTTGGTGGTAAATCTCTCATTCTGAATGAAAAATACCGTTTCGAATCGTAAACAGTAAAAGAATCACAAAACACCGCAACCGATCGAATTTGTATCAAATCAAAGAATGGAAAACTCTCATTCTTTAAACAAGTGCAAATGTGGTCATATACAAAAACGTGTGTTGTATTTCATATTCGATAAAAAAAGGTGTGCACATGTGTAAATGAAAAGTTTTATCCATGGTCCCAAAATTCGGTTGTGTATTTTAATACCTACCGACTGGTATCTCCTATGAATTCCTAATTTTCACCAAATTAACCAAATTGTCATCAATAACTAATGCAATTCGAACATAAAAATCGCAAACGACAATTTCGACACGCCTGAGTGATAATAAGAAAATTCCAAATTGATAGACGAATTTTAATGACAATTTCTTGATTCAATGGAATTTCTCCAAAATGGCGATTTTCAACTTGAAATTAAATATATTTTGCAAAACTAGAGATAAACGCATAAAAAAAGAAGGGCGTTACTGTAGGAAGTGAAGTGTCTTGACAGACCATGATATTGTACGTTTCAACTCGGACCACGAAATTCCACAGGGTGTTACGGATTTTTGACAAAAAAAACACTTTTAGTTTTGCCCACGTATAAATTTTTTTCAAATTTTTTTTATTTTCTCTTAAAATTTCTACAGAGCAGAAGAGTTGATCTATATTTTTCCGAACAAATCATCCAAATCGGTTGAGAATTAGGAAAAATATCGAACTTCGAATTTGGTTAAATTTTCGAGTGTTCCGCTAATTTTGCCTCCGAGTGTATTTTAATCTAGATATCCTAAATTTTTCTATTTATTTTCTCACATTTTTCTCTCTCGTTCGTTGCTAAAAAAGGGACGAAAGTAGAGAACCTGCTTATTTTTGACCCAATTCCTCTGGGACATTTCTCTATTACATTGACATATTGGACCCTCATGTTAAATACCGACCCATATAACCCTTTTCCCTTTGAATACTCTTTCTACAGAATATTCCACAAATTAACTGGAGTAACCATCAATTTCAAATGAAATATTATCCGTACGTCCCCTTAAAAACATCCACGCACGTCACCCCAAACCCCTCCCGCCGTTCTCTCATCAGCACTGCGCCCTTCCAGGATTTGCGGGCCCTAAGAAAACCTATTACATTCCAACAATCTTTGCATTAATGAGTGCCGCGTAGCCAGTGCTGCATATTAAAATTCTCACACGGCGTAAGAAGTCTAGAAGAAGGAAGAACACCAGAGAGGATCGATACAAGACTTAATGAGCAGAGCGAAAGAAGGCAGCGCTGATGGAAAATGAGAACTGGCGTGGGGGAGGCAAGGGGGCTCTAGTTAAAAGAAGGGTGAGGACACACACACGCCCTTACTCCCCCACAGAGAACAGCGGTGGCGAAACGTTTGCAAGAGAAGGCAATTATTATGAAGAATTGAGTTAGTCGTATTATTATTCATATAATATATGAAAATAACATATTGAACATATTCGAAGATATTCAAAAACTATATACCGAATACTGCTTTAATTAGTATGTTAGTTTGATTTGTTTTTTCGATGTCTTGTTTTGTTGAACTTGGTTCATCTTGAATCTCTTCAATAGCTTCTTCTATTGAACCATCGGTTGTCCTCAGGGTTGACAATCATTCTTCTTCACTGGAACTTTCCGTTTAGACCTACAAAATGGTAGTGTCCATTAGGAAGTAAATCTTGGAGTTGATGTTGCCTGATTTCAATGGTATTATCTGTTGCTATCTTTGTCGGTGTGACTTTTCAGCAGTTTTAGGACGCTGGCTAATAAATGAGGATATCAGGGTATAGTTGTCTACAAACCCAAATGTTTTATTTCCGGTGGAATGGAGCAGATCATTAATCTGTAACAGAAAAAGACTTAGCCAGAGTATGGAACCCTGCGGACTCATGCATCCACCTGAGAAGATTCACTGGTCACACCATCTTTGTAAATAAACCATGTGCATGTGCATCTCTAAATACTTTTATCTTGATGGCCCTTTTTGGAGCAAGTCATTCCCAGGAAATAGGTCGATTTTTCTTCAGGATCTAGTGTATATGATGTATCCACGAGTCGATCATGGTTTTGATTGCGGCAAACAGTCTCTGAAGTCCATATGGTTGCTCTTATTATCGGCATAGACTGAAGCTTCTCAAACAAATATTCAGACTATATAACACTATTTTCTCGGCTTTTATCTATAATAACGTAGGGATCCTCAACATCCCTACATCTAGTTTCACTGCGATTTCTGAATGCAAACCTGCTGGTGAAAACTTCACCATAAATGAACCTGACCTGAACTTCAGCCATTGTAACAATAAATATCAGTTTTAACAAAAGCTCTCAAAACAAACAGTTTGCTGAAAATTTGACTGAAGACTTCAACACATGGAGCTGTGTTTGATTTGGAATTCCAACAAGAGAATTACAAAATAATGTTTACTCTTCCGTTTAGACCTACAAACTGGTAGTGTCCACTAGGAAGTAAATCTTGGAACTAAGGTGAATGGTAGGCAAGTATTGTAATGTTGTCACCACAGTGAGCGACACGGTAATTAGAAACGTTCTTGTTTATTCAGGTTATTTATTCAAATTGTCTTCGTTTGAGCACATCAATGACGCCGTATAGTGTTCGATATCCCTTTCGCTTTTAAGCCTGCGATCACACATAGCAATAGCAACTGGTGATTTATCGATAACAGCACCGGATAAGAGGTCAGGTCGAACCGCAACCAATGTTAAATTATGGGAGTGACCAAACATCATCCGTTGCCTTGAAATCCAAAGTCCATCAGGAACAAATTGATGGCTATGTGTGATCCCTGGCTTAATTAATTACAAATTGTCGATAACATGCTTGTTGTGAAGGTATTCCTTAGAAGATACAAGAGATGTGAATCACAACAGCTATCTAAGTTTCAGCCCTATCAAATGGTTGTTTGCATTTGATTGCCAGTTGTAGTGAACAGCTTCCATTTTTTTCTATTTGAAAAACATAAGTTATTTAACAATTACATTTAAAAGGACTAACACCAGAAGAAATCAAATCTGGCTTTGATGCAGTACACAGGCACTCTATCTCTGTCTGCAACTGCTTTGAAATAGTTGAACGAGTTTGAACATGCCAGTAAAAATAAGATGAGTATCGTTGAGGAAGTCCAATGAGACTGACTATTTTGAAAATTCATCATTTTGAGGTATTAATGAGTAGAAATGCGAGAAATAACTGAATCGATAGGTTCATTCCACGGTACAGTGTTTCTAGTTTTGCATGGAAAACTGGATTAGATTTCCCTAGATAAGGAATAAACACAATCGAGTAATAGACCCTGATATCTATTTTGATGTTTATTCTGCGCTATTCTACAGCTACTAATATAGAAAAACAACTTATATTCCAGAAACAAAAATACTCAAAATAGTGTTTTTTGAATGGTTAGGTTTGTTCGGATGTCCGGAGAATAATCTACAATGTTTATTTCAAGAGAAGAAAATAACTAAACAGTACTTAATGTCGTTATTGCATTTGTCGAAAAATATCAAGATGATATTTGAAAGAGAACAAGAATCTATTCTATCTATATAATACTTCACTGCATACCTATGTAATTTCAGTAGAAAAATTCAGGATCATGCATCAAATTCAGGGAATTAGGAATCAAAATACTTCATTCACTACATCTTGATCCTAGTAATGCTTTTTGGTCCTGAACTTGCAAAAATGGCTCCGCCGAAAACAATTCTTGTCAAAGTTGGTGTTTATCGCCCAAAAAATTCATATTTTAAGGTGCTTCAAGTTCAAGAGCCTCTAAGAAATGAACGAAATTATGTATGAAAATGGAAGAACTTGCATCAAATCATTTGCGTTACTACTTTTCAAGATAAATTGAACCTCTTTACTGCTCTGATACTTGAGAAATTATTAGGAGTTATCGACGAACTGCTAATTTTGAATAACTAGTACTGATGTCGAACAAATCTAATCAAATTTTCAGGAGAAATTGAGAATACACTGCCCTCTGATATCAATAAGATGTAACCTTTTTCACAATTCTCACAACATTTGAGTTTGCAGCAAAATAGTGTTTCTTTTTCAGAACAGTCTCCTATCAACTCGATATATTTTAGTACAACGTTTTTTCGAGTTTGATATCCCTTCTCAGTAATAAGATTTCCCAAGGTTCTCAAAATAAGTGTTTGTTTGAGTGATGTTCTTTTCCTTTGACATCTTTGAGTTCAGCCATTTCTTAATGATATAAATCAGAAGGCATTTCGTAGCCCACCTTATGAATTATTGCTTTGGTAACTAGACGTGTATGCACTTACGTCACATGCGGTTGAGCTTCAATTAAATTGCGAATTCTCCAAAAGTTCTGAGTAATTTTTCTTTTACTCTATTAGCAACTCCTGGGAGGTGGCGATGCCTGTTATATTATTGCTGTGACCGCTCACCATGATTTACTGTGTGTTCACTCGCTTCTTGAAGAGGGTCAATTGTAAGTTATCGGAAAGATTTCTTAAGAACTAAAGAATTTTTATAAAGAGAGCTACGCGGCGTTGCTAATTGAACTTTTTGCTGATTACAGTTTTCCGCAAATCTGCGTTTTTCTTCGGAACTGGATCCTTTCAGACCTTTCAGTTCTTTAGAGCATTAATAATGGAAGTATCAGATGAAAAAAGTTCAGCAACCTGCTTCCTCATCAAATAGATGTAAGGAAAGTTTGAGTGAGGGCCCCACACATAGGAAGAGTATCTCAGAACAAGTCACACATTTGTTTTGTATAAAAGCATCAACTGATGGCGTGAAGTACTACGTAGAAAACTAAATTCGACAGAAGCAGATTTATCAATGGCTGGCACATGGCTATGCCAGAAAACTCCGGAGGAGGTTTTCGACTAGTTACTCTCCTGGAAAACATTGTTGATTGCGTCTTGCTCGCATCAAAGTTAACCAAGTTCAACCGGCCCCACTCTGGTCTCCTCTCCAAGTCTGAATTCAATGGTATTCTCTGTTGGTTTCTTCGTCAGTGTGACTTTCAGCAGTTTTAGGACGCTGGTTAATAAATGAGGCTACCAAGGTATAGTTGTCCACAAACCCAAATGTCTTGTTCCTGGTAGAATGGAATCTATCATTAATCATCTTTGTGAATAAACCATGTGCATCTAGAAATATTTTAACCTTGATGACCCTTTTTTGGAGCAAGTCATTCCCAGGAAATACGTCGATTGTTCTTCATGATCTAGTGTATTATGATGGATCCACGTTTCGATCATGGTTTTGATTGCGTCAAACACTCTCTGAATGCCATATGGTTGCACTTATTATGGGCATAGATGAAAGTTTCTCAAACAAATATTGAGACTATATAACACTATTTTCCCGGCTGTTATCTATAATAACGTAGAGTTCCTCAACATCCCTACATCTAGTTTCATTGCGATTTCTGTGTGCAAACCTGCTGGTGAAAACTTTACAATAAAGGAACCTGACAACTTCAGCCATTGTCCCACTGAATATCAGTTTCAACAAAAGCTCTCAAAACAAACTGAACAACTGAGTTTGATAAAAATTTGACTGAAGACTTTAACAGATGGAGCTCTGTTGGATTTGGAATTTCAACAAGGGAATTTCAGAATGTTGTTCACTCTTCTAGCTGTACTTCATGAAGTTTATATGGTTTCTGAAATAACTGCTCTATCATTTCTCCATGATCAAACTTCGGGCCAAGATATTGCCATTTTCTAACCTATATTCTTTATAACACAAATCACAGATTCTAACATTGTTTCATCAGAATTCTAAGATTATCATGCCTAAACGTACCATTTTTCATGAAGCTGATTGCTACATAATATTGAAACTTGGCATTTGAAGGTTAACAATTTGTGGAAATCATATATTTTGTCCCCTAGTATTTTTTTTTCAGAATACTTCTTCTTCGAGAACTTCAGCTACTTTTACTTCCAAGTATTTTACAATAAATAAAACAGAATATAAAAAGTATATTCGCCTAAAATGAACCCCATTTCGTTCACATATTTCACTACGCCTATGACGGCCCTTTCTTTTCTTCTTCTTACATGCCAAGCTGCCTGCCTTTGCCTTCACTTTGCATTTTTAACGGGGGAGAAGTTCTTAATTGACGATGAATGGCACTTTATTTTTTTATTTCAAATTAGCTATAGGATTCGTTGAGCCGTTAGGTGAATCGTTTTTCAGAGCATAAATATTTGGCCTCAAGAAAAATTGTGTGGGATAGAGTATTTCTCATTCGACTGAGTTTCCCAAGCTAAAAGCTATAAAACAAATGGAAGAAATATGATTAAATGTCGTCGTATTGCCAATATTGAAAGAAAAATGATTTTTATGTGTTCCTAAACTTGATCTACAGGGTGGTCAGTTTTAGTGCTGCAGTTATTATGAAATATATATATGACATTTGTCATATTTTTAAAACGACTGTCAAAATTTTTTCGTAAATTTTTCTTTAAATTAAACAAGAACCACGAAGAAATAATATATGGGAGGTGTCAACGCAAATTATTGGGCTCATAATGCATAATCGGCATCACTTAGAAGACCGAACCTAGCAATCGGGGCTCTCTCAGTCAAACAGAGAGGAAATTGTTTTTGTTGAGTTTGAATATTGAAGGGATTTTGCGAGATTATACTTCAAAATTGGCAAGCAAGAACAAGGAAGTGATTATGTTTCAGGAGACTCACACTGCGACCGAAGAACATCTCTGCGAAAGAGGATATATCGCAGGTTATGTACTTTTTGATTATCTCCTTAGTCCTTGCTTGCTATGTAAAATCTTTTCTCAAATTCAAGTGTGTTTAGACATATAAGAGTCAGGTATGATTGTTGAAATATTTTTCTGCTGATTTTCTTTTTCCATTGTTACAGAGTCCTGTCCCAAACCCCCTTACTTTCACCTTTGTCTTCGTCTGGAAATCATGGAGTGCAAGATGAGAATTGAAGCTGCTAAGCAGAAAAATCTTTGCTACTCTTTATGTACACACGACACTAACACAACATAAACAGACAAGGTATTACTAGTGAAATAGCGACAGGGAAACGAGTTTTTTCCTCAGGTTTTTCACTGGTTTATTGAATCATACGCAAGATGGTATGGTTCCCTGTCACACATTTTTCTGACACACCAAAGTTATAGATATAAGCATTTATTGTAAATATAATTATTAGAATTTTGTAAATCCTCTATATATATATATATATATATATATATATATATATATATATATATATATATATATATATATATATATATATATATATATATATATATATATATATATATATATATATATATATATATATATATATATATATATATATATATATATATATATATATATATATATATATATATATATATATATATATATATATATATATATATATATATATATATATATATATATATATATATATATATATATATATATATATATATATATATATATATATATATATATATATATATATATATATTTTTTGTTAATTGTTACCTCGGTAGTATTATCACAAGTATTTATTTTAGTATTATGGGTATGTATTTATTAATGCATTTGATAAATATATTATCTATACAAGTTTTGCTATTTTCATTTACACCACTTGGCTTATTAATCACAGACATACACTCAACCAAATCTGGAATTACCTGATATTTTGAATATTACCTCAGGGATTTTGGAAATTTTGAAGGATTGTTAGAAATGGTCCTTATTAAGATATTTCAATTGAAAAAGAAATAAATTAAGGTTTATTTTAGGAGAAAAACAAATAAAAGAAAATAAGAGACTCTTTCCTAATGTAGTAAAAAATTGAAAATTGTTGTTTTCAAAAAAGAAGCGTTGAAAATGATCAGTTATGGAAGATTTTAGTATTTTCGGCATGTATTTATCAATGCCTTTGATTAATATGTGATCTATACAAGTTCCGCTATCTTCCTTTACCCTAGTAGGCTTGTTAATCACAGACATACACACAACCAAATTTAGAATCATCCGATATTTTGAATATTATGTCAGGGATTGTTAGAATTGATCAACTTTGAGATATTTCAATTGAAAAGAGAAATAAATTAAGATTTATTTTAAGAAAAAAAATCAAAGAAAATAAAAGAATCTTTTCTCATGTAGTTAAAAAAAATCTCACTGAGAAGGTATTTTTTTCTCGATCTCAGTAGCTTGTATTACCTCCTCTGGCCCCGATACAAGCTTGAATCCGTCTAGGCATGCTTTGGATTATAGGTTTTCGACCTCCTCTGGGGTGATATTCTGCCACTCTTCTATGGCGGCTTGAATGAGCTGTTGTGGTGTTCTTGGATTATTCTTGTATTATCCATATTTGTCTGGTATCCTTACCGAATACCACTTGATCCTTATAGAATTTTGCTTTCGCACATTTAACAAGTTATTATAGTTTATTTCTATAGTTTTTGAAAATTTTCCATGAATCTTTATTTCTATTTTGCTATAGGATTTAGGTCTGGAGAGCAAGCTGGCCAGGCCAAAATTGATAAAGTCGCGCGAGGTTGCTGGTATGCGCAGAAGCATTATCTTGCATAAAATTGACATTCTAACCGTGGTCACCTCGCCAGAGTCTCACTATGGGCTACAGCACTAGGTTCACATAATTTCTAGCCGTTATACTAGCAGGAAACGAAATGAAATCTTTTTGCCTCCCAGCATAATGCCATAATGCAGCAAGAATTTGTCTTGCTGCTCGGAGTCTAGCTTGTCTTCCACGACCCCTTGAAACCCGAATCCGGCGGTCATCTGATCGAAGACCAATTCTGGTCTCATCCGAAAAAAGAACATTTCGCCAATTCTCAATATTCCAATTCTGGTGCTCGATACACCTATTAAGTCTGTTAATTGTTTGTTGTCTGGTAAGCTCTGGAACTCTTAAGGGCCTTTTGATGTATAAACCCCTTGAACGAAGTCTTGGACGTATCGTTTCGACTGATACACTGATGCTTGTTCCTTCCAGAAATTGCCTTTGGTGTATAGAGTGCCATGCACTAGGGTCTCTTTTTGCAGTTTGGCACAAAAAGCGGTCTTGTTCCTCAGAAGTGATTTTCCTACGACTTCTTATAGACCTATTTTGCAGAGATTGTAGCTCGACGTATCGGACTTAGCTTTTTGAAATCACCTGTGATACCCCCTTTTTAGCCGCTATATCCTCTGTGTCACCCCTTTTCAACGAGAGCAATATATATTTTTAAAACAACTGTCAAAATTTTTTTGCAAATTTTTCTTTAAATTAAACAAGATCCACGATGAAATAATATATGGGAGATGTCAACCCAAATTATTGGGTTCATAATGATTCTAGAACAACTGTAGATCATAATTGGCATCACTTAGAAGACCGAACCTGGCCTTCGGGGCTTTCCCGGTTAAACAGAGAGGGAATTGTTTTGTTGAGTTTGAATATTGAAGGGATTTTGTGATTATACTTCAAAATTGGCAAGCAAGAACAATGAAGTGATTATGTTTCAGAAGACTCTGACACTGCGACGGAAGAACATCTCCGCATCTTGATTATCTCCTTAGTACTTTTTATGGCCTTGCTTGCTTTGTAAATCTTCTCTTAGATTCCAGTGAGTTTAAACATATAAGAGTCAAGTAAGATTGTTTAAATATTTCTGCTGCTTTTCTATTTCCATTGTTACAGCTTTCCTGTCCCAAACCCCCTTCCTTTCACCCTTGTCTTCGTCTGGAAATCATGGAGTGCAAGATGAGAATGAGAGAATGAAGCTACTAAGCAGAAAAATCTTTGGTACTCTTTATGCACACACGACACTAACACAACATAAATTAACAAGCTTTTGCTAATACAATAGCGACAGGGAAATGAGTTTTTTCCTCAGGTTTTTTCACTCGTTTATTGAATCATATGCAAGATAGTATTATTCTCCTGTAACATTTCCTGAGCACAAACTTGTGTTTTTCCGACACAAACTAAAATTATAGATATAAGCATTCATGGTAAATACAATTATTCGAATTTCTGTAGATCTTCTCTTTTCAAAAGAATATATAAATTATATGATTATATAAGAATAATATTATATTACTTAAATATATTGACGGAAGAAAAATGTACACACAACCAAATTTATATGGAATCACTCTGTATTTCACATTATTGATTGTTTCTAACCATGGATCTATATATATATATATATATATATATATATATATATATATATATATATATATATATATATATATATATATATATATATATATATATATATATATATATATATATATATATATATATATATATATATATATATATATATATATATATATATATATATATATATATACATATAAATTTGATTGTGTACATTATTCTTCCGTCAATATATTTAAGTAATATAATATTATGCAAAAGTGAAGTTCCCAACTATGATTAGAAAATTATTATTTCTAATTTTATTTGTTAAATAATAATGAAAATCTGTATTAAAATCATTAACTGAAATATTTGGTGATTTATATATACCACTTATTTGAATTTTTCACCATAATTGCCAATAAGATCTTTTAAAATCTTTGTTTCACCTATTTTTACTATTTCAAATGTGTAAATGAATTTTTAACTCACATAAATCACTATAACATCATTACGGATGTACCCACCATTACTGTAAAAAGGTCATACCCAGCAGTATTGAACAAACCTATATCACAGACCAGATATGTCTTAGTTGAAATTAAACAGTCATATTCATGACTTATTTCATGCAGAAAAATTTTAAATCATCAATATTCTTTGATAAGTTTGAAATGATTATGAACTTTTCTAGATATAGATTTTTCATAGCTATCTATACTCTTACAGACTATCTTCTTCATGTGCCATCTCCATTTAATGAAGGTTGGCGACAACTCTGGCAAATTCTTCTCAATGTTGTGTACTGTGAAGTAAAGTTCTTCATCCATGAATGTTGTCTTCGTCCAACTCCACGTTTTCCTTCAATCTTCCCTTCAAGTATTAACTTTAGTATATCGTACTTAGAATTTCGATATATATGCCCCAAATAAGCAGTTTTTCTTCTCTTTATTGTAGCTATTAGTTCTCTATCTTGTTTCATACGTCTAAGCACCGCCTCATTTGTCACGTGTTCAACCCAGGGTAATCTCAACATTCCTCTGAACACCCACATCTCGAAGGCTTCCAATCTGTTCATTGTTTTTGCTTTTAATGTCCAAGCTCCCGTATCATACAAAAGTACTGAAAATATATAGCATTCAACAAATCTGTACCTTAGTTTAAGGTCGAGAGCCGAATTACTTAGTAATGGCCGCAATTTTATGAACGTTGTTTTAGCTTGTTCAATTATTGTTCTCACCTCCACATCCGAATCTTCGTCTGCTGTAATCCAGGCACCTAGGTACCTAAATCTTTCTACCTTCTCTATTGATGTCCCATTAATTTGTATATTGATACGGATATTCAGTGTTTTGCTTATTGCCATTACCTTTGTTTTTTTGGTATTTATGGAAAGACCTAGCCAAACACCCTCCTCGGTGATTCTATTAAATAGCCGTTGCAAACCCTCTGCACTATCTGCCAAAATAACAGTATCATCAGCATAGCGCATGTTGTTAAGTATTCGTCCATTGATTTTAATATCGTCAGTTTGTCCTTCGAGTGCTTTACTGAAAATGATTTCCGAGTATATGTTGAAAAGCACCGGTGACAGCACACAACCCTGGCGTACACCCCTCTCAATGGGAATTGGCTTTGATGTTTTGCCTCCTGCTCTGATTGATGCTGTCTGTCCCCAGTACAAATTCTTGATAAACTCGATATCCTATTTGTCTAGACCATTTCTCTGTAGAATATTCATGAGCTCAGTGCGTTTCACTCGATCAAAGGCCTTCTCATAATCAATGAAGCAGGCGTAGATGGATTTTCTTTGATCTCTGCACTTCTGAAATATAAATGACAGGCCAACCAGAGCATCTCTGGTTCCCAAACCTTCCCGAAATCCGAACTAGGTATCGCTGAGGTTTTCTTCACATTTACGGTAAATTCTCGCTTGTATAATTTTGAGTAGGACTTTAAGTACTTGGCTCATCAAGCTAATGAGTCTGAAATCCTCACATTTGTCGGCATTAGGTTTTTTGAGAAGGGGAATTAATACCGATTTTAGCCAGTCCTCTGGTATAATTCCGTTCTCATATATTGTCTGGAATAGGTTCTGCAACACATCAAAATTATCTTCTTCCAGTAGTTTTAGTTCTTCTACGTGTACTTCGTCAGGTTTTGTAGCTTTCCCATTTTTACTGTGCTTGAGGGCTTTGCTAATCTCTGATTTTAAAATTGTTGGGGCGCTCTTTAATGATCCCATTCTATCATATTCTCGGGGGGAGTCATTGGCAAAGAGGGTCTCAATATAAGTTTCCCATTGTTCTACAATCTATTTTTCATCTCCTATAATTTTGTTTTCTTCATTTATTAGGTTCATCGAGGTGTACGATTTTTTAGTACTGGTAACCTCTTTGATTTTTTTGTGGACTGCAAAGGTATCGTGTTTCTTTTTTAGTTCTCCTGTCTTCACATTTTGTTCGCATCCATTACTCCTTGGCCTTTCACAATCTTTCCCCTTTTTTCTCGATTTACCTCATTATATTTGTCTTTGTTTATTCTTTTGTATGATCGTCTGGTATCCATCATCAACAGTATTTCCTGTGTCATCCAAGGGTTTTTATATCCTATGTCAGTATAACCTACTTCTACTTGCTCGATGTTAATTATTATGCTTTTGACTTGTTTCCAGCCTTCCTCTACATTTATGTCATCTGTGGCATCTTCTTTCAGCGCATCTTGGTTTATTCGTTGTTTTACTTTAGTCTGTACCTCGGAATCTTTAAGCTTCTGCATATCCATATTTGTCTTGAGATTATTTATTCTCTTCTTTTTTAGCCTTACGCTCACATTAGCAACCACTGGGTTATGAACTGAGCCATATATTACAGACTATAGTTTCAACATAATTATAATAATAACCTCTAATAAATTGATCCATTAACTAAACCTATAATGGTTTACATAATATTTTTCTTATTTTCAATGAAATAAAACTGAAGTATTTAGATTTTCACTATATTAACAAAACTATGACCGGTTTCAGCACACTGTGGCTTCATCAGATAGGTAATCTGATGACTGAAGTATTTAGATTTTCACTATATTAACAAAACTAAGACCGGTTTCACCACACTGTGGCTTTATCAGATAGGTATCTATCTACTATGACCGGTTTCACCACACTGTGGCTTTATCAGATAGGTATCTAATTCTAAGTACGATATACTAAAGTTAATACTTGAAGGAAAGATTGAAGGAAAACGTGGAGTTGGACGAAGACAACATTCATGGATGAAGAACTTTACTTCACAGTACACAACATTGAGAAGAATTTGCCAGAGTTGTCGCCAACCTTCATTAAATGGAGAGGGCACATGAAGAAGATAGTCTGTAAGAGTAGAGATAGCTATGAAAAATCTATATCTAGAAAAGTTCATAATCATTTCAAACTTATCAAAGAATATTGATGATTTAAAAATTTTCTGCATGAAATAAGTCATGAATATGACTGTTTAATTTCAACTAAGACATATCTGGTCTGTGATATAGGTTTGTTCAATACTGCTGGGTATGACCTTTTTACAGTAATGGTGGGTACATCCGTAATGATGTTATAGTGATTTATGTGAGTTAGAAATTCATTTACACATTTGAAATAGTAAAAATAGGTGAAACAAAGATTTTAAAAGATTGGCAATTATGGTGAAAAATTCAAATAACTGGTATATATAAATCACCAAATATTTCAGTTAATGATTTTATATGTATATAAATGTAGATCCATGGTTAGAAACAATCAATAATGTGAAATACAGAGTGATTCCATATAAATTTGGTTGTGTGTACATTTTTCTTCCGTCAATATATTTAAGTAATATAATATTATTCTCATATAATAATATAATTTATATATTTTTTGTTCTTTTGAAAAGAGATGATCTACAGAAATTCGAATAATTGTATTTATCATGAATGCTTATATCTACAATTTTGGTTTGTGTCGGAAAAACACAAGTTTGAGCTCAGGAAATGTTACAGGGGAACCATACTATCTTGCGTATGATTCAATAAACGAGAGAAAAAACCTGAGGAAAAAACTCATTTCCCTGTCGCTATTGTATTAGCAATAGCTTGTTTATTTATGTTGTGTTAGTGTCGTGTGTGCATGAAGAGTACCAAACATTTTTCTGCTTAGTAGCATCATTCCCTCATTATCATCTTGCACTCCATGATTTCCAGACGAAGGCAAGGGTGAAAGGAAGGGGGTTCGGGACAGGAAAGCTGTAAGAATGGAAATAGAAAACCAGCAGAAATATTTCAACAATCCTACTTGACTCTTATATGTTTAAACTCACTTGAATCTAAGGAAAGATTTTACAGCCTTACGCTCACATTAGCAACCACTGGGTTATGAACTGAGCCATATATTACAGACTATAGTTTCAACATAATTATAATAATAACCTCTAATAAATTGATCCATTAACTAAACCTATAATGGTTTACATAATATTTTTCTTATTTTCAATGAAATAAAACTGAAGTATTTAGATTTTCACTATATTAATAAAAGTATGACCGGTTTCACCACACTGTGGCTTCATCAGATAGGTATCTATCTGATGACTGAAGTATTTAGATTTTCACTATATTAACAAAGCTATGACTGGTTTCAGCACACTGTGGCTTCATCAGATAGATACCTATCTGATAAAGCCACAGTGTGGTGGAACCGGTCATAGTAGATAGATACCTATCTGATAAAGCCACAGTGTGGTGAAACCGGTCATAGTTTTGTTAATATAGTGAAAATCTAAATACTTTAGTTGTATTTCATTGAAAATATGTATATCGATTTTCATCAAGTTACGACCTCCTCTATCAAATATTCTTCATCACTTCCTCATGAATGAGAACCTGATTTTCTTCGATATTTTTGGTATTCAATATTCATTACTTTCTTTCTTGTAGGTGAATTATCAGATAAGCATTGTTTTCAGAAACACTGTATCGACATTCCCCTTCAATTCCCACAAAATTATAACTTTGAACACATTATGCAGTATTGTGAAGCTTTCACATGGGGAATCAGGGTTTCTGAGTTGTGTGCGTAAAGTTATATAGTTAGAAATTATTTGGTGATCATTCAGAGGGCTTAAAATAGTGCTTACCTTCTTTACAAAGAAACTCGAACAAAAGATGCTATATTTGAAAAAGTTGCCTGAAATGACGCCCTCTATCCCTGTGTCTTTCATTCACAAATTGCCCATACTTCATTTCAAAGTTCAAAATGATCGAGATATGGAAGGTCAATGATTGGCTAATATTCAATGAATGAATTGTCAGTAAACCCCCGTATTTATCGTAAATAACTCAACGATAGAAGTTCAAAGTTCACTGCACTAAGTTCAAAAGAATTGTGGTAAAAAGAAAACTTTTGGGAACATCTCAATCCGCTACTTGGGCAATGGTACAAATCGTTCGGTGTCGAACAACAAAACCACCCATTTGTATTTCCCATAATAAAACTAATTAATGGTCTTGATAACGCCGTTCCAATCGGCCAGTCCTCATCTTAATTCGAAACGGGCCAATTATTTATACATAATGAATTTTTCAATTAATTCGTTACCTTTTCTTACGGGCCCGATAATGGCAATAATCATCATTAACAGAGTCAAATGTGCCGGCCGTGGGGCAGATTTATTGAATGGTTATAGGTATCGAAGAGCTCGATGGAATTGAGAGGAGATACAAATCGGAGACAGGGACGGACTGGATGAATTCAAGATCATATGTAGGAATTTCGATACAGGACATAATTTCTGATACCCGCATAAACTAAGTCAACGTTGGAAAAATGTGCAGTGAAATTCACTACTTTCTATTACCCAGTTTCGTGAAAATAATGAGGTAGTTCCGGAAAAACAAGATTCTTGAGATCTAAACGAAACAGAATGATATGCATTTGTTATTAAAACATGATTATTTAAAGATATTGAAATGTTGAAAGCAATCATTTTAAGTTGAATTTTATCAGCAATAATATACGAATATTTTTCAACGAACTATTTCAAAGCCGTCTCCTTCAGAACTTGTTAACAGAAAATCATCTTCCGAACGAAAAATAATTGAAACTCTTGTTAGGAGAAGGTGTGATACAAATACTTCTTAGATGTCAAATTTGAGTTATACAAGTGTGGCAGCATAACTCTTTTCAACTCTAGATCACTAACCTTATCCCATCAAAAATATTCTGTAAAAAACTAGCCAAGTCTCGATGGAGCTACTTGTTCATCTCTAAAAAGTAATGAAATCTAGACAAAGTCATGGCAAGTACAAGGTTCATTACTGCAATTTCTTTATTATTATAGTTAATGTTGTGTGACTTGGCGTAAAAAGACACACAATGGTACAAAACCAGGTGCTCCATGACTCCATTGCACCAATGTGTCCCCAGAACCGCTACCTATTGACGATGGAAAATTGCCACTTGGAAAACGTTGATTGAATAACCAGTCAATTGCAGGCTTGATAAAACTATGTTTCTCAATAATACTTATGTATAGGCGAGCCGGAAACATACAGCAGAAAAAATATTTCCAGTACAGACGGACTTCTAATCATAGATAGAAGTCCGTCTGTACATCTATTTTTGTTAGTTGGGACGAGAATAGTTGGAAACGCCACAAAGCACAAATCGACACCATGGTTTACAGATGAGGTAAAAGCTTTAGCAAAGGAAAAAAGAGAAGCACAGATACAGAAGTATGAAGACTCAGACAGAACACAGAAAATACATGGAGCACGGAACAGAGTGAACAGACAAATCAAGGAGATAAAGAGAGGACATAGGAGAAAATTTAGCAAGGATATGGAGAACGATATGTACGGAACTCAGAGGAGAATATGGAATATGCTTCGAGCAAAAAAAAACAGTAAATGAATATGTCCAACTGAATCAAGTAAGCCCGAAACAATGGGAACATTACCTCACAGAACTCTATAATAACGAAGAGAGCGAAAACGATAGTGAGAGACAAGCAGATCAGGTCGTTGTTGTGATCTCCAACGAGTCGATAACTAAGACCATTCAAAAACTCAAAATTCGAAAAGCACTAGGAATAGACAACATCACTAACTAAATAATTAAATATGGAAAAAACAATCTACTAAGCGAAATCAAGGCTTTATTTGGAAAAATCCTAGACTATACCAGTGTGCCAACAGAATGGAAAAAGGGCCTTTCTGTACCTATATACAAGAAGGGCGACAGAAAGATCCCCTCAAATTACAGAACAATAACTTTGCTAGGGGCACTAACCAAGCTCTTTACCGGAATTCTACGTGACAAAATAACAGAAGTGATAGACATTAATCAGAAATACCTGTCACTGCAGGCATAAGACAAGGAGATAGTCTCAGCCGTCTTCTGTTCAATTCAATAATGGACAGAATCATCAACAAAGTTAAATCAGTAGGAAACGGATACAGGACGAGTACGGAAGAAATAGAAATAGTATGCTATGCGGACGATGCGGCAATAATGGCGGAAAATGAAGATGATCTTCAAAGACTCTTGATTGCTTTCAAATCCGAAGCTGAAAATCACAACATGAAGATAGCTACCGAAAAACAAAGAGCATGGTCATGTCAAAGGAGCCAAGAAGATGTAAGCTCGCAATTGATGATAAAACTGTAGAGCAGGTAATGTCCTTCAAATACCTTGGGGTGCAAATAACTAGTAACGGGGATTTAGCGAGAGAGGCCCGAGAGCAGGTAAACAAAGCAGCAGCGATTTCCGGATGCCTAAGAGATGTCGTATGGAAAAACGAGCAAATGAGCATTGAGTGCAAAAAGAGGATTTACAAAGTGTGTGTACGGCCTTCTATGCCATAGAAACTAGGGCCGATACCTTCAAAACCAAAAAATATCTATGAACATCAGAAATGAAGACGCAAAGGCAAATATCGGGAAAATTGCTCAGAGATAGAACTAGGAACGAGGTTATACGAGAAACTTGTAATACTAAAGACATGTACGATGGACAAGAAAACGCAGACGAGGATGGAATGAACAGGCCATAGACTAGCAGGTATTGTATGAGACGGAAAATTAGGAAAGCCCGGGAAAGCCAAACGCTGGAAAAATAGTTGGCATCTCTCAAGAACAAAGTAGAGGGATCTCCTGGGAAAAAAACAGACCTCAATGTCTAATTTAAGGAGACGAAGGAGAAGAAGAAGAAGTTCTCATATGCCTAAGAAAACAAAATAGTGCTATTACTTACAATAATGCACGAAAATGGCGAAATAGCATGAAAGTGCCGGAATTTTTGAACAAAACAACAAACTAAATATCATTTTGAATTACAACGGGACTAAATCTGGAGTAGACTCAATTGACCAATTGTGTTTAAATATGTTAGGTAGTAGAAAAACTATAAGATAGCCGCTCTGCATTTTTTGTGGAATGATAAATGTCGCTTGCATGTTGTATACTGTTTCAATAGTATGAAAAGTTATCGAAAATCTATTCAACGATACCAATTTATGATGGAACTGAGCCATCAATTTGCCAAACCATGGGTGCAGCAAAGACTGCAGAAAAATGGTACTGTCGAAATGTATGCCTGACAATCAAATAAATCCTAAAAATTGATATTATTAAGGTTGAAGGTAAACGAACATTATACTTTTATTGCCCCACCGATTGATACTCTTGACAACTACATACACCGTTCCTTTCTATAGTAACCGCACTTTTCGTAAATAGGAACAACCAGTATTAATTTTTATTCCAATCTTCTTTATTAATCAGTGTATTCGCCTTGGTTGTAAACGACTTCTCCAACTCCTTTTTGCGAATGGTCTTTAGCGCGTCGCTCACGCACTTTCAATGGCCTCAATCAAATAGAGCCGCTTTCCCTTCATCGTCAAATACAGATTAGGAACAGACAATAGAATCACGGAGCAGGATCAGGTGAATAGAGTGATTGTTGTTATGTTATTTTTGATTAAAAATTCAGTTACAACTCTTGACCAATGTGATGGGGCATTATCGTGCAAAAAGTCCAACTGCTGGCCGAAAACGACGAATTCTTGCCAGTATTCGCTTTACGACGCCCAAATTAAAGTCTCTTGTGGTTGTCTGGCCCCACGGAACAAACTCTTTGTGGATAATTCGTTTACAATCGTAAAAACAAATCAGCATAACCTTCACTTCTGACTTTTCCAGAAATTTTTGTTCGTGTTGTTCAAACTATTTTCTTTCAATAAATTTCACCGATGATTTTTTATTACGAGGGCGGTTCAATATGTCAGTGACTTTTGAATAAAAGAAATTTTTTTCGGCAAATAAACATTTTATAATCTAGATAATCACCATTCAGCTCGATACATTTAGTTCAGCCCAGCCAATAGTCTCAGGGAGCTAAATCAGGGAGAATATGCTGTATGGGGTAGTAGTTCGTATCCCAATTCGTGGATTTTGGCCATCGTTACTAGAGAAGTGTGCACGCGTGCATTGTCTTGATGGAACAGCACTTTCCTCTTCGCCAAATGCGGCCGTTTTTGAATCAAATTAACGTCGAATTTGTTCAAAAGCTTTGAATAATTTTCGCCGGTAATTGTTTTACCTTTTTCGAGGTGATCGATGTGAATGGTACCGCGTGGAACCCAAAAAACCTTGGAACTGACCTTGTGGGCTGACAGATTCTGTTTGGCCTTTTTTGGTCCAGATTCACTTCAAGCAACCCACTGCTTCGATCGTTCCTCGGTTCTCATGTGATGGATCCATGTTTCGTTCAGAGTAACAAAACGGTGAAAAACTAGTTCGAATTACGGCTGAACATCGCTAAACACTCTTTTGAACTGGTCACACGATTGCGCTTATGGTCAAGTGCGAGTGCGAGTCCAAATATTCGTGTAAAATATGATGTACCTGTTCAGCTGAGATACTTTTAGCAGGAGCCGACTCACGCACTTTCATTCTCCAATTGTGCAATATCGTTTCATTGATTTTATTAACACTTTCCGGCGTGATCACTTTTTTTGGGCGACCTGAACGTTCGGCGTCACTAGTGCTGGTACAACCACAACGGAACACTCTAAACCACTTCTTCAACATTGAAATTGATGATGCCGAGTCCCCGTAGTATTTATCAAGTCTTTCCTTAGTTTCAGTGACGGATTTTTACGTAACAAGTAATGCTTAATGAGCACACGAAATTCACTTTTTTCCATTCTCGTAAAAGTTCACGTGGTTGTCTACTTTGGACGACTATCAACCACCAACTGCACGACGTAGCTTGCTCAAAATTTGAAATTTGCCCGCTGATAGATTAGAGTTGACGGCAGCACTGTTGCAATTAAAGTAACTGAGCAGGAAATTCAAAAAGTCACTGACTTATCAAACCGTCCTCGTATATTTAATTAATACACATTTTTTCGATGTTTCATTTCGATAATCCAATTTTGGGTCTTTCTACCTAATTCAAATCGCTTGAACCACTCGTATACTTGAGTACGAGATAGACAATCATTACAATATGCAGTTTGTAGCATTTGGTGGATTTAGGTGAAAGATTTACCAAGTTTCACATAAAACTCAGTTCGTGCTCTTTTTTTGAAACTCATTTTTCGACCGATGTGCTGAACGCACTGACAAACATGACGCAAGAACTCAAGTGGTTTACGTAAAAAATTTATAAAAGTTTTGACAGCTGTCAATGAAGTACCAACTTATAGACAGTAACATCATTACAGTAGATGGCACAAGTAGTCCTGGAGGGAGTACTGCCCCTGATTCAAACACCCCATTAATGGCTAGTACCATAAAAATTTGTGCACCTAGTGCCCCCAAAATAACTAAGGTTCTTGTTTTCATTGTAGACATATGTAATTTAAGTTCCAATCTATAATAATTACTTTTCATTCAATCAAAAGTTTGGTATTGAGTTGATGTTTTGATTCATAATATCGAAAGTCGTAAATCTTACGATGCATTACATCATATTAGTTTTCAAGGATTAATGAAGAATCTACTGTACTGCTTACGTGAATCACTCTGTATTTGATGTAGCCAAAAGAATCGTTCTTAAAAGGGTAGAAAAATGGGAAACAGAAAAACTAAACAAATCTATCTGGTCGTTATAAACAACAAAACATACTTACCCTAATGTCTCCACATCAGAATACTCAATAACATTAAGACTTAATAAATATATATAAACATGTTTCCTGATTCGGCCCTGTACGCCGGTATTCTTTAGAAGTGGTCGCCATCGCTCGGCGGTACGAAAAGTTCATATAATAAGAACTGTACCGATGATGATCTTTCATTAATTAAGCAGGTCTCAAGATAACAGATAAATGAGTGGTATCTCAGGATTTGACGCACTGAGTTTGCAACGTACTAACAATATACGGGTTGTACAGAAATTGAACTGACAAATAAATATTGACCATGAATAGAGGAAAGAGAGAACTATATGAGGTAATAGACCTTTCGCAATAATTCGTCCCAGCGTGATTTATGAAGAATCGCATTATTTATATCTGGATGAAATGAGGATCATTAGATTTCCTTTCGATGAAGTGTACGAATTTCTAAGGAATTATTCATTGAGATCAATGCTTGTAATATCAAGTTCGTTGATTGTTTGTTTTTTTTTCCTTTAACGTGCTCTATTTCTGCCTTTCGGCTAAATGACACGCCGGAGAATTCTGTCACCTCACTAACCCGGGAATTTTGCCGAACCCCTCTCGTATCGAGGGAAGGGTTCTTTAATGTCCAACACCTCTCTGTTAGACAGGACCGACAGCTTTACATCTCCTCCGAAAGATGGACACTCAAGCGATTCCCATAATCCGAAAAAGTTCATTGATTGAATAACACTGGTAAACACTGTTTTTGTCACACGAACTTTGTAATGAATCTCCTTTTTTTATTCTTAACTATTGGAGGGAGGAGAAGCCTGTCACATCCAAGGTGATCTAATGTGTGTTCACTAAAGAACCCAATTGGTAAGTTATCGAGAATATCCACACTATACTAGTTCCACACTATACTAGCCCTGTAAACGAATGTTTATGGAGAGAGGTATGTGGCATAGCTAGTTGGACTGTCCCTAATGAGTTTTTTGAGAACTTGGTTTTACTTTGAAACTGAATTCTTTCTGGGACCAAATCTTTCAGTTTTTCATGTGGAAAAAGAAAGATCAGCAATCTGCATCTTTGATCGAGAGGCTAGAGTTCACTCGTGATCCCCAATAGATATAATGAATGTTTCGGTTAGGAGCCCATACATGAGAACAGTATTCCTGACCAGATCGCACCTGTTCTTTATACAGATTCATCAGTTGTGATGGCGTGATATACTGTTTAGCCCTGAAAAGAAAATTGTGTTTAGCAGAAGCAGATTTAGCAATGGATAACACATGGTCATGCCAGCAAACTCTGGTGTTGACAGTGACGCCGAGTAGATACATATTATTTTCTGAGGAAATTCGATGTCCTTGCTTCAGTACAGGAGGTTGTCCATCAAAACCTTTACCGGAGAACGTTGGTAATTGCCTCTTGGTCGCGTTGAAATTGACCAAATTCAACAGTCCCCAATCTGATACCCTCTCCCAGTATGAATTCAGTGTTGTTATCTTTGTCGGTATTTCCCCTCAGCCGTTATAGAACACTAAAGTATAGTCGTCTGCAAACCCAAATATTATGTTTTGGGTGGACTAGAGCAGACCGTTAATCTGCAACATAATAAGATAGGCGATATTATGTAGCTCTAGGATACTCCTAAATTAAACTGGAAAGATTCACTTGTTACACCATCAACTACCACTAGAATCTATTCACTAATAAAAAGATAATTATCCATTCAACGAATTTTTGGGGAAGTTCATATGCGATCATACCTGTCGAAGGTCTTTGAAATAACAAGAGCAATGACTCTTGCTTCACCATGCTTTTTGATTGTTGATGTGCAAAAATGCAAAACGTATGCAAGGAGGTCACCAGTTGATCCGTGTGATATTGGAAACCGCATTGTTTCCTGGAGAAAAATCTGCATACAGATACCGCTTGTTGTCTCCTCTCAGCAACCGACCGGAACGGTCTGTAGGTTAGGTTAGATCTAACCTAACCTCATCCAAGCCTCACACTTCTGATTCCGTTGATTGACAGCCTGTCTCCCTCTCCTTCAATTCCACGATTCCTGCCAATTTCTTTAATCATGCCTTGCAGGTTTCTCGGTTATTACACAACGACAGTATGATCTGCGCACATCGCCTTCACCCACAGCGGTGCCCCGTAGAGTCCAACGCTATGGGCAACGGAGCAAAGCAGCTGCCTGGCCAGCTATGTTGGTCCACTAGTGTCCGGCATAATTTTCGTTAACGCTGCTGTCTTATTCTTCATATTCTTGGCAGGCTGTTTCACCTGAATACCCATTGTTATCACTCTATCCAACATGACTCCGAGTTACTTGACTCCGTTTTTGACCACGAACTCCTTCCTCCATAAGAGTATACTCACTCCAGGTCCTTGGCCCTTGCAGTATGCCGACTTCAGTCTTATGTTCCGCAATTTCCTCCACTATTGTCCTCATGAACTGCCCCACGATTGTGCAGGCCGCATCTACCTTACTCTGCAGGCCATCAGAATTTTCGGCACCCACCAAGAGTGCCAGGTCGTCCACATATGCCACCGTCCGCACCTTTTCCGGAAGCTGCAGGCGTAGAATTCAATCGTACATTATGTTGAATAGTGTTGGGCTCAGCGCCGAGTCAGGTGGCATCCCTGCCATATTCTCCCAATTACTAACCTTCTATCACTGAAGTAAGCCTGAACGATCTTCGTAAAATAGTCTGTAATCCCCATTTCTTCCATCGTGTCTAATGTGCAGGGCCATCTTTCAATGTTAAAGGCGTTCTCTACGTCTAAGAGAATAATGATAATAAATCTGCTTCCTTCACCTCCTACAAAATCCATAGCTTCCCGCACCGTCATCAATGTAAACCTACCCTCCCTAAAACCTTGCTGACTATCCGATAGCATCCTTCTACGCCACACTTCGTCTAGCAGTCGGTTCAGTATGATCCTTTCATACAGATTGCCGACGGTATTCATGAGACATATAGGCCTATATAAGGCTAATGATACCCTGTAACTCCAGATATCTTATGAGCTCATCCGCTCTTTCCATGACTTTCGACATAATGAGCAACAATGTGATTGGACGAAAATTTTGATGTAAGCATTTTTCTCTTTATTTGGAATCGGCATTTAGGCGACAGAATAACGTTTGCATTTTATGGACCTACGTTTGTTGCATTGTAAGTATGCCAGGAAAGTGTTCGAATATCCCGGACAGTTCTTGTTACGTAAGTTGTCTTCCCAAGTATTCTCCATGAAGATCGATACACTTTTGCATTTGCTTAAAACAATTTTGGAAACAGCTTTGCTACTCCAAATGAGATACCTCCAAAACAGGGTTTTGCCTCTTCTGCCGTCGAAAATCGTTGCCCACTTAGTTTTTTCCTGATATGAGCGATCAAAAAGAAGTCGATGTATGCCAAATCTATAACCGTTTGTTTTGGGTTCTACGACATTAAGTCAGAAATATCGAATAAGTGGTCTGAATATTCAATAATTTACCTTCGAGTAATGATTTCCTTCAACTATTCATTGAATGTCATCTCATTCTGAGCTATATTCGATAATAACTTGGGACATCCGTTCGAAATCAGTAGTTCAAGACTCCAGCAATTCGTTCATAAATAATAACGAGATAGTAACACTGAAATACAAATACAATTCTCTACATTCTCTCTTTATCAAGTTTCTTTCCATTAAATAGTCAACAAAGTATAGGTTAGTTGTTGTTTACTTTTTCGATCTGACAGCGCGCAGCTCAGTGGAGTTAGCTTCTTCTTAGCTACTTAATTGTGAGAGCACAGACACAGGTTCACAAGTATTTTTCGATGTTTAGCGATGGCCTCGGTCATACGGTACATATTTGGCTAGCAGTACAATCATCGTTGCCAATTAGTGCAATATTTATACGAACGTTTTGTGTTCGATATCGACTTCGAAAGGGTTAGAGTGACTTTGAGAAATGCTATGCAATGTTCAGGGTGTGAAAGAACAACTTTATAGTATAGTTTGGAGAACTATCTGAAGTATCTAACCTAATCTAACCACGAGGTCTTTCTGTTTATTCTTTCTTTCACTCTTTGTATTTCTCAAACACATTGAGTACTGAAGGTATACATCTGAATTGTCGAGGGCTGACATATTTATCTGGTCCTCTGGAGCCTGTAACAGATCAGACTTGGATCTGAGCATCTAGTCACCATCTACCCTTGTGAAACCAACACCTTCGTTCTTGTGGAACCAGTACCTGTGCCTGTGCATCCTTCAACAACCTGTTGGAACACAGCCTTCAACCTCACTTGTCGTCACAAAACATCAATTTGACACAGATAAGCAAAACCCTCTCACTCCATTATTTTTCTGTTAATCAATTCATTGCCTACATTTTTGATATGAGTCATTCATTAACATTTGATCACTTGACTTCAAATCGTTATAAAGTAATTGCTTTTTGATTTCTATAGTACTTTCTTATTCCTTGTTTTAGTTCCAATTTTTTACACAGCTCGGTCGGTATGATATAACATATTCACTTATCTTCCCTGTTGCAAGTCAAAGTCACATTCAACAACTAAATTTCTGAATAGCAATTCATTTTCTTATATAACTAGTTCTGTTTTATAACTCGTGTGAACTAACTCGTGATCACGTCTTAGGGGTATAAGGCCTGTTCGGGCATTTCTGTTCTATTATTAAGGTATTCGTGGAATGAGTGCTTTACGCTATAACTTATAATTTAACTTTTCGTAAGTAATACCATAAGAACTCAGATTTGGCCGGATATTTTTCTATGCTCGTTTTCGAATACTTACGATCAGGCAGTTCAACGAGATCTAGGCGACAAAACCGCTCTCGTGATTTTGTCGAGCAGATCGAGTTGAATTACCGAAAAGTAAGTATGAGGAAACGAGCTTAGAAAAATATCCTGCCAAATCTGAGCTCGAGTGGTATTTTCTGAGAAATTCCGCGAATGACAAAACGTACTTACTATATACAATTTTTTCACTCCGGATCGATTTTATATGGGACGATGCCTGAGGAATTATGGAAGATTCAGCATTCGCAGAAGTTTTTCGAAGATTTGAAACGAGATTCAAATGATGCTCATTGTTCGGTTGCAGGTAGGGCTTAATAGAGCTTGCCGAAGAGTGTCTGGTTAGTTTGATCAATTCTGGTCCACTGACACCTGCCTCAGATAGGTTCGAAACTTTTTATTTTTCGTATCCAGTACAACTTACTCTGCTGAAATTTTTGTCCATTTGGATATTTCATTTATTCCCAAAGGCATATTTTTGTACCAACCCTTAGAAGTACTGTTTTTCCAAAATTGATTGGGAGCCAGACATAATCTATCACTTGAAATATGATTGCATCTTTTCGACAATATCTTATGAAACAACCTCACAGGACATAAGTTTGGGTTTTCCTTATTTTTTACTAGCCATTTAGTTTTCGAGAATACTGGGTTATGTTCAGTAGGACCAATCACTTCTCCGTTATTAAATTTTTCATCTTTGAAAAAGTGTACCTTGCAAGTTGCTGATTCACCGCCACGCCATGCTGATTCATAAGCAACAATATGGAAAATTTTTTCCAACAAACCTATCGGGGCATTTTCGTCTCAGTACAGAGCCATCCCCTTGTAACATCTTCCTTTTAGAATTGCGACTTTCACGAGTCCTTCTAAATGCTGAATAGGTAAAGGGTTGAAACTCACGTTGAATTTTTCGAAATACATATTCTGCATTATTTTCGCAGTTGTGTTCAACATTATTTCGACAACGTATTCTTTGTAATCTTGTCCATTCATTTGTTTCATATTGAAACCCTAATCCATAAGAATTTCTGCAATATCTTCAATAGAATGCTGTATATCCATATCGAACGTTCGTTCTTGCAGAATTTACTGAATTGATTCCAAATCGAGCTGTGAGTTTTTCTTGTATTTTTGGGGATAGAATTCTGTATAGAACTATTTATTTCTGCTTCTCTGGTGCTCCCAAAACGAGACATTTAATTTATATTGGCAGAAACTTTACAACAGGTACTAAAATGGCTGTTCTCGACAGTTTTGAAACCGTGCTATTTGTTGTTAATGTTGCGTTGCTATGGAAATGCAAGGATTCTCTATGGGCAAATTTATCCACAAATATTCTACCTTCCTTCCCATTTCTATGCAATTTATCCGATATCAAACACGAACTTCTGTGTTCTTAAACATGCATTTTGTCACATGAGTGAAATTGTCAAAACTATACATTGCCTGTAAAATCCTTGAGAATATCCTACGTTGTGACCATACGAGCGCCACTTGTAAGTCCAAATATTGTTTCGTATTGGGAATTATGCGTCTTTGAAAGTTTTCGATACCCCCAAATTTTACCCCAATATCTCAAGCGGTTCACGAAATATTCACACTCAACTGCATTTTTCGATTAAACTTCTATATCGTGTGAATCGGTAACGAAGTATTTTCGGACCTATGTTTATATAAACATTTTTCATAAAACGAAAATCAGCAATGACCTTCTTGAAGATTTGAATTTGGGAGGCTTTTACTTGGTAAAATTCCATTATCAATAATAAAAAACAAGTACTGTGTTTTAAGGAATTTTACTTAATAATTGCGATTCGTAACGCGTTTCACTACACCGTAGCTTCTTCAGACGAATGATTATGCAGAAAAATGTAAATGAGAATATAACTATAAATGTTCTTGAGTAATTAAAAGCTTATTGGTCGCCTCCTCCTAAGTGGTTATTTATGACAGGTATATCCAATAAAATTAAGGATTAGATTGCTCCCGAAAAGATTCAATAGAGGTGAAGGGCTTAAATCGACTTGTTCATTGATGAGTCTACCTGAGTGTTTGTATTTATTTATTTCTAAAGTTTCCCAAAGATCTACCTTCCAATATTTATTATCTGTATGCAAAATTTCAAACTGTGGGTCGAAAGAATGATTATTTTCTAAGAGATGATTCGCGTAATTTGAATCTGATTTTTATTTGAAAACTGCGTTTATGTTCCGATATTCTAATATTAAAATTTCTATGTGTTCTACCAATGTAGAAATTATCACAGTCATTGCAATTCAATCTATAAACACCTGATTTATTGTTTTTACCTGGTTTGGTTTTATTATTTTTATATATTTGCCTAAATTATTATTAGTTTGGAAAGCTATGTTGAAATTATTGCTACTTAAGAATGATTTCAGTTTCTCACTTGTAATGCCAACGTAGGTTAAGGTGTTGAATTTTTGTTTCAATTTATCGACAGGGTAAACCTCATTCAATGCGATTCTACTTTGTTTTTATTTAAAATATTATTTATTATATTATTCGAAATCATTTCGAATGAAAATGGAAAACATGTTTTCGCAATTTACCATAAGCCGTCACATACAGATATTATAATACATAACTCGTCGTGTCATCCATATCAACATAAAATGTCAGCATTCAATAGTTTTATTCATAGATTGATTAACATCCCGCTATCACCAGAAAATTTCAACAAAGAACTAAATTTGATTAAACAAATAGCCAAAAATAATGGTTACAATCCCAAACTAATAAATAATATTTTAAATAAAAACAAAGTAGAATCGCATTGAATGAGGTTTACCCTGTCGATAAATTGAAACAAAAATTCAACACCTTAACCTACGTTGGCATTACAAGTGAGAAACTGAAATCATTCTTAAGTAGCAATAATTTCAACATAGCTTTCCAAACTAATAATAATTTAGGCAAATATATAAAAATAATAAAACCAAACCAGGTAAAAACAATAAATCAGGTGTTTATAGATTGAATTGCAATGACTGTGATAATTTCTACATTGGTAGAACACATAGAAATTTTAATATTAGAATATCACATAAACGCAGTTTTTCAAATAAAAATCAGATTCAAATTACGCGAATCATCTCTTAGAAAATAATCATTCTTTCGACCCACAGTTTGAAATTTTGCATACAGATAATAAATATTGGAAGGTAGATCTTTGGGAAACTTTAGAAATAAATAAATACAAACACTCAGGTAGACTCATCAATGAACAAGTCGATTTAAGCCCTTCACCTCTATTGAATCTTTTCGGGGAGCAATCTATTCCTTAATTTTATCGGATATACCTGTCATAAATAACCACTTAGGAGGAGGCGACCAATAAGCTTTTAATTACTCAAGAACATTTATAGTTATATTCTCATTTACATTTTTCTGCATAATCATTCGTCTGAAGAAGCTACGGTGTAGTGAAACGCGTTACGAATCGCAATTATTAAGTAAAATTCCTTAAAACACAGTACTTGTTTTTATTATTATTCTTGAAGAATACCGTGTCTTTTTTAAACACCCTGTACATACACATATTTTCACATTTCGTCCCTACATATAATCCGCTCTCTATTTATAAGGATTGATCATGAATAGAGTTCTTCAATTCATCATTATTACAAAAGTTAGTTTCAAACACTCTGTATAGTCTAATACATAGTCTCTATGCAAAGTCCTAAGGATAGAAGTTTAACATTTGTAAGATACTCTGAAAGAACATCACACGTGTCGGCAAACTTTTCAAGTAAAAGCTTAAACGTCCTACCGCATTATGGCGTCCCCTCAGCTTCGTCGAGTTTTAAAACTTAACTTGCAAAGAACTTTATTAAGTATGTGTACCTGATTTGTGGGCAAAGTCAACCTCAGCGAAAATACTCGTAAAAAATGGCAGGATTAAAAGTGGGCCTGAGACGGGCATAAGCAGATTTTGTAGGACGAATTATACATGCATTACTTTTCCCCTGCGGCCTGATATCGATCGAGCTTATCTCGTAAGTGGCTTTCTTCGTTAGAAACTTCAGGAGAAATTTCAAGTGAAAGATATTTCTAAATAATTGCGTTGTGTTGAAAGTGATTCAACGATGTCGAATTACAAGATGATTCAAATGGGAACCCTTTTTGTTCGGAGATAAAAGTATAGTTTATTTCTTTTTTTTTCCCGTTTTGAGAATTTTACGTCCTGCTTGCATTAATTCCCAACAAGCTGGATCTTTGTGCAGGCCTTGAATACGTCATTACAAATAATATGTCAAAAGTCCCCATCGATCCCGAAATGCAAAAAGCTGTAATTCTTAATACATGAAGGATAGTTAGGAAATTAATGTCAAGTATATTGAAATCGAGCCTATTCCCTTTGATTGCTGAATTTGGGAAAGGTAAATTATATCCCGTGTGGGGTAGCTAGTCCTCCATCGGGTGCCTCCCCAGGTGGCGGATAGGGGAATGCCTCCCAGATATGGGTGGTATCGAGGAAATGAAATACTCGAGGCGGACCAAAACTAGCGTTGCAGTGTCTGTTCCCAAATTGGACGACTGCAAACGGCGACTGACTCAAAATGGGCGGCCGATACTCAAGCCAAAATATGGCATAAAGTAAGGCAACGGGATACCACCTTTATTATTATTTTTCCCAAGAGAATAACATGAGTACATTTAATTCAAAATTTTCCGGAGGTATAAATAGTTCTCCAATCGGATCTCTGGGGAGAACGGCTTTAAATGTAACAAACATAAGAGCAAATTTAAGAAAACCACTAAAGATCGGAACGTGGAATGTAAGAAGCCTGTTTGAGGCTGGAAAATTGGCAAATCTCACACGTGAAATGAACAGACTTCAACTTGATATCCTGGGCGTTGCTGAAACCTGGTGGCCTGGTGTAGGAAAGGTGTGGGAATCGTTATAACTAAAGAACAATCAAAGTATGTCGTGGACTTTGTTCCATATTCGGATCGCACTGCTTTATTAAAAATCGGAGCTAAGCCAAAAAATCTTAATATAATACAGGTATACGCACCAACTGCGGAAGCGCAGGACCATGAACTAGAACAATTCTATGATGAAATCAAAGAACTGTTAAAATTGACTAAAAACATGACGTCAATTTAATTATAGGTGACTTCAATGCTAAAATAGGAAAAGGAAAATTCGAGGAGATAATTGGATTATATGGTCTAGGAGAAAGAAACGAGAGAGGTGATCGACTGTTACAATTTTGCCAAGAAGAAAACATGAAAATAACGAACACATGGTTTGAACTTCACCCCCGCCGCCTATACACATGGAAATCCCCAGCGGACCGAACAAACAATGTAGTTCGGAACCAAATAGATCTCATCCTCATTAACCAAAGATTCAGTTCAACCATCAAGAGAGCTTGTACATATCCTGGAGCGGATGTTCCCTCTGATCACGTATTATTAGTGGCCGTCATGAAAATTGCTTTGTCAAGTCAGAAAATATACAACTATATACAACTATATACAACGACAGATAGCGTTAGAAAAAATGAAGAACCCAATAATAAAATCTGAGTTGAGCAATGAGATAAACTCACAAATCCAAATAATATCTTCGAATATTGGAAACACGCCAACGCAAACTTGGACAAGGATAATGGACACTGTAACAAACTCAATGCAAAACATACTAGGGTATAAAACAAAGAACGAAAAGCAGAAATGGATGACAGATGAGATCTTGTTCCTAATGGACAAACGACGAGAGCACAAAAACAAAAAAGATAGTAAGTACAAAGACATTCAAAGACTTATAAGGTCAAAGATTAGAATAGCAAAAAACGAATGGCTTAAACGAGAATTCCAAGAAATCGAACAACTACAAAACCAACATGATGACTTTAACATGCACAAAAAACTGAAGGAAACTGCTGGTATATATAGAAAAATGAGAACAACTGTAACAGTCAAAAATAACAACCAGATAGTCCTCGACAGCAAAGAGGAAAACTATGTTTGGGAAAAGTATATAAAAGAACTATTTGACGATGACAGACCTACAGCTGATGTCAATATTTCACTAACTGGTCCACCCATAACTAAAGACGAAATTGAAAAAGCTATACGCGACGCAAAAAATAATAAAGCAGTTGGCCCAGACGAAATTCCTTCAGAAATACTTAAACTCCTAGATGAAAAAGGCATCACAGCTCTACATAAAGTGTTTAACACTATATATGAGACAAGACACTATCCCAAGCAATGGTTGTGCTCAACTTTTATCCCCCTGCCTAAGAAGATCAATGCAAGAAAATGTGAAGACCACAGACTCATTAGCCTGATGAGCCATACCTTAAAAATATTTCTTAAAACCATACACCAGAGAATTTACAAAAAATGTGAAAGAGACATAAGTGACTCACAAATTGGGTTTAGACAAGGGTTAGGTACAAGAGAAGCAATAGTCGCCATACAAGTGCTTGTCCAGAATTGCCATGATCAGAGAAAGGATGTCTGTCTATGTTTCATAGACTACGAGAAAGCATTCGATCGTGTAGAGCACCACAAATTAATGCAGCTTCTAAAAAGACTTGAAATAGACCAAAAAGACATACGATGCATTGAGAATTTATACTGGAACCAAACAGCACAAATAAAAGTAGACAATAATACTAATGACATCGAAATTAGAAGAGGAGTACGACAGGGATGTGTGCTTTCTCCACTCCTATTCAATTTGTATTCAGAGACGATTTTCCAAGAGGCACTAGAAGACATGGAAATGGGGATCAAAGTCAATGGAGTGTGGATAAACAATATCCGATATGCTGACGATACGGTCTTAATAGCTGACAACATGACTGACCTGCAACAACTGGTCAATAGGGTAGGTGAACAAAGCCAATCAATGGGCCTGAATATAAATGTAAAAAAAACAAAATTTATGATTATCTCCAGAAATCAGCAAATGTTCGAAAACTCTACGCTAATATTTAACGCAAGGCTCATAGAAAGAGTAGAAAAGTTTAAATACTTGGGAATCTGGGTGTTTCAAGACTGGTCATCAGAAAAAGAGATAAAATATCGCATAGAGCAAGCACGACAGGCATTCCTAAAGTTTCGAAAAGTGTTCACCTGCTCCGACTTTGACCTTAACCTAAGGCTAAGATTCACATTTGGTCGGTGCTTCTTTATGGCATGGAAGGTTGGACATTAAAAGCGAATGAAATAAACAAATTAGAGGCTTTCGAGATGTGGCTATACCGCAGAATCCTTAAAGTACCCTGGACGGCTTGATTGACAAATGAGGAAATTCTTAGACGAGTTAAAAAACAACGTGAACTGTTTGCAGTGATCAAAAAGAGGAAAACAGCATATCTGGGTCATATAATGCGAAACACGAAATATTAATTCCTGCATTTGTTAATCGAAGGCAAGATCGAAGGCCGGAGAGGGATCGGACGGAAGAAAATGTCTTGGCTGCGAAATATCAGGCAGTGGACAGGACTACACGATGTACAGTCATTGATACACACCGCAAGAGATGGAGACGCAATGGAAAATGTTATCGCAAACATCCATTAATGGATATGCATTAGAAGAAGAAGAAGAAATTATATCCAGCTAAAAGCTGAAATAGTGCACAAGTCCACGATAATGAATAATAACAATAATAATAATAATCTGTAGATTGCTGTGAGATTTTCAATAGTATTCGGCTAAAGAGCTCACATCATGGTTCTTCACAATCTTCTGTTACGTATTGTGTCTTTTTCCACCCAAAATACAAAATTATGTGAGTTTTCAGAACTGAAATAATGACCGAAATACTTTCTTGGCTAGATGATTCTTTTCACAAACTCAAACCCTTTCTACGAATTCTTCTTCTTCTTTTGGTGCCTTGTCAGGTTCCCCGTTGTCAATTGCATTGACGAGTTATTCACGATTTATGAGTATCCTAAAGAAATGTTCGCCAATGCATATTCCGGCCTATTATCAAATGTTCTACAACAACCAAATCTGTTTTTTCCTATTCTTCTACTTGTTCAATTTTGCCCTTCATTATTAGTTGAAGGATTTTGTTTTTATCAACCCGAAGAACGTGTCCCAAGCTAGAAAATTTTCTAACTTTGATAGTTTCCAGTAATTCACGAACTGCATCAGCTCAATTCAGAAGTGCTTCGTCGGTTTATATCCAAGAGATACGGAGAATCTCGTTTGTGCTTCTATATGGAGCAAAGACATGGACGCTGAAGGATGCTACGATTAATCGTCTGGGAGTATTTTACGAAATACTCTTATGAATTAGAAATGTCACCTTTTTTTCGAAAATTTTCGATAGTTTCTTTTTTCTCGGAAAATACAGTGTTTCAGGAGGTACATTTTGACCAGAAGGTTAGGTTTAGCATTTAAAATGTCAAAGTAAAGATCATATTCCAGCATTTCCAGATTAATAATTGTAGGAGCTATAGCTTGAGGCGTTTTTCACGATCACCCGGTATATCAAAATACCGAGTTCCAGTTTACCATGAAGGAAAAAAATTCTGATAACCTTAGTTACGTCTAATTCTTGTTCATCCTTCCTTCTCACATAATTTTATATTTTCTGCTATTGAGCATGCACTCGTAAATGAGAAAATACTAGGGATGTCCTTTATTTGGCATGCTGGTACATAGAAGTCACCATTAACCACCTATCAATACTAAAAATGAACCTCCACGATTTGTTAATATAAATATTTCAGTTCCATGCGTGTTGTGTTTCAACCACAACAAACTTTCAGTTTCGAACAATCAATTGGCAAAGGAATTCAACCGTGAGCATTTTCGCACAATAATTTCAACATTTTCAAAGACAATTATCTCAATAAGAATGACATGGTCGGTTGGTTTCTGTTTTCGGCATTGAAGCACTACACTAGTCAACAGTTGGCTTAGCGACGATCCAAAAGCAGGTGCACCAAAAATAGTGGTCACTCAAGAAAATATGGATACTGTGCTTAAAATTATACAGCAAGATGAACATGCAACATATCGAGAGGTTGACACATCACTGCGGATTTCGAAGACATCAATACAAAAATTTTGCACGAAGAATTGCGTGTGGAAAAATCAGTTTTCCGATGAAAAGCGCATCTGTTGACCAGAGAACAGAAAGCTGCTAGTGTTGAAAACATTGTCAGTGGTGAATCTTGGAGTTTTTCATATGAGCCAGAAAATAAGCGCCAATCTTACGTTTGGGTGTTTCAAGGGGAAAAACCGAAGAGCGTCACACTCGGCAGAAGTGTCTCCAAAAGGTAGCCGCAACGTTTGTTTCAAAAACAAGTCATGTAGTAACAATTCCTTTACAAAATCAAACAACAGTTAATGCCGATTCGTACACAACCATTTGTTTACCGCAAGTCGTTGGTAAGAATCCCAAACGGCCAATCATCCTTTAAGACAATGCAAATCCACACACAGCCCAGAAAACAATGATTTTTCCACTTTTCTCAATATGAAGAACGGACTCATTGAGAAGCTTCCAAAAGGTCATTTGAATGCATGGTTCAGTCAGCCTAGACTTTCGAAGGAACATAAATTACATCTAGCTACAAATGAGTGAAAGAGTTCAAAACATGATTTAAAAAAATATTTCAAAATTTCTAATCGTTCTGGTCGTCGAAAAAAATTTTATTCAAGGTCAAAGGTCAAAAATGTGCGTTTTCAACGATTTTAATCAAAACGAAAAAATTCATTGTGAAATAACCTCAAACAAAAATTGCAAATCATAATATAATCCATCAAAAAACGATCAATACTTATCTTCATAAAAGCTACCATTTCAGAAATGTAGAGATTCAAGAAGTTGTTATCGACATCATCTGCACACGAAACTTCAGTGGCTATATGTGATGGTGGTTAGACCACGTATTACATACGGCTGCATTGCTTGGTGGGAGTGCAGTCTTAAGAAGCAATCCCAACTCAAGGCTCTAAATTGCAGGCAGAGAACAGCCGGCATGGTGATTACTGGAGCCTTTCGCTCTACACCATCTGCGGCCATGGGCCTGATATTGGGCCTTGCCTTTCTTCATCTGGTGATGAGAGGAGTGGCTAGAATGGCCTTCTACAGATTCCATCATCTATCCCGAAATGAAGCGGATAAGTTCGGTTTTGTGCCAGGCGCCTTACAGTCTGAAATCTAGGACAATGAGGTGCTGACTATGAGGTATGACATAGCAATACTCAAAATCAACATAGAGAGGCCATTCCACATCATCATTGATAGACCGAAATGGACCAGCTCCAAGGACATTCTACTTTAGGGTCCCTGTTGGTACAAGGATGGCTCAAAAACTGCAATAGGTGTTGGAGCTGGTGTTTACGGTCGAGGTGCTGCCAAGAAACAATCGACGTGTCTTGGTGGACAAGCAGGTCAATAAAAATCATCACCGATAGCCAAGCTGCTCTAAAGACATTGGCATCAGATACCTGTACGTCACTTATGGTGCAGAAATGTCGGTTTACTCTTGCCAAACTAGGAGAACGGAGCAGGCTCCGTCTAATACGAGTGCTCGGTCATAGCATTGCCTTCAAGTCGATAATTCACAGAGCTTTCTCATTACCCCTCTATATTACAAATATCAATAAAGAAAGTTCATTAGTTGCAACTATCGGAAAAATAACGGCACTTTTCTTGAATGACTGGCAAACTTGTGTATAAAACATGTTTGCCAAAATCCTATATCAGTATATATCCTCAAAATAGACCTGACGGCCACACGCATCAATATTCCTCATTATTCTATTTCGCCCCAATTTTTGAAAAAAATTTTAAATAACATCCAAATCCCCAGTATAAAATTATCTTACAAATCCACAGCCAAACTATCAAATATACTTTTCAATGCCAGATAAAATTCAAAAATTTGATAATTCAGGAATTTTTAAATTAACATGTTAACCTATTTATATTGGTTAAATTATTTTATATTGGTTAAACAAAAGGTCGTTTAGATTTAGATGTAAGGAACATTATTTACATTTTGTAAAAAGAACATAGATTAAACTCTAGACAAAATTGCATAGAAAATAACCATATTTTTCCATCTATGGACCATCTGCAGATCCTACACTATATATATTACTTAACGATCTGACTGATTTATGTTATTCTCCGATATTTAGGATTTTTAAATAGTTCTTAATAATTCATTAGTATCCAATGTTAATTTCTAATATGTATTTTACGTGTAATGTTAACGCATTCCTCTGCACCTATACAGGGTGTAACATAATAGTATGTCACAACTTGTTGAAAAATTGTTTTTTTCTTCAAAACTCCTACAGTTTTTGAGATATTCAGCCCTAATTTGGAATGCAAGCTATTTTTCACAGCCTCCATCATTACCCGTCCTAGATTTCAATTGAAATTCACAAGGTGTTTTCTTTTCCGAGGCCATGTCTCCTTTTGCAATTACTTTTTGCACTACGCCACTGATCAGCGTACAATCACTTTTCGTCATCTTCGTTCAATTTGAAATCTTTTTTGACACCTGTCATTTTTTCGTATCTCCAACCGTTTTCGATTGAAAAATTATTGAATTTGAATTATTTGAATCGTATGTTATTCGCTAAATAAAAAAAACAATAGAAATTCTCGATAGCTATGCCCAAAATTTGCTTCTATTTTGATTGCTCGTCATCTGAGACTCAATTTATACTTATTCAATATCAAACTAAAAAAAAAACAATTGAAAGCTAAATAAATTTCTGGAAGTGTCCTCCACCTGCAAGAATACAGACCTCTGTCCTTCTTCGCATATTATCACGCACTCTTTGAAATATTCCTGGGGTATTCTTTATCGTGTCACAAGAGGTAATTATTCGATTTCTCAATTCTTCTACAGTGTACACTGGAGTGATATAAACGTATAAACTACCCTTTAAGAAAAAGCCTAAACTATTTTTAAGTCTGGGGACCTAGGAGGCCATGGTTCTGGTCACCCCGACCTATCCATCAGTTATTGAATGTATTATTCGAGAATTTCTTAGCTTCTCCACTAAAATGTGCTGGTGCCCCGTCATGCATGAACCTTATTATGTTTCTCATCAAATGTGGCACATCCTGGAGCAATAAAGGTAACTCCACCTCTAGGAATTACCTGTAAGCTGGACCGTTTAGTTTGTTAGGTTAGATTACGGAAAAAAGTCGTGGAGAATCTTCCAAACTAGAAAATGTGAAATATTCAACTAATTTTTAATTTTTCTTGCACTCACATGAGGATTCTAATCAATACA
This sequence comes from Cryptolaemus montrouzieri, assembly GCA_013387265.2. Classification (NCBI taxonomy): domain Eukaryota; kingdom Metazoa; phylum Arthropoda; class Insecta; order Coleoptera; family Coccinellidae; genus Cryptolaemus; species Cryptolaemus montrouzieri. The sequence continues at coordinate 17,384,344 of JABFTP020000062.1, read as the reverse complement.
ATTGAAAACTGCTGCCTCAATATCTGGAGTTCTCATAGTTTGAGTTGAACGTTTTAAATGATTATTTGTAGTTAAAGTACCAGTTTCCCTCAACCTTCTGTGGACATTTGAAAATGTTCGCCTGTCTGGTGTTACTCGATTGGGAAAGCGCATCTGATATAATCGCCTAGCTTCTGTTGTGTTTCCGTCAGCCAGACCGTACATGTAATGGATATCAGCCAATTCGGCGTTAGTAAAATTAGCCAAATTTTCTTATAGCAATAACTTCAAATGTCTTAAAACTAATCGTTTATTTAATAAACAATTCGAGCAGACACTTGTTCAACTACAGCAACTGTCAAAATAAATATATAAATAAATGAAAAACTCAAAGCCTACTAGTCATTTTTTTAATTAGAAGTTCTTTCAATTCAGTGAATGCATACAATCGTTTAGTAATTTTTTGCTCGAGAAAGATTGGAAATACGAAAAAATTTCAAGTGTCAGAAAAGTTTCTGAATTGAACGAAGATGACGAAAATTGATCAGTACAGCAAAAATTTTGAAAGGGCAAAAAAAACATGGCTTCGGAGAAGAAAACACCTCTTAGATTCTAGTTAAAATTTAGGACGTGTAATGATGGAGGCTGTAAAAAATAGCTTGCATTCCAAATTTGGGCTGAATATCTCAAAAACTGCAGGGGTTTAAAGGAAAAACCATTTTTTCTGGAAATTTCAACACCCTGTAGCTCCGTAATGAAGCTGATGAGGACCTACGTTTATATGAACTTTTGTTCTTAAAATAACAGGTAGATTGACCCCCTCAAGTTGTAACATACTATTATGTAACACCCTGTATATAAGAAAATATAACCTAACCTAACCTAACCTAACCTAACTTTGTAACTTAGTTTAAAACTCATATTTGTCTGATGATGAGCAGAAGCTCGAAATAGCTATAAGGTTGAATTAACTTTTCCATCTCAAACAGTGATATTTTATACGTAGTAATATTTGCAATCCTCATAACTTCACTCTGTTTATTTGGTCTAATTCAATCGGACTAGTAACAGAAAACGATTGGAATTTCTGCTTCAGAATTGGTTCAAAAGCATACAGAAGTGTATTAATATTCGCGCTAAATAGTGCGAAAACTAATTAAGTCTTCAAAACCTCTGAATTTTTCATTCTAGCTCTATATGTAAAACTTGAAAGACATCCCTCGTACAGAACAAATGCATCAACCATATTTCGTTCGGCATTTCAGTGAATATTCTAATCAGGTTATATCACACATGAATTGAATTAAATAACATGTTCGTGACCTGAACGAAATCTCTCTTTTTTGTTTACAACATAATTCAAAAGTTAATTATTAAATTACCAACACCCTGGTCAACACGAAATGGGGTAATGTGTGAAAAATGGTTCAAAACATTTCGCTTCATGAGTGATTCCTTAGTTACTAATTATCTTCCTGGGGGCTACATCATTGTTTCCAGTTTTCACTCACACTAAATTCGCTGGTTACCGTTGTACAAAGTGTTGAATGTTTCTGTCGCTATTCATATATATTTTTTCATGAAAGAGAATGTGACAGCTTTTCTAGCCATTGTAGATGAAACGAAAAGGTTTGGGAAGCTACAGAGTGAGAGGGTTGGCCGTAATTTGTGTTGCAATTTAAATGAAGAAGTTTCATTTCTACCGAAATAAAAATCTACTTTCATAGTTCTAGTTCAATTAAATAATGATTAGAGAAAATCCTGAAGTGCATATCTAATATTTTTCATACCTCCTGAAATTGTATTTTAAAAAACCAACACCATTATATTTCATCCTCACCTCTCATCATTTATTAATTCAACGACTCTGAGAAAAAATCTCAGATATTCGCGGTGTAATAACTCTTTTCCTGGAAAAATTAAAATTCGAAAAGCAAACTACAAATAACTCTCCGCAATTAAACGTTTCTGTGGCCCGTCCTCCGCTTATTAGGTGGTTGTAATTATGCAAAACGGGTAAAAAACTGTTAATATATCAGTTTAAATTAACAGGCTGCTTTCCTAATGAGGTAGTTGGGCGAGTTGAGAATTTAGAACTGAAAGGGGTACCAGTAAATAGGAAAGGGTAATTCAACAGGAAATTGGAAAACTGCATAGAAAATGTAATAATAATTTATTCTGTACAGAACGTTCAGTCCACAGCTTTTCTAGGTTGAAAAATATTTGCAGTCGAGACGATTTTGTAATTCTTGTCGAAACATGGCTCAATGACAAGATTTTCGACTCAGAAGTAAGAATTCCGGGATTTGATTTATTTCACCTTGATCGTAATCCTAATACGAGTTACAAGCAGAGGGGACGTGGTGTTCTTATACTTGTCAGAAGCAATCTTAGTGGATTCAGAATTGGGCATACATTCAATGATGTTGAACAACTATTTATTTCTATTGGTTCCAGTTCTGGAAAAACTATGTTTGGTGTATACATACCACCTGGATCTCCGAAGAATATTTATAGGCAACATTGTGAAGCGATTGAGGAGTTACAGCTTGGTGATCCCGGTGCAAACTCTTCTATTTATGGTGATTTTAATGTACCTAGTGCGAAGTGGTCAGATGGTCAATTTATTATTTGTCCTTCGTTTGATGATAGACACTGTGTTTCTGATACTTACACATTTTTCAACTTCAACCAGGTAAACACAATTCCTAATAATCGTAATGTTTTGTTAAATCTCATTTATACAAGTTGTGAAGATGTGTTGGTTTCTGTGGCTGAACAACCGATTTATGAAAATTCTAAACATCATACTGCTCAAGTAGCTTCTGTAATTGTGAAGAAAAATTGTCATGCTGATCCCTTACCTTTCATTCCGTATTATGATCTCAGAAAAGCTGATTATTCATCTTTGAATCACTTCTTTAACTCGGTGGATTGGGAGTTTTGAGAATCTGATTATATTGACTACCATTGGTAGATTTTATGATATACTTTTCACTGCATTGTGTTCGTTCCTAAGAAAAGTTTCAAGTTTCAAATTATCCTCCGTGGTTCAATCGTGAACTTTTATCAATAACATTCAAAAAGAAGAAATATCACAGAAAGTTTAAATTGTCGAGTGATCCTTGTGATTGTTAAGTCTTTAAGGAATTACGGAAGGAGTGTGCTAAACTCAATGACGAATTGTAAAGTGGGTACATACAAAAAATATAAAGAAGCCAATCCTCAATATTTCTGGTCATATATACGTAACTTGAAGGGAAAAATCAGATTCCACAAACAATACAGTTACGCTATAGATGTTTTGAGGGGGAAGATAGGGCCAATTTGTTAGCCGATTTCTTCTCAGAAGTATTTATTAGAGAGCTCATTGTTCCTCCTGAGTTCAATATTTCAGAACGGCTAGATATGAGTCAACTCACATTAAGTTTCACTGAGGTTTTTGGAAGAATCCAAAGCATTAAAAATAAGTACAGATGGTTCAGATGCCGTTTTGGAAAGTTGCATTTTTTCGCTTGATTCTCCTCTGACGAGGATATTCAATTCTTCTTTTAGTATTGGAAGATTTCGTTCATATTAGAAGAAGGCCTTCTTGGTTCCTATTTTCAAATCAGGTGATAAATGTGATGTTTTTGATTACAGACGGGTTTGTATTCAATCTGTTATTCCGAATCTATTAGACAATTTAGTATGTAACTACCTTACTTGAAAGTGAATGTCCGTGGTGAATAACGAGCAGCATGGTTTTTCACGAATACATCACAGCATCCATAGATACTAGATCACAGGTAAGCCTTTGATAAGCTGAATCATACTTTGCTTCTAGATAAGCTGTATAGAATGGGTATAAGGGGAGTGGATGCTTGGGTGATTATATGATTTTCTGAGGAACAGATTACACAAAAAGAGATTGCAGGGTTACACATCGTATTCGATTTCGGTTAACTCGGGGGTTTCACAGGGATCGCACTTGTGGCCGTTGTTGTTAGTCCGTTCATTTTGAACAACAAGTATCGTTTTTTCGCCGATGACTTGAAAATTTTTCGTACGATATGCTCATGGTCTGAAGGATTAGTGCCATCTCAACAGAATGTTTCTCAATGTTTCTAAGTGTCAAGTTATTACTTTTCGCGGCTTAAGTCCTCAAGACTTGCAAATTATATTCTTGAGGGTTGTAACCTCAAACGTACCTCAGAAGTGAAAGATTTAGGAGTCTTACTCGTCTCCAAAATGGCATTCAATACATTGGTATAATTAAGAAGAGGGCGTTGAGGGCTCTTGGTTTCATTTTGAGAAATAGTCAGGGTTTTTAATTGGCTAGAGAAAAACTTTGTATTACACGTTAGTAAGAAGCTTTTTAGAGTATGGATCTGTAGTGTTGTCGCCGAGGGGAATAACAGCCAATACCATGTTGGGAAAAATTCAAAATAAATTCCTGAGGTTTGTTTCATATAAGCTGAATATAACTTTAGCGCTAACCAATTATGTCAATATAAGAAATACGATCAATATTCAGGCCTTATACATCAGAAGAAAAATTTTGGATCTGGCATTTCTGCACAAATTGATTCCTCAACTAGAATCCTTCAAATTCGAAATTCTTTCTCGTCGCACCGGGGCACCAGATCTTTTTCGTGTTCAGAGGTGTTATACCTTTTATAGACAAAACATTTTCGTTGTGAGATGTTCCGCATTATGCAACAGCCTTCATCGTAGGATAGATCTATTTAAGTCTTCATGGTCGTGTTTCAGATGAAAAATTTCAAGGTACTTTGGCTTCAACTGATTTTTTCAAAAATTTTGAAAATTATATATGGTTCCATGTCACAACAATTATTCAATTCGTTATAATTACGTAAATGGGGATAATCCCGTTCAATTATAATATGTTTCATTGTTGGATAGTGAATAAATACTTAATAACTTACTTACTTACAACTTCTCAGGTTGAAATTTGGATGAAAAATTTGATAAAAGTCAACGTTGTAATTCTGTTAGACGAATTTAACCCTTTACTACATGGTGTATTATAATTGTGGAAAAAATCATGCGAATAGTTTTATTGAAGCTTTAACAATATTAGTAGGAAAGAAATATAAAAAATTTCGCTAAGGTTTCTTTTTTCGGAAACCATATATGGGTTCGTATGCATCAAAGCTATAGAACCCCATGGACGTATATGGTTCTATAGGCATACTGAGCAAATAAGTCGGGACAACATTAGGTTTGAAAAAAGAATTAGATAAAGAAGAATGTTTAATATTGATGATTCATTTATTTTATGGAAATTCATTTCCAACGAAGATGAAGTAAGATATATTTTATACATCAATGATCCAATTGACGAGGCTTTTACATGGTAGAAATTCATTTTCAAATATAATTGAACAAAGATTTCCACTAAAATATATTAATAAATGCTCGACGCGTTTTGATACACAGTATTTTTGTCAAGAGCGAATGAATACTACAGAATTATCTCAACAAACGTATACCTATATAGACTAAAGAGGCAATCCATTCAGAGTTATCTGTATTTGAACTAGTGTTCGGGAAACAAGATCAATGAGGGTGAGTTATTTATGTCTATCTGGTCATTAAGAAATTCTGGGGAATACTTAAATCTGTTAATCTCAAGTACTTCCAGAAGGTTGAGTTTTATACCTCGATTCTCAGAATGTTAGATTTTAAATTCCGAATTGAAAGAATCACTATTTTCTCTAAAATGATTAGAATAATTCGAATAGGTTTTTCCATTGATGAAACTGCGTTTATGTTTTGAGATTCTAACATTGAAATTTCTTCCTGTTCTACCTATATAAAAACAATTGGAACCTGTACATTCCAATCTATAAACACCTGATTTATTTTCTTTGTCAATTGGAGACTTATAATTTCTGATTTATCCTTCGGTGTCATTCACACATGACCCAGCATTCAAGATTTTCAAGTTTTTAATACATATTTTAGAAAGTGTTTGTAATTTTGAACCGTCTGTTTCAATTCGTAACTCTAATGATTTGATACGGGAAATAGAAAATGTTGTCATATCAAGTAATGCTAAGTTAATGTCTTTCGATGTCAAGAATTCAGTTCGAAGTATTCCACCGAAGGATCCATATGATATAATCAAAAATTGTTTAACACAAAATAAGACGAACCTACGAATTAAATATGACATTATAACTTTATTAGATGTTTGAATATCTCAAAATTATTTTTTATTTAACGACTCTTTTTATGAAAGTGATGAGGGACTTATAATGGGAAACCCCTTAAGCGCTCTTCTGGCAGAAATCTTCATGGATAATATAGAAAAAACTATACATAAACACCCGTTTAGTAAGCATCTCCTATTTTGGTATCGATATGTCTACGACGTTATTGTGTGTTTCACAGGAACGAACAGATAGTTCACTGTATTCGAAAATTTCATCAACAACCTGCACCCAAATAAAAAATTTACTTCTGAAATAGAACAGAACAACTCGATCAGTTTCCTAGACCTAACAATAACAAGATCAAATAATAAACACCTGTTTACAAATTATCATAAACCTTCTCATGCAGATATCACAATTCATTATACATCGGCACATCCTTACCAACACAAAGTTGCAGCATTTAATAGTTATATAGAAAGACTCTTAATCACACCAATGTAAAGTGAAAATTATCTCAAAGTATTGAATTTGATAAAACAGATCGCAATAAATAATGGTTATGATGCAAATTTAGTTAGCAACATATTATAGAAGAAAAACAAAAATTAGCTATACAACATATTTATCCAATCGTTGAACATGAAGACAAGAAATTCAATAGTTTAACATATATAGGCAATATTAGCAATAATGTGAAATCCTTCTTGAAAATTCATTTTTGAATATAGCGTTCAAAACATCAACAAATTTAGGTTCATTTATCAGAAAAAGTCTCCAATTAATAAAAAAATAAATCAGGTGTTTATAGATTGGAATGTACAGATTGCAATTGTATTCATATAAGTAGAACAGGAAGAAATTTAAATGTTAGAATCTCAGAACATAAACGCAGTTTCATCAATGGAAGAACCGATTCGAATTATTCTAATCATCTTAGGTAAAAAAGTCATTCTTTCAATTCGGAATTCAAAATCCAACATTCTGAGAATAGAGGTATAAAACTGAACCTTCTGGAAGTACTTGAGAATAACAGATTCAGGTATTCCCCAGAAATTCTTAATGACCAGATAGACATAAATAACTCACCCTCATTGAATTTGTTTCCTAAACACTAGTTAAAATACAGATAACTCTAAATGGATTGCCTCTTTAGTCTATATAGGTACACGTTTGTTAAGATAATTTTGTAATATTCATTCGCTCTTGACAAAGATACTTTGTATCGAAACGCGTCGAGCATCTCTTGATATATTTTAGTGGAAATCTTTGTTCAATTACATTTTATACTTTCCACAATTTTTTTTTTAATTTTTTCAAACACGACCATTTTCGACTATCAGGTCATTTTCAAGTTGTCAACTACTTGAAAGAACAGTAATCTTGAATAGCCACTTAGCGAAAAACATCTACTGTTCTGGTATCGATATGTAGACGATATTTTCGTTGATTTCCAGGTCTCAAACTGGCAAATTGATAAATTTCTGCAATTTCTGAATGTAGTTCATATCAACATTGAGTTTACAGCAGTAATAGAAATTAATAACTCAATAAATGTTTTATAACTGACAACAATAGAATCGACTAACAGTTTCATCTACAGAAAAAATCATTCACAGACTCAACTATGCCCATAGATCAGTTGGTGCTCAATCGGTCGATCGAAACTTGAGTTTTTTGCCCTAGAAAGAAAGATTAATGGCAAAAATAAGTAAAACGCGTCACTGAAATTTTTGTTTCAATTGAAAAAATTTTAGTTGAAAATTATATTCGTAAGATATTATAAAATTAAACTGTTTTCATTGTTTCCTGCAAGCTCAGATATATGGAAAATTGAATTTTCCGCACTAATTGAGAAAAAACGGGTTTTCGCGATTTTGGAGGTCAGGCATCATCAGAAAAAATTTGAAAAAAAAACAGAGAAAATTTTTTCAACAATAAACACCATACGCTGTAGAAATATACTGGCTCAGATATCTGTTATGGGCATTGCAACAAAAATTGTGAATTCCATCCGTGCACGTACCTTGCAACGGCGGCTCTTTAAGTTGCAGTTTAAAGATAGGGAGTCGGCTGAACACACTGATATAGTTCTTCAAATGGACGTCAGGTGGTTGAGTCGAGGAAAATTCCTAGAAAGGTTTCAAGAATTATTGCCCGAAATAACAGCTTTTCTAGACAAAAGAGGTAATGACACTCAGATGTTGAAAAACGAAAAATGGCTGACTGATTTGGCATTTTTGGCTGACATCACAATGCACTTAAACACCATTAACTTGGAGCTTCAAGGTAAAGGAAAAACTATTATTATTATGATTAGCCCAGTAAACATATTCAAAAGTAAATTGCAGCTTATGATAGATCAACTGAAAAGAAAGAATCTGAAACATTTTTCGTCTTTGAAAGCAAGGATTCCTCAGTTGAATGATGATACTTATGAAGCTGAATTATCAAATCTTTTGGGACAATTCGAAATGCGTTTTTATGATTGCAGTAAATTGGCAAATTTAGCATCAATTATGAGTTATCCTTTTTAATGTAGAAGCTTTGAGGAATTAGCTACTGAAGTAGCAAGTCAGTTTAATATGATCTCATGTTCTGTTGAAAAAGAGTTGATGCAGATTATATCAGATATACATCTCAAAGATACAGCATCTGATACAAATATTTGGTGTTTTAGATCTGAAGATAAATATCCGAATCTAAGGCAAATCGCCCTTGAACTGACGGCAAGGTTTGGGTCAACTTACTTGTGCGAGTCTGCATTTTGTTGAAATGAAGATAATCGAGTCAAAATATTGGATGAAATGCAAAAGTAATCGGCAAAACTTCTATATCTATAAATGAATAAAGTACTTATGTAACAGCCATTATTAAGACTTTTTGCATAATACTGGAAAACGAGATACATCCTATATACAAGAATGGTACTTGTGAAAGTATTCAATAAATTCGCCCCATTCTCATTATAATTATGAATATACCTATCAGTCTCATATCTCATTTGAATTTTCCTGGAAAATCGTATTGAATCCCATTTTATAGGATTTAATGCAGTGCTCTGTATTTCAGGCTGACAGGCGAGACATAGCCCAGCCACGAACGATACGCGAACATTCTCCAATAGAATTAATAGCCCACCACCCTGGATGAAAATTAATTTTTATCTGCATATATTCCACGAGAAAGATGGAAGACGGAAGGAGCTCGATTCTTCTCGTTTTACCTCATATCTGCACTTTGTGAGAACGGGAGATATTCAGTAATTATTGATTGCAATGTCTGGAAATATTTCGAAATTGGATCTGGTAATTTTTCAATAATTCAGTAGGGGAGGGGTTTGTGAAAGGACTGCATAGGATAGCCTGTATGAAGACTTTTACCTACGAATTTGGAAATTGATTCTCAATGCCGTGAAGTTTATATTAACTTGATGACTTCAACCTATACAGAGTGTATCAACCAAAATATCTAGATATTAATTGAATGGGGACGTGTTCGAAAAATTATTCGATATATCGATAGCTATTTTAATTTGTGCATACTCCGACACAAGCTTATATAGGTTGTGTCTTGTAACAGTGACAAATTGGCAAGATTTTATAAAGTGATAATAATTTTTTTTAGTTGACAACGAGTCAAGTTTAGCAACAAGTTAACATTGAATCAATTTCATTTGGGTTGTATGAAGTTGTTTACTTTATGTTAGCTGATATGAAGTTAAAAATGAGTGGACATTGAACTTCAGTGACTTTTCGTTTATTAACGTTGGTAATCATATTTGGTTACAAAATGTCAATGACATTCATATGTCGTTTCAAATCTTGGAATTCTAAAATTTTACGGAAATTGGAGGCAGAAAGGATAAAATGGTTTTATCCTGAAAATATATTTTAAATGAGCTCAGAAAAGAGATCTTCAAATTTCACTCTGGGAGAGAAGCAAATTTCAATTAATATAGTACACAAGTAACTATGTTTTAATAGGTTTATCGTTTTCATCAATGCTCATTTTTTGATATTGAGGAAATGCGGCACTTTTAACTGAGACGTTCGCTAATTTTTCATGAATACTTCCCGAATGTTTTTGCTCAATTCCTAGTTTCTTCATTTCCTTTTAAATACAAGAATATTATTGAATTACATAGTGTATCTTGCCTAGTATTTGATACCGAAAAACAACTTGAGAGAAGATAGCGAAAATAATATCGAGGTGCTCTTGAGCAAGCTTATCTTTTCTTCTATTCGAAAGGTCTTCCATTTCCTGAGCTTTCTATAGGAGTTTGCATGAAATTTCCGCGCCCTTAAACCTAATCTTTGAAGAGAAATATTAATAAAGAACAAAATTTCAAATAATCCTACTTTAAGAGAAAAACATGAAACTGCAAGGTTTAAATTAAAATCAAAACGAAAACTGATTAATTTACAGGACAAAATAATGAAAAAAAAATGTGAACCTTTGAAATAACTTCTAATAAAACAGGATTTTTACTAAGCATTTCTGTTTTCAACAAATACTAGAATTTAAATACAATTTCGAGACAAAGTTTATTTATGCCAGATCAAAAACATATTTTATCATGTCTATGCTAACAGCTATACAGGGTGCTTCAACGAAAACTAAACAGAGGCTATATCTACCAAGATATTCATTTCTGATCAAAACGCGAAAACATATCAATTTTTGTTTGAAGGGGACATCCTTTGGGGTAGAATACTTGCCTGAAATATCAACCGGTATCTTTGTCTACATTGCCTTGAACTAATTTCCATTTTTAATTGAAAACTGTAAAAGATACAGGGTGATCAACTGAAAGATAGGAAAGACTATTTACCTGAGACTATTCAAGTTTCAGTGAGGTAAAATGGAACAGATCCATGCTGATCAATGGTAGTCATCCTTAAGTACCATCCTCATCTCGCATTCCAACCCCTGGAGCAGAGGTGACAACCCTTGAAAATTTGGAAGAGGATAGTTGGGTCGAAAGAAAGGTATTATCTTTGTCTGTATTCCCGTGAAAGAATTTTCATTTTTGATTGAAAACTGTAGAAAATACAGAGTGAAAAAAGAGAAGACTATCGCACCAAGACTATTGGAGTATTAGTGCAAAGGACTAGAATAGATTCATTTTAGATCAAAAGCTGTCATCTTCCGAAATCACCTTCATCTCGAATTTCAACCCCTAGAGCAGGGGTAATATTTCGACCCAGTGATACCTTTCAAGTAATGGATTTCGATTGCCTTCTCTCACTCGCTCTGTATCTTCTACAGTTTTCAATAAAACATAAAAATTCGTTCCCGTGGATGCAGACAAAGATAAAACCTTTCTTTCGAGGTATCACTCGACCCATCTACCCTCTTCCAAATTTTCAAGGGTGGTCACCCCTGCTCTAGGGATTGAAATTCGAGATGAGGATGGTATTTGATGATGACTGCCATTGATCAGCATGGATCTGTTCCATTTTACTTCACTGAAACTTGAATAGTCTCAGGAAATAGTCTTCTGTATTTTTACAGTTTTCAATAAAAATGGAAATTAGTTCAAGGCAATATAGACAAAGATACCGCCCTTCTTTAAGTCATAACTCGACCCATCTTCCTATTCAAAATGTCCAAGGATTGCAATCCCGCTTAGAGGGTTGATATTTCAGGCAAGTTTTGTACCCCGAAAGATGTCCCCTTTGAAACAAAAATTGACCTATTTTTGCGTTTTGATCAGAAATGAATATCTTGGTAGATATTGCCTCTGCTTAGTTTTCCTTGAAGCACCTTGTATTTGCATTACTTTCATTATTCAATTCTGGTTCTTCTTCGATAAAGTCAATTTCATCGTCATCATGATAATCATCGTTCAATCGGATGCAAATGTTATATTACACTGAACTTCGCTTTATCACTATTTCTTTAAATAGACAGGGAAATCGTCTCAACGCTAAAACTACCGTGAATTGCATCACTCAAAATTGAGTATAATTTCGAAACACCTGTACCAATAATTGACTTGAATCTTACTTGAATCTTACTTGGGTGGAGGATCTCAGTAAACAGAGGTCAGGGTTTGTTGACCTGAGAATTCATCGCGAATTGTCAATTGGTGTACCACAAGGCTTAGTTTTGGGATCTCTGTTTTTGTCCTATTTGTAAACCAGCTGTTAACAAGCATGCTTTAGACAGTATTCTCTAACGATATATGTCGACGATGCATCGGCCATAGTATCTCATGAGAAATCAGGGAGTAGTCTGATCCTAATGATACTATGATACCTGTCTCCAAGAGATGTTATACGTTCAAAACAAAGAACAATATTCATCTAACGAGGAAACTGCGTTATCTGTTTGCAACCAATTCAGGAAACTGAACTCAGCTCGACAAAATAGTTAAAATTATTTTGCCAATTTTGAAACAAGAATCTCATACGCAATGCCCATTTGTGATTCTATCGCTCAGAAACGTATCGTAAGAATCATGACAGGAGTTGGATCACGTTTGTCTTTTTGCTTCACTCGGAATTTAAACAGCAGTGGTCTATATATTTTCTCACTACTCACAACCATGTATGCTCATGGTATCAGAGATCAGTTGAGAAGAAATGATGATGTCCATTTGTGCAATCTCTCATTGTTGCTGCAGTTCACTACACTTTCAACCATCCTAATCATCAAAAGATTGTGGCAATACTATCCATTATGATCAACCACAGATTACCTACAATAGGCCATTTCTGTTCGAAAGTATGTGCCCTACTATTAAGAACATTTGCATTGAATCAGAATGTGTTCGATCTTTTCGCCCTCCTATTCACACCCTTTACAGAGAAGTGTGTCATTTTTGACCATGAGATGAAGAAGCTTCTTTAGAAGACATTTTCTTGTCAGTATGCTTTTCATCAGTCGTAGTTTTTGTCTTGGTAGTACTAAATATTTGATTCCTGTCTTTCATTATTATACTCCATAAGTTTACTGGCTAACCTCAGCTTTTGGTTCTGTTCCATAATGTTTCAATCTGTTGTAGGATAAGTTTTGATCGTAGCCCTGATAGTTGCAGTAATATTTCCCTAGGCGGTTCTCATAAATATTGCCTCTGCATTGTGTGAAGCTCTTCATAAATTAACAGAGAAATTGTTGGTGTCAGCTACTTCACTCAGTTTTTCATGGAATTGCTATTTTATCCGGAAGTAGATTTTGTTTCTCTGTAGAATAGTGTTGATTCTCTACTGTCTGTGTAGATTCTTCTGATTTTGACCCTCACTCTCCTACTTCAGTTGAGGCTAAAGTTAGACTTCTATGTGAGAGACACTACTGTGCCTGTCCATGACCTATAGGTGTTGTAGGTTAAGGCATCTATAGTACACTCCACACCTTGGCAATGTTTTTTTATTTGGACCATCCTTGTAGATTTTAATAGTTCCTTCAGAAAACGATTTAATTTTCACCATGAGGTAGTCAGATGTATGGTTTGTCCGAAGAAAGCTAAGTTAGCTTTTCTTCCTGGCTGCGTTAAGGGTACCTCAAATCTTACTGAGGTGGAAGATCTTAGTACGTGCAATTGAAAACTATCCAATAGACAGTAATGAATTTCTTGGTGCGAAGCCTCATAAATGGAAAATATATTCCAGACCAGGTTGCATCTATATTTGTATGAAAGCATCAGCTGTGTATATTTAGGGAAAAATCGAATTCACGAAAGAACTACAAGACAAGAGATATTCTTCGAGAATGGAAATTTCTTTTTGAATTTATTAAGGCACTTCCAAGACCTCATTGCGAGCAAAAATACTCAGAATTCCAACGCATGGATGTTGTCGTAGATTTTCCCTAAAATCTAGTTTGCACTGAAGCTGTCATTCGTTGTGACACTAATTTAGAAGAGTGAACCCTCACACCTTTTCCAACTGATAAATTTGCGAACTCGAAACAAAGAATGCGATAATATGCTAAGGAATGACGTCCCCTTAAGCCTCCTTTGCCTAAAAAAAGGGGTGGAAGATTGGAACTTGTGAAATCCTACCCCGGACGGTTGCCAATGATATTTAAGAATAATATAAAATCTAGCAGGCTGAATTAACAGTAAAACAGAGGCGTAGTAAATTGTCCCCGAGAATATCGTTCTTACAGTACTTTTGAAGTGATATTTATTCCACTTTTTCTAGTTAAATTTATTTCAAAGAAACTTGAATGAACATAATTTGAGGTTAAATAATCTGTTTGCTTCAAGTATTGTTTTATGATAATTAATGTTAATTTTCAAGCAAGTTTTCAAAAATAGAAGAACTACCCTTGACCTATAGTGAATTGATTAAACTGTCTAACTTTACGCCACTGGTAGAAGGGGTTAAAATGTTCTGAAGGGATGTAGAGAATGCGAGAATGAGATTTTACGACCTTAACCCTTTTTATGTGTTCAATGAATTTTGGGGATTTTTAGACCGAAGGCAGCAATTAGGATTTTATGTTTATTGTTGCGTAAGACGCTTTCATAAATTTCGATTCTTTAATTCCATGAACTTTTTAAACGTGGAAATAAATTAAATGGAAGATTTCCCCTCCAACTGTTTTTTACACTTGTGAATTATTAGATAAAAATCCAGCGTTTCGCAAATTTAGAATATAGTAGCAAATTCCATAATGATTGAAGGTACCTGATAATATCATTGTATTCACGCCCCCTATAATAGACTACTCCAAGTTATTATATTATCGATTTTTTCCCTTATCTTACAATTCATGTTTTTAGATTCTTGTGGCTTATCGAGAAACGAGAATATCACGAAGGCTCAACCCTACATCCCAGATGAGCAGAATTTAGCTTTTGGCAGAAACACTTCTCTGAATATCAACTTCTGCCAAAGTTGAATTCATCACCGATGGATAGAAAAGGAACCAATCCACTGCATGACACTGTTTGATAGCGCGAAGGCGTTCGACAAGAGCTGACACGAAAACCTATTTTTCAAGATGTTGAAGACCGACTCCCCTATTGAACCTAGTCCACTTGATCAAGTCATACCTGAGAAACAGTCGGTCCGAATACTCAACACACCTTTATCCACCAAAATATAGGGAGCTGGGGTATCTCAAGGATCACTACTGGCTCCCTGCGAAGGAAAAATGGCCATAATGATCAGATATACATTATTTGATAGTTTGATAGTTTACTTTGATAGTTTATTAAAGTCTCACACATTATTACAACATGAAATGAAAAAAAATTTTAAAATACGTACAATCAAAATTTCAGAACTAGTCAAGGTATAAATAAAATTGTAAAAACATTCAGAATATTGAGTAACTATAAAAATAAATAACAAACAATGGCTTAATACTAACAACAGTTAACACTCATTCAAATGAAGGTACTCAATTTAAAAAACTAGCAGCCAAATATTCACCAACTGAGTAGAAACTATTCTTTATCATAATTTTCTTCACTGCTCTTTCAAATCCATTCATTTCCAAGTTGATGTCTCTGCCTTGTGTGATGATGATGAAATGTCGAATTTCTGGAAAACATATCTCTGCTACTGTGTACAAACTTCAGGCAGGTGAGTATGTACATACGTGGATTGGTGAGTATCTTCAGATCGAAAATATTCTTTGCAGCTTTCACTACTCCTGATTCCAGTCAAGACTCGAATGGTCTTCTTCTGCGGAAGGAAAACCTTATGAGAATCAACCGAATTTCCCCAGAACATAACAGAAAAAGACACTATGCTATAGAAGTAAGAGAAATAGGTTGATCTAGAAGCCTGATGTGTGGCACAATTCTTCGTACGTCTGATGGCATATAAGGCACTATTGAGCCTCTTCTTCGTGTTTTCTATTTGAAATTTCCAATTTAGTTTGCTGTTCATATATACTCCAAGAAACTTCACATGAGTTGTTCCGATACTTGTTTTTGTGAAATGCAGTGTTTGCATTTTTCTTGTTCAGAAGCATTCGGTTAGCAGCAAACCAATCCCCAATGTTCTTCATGGCCATATTCGCATCAGCAGATTCCTCAGGACATCCGACAGAAACAAACAAGTTATCATCAGCGTACAGGAATACATCCAGTAAACCCAAATCATTGATGAAGATGATAAACAACAGTGGACCCAAAATGGACCCCTGTGGCACGCCAAGCATCGATGTAGACTCTTTCGAGCCTGTACCGCCCCAATAAACTCGCTGACATCTTTCCGTCAGGTAAGGCTTTAACAACTTTTCGATTGTACCTCTAATACCATAATAGTCAAGCTTTCCCAACAACAAATCGTGATCAATGACGTCGAATGCCTTCTCAGGTCACAGCAAGTCAACCTGCAGCACATCTGGTTATCTTGAGCTGCGAAAATCGCATCAATAACTTCAACAATAGCACTTTGCACTGATTTATTTTTCTATAGCCGAACTATCTATTCTTTATACACTGTTCGAAAATTTTCGATATCACTGGCAGAATTGCTATAGGTCTATAGTTTTCGGAAGAGTTTTTGCATCCACTTTTGAAAAGAGGAATTATTTTCGCTATTTTTAACTTACTCGGAAATACTTCTATTACACATTTGTTTAGAACCTTCACATGGTATGGACAATTCGACCCCAATCTTCTTTATGAGGTGTGATGATATATTATAGATATCAATCGTATTCTTATTTTTTAAAGATCTGATGATTTTTTGGATTTCTGCTTTGGTGATGAGGATGAAAAATAAAAAAAATATCTGACTAGATTTCATATTTTCAAGAAATAATTCCGATTTACATTTAGAACCAGGAAAATATTCTGATACTTTTGCTCCCACTTCTGAGAAAAACTTTGCCAGTCTTCTAAATAGTGCCTGCCGATCTCCCTTTCTTACTTTCAAACCCTCATTGATTAACTTTCATATCTCTCTCTGTTTATTATGAGCCCTATTCCTCCTTCCACATTCGTGTTTCTTCTTCCAATTTCTAACAGTAATATTTTTTCATATGCTTATAGACTCTTCTTTAGTAACACTGACAGGTGTAGCCAGGATATCAAGCTGTTGCTTTATTTTCACCAGTGCTGCTGAGCTTTTAACTTTAATCTCTGTTTTCTTGGCCATTCGTTTTTTGAGTGGACAACACTTCTCAACCATGCCCATAGAAGTAGTATGTACATCAGATGAGCTGTTGTATTCTTCACTTTGTCCTCCCAGTTGAACCCTGCAATTCTTTTCTTCAGCGAAAGTATTCTCCCAGCTGTAATTAATCATGTGTAATACCATTTTTGTTCTTCTTTATTTTGTTCATTTATCTGACAAATGAAACTTTGTTATCTATGATCTGAGAAATGCAACTCTTCAGTCCCTGTAACAGACAATTCAAAACTAAGGTCCGTAACCACGTTGTCTATACATGTTACGGAAAACTGAGTTACCCTAGAAGGTTCGATGGTTGTTATGTGAAGACCGAACGACTCAATTAGATTGAGTAACTGATTTCTGTAATCACACTCTCTATGAAATCAACATGAAATCTCCAGTCAAAATAATATTGAACTTCTCAAAAGCTGACAATCCCTGTAGGGCATCCGTTAATTTATCCATAAAACATTTAAAATCCCCAGATGGCCTTCGGTATAATACTAATATAACAATTCTCTTTTCAGGGATCTTCACTGCCACCATTTTCACATTCATCTCTACGGACATGTCTCTAACAACGGAGACATCTTCACACTCGATGCTATCTCTAGTAAGTATAATGACGCCCCCCGAGCATGCTCGTGTCGGCTGTATATCGGACTTATATTGTAATTTTTAATTTTCAGGACTTTTGAGGATTGAGATTTCAGAAAATGTTCGGTGAGACATACATAATCATACTTCTTTAATGTTAGTACCTCATTTAGATGATTAATTTTGCTACTTAAACCTTGTATATTTTGATTTGATGAAGAGAAATTTTTATTACCTCTTATTTTGATTTCATTTCCTCTATTTTCTAGTTCTAGGGCATTGCTTGTCTGACCATCAACTGAATTATTATTGAAAACTTGTTCTTCTCTGGTCTCGAAAAAACGAAAATCTTCTCAAAGACACTCCGACGGCCACTTCTCACCATCGTATAGATCCTTCATGATAGAAAATGAGCACCTATTTTGAATGATGCACTTTTCCCATCTTCCGGAACGGTCAGCGGTTCCACAAAGAAATCTTCTCTTTTCTGTACTTTCTTGAGATGAGTCATTATTTGTTCCTTCGTAACATCCGTGGCTACCTTTCCCAAGCAAATCCATGCGCGCTTTGGGGCACTGGTGAACTCTTGAATATGTTCATTCACTCCAAGGATAACTACACAAAAAACCCCTCCCCCTCCCCTTGATAACCAGAAGAGTCCATAATATCCCATACTAAATGTAAGAATTGCTCAGCAAGTGGGTGATCACAGTCAATTCAGAGAAGAGCTCGGTGCTATATTTGTCCCAAAGAACTTAACCCAACCGAGCAGATCACGAGCCAGAGATCATATGGGACAACAGAGCCTAAGATTAATATCTACCTGGTTATTAAGGGTGATTTCACTTTGGTTTTTTTTACAAAGTTTATTAATTTCCAAACGTTCCAACAGATTCAGTTCCTTTCCTTCGCCGCAATTGTAAATAATTTTGAATTTATCTAATGTAATTGAATGTTTAATGGTTTTTATATGTTCACATATTGGAGAATTATTATCAGAGGATATGTTCTTTGAATCTAATCTGGAAATTGCTGTCTGCCCAACATAATCTACCGTACACTCATTCCAAGTGATTTGGAAACTGTTGATTCTTCGAATTTGTCTGCTTTTTGTTAAGCATTGAAGAATATATTGCTCGAGTTCAGACCACTTGAAAAAGAGATGATTATTTTAAATTTAGAAAGATGGTTGATCAAGTTATTGAAGAGAAGACCAGCTTAGTAGAAATTAGCGTATTTTTTTAGGAATAATAATTGTGTTATTTGATATTCTTCTTCACTTCTCTTCTTCTTAGATAATTTCGTCTATAAGTCTGCTCGGTGGCATGGATGATATGATGCTCGTCCTCTGCGCAGACTTATCTGGGTTCAATCCTCACAAAGTCGGTGCGATTCTTCGGATTCTGGAAATCTCTTGAGTGTCCATCTTTCAGAGGAGATGTAAAGCCGTCGGTCCTATCTAACAGAGATGTGTTGGATATTTAAGATCCCTTACCTCGACACGAGATGGGTTCGAAATTTCCTGGCGTGTCATTGGCCGAAAGGCAGGAATAGAGGACGTTGAAGGATCAAAATAAAAGCTTGATTATAAAAACCGAGGGAATTTTGTTATCTCAGGAAAATTTTCTGAAAGTATTTATTTCAATTTTGTCAGTCTTCCAAGGTCAGTGAAATGAAAAAGGGTCTATGAATCATTGAATTATAAGCTGCTAGTTTGTGATTTAAGTAACTGGATGAGTCTGTGGAAATAGTTGAGTCTATGAAAGTTTCTTTTTTTTTGAAAGACATTGCTAGTTGATTTCCTTATTGTCAGGTCCAAAAAAATTTATTGAGATTAATTTCTATGTCTGCTGTAAACTTAATGTTGCTATGAACTCATCTTCATCAAAATTAATTTCTATAAATTAAATAAATCATAAATAATACTATTTATAAGAATTATGCCGATTAAAATTACTCCTCTCGAAAATTTGGACTCATCCGGCCATATATTGTTTTATAAGACGTCTGTATATAAAATAGAATCGTAAAGTACGTTACCCTCAAAAATAAAGGTCATCATCATTTAACAGTACACTAATTTTGAACCTCAATTCTCAATAAAAAACTCTTCAGTCCTAATAAATAAAATTCAGCACACGATACTACCACCGAACATTAAACTTATGTCATAAAATGTAGTAAATCTCATCCCTAGTGTTCCACCTAGTGATACAGTGAAACTCATCAATAACGCTCTTCAAATTGATAAAGTCAATCCGGTAATTCAATCAAAAATTTTACACCCTTTAGAAATTTGTTTAGAGCAAAATTATTTTAACTTCAATGGAGTATTATACAATAGTTGAAGAGGTTTAATAATGGGTAATCCTCTGAGACCTCTACTCGCTGAAAGTTTCATGGATAATATTGGAAAAACTATCCAAGAACATCCGTTATTCAAATATTTTATATATTAGTTTAGATATGTCGACGATATCATTTGTTGTTTCACTGGCACATACAGACAATTAGAGTCATTAAAACATTCATTAACAAAATTCACGATAATATTAAATTCACGTTGGAGATTGAA
Source organism: Cryptolaemus montrouzieri (assembly GCA_013387265.2). NCBI lineage: Eukaryota > Metazoa > Arthropoda > Insecta > Coleoptera > Coccinellidae > Cryptolaemus > Cryptolaemus montrouzieri. The sequence continues at coordinate 17,363,945 of JABFTP020000062.1, read as the reverse complement.
ATAGAAAACTCCATTAACTTTCTGTGATTAACTATTACTAAAATTAATGGCAAACATGATTTTTCGATTTTTTATAAGCCATCGCATACAGATATTACTATTCACAGCTCATCTGCACATCCTTATCCACATAAATTAGTTGCTTACAATAATATGGTACATACTAATTAATATCCCAATGTCGAAAAATAATTTTATAAAAGAGCAAAATATAATTAAACAAATAGCAGTCAATAACGGTGACAGTACTACTATGATCGAGAACATTATTTCACGCAAAAATTTCAAAAAGCAATCCAGGAAGTATTTCCAAGTTTAAAAGTTCTTACTCAAAATACAACAGCTTAACTTATATTGGTGATCCTAGTCTAAAATTAAAATCATTCCTCTCGCATTATAATTTCAATATAGCATTCCGAACTTATAATTCTTTAGGCCGACATATCAAAAACTGCAAATTCAAAATTGATAAAGGTGATAAATCAGGTGTTTATGAACTGTCTTGCGGAAATTGTAATGAAATTTATATTGGTAGAACTTTCAGAAATTTCAAAAGTTAGATTATCCGAGCACAAACGTAGTTTTGATTATCATAAATCAGATTCCCATTATTCTAATCACTTACTCTAAGAAAACCATAACTTTAATGATAATTTCAAAATTTTATACAATGAAAATAATTGACAAAACTCAAAGAATTCAGGTAGGTTACTTAATAGTCAATTTGATCTAAATCCTTCTTCTTTACTCAATCTTTTCAATTCATAAAATAAGCAACTCCGATGGATTTTCCAACATACCCCTTGTACTTGTACCTTTTGTACAATTAAGTATATATTAAGTAGGAAATAAGAACAATATATAAGGAATAACTCTGTTCATTAGAATGTATCTATCTGATGAAGCCAAAGTGTGGTGAAACCGGTCACAGTTTTGTTGATATAATGAAAATCTAAATACCATTGTTTTATTTCATTGAAAATAAAGAAATAAAAACTTTTTCATTAAACTGAATGAAAACAATTTTACTCAAATTGGAGTCAGCTCTTTTGGGCAAAGAAGATGACACCATAATTCCGAAAATTTTGTTTAAGAAAATTAAAGCTCAATGGCGGTTAATTTTAGATAGAACAAATCTTAACAAGTGATGCTTGAAAAAGGGTTCCCTTTAATGAAAACATTGAAAAGTATAACATATCATTTGAAATAGCAAAGTTGTAGACGATGTCCAGTATAACCGAAAGTGTTACCGCTCTATAAATGGTAGATCAGTATTCATTTACTCTAAAGCCAAAATTAGAAACTGATCGACAAACCCGTTCCCCAGATACTTCCATGAGTCCCTTTAGCGCGAACACCTTGTATATGTTGGACACATATTTTCGTAAAGTAACTGAAGTAGTCAAATTAAGATAAAACGAGTATTCATCAAATCGAAAAATGTAAACGTTTTATTCCAAATCTTTAATGAATTCCACCTGTATTCAAGCCCTAAAACACGAAAGTAAATACATCAGGACCCCAACTCATCCCCCATCAATTTTTCCACATACCAAAATCTTTAGGAATTTATTTACTTAAGAATAAAGTCTTCACCGCCCCCAGCGAAGCGTAGTAACCAGGAAACCGTCTAAGTCAAACTAACATCCCTTTTAAAAAGAATAATTATAAATTCGGAGTTCACCCCACATACGAGCGGTGAGGAAGAGAGAACGAGGATCTTAAGATCTCAATTGAATTTTTCCGTACGTCGGATATCTCATATAAGACATAAGTGAAACAAGAAGGAATGCAAATGAAGTAAAAACTCGAGTCTTTGCTTAATTCGCGCACTCTTCCAATTCTTTACTCCCCCCGACCCCTCGGGATACTTAGTTTTCACTTCGCCCAAACCCCTTGGCTTGATGACAGGACGGGAATCAGAATGTTTTTAATTTACACATTTTGTGTTGATACATAAGTTTATTACACTGAAACATTTCTGACATGAAAGTACGGAGTTCTATCAATACCAAATATCTTAGAAAGAAATTTCACCTCAAGATTATAATACAAACTTATATTTCATTAACTGGAGGGTAACATAAAATAGATTTTACCTACTCAACTGAACGCTGTTACAATCTTTGAGGACATCAATAATCAACTGATAACACTAAAGATGAACTCTGTGATCATTGAATTTTTGTGAGGGTCGAATGTCTATCCTTTTTCCTCTTCATCGCGCTCATTTTACATCTCCTTGGTTTATCCTTGGGTCCTACTGGTTGGTCATCCTCCTTCTTTTATGTTGTGGTGCATCTATGCTGTCCTGTTGTTTCTTCTTCCATTGTACTAGGGATGTCCTCTTTCCTGATGTTCTCGATTATAGTTCCATTATTTGGTTGATCTCCTTGTTTTCGTAGTCTTCCATCAGGTCGGTTGTCCTCGTCGTTAGTCGTGTGATGATTTCTTCTTCTGTGTCGCTTTCCGTTTCCTTCCTGAGTTGGTTGTTGCTTGAGATGAACTTCTATTATTAAGTGCACTAGAGCACTTAATATGTTCTCTCTATCGCACTTCAACTCCTACCTTTTCACTTCCTCACTCCGATCATTCACAACTCCGCGGTCTTCTCCCTCTCCATAATTTCCCTAGTATTCTCTATTCCTGTATTCCTTTCAATTTCCTATGATTCGGTCAACTAAATTGATTCATTTTGTGCCGATATAATCTCAAGAAAACCGTTTGGGTGGCGCCACGATTAGTGTGCTGGCATTTAGGAATATGTTAAGCCCACATGTCTGGTTCGAAAACGGGTTGGAGTTATGGGTGTCGCCCTTGAACGAAAAAGTGCTGTGTTTGAAAAAGTCTCCTAAATAGAAATATACTTCCGAACGCCGATAACTTTTAATCCTTGTTGTGGCAGTTATCATTGCACGGTATAGGTAAGTTGTTCGAAATCCACTATTAACTGTAGGTCCAGCTAAACACATCAAAAAAGTCTAGGGAACACTCACCAATATCTTTAAAATTTGAATTTGATGATTCGAATTTATAGAAATTTTTCGGTTTTTGTTAGAATGTATTTGATATAATGTATTCTCAAGAAAACAAAATAATATTTGACTTCTTCAAAGCACCTATTATAAAAAAAAAATTTGAAATTTGAAAATGACGAAATTTGGTAAAACACAAAGAAAATTCCTGAACTAATACTTTCGAAACGATATGGAAGCACTTATATTTTTCAGTACCCAGAAGGTCCACCTCTGTTATTAATGACACTTTGGCATCGTCGCGGTATGCTCAATATTAAATTGTCTATTACATTTTGGCCTAAGTCATTCCAAGCCCCCTGAACTGCTAAACCAAGCTCCTGTCCATGATGAAAGACGTTTCGATGCAGGAGATTTCTTTTTAGGGTGTCCCACACATGCTCGATGGGATTCAGATCTGGGGAGCAGGATGGCCACGGTAGAAGATCGATATCTTTCTCTTCAAGAACGTTCAAGACAACTCTTGCACGATGAGGAGGGGCATTCTCTTGTTGTAAGAGTAGATTTTGACCCATTGTTTGGAGATACGGTACCACTACAGGTAAAACTATCTCATTTGCGTAAGAATTTCCCGTGAGGTTGTTTTGTATGAAAACGAGGTCAGTTCTTCCACCAAGGCGTATACCTCCCCAAAACATCACTGATCCGCCTCCCTGTCTAACAACTTCTCGAGCATGCTGGAGACGGTTTTGCTTTCCAGGTTCCCTCCATATTCGAATTCTTCCCGAATCGGGATAATAACTAAATCTAGATTCATCACTGAAGAGAACTGTGGCCCACCTCTCTTGATCCCAGTTTACGTGTTCTTGGCACCAAGCTAAACGAGCAGCGCGATTTTCATGGGTCAGTTGTGGAACTCTTAAAGGACGTCGGAGTGGAGCTGACCTTCGTGCAGACGATTTCTCACAGTTTGGTCGGAAATTCGTACATTATGAACTCGTGATAGATCTTGAGCTAATTGAGATACTGTGGTAGTACGATCTATTCTGTCTTGTAAAACCGAAAATCGGACTTGGGCGACTGTAGTAATCCTGAAACGACCTGTATGGCGCTACCTGTTTCATTGAAACGCGACTATAAACGGTTTATGACACTTGGGCTACTTCCAAGAACCCTGGATACTTCCCGTTGTGAGCTCTCAACTTGGAGCATGCCAACGGCTCATAACATCTCTTCTCTAGTCAAATGTCGTGTTTCCATGGTCGAATCACAAAACTTGAATCTTTTATTTGTGCTTACAACAGAAACAAAGTGCCAACTAACTGATTTCAAACACTACATACATGAAATGATTATAAAGCAGCGTCGCATCTGCTGCATTTTTAGTTTTTTATAAAAAAAAACTGAAATCTATTGCGGCACTCTACATAATTTGGTGAGAAATTGATGCAGGTGTTCATTTCTTAAAAAAAATCATCCATATTGATCGTTCTGGATAGGATATATCGATATTCAGAAATTTTCCCTAGACTTTTTTGAGGTGTATATGTAAATGGGCTAAGTTTCCGAGCACATGGATAAAAGAGTATAGAAGAAGTAGAAAGAATAACCTCAAAGAGGAGTTTTAAGATTTAATTTTCTAATTTTCTGAATCTTATGACTTTGAAGAAGTTTTGAAGAAATATCTACTGTGAATATAGGAAATGACCATTCCTTAACTAAGTTTGAACTTTGAATAGTGAATAATTCGGGGTAAGTTGTTTTATCTTCAGAGTCCACGTTATTGCTTTCATTTTCCGATTTCTCTTAAATGTGTTATCATCATTGTAATTTATTTTTTGTTGTTCTCTTGGGGGACACCATTATAATCAACTGTCAATAGTAAAGATGAACCTCTATGATTTGTGTATATTGTAATGTGCACTAGTGCACTCATCATATTCTCTCTATCGCATTTAATTTTTTTATGCGCACTTCCCAGGAATATGCGAACCTGTTACACCACATGAGTGGGCACCTGGGAAAAATTTAGGTGTCTGTTTACTCGCTTCTTGAAGAGGGTCAAATTTTAGGATGTTGGGAAGATGTTGGACGGAAGCGAGTTCCACAGCTCACCGGCCCTGTAAACGAAGGAATTATTATAGAGAGAGGTTCAAGGGGTCGCTAAATGTACCGCCATATGATGAGAACTCCTTACCAGCCTAGTGTTACCGCTAAACATGAGTTTTCCTGGAACAAGGTCTTTCAAAAAACAAAGCCGTATGGGGAACAGTGAAAGAACTCACGAATAGATCGAACGGGAAGGAAAACACTAATCCCGAGGAAATAAGAAAATCATTACTAGACGATCTGAATAAACTCTTAGCAGATGTTTCTCTCAATCCTACAGATCATGACCCCAGCGGGACGTCGGGTGAGGCATTCGTTATGAATTTTCCTCCGAATCCAAATACAATGTTTTTTGGACCGGTCGCGACGCAGGAAATACTTTCAATTGCCAGAAATCTGAAGAACAAGCAGAGCTGCGGTTACGACGGTCTCACAACAAAAATCATCAAGGAATGTATTCATTTGATAGTTGCACCATTATGTTCTCTAGTGAACTCATCTCTTGTAGGTGGAATCTTTCCAGATGACCTCAAAATAGCTGTTGTGAAACCCCTTTATAAAAAGGGAGACAAAAATGATTTCAACAACTATCGACCCATAAGTTTGCTCACAATTTTTTCGAAGATTTTTGAATCACTGGTTTCTGATAGAATAATCAAATTTTTCAACAAAAATAAGATTTTCAGCAAACATCAGCACAGGTTTCTTAAAAGCAAAGGGACTGATACGGCACTATTTGACTTCGTTCAGGCAGTAATATCAGCCATAGAGCAAAAATTTAGAGCGTGTGGGATATTTTTGGACTTGTCAAAGGCATTTGACACTCTGAGCCATAAGCTTCTCCTTTGGAAACTTGAGAGGCACGGGTTACGCGGGGTTTCTTTCGGCTGGGTGAAGTATTTTTCGTCAATAAAGCAGAAGGTATCAGTGATGCTCGGCTCGGAATCTTTAAACTCAGGCTATGTTGAACTCAGGGCTGGTGTGCCACAGGGCAGCATATTGGGGCCACTTCTATTCTTAATTTTTACAAATGATATTTTTGAGTGCTCATCGCCAGATGCCACTCTCGTTACCTATGCATATGACACCACTGAAATTATTCCGATTGGGAGGGGCTCCGATGGCTCCACTGGCTCAGACACGGTCAATGCTCAGCTAGAACTCCTGCAGGAGTGGTTTAACATCAATATATTAATATTAATTACGAAAAAAACTAATCTTGTGATTTTTCAACCTTCACAGACTAGCGATGATCAACAAATGCAAATTCGTCTTCGGGGAGAACCCATAAGCACAGAGAATTGTTCTAAGTTGCTCGGCATTCATATTGACGGTAGTCTCAGTTTCGATGTTCAAGTGGAGGTCACTAGTGAAAAGTTGTCTCAGGCATGTTATTTAGTTAGAGTTATTCAGAGACAATTATCTCACTATGCCCCAAAAACGGTCTACTTTGGATATGTCTATCCCATATTGAAGTACGGTGTAATCATTTGGGGGAGTAGTGTGCATTGCAAGCGTATTTTTATAATTCAAAAAAAGATCATACGGATTATGTTCAACATGGCATTCACTCAGACCTGTAGAAATGTTTTCAGATCAAATAACTTTTCCGGGTATCTACATATATGAGACACTTTTATTCATAATTAAAAACAAAGCAGAATTTTCCAATTATTTGATAAATTACGACATTGCCACTAGAAACAATAATATCAACTACAATACACCGATTCATAGACTCAACATGACTGAAAGATCACACCTCTATACGGTAATATTGTTTTATAACAAGTTGCCGTCTGAAATCAAACGTACAGAAATCTTCAAAATTTTCAAATCTCAAATATTCAAATATACCCGTGATATCGAGCCCTACACCATGAATGAGTTTCCAAATGCTCAATGAGAAAATTTTAATTATATGCGATGTGTGTTGTTATTTCAATGTTATTCTGTTAGATGTTTCATTTCCGTTTTTGTTTTTTTTATTCTCTGCTATTGACGAATTGTACAACCATGTGTGTTAGACAATTATTGGAAATAAATATTCAAACATTCAGCTCCTTGGAGCATCTTCGACGGAAGTATCTGTAAAACAGAGAAAGGCCAACAACTTGTCTTCTGAGAGCCAGAGGTTGGAGATCGCAAGTGATCTCCGGGTGATCGATGAGGCGCACAGCCCGTTTTTGCACACTATCCAACATCCTCAACGAATGTTTGGGCGTAGATCCCCATACAGTGGAACAATATTACAAAGCAGGTCGAATCTGCGCTTTATATAGAAGCAACAGCTGAGATGTCGTGGCTTTGAAAATAAAAACTAAGTTTAGCTGATGCAGTCTTAGCTATTGCTGATACATGTTCATGCCAGCAAAACCCGGAGTTGACCGTTATTCCGAGAAGGTGCATCGAATCTTTGGATGTAATTTGTTGGCCTTTTCAACTTTTCATCCACGATTCCGTTGTCCTTTTCCCTCTTCATAATTTCCCTAGAATTGTATATTCCTCTGGTCCCCTTCAATTTCCTATGATTCGGTCAACTAAATTGATTCATTTTATGCCGATATAACCTCGAGGAAACCGCTTGGGCGGCTGCACGATTAGTGTGGACGCATATTGGAATATGCTATGTCCACGTGCCTGGTTCGACTTATGGATGTCTCCCTTTAATCAAAAAGTGCTGAGTTTGAATGAGTCGCCTAATTAGGGCATATAGTTCCGAAGGCCAGATAACTCGTGATCCTTGTACTGGCAATTATCATTGCACAGCCTAGATAAGTGGTTCAGAATCCACTATAAACTGTGGGTCCAGCTGTATGAATATACTAAGTTTCCTAGCACGTAGCTACAAGAGTACAGAAGAAGAATATAGGGTTAACCTACTGAATTTACCGACTACTATGTTAAAACCCTATAAAGTAGGTGTACTATCTCAACGTTGTACCAAATGCTATTACACCTTGGTACCAGCGGTTCGCTCAGTCGAAGATGGGTTTCGTTGGATCAACTAGAAAAAAAGGGTCGCCAAAGCATCTGTGAATAACCTTAGTGTAGTACTAGTCTCCTTGCAGATCAAAATGTTTAAAATTCCACAATTCAAAATATGATTTACCAGGAGAACGATCAAGAAATACAAAGTACTTAGGTTCAATATCTGAAACTCTCTCTTACTGACTATACTAACTCGCTTTACTTCAACTTGCTTAGGGTAACTATGCCTCTTCAACTATTGGGTAAAGAAAATATGGTAAAAATTCAGTGTGAGCAAGGTTATATTATCCAACTGACAATAAATACGTATAAAGGTTCTCAAAATTAAACTTCAATATTCATCAAAGTCAACACTAAGCACTTACCAATACAATGTATCCCTCCAGGTACCCACAATCACAGACGAACCTTTCCTTCACAGGGAAGACCTGGTCTTTCACAAAATTAAGTACATGAACGTCTGACAATATGTCAGTTGAAAATTAGATGTAAGTACTAGTTATACGAAATATTGTCACACTGAAATATTTCTAATGCATAAATATATAAATGAACTGAGTAAAATATCTGTGGTACTGGTGACCGCTTGGCTCTCATTAAAATGAAAACGTTGGTAGATCTCACCGGTAGTGGACTTCGGTGGTAGTCTCAGATCTCGCGTCCATTTCCGATTGGAGTTCAAGAGCAGGAACAAACGAAACTCAAAACTTGAACTAAACGCTGAAGCAACACTGGCAAACCGGAACAAAAGGCCTTGACAAGAAAATGATCCCTGAAGGATAATTGAACGAAATGAAAGAGCCCTACGGTTACGTACAAGGATGATGTGTGGCCTTGAGGTATGCCTTCGAAATTCTCAATACGATCCCTCATACAAGGTGCTTGTTGTCTCTATTCAAAATCCATAAAATTATAGACAAACTAGCAAATATATCGATTCAATTTAACCGACCACGATGTAAAAAATCCGAAACACACACTGATTTTGATTAGAAGCGACACTTAAGAATTCCATAAATGCAAGATGTCCGCTTGACCATTCAACAGCTGATAGGTTAACCTAGGTCAAGATCTAGAAACTTCAATAGGCACAACCAGGAAACAACGTAGAACTTCTCAGAGTCAATCAGAATTCATTTCCTTTCCGTGCATTCTATGACTCACATATTAAATAGAGCTATATGCTCTTCACACTTACTCTAATCCTATATGGCTACCTTCCGAATAAGGCTGATCACGACTAATACAACCATCGAACAGTAGCAATTCGAAAATAGCTCCCCAGAATTTGAAGATCACAGTAAGGTAGAGTTGATAATCTCTCCTCCAATCCAGCACACATGGTGCCAGATCAAGCAGTACTAGTAGGTAGAACGAATTAAGGTTCACAGAACAAATAGAACTTTTCTATGAACTGTCAGATAGTTTAACCTCACCAACATAACTAAAATTTAAATGTTATCTAATAATGTAAGGAAAGGCCTATGAAATTCTGAGAGTCAAAAACTATTCCTAGACAAAGCGAATGATGTGATTGAAATATCTTACAAAACCCATGAAATAGAGAGAAAAATACCATAAGTAATCTGGCAATTAACTATAGAGACCATAAATTCCAAAATAATAAGTAACGGCCAGAATTGAACATTACAAGAAGAAAGAATAACCTCAATGACGGGTTTTAAAATTTAATTTCTTAATTTTTGAATGTTATGATATATAGAAGTTCTGACGAAATATCAACTCTCAATGAAGGAAATGACCATTCGTTAACTAAGTTTGAACTTTGAATAGTGGATTGCTGATTTACCTGTAGATAATTCGGGGTAAGTAGTTTTAACTTTAGAGTCCACGTTGTTGTTTTCATTTTCCGATTTCTCTTGAATGTGGAAACATCATTGTAATTTAATTTTTAGTGCTCTCTCGTTTTTTCCTTATAACTCCCATGAGTTACTTTTTTTCTAAAAAAAAAATGTAGTTAGACAGGATGGGTGCATTGAGGGAGTGAGAATACTTTTTTCTTAGTGAATTGATAGTCCTAGGTTAAACCATCGAAACTAGGTCTACCCAAACGTTTGGAAGTTGTAAGAATGCCAACAACCAATTCAGCAACCAGAAGAGAATAGCTGCAATTTTGTTCCAAAGGGTTCCTAAGGACAAAAACATGGCCTTTGCTTCATCCCCTGAAGCGTGTTAGAATAGTGCTTTCCTCTTTGTATATTAATTAAATGCACCTTGTCAATATGTATTATTTAAATATAATGGTCATTCAAATTTAAACTGTTTGAATTTTAACTGAATCAAAGATAAGTGCTCCGCAACATTTCAGGGTACTTTTCAGTGACAATTATCTTAACAACATAGTCTCGGCGAGTTGGTTTCTGTTTTTCGCACTGAAGCACCACGCCTGTCAACAGATTCTTGTTGGTATGGATAATTCGAAAGTAAAAAGGGTTAGGTTTTGTAACGTGCTATAATCACGTCAGAACAATTTGATTTGGGACACCTGATTCTAATCAGCTGTGTCACGCCACTAGTTGGAAGTCTGATGCGCATGGTTCGGCTGTCAGATGTGTGCATGTGCTGCGAGCGTTCTTCGGATTCTTCATTATAGGCGTTCTTTCCTTTGGAGACCTTCAAGCGAATTAGTTGAACTCGAAAATCCTGCCAAATTGTAGATAAAATAATTAAATTTTATTAAAATTCATATCTTCATCTTGTATACTGTGTAGTGACCTATATCAAAATATAGGTCCTAGCTGAGGAGTCCTAGATAGAAATTCGTAGGTGGAGAGTCCTGGACTGAAATTCGTAGATGGAGATTCCTAGGTAGAGACTCGTACGTGGAGCTCAACGGTTGAAATGTAATAACTTCTATTTGGAGTCCAGAAATCCACATCCGAAGCTGAAATAGAGGTTTTCCCCCAAAGGTAGCAGTAAGATCAAGAACCACCAAGATGAGTCTTATTGCCTGTATTAACATATACAGAAGTATTTGTATGTATCATAATTAATTTATGTAATTAATTAAATATCTACGCAAAACTTTCTTGGCTTTTCTTCCAAGATTTCAGTGACGAATGTTGAATTAGAGTCTCATTGCTCATTTTTCTCTGGGCTTAACAGCCGTTACAGTTACGTTACAGTTTGGTAACGATCCAAAGGAAAGTGCACCAAAAATAAGATGTAGGAAGTAGTTCCCTGTTGGAAACCACATGTTGACCGAAGAACAGAAACCTGCAAGGATGAATTTGTGTAAAAAAATTCTAAACCGTTTAAACTTTGCACAGTCTACAAACATTTAGAACGTTCTCAGTGCTGATGACTCTTTGATTTTTTCGTTCGAGTCGGAAAATAAGCACCAATCTTCTGTTTGGCTGTTCCAAAGGGAAGAAAAACCGACAAAATCATTCATGGCCGTGGTGTCTCCAGAAAGATGGTCGCAACGTTTGTTTCCAAAATATAGCAACAAATACTTTACAACATCAAAGAACAGTTTATGCCGATTGGTACACCATTTGTTAACCACAAGTCGTGAATAGGCTTTCAGAAACAAACCCCGAACGGTTAATCATCCTTCACCAAGACAATTCCCGGAGAACTTCAAATTGTTACATCATCTTGCGTACAGTGCCGATTTTTTTAATTACACTAAAATCGAGAACAGACTACGTGGTCAAACGTTCCATTCTTCAGAAGAAGCAGTTGATCAGTTCCAAAAGTGCATTTTTAATGTAGCAGCGAGAGATTGAAATAACTACTTCCAGAATTGATTCGAGCGAATGTGGAAGTGTATTCATCTCCATGGAGAATACTCTGAAAACAATAAAGTCTTTGAAAACTCTCAATTCTTTCCTGCAAGTTTGATATACTAAACTTGAAAGACTCCCCTCGTATATAATGTATGCAGGAACAAGAAAATAATTTGCCAGAATCTGATTGAACCCGTAAAAATGATGCGATAACTCATTTAACAATTTATCGTATGAACAACCTGAGATCTTCATCCCCGAAGTTGTAGAAAAAAAATGATTTGCAAACGATAAAATACAGGCTGTCCTTGCTAAAGGGCCTATTAGAATGATGTAGAGGTTTATCAATAAATATAAAGTTTTTGCCTTAAAGCAAATAGACACTGACCTAAAATTTGCATTTATTTTCAGAGCGTTAGCACTTCCGGTTATACCAGATAAGGACTACAACTTTGCTATTTCAAATGGCATATTTTTTCAAGGGCATCCTTTTATAAGCCACTTCTGTTTAGGTTTGCCCTATCTAAAATTAACCATTATTAAGCTGGGATTTTTCATCAAAATTTTTTAGTTTGATAAGAAAAGTGTTATTTTGAGGGCAACGTACTTTCCGATGCTGTTTTATATATAGTGTGCTTGATATTCACTTTTCAACTCAATAAAACTTAATATTAGAAAAACATTGTTTTCAAATACGAGTAATTATTTTTGGAACTTTATTAGAATTATATTCAACTTTAGAATTGATTAGTATTAGGCTTCCCTATATCTAAAATGGTATTTGTAGAACATTTTATCAAAAATTTGCAGTTTCTTCGGAAAATTGAATCACTTGGCTGTGAAACATGAAAACAATTTAATTCCGATACAATTCCATATTCCGCAATGTTCTGTGCAAGGTTTCATGAATTTTTGAAGTGTGACGTTTGGAATAGCAATAACACGGATTTTGTTTTATATTTAGTTTTTTTCTTGAATAAAATGGCAAGTAAACACTGAAACGGAGATATTATGAATTTTTTCATCATTCATGATCAACGTCAATAAATAATTGCTCAATTGTGGGGTTTCCTCAACCATGCCCAAAATTTGTTCTTCGCGTTCTACCGTCATTACTGTTCTTTTTGTCGTCCTCGATCCAAATTCCTGGGCTTGAAGCAACCATTCTCGCAGCGGCGCCTCTCAATATTTTCCAACGATTGATGGTTCGGCACTATGCGATCTGAAAATCTTTCAGCATATACTATCGAGCTTTCGCATCTATTGCCTTGACAAAATCTGTACACCATAACCATATCAACCATCTCAGAGTTCCTGTACATCTCCGTACCTAATAGTGATGAAAAAATCAGCAAAATACCTATTTAAGAACTCAAAGAACACTAGTTGACAAGCCTAATAAAATGAAAACAGAAATAAATCCAAAGCCAACATGGTCAAATGTGATGATTTTTGACTTGCTAGGTGGTTGAAGAAATGAAAACATGAAATTAAAAAACTTTTTTTTATAATTGAACCGCTCATCATATCAAAATTTCTCGAGAGACAAAAAAGTTCGATAATTAGTCTAGCCACTCAATGTCTGAAACAGTTTTTCTCAAACGCAGACAGTTGAAAAATTATGGTTGATTAAAAACACGTCCGAGATCTTAGTAAGACGTCAAGGTCATTTAGTGGATCACTGAAAAACGTGAATAACGCACCCGATTTTGCATACCGAATATGGTTTCTACCGATCGAGTCGTTCTCGAATTATTTGAAAAATAAGACAAAAAATCTTTGAATTCGGCGACCTCTAGCGACCAAACGAAGAAACTTTTCATATAGGTAAGTTGGTCTAAATCCACTTATCTCGAGCTGAAGAATCTGTATATGCATGAAAAGTCCTAATCTCTGCTCGTTGGAATGTCTATTTCGCTTAGTGCTGTAAAGGTTTCCTTCATTCTTGTTGGTAACGGTGGCTGTAATTTCCGTCGAGCGTTTCATAAACTTTTTCTTGTGTAACATTAGATGTAGTAATCTTATCATCTCGGAAAACCTGTCGAATGACTTCAGCTGGCTTTTCGGGTAAATCATCAACACTTTCCTTATTTGCAGGCCGAACTCGCACTTTCTCGAGCTGAATAATCTGTGCTATTACGTTGTACATGGTATTCACGGACACCCTATGTAGTGATGAAGACAAGTTTTCTTCCGTAACTCAAATCTTCGTTTTTTGAAAAATGTAACTTGTTCATGCTCGGATGGTACACTCGATTATTCCTCAAGTTTCTTTTACCAATTTTTCACGATACTTGGCTTTTCCAACGGACATTACTCAGCACTATCATATTATTTGTTACAAAATAGTCAGACATAAAAGAGAAATCATTTTCTTCGATAATAGAAGAATGAAACAATGAAAACATACAGATGAATATGTCTGAAGTCGTTGTAGATTTTGAAATTGGCGTTTACAAGTTTGGCTTGAATCATAAATTATTATCTGTTGTAGGTTCCATCTTTCGCAGCCTCGGTTCAGGAAAATTCATAAGCTTGATAAATGACGATGATAAAACAAAATGAAGGAAATTGGATCAGGGTTACGAATGATCTTTGAGTTTTCATTTTTGAATACATATGAAGTGGAAAATTAACATATTTCCCAGCAAAATTCAGTCGGGCTCTTCGATGTACTGCGGTTAGAGCTGGGCCTCGATCTACGACATCAGGCTTCAAACCAAACTCCCTAGGACGTTGTCGTATCTTTAAAGTGAAAAGTTGCACTCTACTGTTCTGTCGAAACTGCCTTTGAAGGTGCCTAGCAGAAGCAAACCGTTGTATTAACAAGGAAGTTCTTGAATAATCATCACGGATCGCCGGTATTGCTCGAAGTCGTTTTTGTCCAGGTCTCCTTTCATGATTACCAATCTCTCTGTTTAAGTGGATCATTCTGGAAACAGTTGAATCGAACACCTCAAGCCTTCTGTTTATTCCTGTATAGGGTCAACTTAGGTCATCTAACACCACGGCTTCAGTACATTTAACTGAGGTCAAATTATTCAAGAAGAGCAAACGTTACCCATACAAAATATTTGACTACTGCAGTTACCTGATGAACCAGTGAAAATGATGCAATAACTCATTCAACAATTTATCGTATGAACAACCTGAGATCTTCATCCCCGAAGTTGTAGAAAAAAAATGATTTGCAAACGATAAAATACAGGATATCCTTGCTAAAGGGCCTATTAGAATTATGTACAGGTTTATCAATGAATATAAAGTTTTTGCCTTAAGCAAATAGACACTAACCTAAAATTTGCATTTATTTCAAGAGCGTTAGCACTTCCGGTTATACCAGACAAGGACTACAACTTTGATATTTCAAATGGTATGTATTTTCCAGGGCATCCTTTTATAAGTCACTTCTGTTAAGGTTTGTCCTATATAAAATTCACCATTATTAATCTGAAATTTTTTATCAAAATTTTTAGTTTGATAAGAAAAGTGTTTTTTATGGCAACGTACTTTCCGATGGTGTTTTATGTATAGTGTGCTTGATATTCACTTTTCAACTCAATAAAACTTAATATTAGAAAAACATTGTTTTCAAATACGAGTAACTATTTCTGGAACTTTATTAGAATTATATTCAACTTTAGAATTGATTAGTATTAGGTTTCCTTATATCTAAAATCTGCAGTTTCTTAAGAAAATTGAATCACTTACCTGTGAAACGTGAAAACAATTTAATTCCGATACAATGGATTGTTTTTATGCTAATCTGTAGGCAACTGTACGTGCTACCATTACCGATTTGGCAATAGCACGTACATCAATTGATAAAATACAGAAAAATAATTTCCACCCCTACATATTATCATTAATAGCAACATCAATGAATTCAGGAAACGAGGTGGTAAGGATTAATTTCTCTGAAGTGTTAATGGTTCACATTAGAGAAGAGAGAGAGACTTTTCACAAAACAAAATATGGACCAATAAGTCTAAATTTTTAAGAAAAGGTATTTTTAATCGACATAATTCTCATTCCTGGGCCGTCGAAAATCAACATCAAGCGCGGGAGTAAAATTTCCAACATCTTTTCAGTTTTAATGTATTCAATTTACTGTATGTTAATATTTAATCTATGGAGATAATTTAGATGGTGTAGAAAAGTTTGCCATTTCAACTATTTTTAATTCCGAATTTCTGAATATTATCCCGTGTTCCATATTGATACCAATTAGATAGTGCTCCGGCCCATTCCACACCTCAGATATTAGAAGAATCAACCAGCTAGTTTGACGACAGATGGATAAGAACACTTATTTCATGACGTGCATCTGACAGCACCAATCCCGACCAAGTGCGAAAATCAACTACTAACGAAGTGCACTGGAAGATTGAAATGCTTAGAAAACAATGGAGGACGATTTGAAGGATTACTTTGATTTCACTTTACTACGGTATTTATGTTTACGGTTACGACGCTGTGGTGATAAGATCTCGGCTGGCTGTAAAATCAAGTATCGGTTGTGAGCTGGAAAAGTAATCCTTGAAAAACCGGGATGGCTTTTATAAAATCTCAATTTATTTCATTCATTTCATTTCTCATGAGAGGAAAATTGCGTCAGAGAGAAGCATCGAAGGTCTGGACCAATCCGAAAAAAACATTTATCGATAATTAGGTGTCAACCAAATAAGAAATTTAAAATATTGAATTTTTGTGATGAATTCTTGGTTCGGTGAATAAGTTCAACAAGAATTTCGTCCTTGTTTACTTGATTGACGATTTGTCTTGCCATATCCTCTCTTGATTCATCATTTATTCATTTTGAACCTCACTGTATGCAATACTCGTTCACACTACAATATGCTATCATGAAATGATGGTACACAAGGCACGATCATACATGTTATCTTGTCTGCTGACCGTTTGTGTCTACTTTGGCCGTTTGGCAAATAATACTTTGTCTCCGAAAAGTCCCGAGTTGAACATTTCCTGTGGATAGTCACAACAGATATAGGTGACTGTTATGCCATACTAATTTATTACATTCTTAGAATATCGGTAGAGAGTTTTTGAACTGCCCTTGTAAGTATAACTCAAACCCTTCACTCTTTTTTATTGTTTCACTAACTAAATCTAACCTAGATTATTAGTTGATAATTAGGACTCGTATATCGACTAGATGAAATCCTTTGCTGTGTTAATAACAAAATGAGTTTTGAAATCTTTTCGTCCAGCAAACTATAAAAGAATTGCAAAACCAGTTTTAAACGTTCAAATGAATTCGCCGATACGAAAGACAGATAGGTAATTATTCATCTAGATATTCCGAAGGAGAAGGGTGGGAGAAACGAAATGCACCCCTAACCCAACCACCCTAAACCCCCTTCTTTTCGTTCCCGAAAAGAAAGACTAAAACCGGGGAGAAAAGGAAGCGAAAAGTGTGGACCAGATTAATTAAAATTCAAAGACATGAAAAATGCCTTTACACACTCGGTCTGCTGTACACGTACGAGCGCAGTCAACTTTCTTACATCCCAACCCTTAAATATTCCCCTCTACCCCTTCGTCATCCAGCCCGAACCCCTTGCCATTAATACTTCTTCTTCGCATTTTAATCGATTCCATTTGCGCATGTGAGTCTGGCGGCAAAAACTCTCACAGAACCGAACTTTATTTCTTTATCTTTAGCGGTAGGGGTTGCGCTGAGATAATTATGATTGAGGAAAGTTTGCAGTTAGATAAGAGACGAATGTCAACTCGGCTAGCGTATCCTGCTTTTTACCTTGGGCCCACGAGGACTTTCTATAGCTAGAACGCAGGATATTCTTTTTGGAGATACTTCTTCAATTGTTTATATGTTCGATTTAATTGTTTTATCCATAAAGATCCTTTTATTAGTTGAAATTCTAAATTGATGTACATTCGAACATACCTTCTTTGGCAAAAAGCACCACATAAGTGAACCTGATATATGCTCTGACCGTGTTGATGGTAATTAGATACGAGGGCGGTTTGATAAGTCAGTGTCTTTCTGAATAAAACCAATTTTTTCAGCAAATAAACATTTTATTTTTCTACATAACATAATCGCTCGATACATTTAGTCCAGAGTTTTTCTAATTTTTTTATTACCTCCTAATAATAGGCTTTATCAATGATCTCAAAATATGACTTCTTCATTCGACTCAAATCTTTTACCGCCTAGCTATTTCTTTAGGTTTGGAAACGGAAAATAGTCGCAGGATCCTAATCTGGAGAATATGCTGGATGGGGTAGCAGTTCGTTTCCCAATTCCTGGACGATGGCCTTCGTGACAAGTGTGCACACATGCATTGTCTTAATGGAACAGCACTTTATTCTTCGCCAAACGCGGCCGTTTTTACTTCAAATCAACGTCGAATCTGTTCAAAAGCTTTGAAGAATATTCGCCGGTGATACTTTCACCTTTTTCTAGGTAATCGATGTGAATGACACCGCGTGCATCCCAAAAAACTGTGGCCATGACCATTATCGTTTAATAACGCCCATTCTATGTTTAAACATAATATATTTTATATGCATATAAACATTCGCTATGGTATTATTTTTTATAATTGTTGATGTAAAACTTAAGATTCTGTGAAAAATGATAACAATTAAATGTTTAAAGTTACTCTACTTACTAGTAAACAATTTAAACAAACACTTTTATAAAAAAAGATACCCAAGTTCCCCAAGACATTATCCTAGATAAAAAATCTAGTGTGCAACACTCAATTTTCATGAAACCCACCTACTCAACTGAAGTGTATATCATCATACATTCCTTAAAAAACAGACACTCTGTAGGCTTTGATGAGATACTAATCAAGTTAATCAAATGTATGGGTCATATCATTGCACAGCCTTTGAGTCATATAATAAAGTTAAGTTTAGCATCAGGTGTCTTACAAGATGATTTGAAAATTGCTCGAATAAAAGCTTAGTACAAGAAAGGTGATGGAAATAATTTTCAGAACTATCATATCATTGCCAACAGAATAACATCATTTTAAGAAGAGTTTCCGATCTTTTGAAACTCTCAATATGGTTTCAGAAAGGGTAAATCTACTGTAGGAGCTATTTAATGTGTACTTGATAAAATAATTTAGTATTTGAATAGTGGAAAAGAAACTATGGCGTTGTTTGTAGATCTGAAAAAGCTTTTGACAGTGTCGATCACGCTATATTAATAGAAAAACTTGAAAGGTGTGGATTATGTGGAGCCTGTCTCAACTTGATGCCATCTTATCTGAAAGACCGATATCAATATATAGTTGAAAAAATGAAAAAGGAGGGAAAATAATATCTGAAAAAGAGAAAGTTCTACGAGGCGTACCGCAGGGCTCAGTCCTTGGGCCTCTTCTTTATATCTTATACATGAATGATGTACCGGATGAGATTTTGAAATATATTTTTCAGTATGCTGATGACACATCAGCTATTGTATCTTCAAATGATAGCGAAGAACTCACATTGAAAACCCAGGAATGTATGCGAATACTAGAAAATTGGTTCATTTTAAATATCGCAAACCCGACATTCATTTTGAATTCCAACATAAAAATTACTTTAGTAATAGAAATTAATGAAGTTGCCTTTCTTGGTGTCAGGCTGGATGCTAGACTTGACTGGTCTAAACATATTGAATACATAGCGCATTCTGTTAGTAGATATTGCTACGCTTTCAGAATCCTTTCCATCTTGGTGGATTTAGAGACAGTATTGACGTATTCGGCGTAGAATCAAGGCTGAGGTACGGTTTGATTTTTTGGGGAAAAACAGAACCATAGTGGACTCAAAGAGTCTCCTTGAAAAATTCCACGACGTATGGGTATCTGGTAGGTTTTAATTGACTTATTGTTCATGTTGACCTGTAAAGACGGGCGCCAGAGTGTCATTGTTGTCTTCAAGAATTCTACCAGGACTGGGAGAATTTTGTATATCTACAATACTTCAACAAGCCAAGAATGGGCGGTACTATCGAATGCCTTCAGATAATCGAGAAAAGCTGAATGAATATTCCTATGCCCTACGTGTGCCCGTTTCATCATTACAGAATCGATGATGAGTTGTTCCTTGCACCCGTGGTGTTTCTTTCTGCATCCTTTCAGCTCCTATGCTAATATATTGTTGTCGTCAAGGTGTTGGTATATTCGATTGGATATGCATGAGGTGAGTATTTTGTAGAGTGTTGGCAGGCAAGTGATTGGCCTATATTGAGACGGATCCTGCGTTCTATCGCTCCTAGGTAGCATATATGTTAAGCCTTGTGTTAGGAAAATGGGTGTTTTCTTGGGATGTTGAAGAACCTACGTGAGCTGTTTCGCTAGGCCTCCATAGAGCTTATCAAACTTCTTGTACCAGTAGTTGTGGATATTATCTATACCTGTTGCCTTCCAATTGTTGGTTGCTCTAACTACTGTTGTAATTTCTTCCTATGTTATTCCTTCGAAGTCCATATGTTTAATATCGAGACGCTCTTTTTCATTCGTGATCCATTCCGCATCTCTATTTTGTTCTTTGGGGTTCGACCATAGTGATGACCTATAATCGGTCAAGCACTGTGCTTCAGGTCGTTATTTCCCTTATGAAAATTGGCCGCGTTTTGGAGGAACCTTTGGTTATGGTGTTTCCTTTCAGTACACTTGACTTATCTTGAGAGCCTCTTTGCTTTTGCGTAGAGTTTTTGCTTCAAAGTGTCCATATACACGTCGATGTGCTGTTAATGATCAGGGTGTTTTGTGTTCGTACCAATTTTTCTATAAATTTTGCGTATATGTGATTTCAAGCGCCTTGGGGGTTTTCTGTTTCTCAGGAATTCTGCGAGGCGACCGATTTCTGCTCTAATATTATCAATCTCTTTCTCCAGTCGTTTCTACCATGGTGGTTTTCTGACGCCTTTTGGCTCAGCTTGAATCAGAGTTATGGAGATTTGTTGTTGTTGTGAAGTCGAAGAACCGCTACTGCTCCACAGTAAATCAAAGTGTGAATCTTCTCCAAGGTGTTCTGGTGACTATTCTTTGAGTTTACGCTTGCCATATTGGTGTTCTTGTTCGTCTTGAGTTTGGGCAGTTTAGGTCTTTTAGTTGGGTTACTACTACTGAATTTAGTTATTGCTCTGTTGAGTTCTGATCTTGCTAAATACATATATTCGTTCTGCTGATTCGGCCCAGGAGGGCGTTCCATGTTAATATTCGTTTCCGTGGCTTCCATGTTATCTGTAACACTTTCATTGACTCCGGCAGGTATACCGTTATGAGTATCATTTTCGCTTCTGAGTTCCATTATGACCTCTTCTCGTATGCTTTGCAGCGTTTCTGAAAAAAGTAGCCTGTTTTTAACGATTGTTCTTCGTTGATCCGAAATTCTCTGCTCGGATGTGTGCTGTAATTCAGGATATTTTTCTACGAACGCCAGATGTAACGCGTATCTGTATGCTGTCATTTCCGATTCCGAGTTTGTAATCTTGTAATAGGAACGCATAATGAAGGAATTCATTTCTGGGGTCCACTTCATGCGTTTCCTAGAGAGTCCAGCTCTCGTGGTCGTAGGCATAATGGCTTGCGCCACCGTTGAATCATCAAGAGTCGGTTGAGAGGTTAGATGATGTAATTTCCCACTTGATTTTGTGTTGCAGTATCCTTACTCGATATCACGCTGCTTCCGTCGCTAACCGAGGGAGACTATGACTCACTTTCCGAACAAGACCCTCTTCCTATACCTTGAACGCGACAAGAGGTTATGGTGGTACAATGTCGATTCACTGGTTTATTCCTTAGATTGTACATCATTGGATAAGTTGCATTTTATACCTACTGCCAGGTTCAGCTTGGGTACCTCGGGTTCGCTAAGCCCGTACTCAGAAACAATGTTCCTGAGCCCCTGAGGTATTATTATAATTATATCAAATGTTGATTAGCTGCATTCCTTGCTATCTAATGAAGAAATTTATAAACGACTCTTATGTTTCATTAGATTATTTAACCACAAAGACTTTTTTACTCGGTAGCATGTGATTTTTCAAGCGGGCGCTTGCACATAGTATTTTTAATAACGCCCAAATAGAGGGTTTTAATGTTATGTTATCAGCGAGTAAGTTTTAAATAATTACACTTCTCAAGTATCATTTTTCAATTCAGAAATATATGTTTAATTTTCACATGACAAGGTTGGGTCCATTTCGCATTCTCATCAAAAAAAATATTTTAAGTTAGGTGGGCGTTAAATGCCTCAGGTACCTTACTTTCCTGCATATCTCTGAATTATGTTCACATTATCACACTACCAAACAGAAATTGACAATCAAAACAAAATGATAATTCGATAGTAAAATTTTTCCTTATCTTTAGATTTCGAGCATGTATTTATTTTTCAATACAATTCCAGAACACCTTGCTATATTAAAGTCGGGATTATTTTCTACTTCAAGCCGATCTTCTAATGATTCCCGTAATAACCTCCAAGTTTCTAACGTACCCGTATAAGTACGCAGATAACCCGAGCTCGATAAACACAGTTTTCATAATTAGTTTTTGTTTATGTTGCTCATTTTTCCAAAGAAATATCAAGATTTTGGTCGCTACATTTACCTCGGATACCCACCCCTCTTCTTCACATTTCTGTTTGGTTCATTAATTCCCTATTAGATGATATCTCTTTTCAGTTATCATCGGTGTATTTCTGCAAGATTTAATTCGTTAAGTTTAGGTAAACTCATTTACACGTTTCTGGTATTTAAATTATGAAGTGCAAACTAGATTCCTTCTCGAGAAAGCTGAGAGGTTTGGAAAAACTGTTAACTGGAAACATGAGTTAGGTTTGTGGTATTAACAGGATCGTCTCAACAAAAATTCATATTGAGAAGAGAAATAAATCTAAGTGTTGAAATGATAAAATGGGTAGGTTACGGAAATTTGGGTTACATTGAATTGGAACATCAAAATTTTAGATTTATATTTCCACTATATTCATTCTTTCTTCAATGCTCGTAAATATGCTGTGTTGCAAATCGTCGTTGCGCTTTCATAAATCGCCATGTGTTTTGGTACAACTTCGCAGTAGACACGAAAACCAGCTCTTTCAATAGTCACACCGTATGGTACTGGCAATTTTTAACCATTCAGCAAATTGGGAGTTTTAATTACTGTATTTGTATCAATTTGTCATGAATATCAAAGCATTGAGTTTATAAAAAATCAACAAGATATATAAACATCTAAAACAAAAAGTTACTATATGCGAGATTTCGCAATGTGTAGACACATCGAAGAAAATTATTTTTCAAGGGATGATATTCAACCTTCCGGAAAATGTTATCCTCCCTTGAAGGAGCTAGTTTTCCGATCTACTCTCCATAATCACCGTTAACCGGGGCCACAGGGAAGTGGTACAGCATGGTCAGATATCACGAATAGGAATAATGGACTGCAGTTTTGGTCTCGTTTGACCTCGTCAGCATTGTCTACCCATTCGTAACACAAGGCTATGCTGTTACCTACTCATCTCAATTCGTTGGAATGAACGCAATAATGTTAATATCACTGCGCCCCCCAACGAACCGAAACAGAGGCTACCTCACCAACGCCCGCGATCCAAGTGCAAAGAGATATTCTTCAATTTTCACGCCATGACTCGATGTGAAAATTGTTGTTTGATTTTTCCTGGAAAGTTGGTTGGTTGTTGTTGCATTACAGCTGACGGCAAGGACATATTTTGGTTGGCTAGTTGGTTGGGGATACCTCGTGAAGATTTCATTTATGTGCTTTGGAGTTTCCTATAGTCATAGATCCCCAACTGTAGTGGTCTCATTTTATCAGTTCTCAAGTTATCCATGAGCCATGGTACCTGAGTACGGCCCTGACCCGTGAGATATCACCGTTGATTAGTTGATAATTGATTGGTGTGTGTGTTGGTAAGTGAGAATAAAATGAATTTAGCAGAGAATAAAACAGAAATTGTCAACTTACACATATTCAGTAAGACTACTGTATCACAGAACTGTTGAAAGGTACAATTTTTCCAATCTATTTCCACTTTAAACTTGGGTTTTGACTTTCTGGAGAGTGGTTGTACACAGTGTATTGCTATATTGTCCAAGCTCGTACTCCACCCATACATTGAATAAATAGGCCATCCACCTTATAGTCCCGATATGGCACCTTGCGACTTTTTTTATTTGCGCACAGCAAGAAAAAGCTGCAACTATTTTCGAAGATAGAAGACGCAGGTGAAGCCTTCCAAATACATGTTTAGGATGTATTCGGAATAGCAAAAGTGTTTCGAAAGTTGGTTAAGCGCATGCAAAAGTATATCGATCTTCATGGAAAATACTTTGAAAAACAATAAAGCTATTTTTTCCCTAAGTTACTTGTTTTTCTTGTCAGAATGTTACAGAATATTTGATGGAACATCATCTTCAACTGAAGTTAACATCGATGAAATGAAGCACATGGTAATTGAAAATCGTCGTTCAAGTTTGAGAGAGATAGGCAATGATATTTCTGCGTTTCGCGAATCAATTTGTACCATTTTAAATGATTGTTTGGAGTTCAAACGCCTTGCCGCTCCATAGTTCCGAAAGACCTAAATTTTCTTCAGAAATTGAATCACGTAAAGATTGCTGAAGACATGCTTAAACGTGATCACACCGGGATCACAGAAAAACAGATTGCGGTTAGTCTATCTAGGAGCTAAAAATGCTCTTATAGGACTATGGCCCGCGGTCTCAGCCTGTGTTGTTAGGCCAAGGCTGGGGGACTGGCTAGTAGAACAACCTATGAACACCTTGGTGAATGGTCGAGGTTGTCGCCAATGCAAGTCAATATTGGGTACATCACCAATAAAACCAGGACAAGGTTGACACTTGAAAGCAGCCGAACTAATACTCAGCTCGTGGAACACATATTGATAGGGCATGACAAGTTCTGATATCACATGTTCAGGATAAGACTGGAGAATGATCCTAAGTGCAGGTGGTTGTGAAATTGGGCTAGAAAGATCAATTCATTTGATCGTCACATGCTCAAAATGGATCCGCCTTTGGCGTAACTTGAAATGCTGAAGTGAGTGATCTGATATCGATATACATGATAGACTTCTTGAAATAATTCCTGCAATAAGTTAACCATTTGGATCTTGAAATTGGATACAACAAATATTATAATTATTATCGTGGATATAATTTATCTTCAGATTTAGCTGGAAACAATTTAATAGACAAGATTACAATAAACAAAATAATAACTGGATATACAATATACTATGACATAAATTTTCTTACTATCCTATATGTATTAAGAATTACAGCTTTTTGCGTTTCTATATAGGTATTCTTATGCAATTCTAATTTCTTAAGGCTATCATGCAAATTTTTGGATATTAACCTAGTCGAAGAAATGATGACAGGAACGATATCTATTTTATCGGGGTGGACTTTTTCTCCGCGAACTTGTTCAGCATGTTGTTATTATTCGGTATGGCGACATCCACTAGCCTTGCTGTTCTGGCTCTCTTATCATACACGACTATGTCCGGCCTATTATTCGTCACCATTCTGTCAACGATAACAGGCCTATCGTAGTATAATCTGGTAGAGTCATTTTCCAATACAGGAGCCGGTTAATACTTGTAATATGGCTGGAAGGGATTCAGATGTGTGTACTTGTGTACAAGTTTCTCATTTAGTTTCGGTTGATGACTACCGAAAATACAAAGGTGAATTGTTACAAACGACAAGATCACTTCAATTGTCATTCAAGCAATTTCATTATAATCAGATACTGTACACCAAAAACCAACTAAACTTCAATTTTTATAGCCATCGAATTGAAAGAAAAAGAAACCATTAAAGAAATCACTGAAGTTACCCAGAAAAGCAGGTTTTACTCCACCAGTGGATCAGAAGCAATTTTTTAGTCATCAAACAAGTATTATAGTAGAATTTTTAAGAAAGAAAGTTACAAATAGATACATCATCTTCCTCATTGGCATTGCTGCATGCTTGATCTGCACATCCAAGAATGAGCATGCACCTAAACTAACCTTCCTTTCTTGCTGAATGAGCAATCGCAACACATCTCGTTTGAGTGAAGAATCAGTATATGGTGGAATCTGAGTCTTGTACTTTTTCGAAACTCTCGCTGCAACTTCTTGTTTGATGAAGACGATTTGTTGTTCTTCTATAGGACTGCATTTTTAACTCTCCTGAATGATTGTTTTGTCGATAAAGTTTCACATATTTTTCTTTTCTTCTGCGCATCTCCTTATTTTATTATTATTAAGTTTCATAAAGAGTTGAGATTTTGAAATCTATAAACTCAAATAGTACACTAAATATTCAGTGACAAAAGTAAAAGTGAAATGACAAAATGAGAATCAACACTTAAAGATAATTTAAAACTAAAAGCTAAAGAAAATACTCTGAAATAATTATTGGCCGATTTGAAATAAACTAAGCAACTTTATTATTAGTGAACCAATTGTCCAAAGAATTCTTAAAGGCATTCACTGATGCAGAACTAACTACACTATCCGTTATAAGGTTCCAAACACTGATGGTCCTATTCGAAATGAAGTGCTCGCGAGATGCCGTACCGTTCAAGTACTCACTTAAACTGATGTCCACGTAAGTTATTCATATTAAGTTCGAAAAGGTCACTTAAGTCATTGTTGAATAGGCCATGCATAATTTTGTGGACGACTATCAGATCTCCTCTTAGTCGCCTATGAACGAAAGTTGGAATCTTCATAATCGACAAGCGCTCCTCATAGCTTGGGCGTACGACACCATACGACTTAGTATCCCTTCTCTGAATAGATTCTAAAAGCTTCACGTCTTTAATTAGCCAAGGATGCCATACTGAACCAGAAAACTCCAAAATTAGGTGGACGTAGGTCTTGTATAGTTCTGCAGCAGTAGAGGAATCATATCCATGAAAAGATCTTTGAAGTAAGTGAAGTGTACTTTTGGCCTTATTAGAACAGTGCATAACATGATGGCTCCAGGATAAATCTGCCGATACAATTACTCCAGTATCGTTGTGCATTTCTACACTAACTACACTAACGAAATATACCAAATGAGGATTATTTTTTCCCAAGTGGAGAACCTTACACTTTTCGGTATTTAGTGGCAGGACCCAATATTCGCACCAACGAGTAATAATGTTCAAGTCATTCTGTAGGGTGATGTGATGCAAGATGGGACAATTGAAAAGTTTTGAATCAGTAGCATATGAGAAGCAGGCAGATTTCAAAGAAGAAGAAAAATCAGAAATATAGACCAGAAACAGGAGGGGGCCCAGAACTGAGCCTTGGGGGACCCCACTTTCTACAGAAGCGAATACAGATCTTTCACCACCAACCTTAACTGAAAACTTTCTTCCTTTGATCCACAGTAGCATATGATCTCGAATACCAACATGCTGAAGTTTGTGGAGAAGTCTTCTTAGAGGAACACGATCAAAGGCTCTAGAGAAGTCCAAGTAGACTATGTCCACTGGATCACCTCTATTCAGAGACCTCGTCCACTGGTCAATACATTGAAGCAGACACGTCATGATGGACCTTCCTGGAATGAAGCCATGCTGCTCCTTGGGGATGATATTATTACTCATGAGAAACAGCAGCAGAGTGTTGACAACTATCCTTTCCATAATTTTGATAGGGACAGAAGTTATTGAAATTGGTCTATAATTGTCTGAGGAGCATTTGCCGCCTTTTTTAAACACAGGAGTTACAGATGCTTTCGTCCAACAACTGGGAAGTGAATGCTTTTTATGCGATGTTGACATTATCTGGGGCAGTGGATCTATCAGCGGACCGCTACAATATTTATATAATTTGACGGATATTCCATCTAGTCCAGGAGACGAATTTGATTTCAGTCCCTTGATGGCCGCTTCCACAAGTTCTGGAGATATGGTTACATCACTTATAGTATTTTGGTTTCTTTTGGTGGAGATCTTTGGCCGAGGGCCTCTTGAGAAAGCTTTGGAGAAAGTATCGACGAAAATACTGGCAGATGTCTTATTATCAGTGGATAAATTCCCAACGTTGTCTCGAACTGAAGGAATAGATACTTTGGTGTTGAGAGTGCTACGAATGTACTTGAAAAATTTCTTTTTATCCTTACTGGAAGAGATCATTTTCTCAAAATTCTTCTTAGCAAGAGATATACACACTGACAGACGGTTGTAAAATTGTCGATGATCTTGAAAATCAATATCGCGTCTATTTCTAATATATCTTTGCCACAGCCACTTTTTATAGCCAATCATTCGGATGATGCCATCATCAATCCAGGGTTTGGTAGGATTCTGACGCATAAATCTTGAAGATGTGTTTTGGGTAACATTAAATTTGACAGTATCACAAAATTTGTCCCACATGTCATTGACATCGTCTGGATTCCACAACTCATTCCAATCCACCAACTGCAAAGCCTCACTGACTCTCTGATAATTAGTAATTTCTATCTTCTTCACATTTTTTGAGTAGTTGAGGGTTTCATAAAACGGCATCTTCATATTGAGAACTACATGATCCGATTTTCCAACTGGTGGCTGATATTCTAGTGAAGAAAACAGGTTTCTATCCTTGACAAGGATAAGATCCAAAGTTCTTGGGATTTGGTTGAGTCGATATCGAGTAGGTTCATTATTAATTGTTGGAGGTTGCAGTTATTCAGCATGTTCAAAAATTCAATGGAAGGCGATACAACTGAGGGACAATAAGTAACAGTATAATTATTCATAATCAAATCACCAATGAATATACAACATCCTGCATAGCCAGGAGTGGTGGTACTATCACAACGATAAATGGAATAGCCGGAAATATTACATACAGAATCAGGCATATCTGGATATAGCCATGTTTCTGTTTTAATAATTATGTTGGGTTTGTAGAAGTGAATAAGAACAAGAAATTCATTCATCTTAGCCATCTTGTCTTCCTTTTTGTTTTTCTCAGCAAGTTCTAACTCAAATTTGAAGGACGATGCACAACGATTTAACTAATAAAAGATTTGTATAGGTCAAGCTATGATAAAATTTATTACACAGCTAGAGCTTAGCGATGAAGTACACAGTGACATCTAGTGTTCTTTGTTATCGCACCAAAAGTTATTCCTGTCATTGCTTTGGTTCCATTAGTGCATACATCAACACAGTTTTCAATGGTATATGATCTTTTGGGAAATACTTGCTGAGAACCTTGAAATATCTTCTCCGGTCGTGCGGCTTTCTATTTAGATCAGCATAACTGCTTTGATAGAATTGTCATACTGGTATCTTACGATCCCAAGAAGAATATAAAGGCTAGTCACAATCATATATCCGTCCATCAGAATAACGAAATCACGCTCTTTCAGACGAGAAGTTAGTTCTTTTTCCACTGAAGATGCCAAAACGTAAATACGACAGGATATTGTATCTAACTTAACCTTGCATATAGAGCCAATTTCGATACTGATGCGTATTTTCAGAAGAGAATAACATCGGGATGATAACGTTTTTCATGTCACCAAAATCTCATATTTGATAAATTCTAAATTGTCAACTTTGATTTCGTACTAAATGCCATACCCGAGCCTTTCAAATTAAACGAAAATTTGTTAATATCTCACACACAACTTATTTTATGGCACTTCAACATCAATTCTGTGAAAACCTGTGAAAATAATTATAAAAATCAAATTGTTCCATAGAAAATCTTATTGATAATAAGAACCAAACCTTTCTCTCAATCCAGTAATACTCATTTTATAGAAACACATACCCTTAAATTGACAATTTCGTTCCCTTAAAATTCCAAAGCGAAATAAATGAATGAATTAAAGAGTGAAGTGCCAGCTATATAAGGCCCATTTTAGAACAGCCTGGGATTTTCTACAGTCGATGTGTTCCTTCTTATCTTTGTTTATCGTCATCCCCATCCAGCGTCTATATCTCGTTGATTGAAGTTCCATTTTATAATTACTTTAATTAAGAAAAAGCACTCTCTAATGAAATTTCCAATGTGGACTTTCCAAAGAAAATGTATTTAGATTTTATTACAGAGTTTCATATAATTGAAACGAGGCTTACATTAACGAGAAAGAAATTTTCCTTGATGGAATGTAAGAAAAGAGCTCCACAACTTCACTATACAGAAACAACATTATTGTATACGGGATATTCTATCTTCTTTAACATATAAAAATAGATATTTGTTTAAATGATCGTGCCAAGCTCCAACATCCTTTGATAAATCAATGCCAAACTTGACATATTTGAATGCTTCAACCTTTGAAAAAGATTTCTTGTAATTGATCTTAATTCAACTAGCCCCTAAATATCGCTACATCATATCAACTTCCGTACCATTCAACCGATTATACCGACTATAGTCATAGATCTTTCTTTATGGACAAAATTTCCTCCATATACAAGGTGGTCCAACCAAAACTTAACACCTCGATTTTCTGATTTTAAAATGAAAATATGGAGAATCGCTCGGACTGTCGATTTCTGATTCGAGGAAGAACAACTTTTCCGATTTGTGCATCCCCGTAACTTCAATCCTCTACCGGGGGTAAGCACATCCCTCTAATTTTGAATGAGGATTAGGGGTGTTGCGATATCTCATTTTGAAGATCTTTTCGAGTAGTATCTGACCTTAAATTTTCCATTCAAATTTTCAATCGTTTACGAAATGGCAGCTAAAAAAGTGGAAGACTACTTACTTCTGTGATTAGTTGAAAATGGGCACCATTCACTTCCATGCAGCTAAGTGGTTATTTATGACAGGTATATCCAATAAAATTAAGGAATAGATTGCTCCTCGAAAAGATTCAATAGAGGTGAAGGGCTTAAATCGACTTGTTCATTGATGAGTCTACCTGAGTGTTTGTATTTATTTATTTCTAAAGTTTCCCAAAGATCTACCTTCCAATATTTATTATCTGTATGCAAAATTTCAAACTGTGGGTCGAAAGGATGATTATTTTCTAAGAGATGATTCGCGTAATTTGAATCTGATTTTTATTTGAAAACTGCGTTTATGTTCCGATATTCTAATATTAAAATTTCTATGTGTTCTACCAATGTAGAAATTATCACAGTCATTGCAATTCAATCTATAAACACCTGATTTATTGTTTTACCTGGTTTGGTTTTATTATTTTTATATATTTGCCTAAATTATTATTAGTTTGGAAAGCTATGTTGAAATTATTGCTACTTAAGAATGATTTCAGTTTCTCACTTGTAATGCCAACGTAGGTTAATAAAATAAGTTTTGCTCAAATTGTTCACGTACATTACTCAACATTTCTGAAGATGAACACTGTTGGACCTAATATTGACCCTTGTGGAGTCTACATTTATTGTTTTTTCTTGTGATTGGTATGGTTCGCTTGTCAAACTCATAAACCCATCTATCGTCTACAGTTAGAATGCGTTTTATGAATGTGGAGTCGCAATTGACTCGTTCTAACGTGTCACCAGCGACCTTTACGCAATTCAATTTTTGAAGAAAATTCAGGTCTTTTGGAACTAGTCGAGCGGCAACGCGCTTCATGCCCAAGCAATCGTTCAAAATGGTACAAATTGATTTGTGATATACAGGAGGTTCACTGCATTTCAGTTTTATGCAAAATCTCAATTCATTTCTTTCATTTTACCTCTCATAAGTGCCCCAAGAAAAATATCGAATTGTGTTGACCTATTACTTACCCAAGAAAAAAAACATGTGTTAATAATTAGTTGCCTACCAAAAAAGGAATTTTAAATATTGAAATTGTGCTTCTAGGCGCAGTGTAAATTACTATATTACTGTTAGGGCGGTTTAAAACTCTCGTTCACCATCAGACTGCATAAATTCAAGTATAAAGTACAGTGATATGTATAAATGGCTCCTTATTGAATTCGAAAAAAAGATAGTAGGAATATGAACAACTATTATAATGGGGTTTTTATTCGAAAACATCCTTGATTTGTGTTTTTGTTAAATCAGTCTGGCCGTTCATTATCTTTGAAATTGGATCAAGAAGTCACTTGAAAACTTCATCTGTTTCTGGGTAATATAAGTTTCAACTTTTTGGGGCAATGTGGAGTATTGTCAATTCAATACTAGAAAGAGCGTGACCCCTTCGGATAAAGTGACTGACCAATGCTGAAACTTGTTCATTTAAATGAAGTTTGCTGTTCTCAGTTTACAGTTTTAGTACTGTAGCTGTGTGAAATATTGTTAATAGCGGAAAATGACAGATCGCAGATTCCGGGATTTGGGCATATGTCAATAACTCGGTGACTATTAAAGTAAGTTCAATTCACAAATTCATCGCCGTAAACATATTGTAGCTAACTTCTTTGATTTCGATTTAGTTGCAAATTGTGAAAAGAAAAATCGGAATGAGTATAACGCCAATTATCTCGGTTGGTTTCATTTAAATTGGTTTCAACATTCTATAATCAATATTTTAACGTAAAATCGAACTATATGCGGAAATTTCCCCAACAATTTTCGAGTTATAAGCCAACCTTGCGTTTTTTTCAAAATAAACCATAGGCAACTTTGATTTAGATGAATAGAATTCTTTTTCTTTTCAGAAGAATATCACCTGTGCATTCAATTTCATCATCCAAACGTGTTTTGAAGCAAAACCGAAAATTGTACAATTTTTTCCTGGTTTCTCTTATAACTCTATGTCCGTTCAAATAATTTATATGGAATTATTGAAATAGCTTAACTATATTATATGCTCCAATTACGACAGTTCAAAAATTATTACAATGACATAAATTCTGGTAAATTATTCAATGTTTCTTCAACTATTGTGTGAATAGTTGTTTGTATTAACGATGCGACTATGCCGTACGAAAGTTTTGAACAAATATAGGCCTTGACGTTGACTATTAATGTGGCGATGTTGGTTTTCATCCGACCAGCAATGTTCATTTCGATTATAGAATATTCCATCACTACTAATATAAACTTGATCAATTTAATTCATTCCTTGTAAAAACTGTGGATTTTCTTCAGATCTTGCAGAAACCACTTGCAAAAATCAAGTCGACGTTGGATATATCCTGGCTGCAAAAACTGGGATATTCTTCTTTTATAAGGTTTATATCTATCTTCTCGAGACTACTGAGCTCGACACCCTGATACCCATGTTTCCATTTTATTTGCTTGCTCGAAATCGATGGGTTCGCAGTTACACTATCAATTGTATCATTTCGAAGTTTCCAATTTACCCAATATTCTCCTATGTTCTATGAAGTTGGCGCCTCTCAGGAAAATGACCGAATACGCAGCTTCCTCATCATAACTATTTTTAACAAAATATTATATCAAACTTTTCAGAATTTTTGTAATGTATCTAGATTTTCATTACCAATATAGATGTTCGAACTATTATACTGAATGCACAGAACAAACTTAAGCTATTTCAAACCTTCCGTGAGAATTCTGTGAATGTATATATAGATACAATTTTCGGGTTTTCATTAAAACATATCCTGAAAAAGAGTTGAATACTCATGCGACATACTTTGAAGAGTATAGAAAAAACTCTTTTCAACAAAATCAAAGTTTTTCATGGGTCACATTTAAAACGCAAGTTTGCGCATTATAACTCGTAAACCGTTGGACAAAAATTATTCCGCGCGTAGTTCTATTTCAGATAATGAAGTGTGAAAGTAAAGCAAAGTAAAAAATTGAAACCATTTCTACATAACTTCATAAGTAATTGAGCACTTGATTGATTTCGAAAATCTAAAAAAATTCCAAATTACTCGAAAACGAAAGAAGCAACCTTCAATCAGTTTGAAGGAACCAATTGGTCACGCAAAAAAATCCATGAAGAGAGGGTCATTTTCATCTATTCAAAATATTTCACGTAGTTGCAGTACAAAAACATCAAAATCTGTCCACCCTGTACTTTTTATATAATTTTGAATGAGAGGCCAGTTTGCCCTTACTAAAATTTTTGCAGTCTGATCAAGTTAACTTATGAACACCTGATTTACGTATATGAGTATATGATAGGATAGCTAAAGACCATTCGAATGCACTTTGCCTTATTAAGGAGCCTGGAGGAGAGTATTCTAAAGAATTCCGGGGAAGCTTGAGGGTACTTCTAAAAACCCACTTACCGGAATCGAAAATACTCTCCATCAATAGCACCCAACAATAGGACCTAGAATTGTATAGCTCCAGTAGGGAAAGCAGAAATCTAGCGGGCCGAATCTTCACTCTAGATAGGTTGAATGAGGCCACCAAAAGCTTCAAACCCTACAAATCACCATAGGTGGACGGAATCTATCTGGTTATGTTGCAAAAAGGCAACACATATACAGCCCCATGTCTGAGAGCTATATACAAAGCCAGCTACTCACTGGGCTACATACCTCAGTCATGGAGGAAAGTCAAAGTATTATTTATACCGAAAATGGACAAGAGGTCTACATATGAGCCCAAATCATATCGATGATAAGCTTAACCTCCTTTCTCCTAAAATCAATGGAGAAAATTCTCGACAACCACTTGAGAAGTTTCATAACTCTTCATAAAAAACAATTTGCCTACCAACCAGACAAGTCTACAATTGATGCCCTACACGCTCTAGTCAAAGAAGTGGAAGGAGCACTAGAGGCTGAAGAAATAGCCTTAGTTCTATTTGGAGACATTGAAGGAGCCTTCGACATTAACTACTGTATATCCATTAACAATGATGCAAACAACAAGGGTGTCGAAACACCCACCATCAAATGGATAAGAGAAATGCTCAAGGGCCGGATCATATCGGCCACTTTTGGAAACACTGAAATATCGGTGTCAGCAGTGAAAGGATGCCCTCAAGAAGGTGTCCTATCGCCGCTACTATGGTCAGTAGTTGTTGATGGCCTCTTATACAGACTAAAAAACGCAGGCTTTAAAGCTAAAGACTATGCTGATGATCTATTCATCATCATTAGGGGAAAGCATGATGGAATCTTATCTAACCTGATGCAAAAAGCCCTTAACATCGCAAATGAATGGTGTGCGGCATCTATCCAGACAAAACCATTCTAATTCAATTCACAAGACGTAGAAACTTGAACTTAAACCCTTTCTGAATGATGAGAGTTCTGAACATCTAGGGTGCCTATGGGTATGCCGTAAACTCTTCCAAGGAAAAACCTGGTATGGCTACAGCTGGTGGTTAAAAAAAAAACCTACTGGTTATACACAGCGGTTATAAGACCCATTGTCTTGTATGGTGAACGAAAACATCAGAAATAACTACGCAAAACAAGCTGCAAAATCTGCAGCGGTTAGCGTGCGTGGCATAAGAGGGGCTATGAGAAGCACCCCGACTACTGCCTTGGAAGTAATCATAATTCTTTCTCATCTTCATTTAAAATGGAAAAAGGAGGCGTTGATGGCGTTATTACGGCTCCAAGACACAAAAAACTATTACCTGGTGATTTGAAGGGACACCTGGGGATTCTGAGTTACATAACGTGAGAAATCCTATCACAAACATCGGATATAATGCCGCTTAAGTTTGATTCTCATTCACCCTTCGAAGTGGCCATAGAAGACCGCACCATCGTGAAGGGAAAAATAAATCAATTAGACCAAAAATCCTCCATTTGGTACACAGACGGATCAAAAACGATTGATGGAACAGGACCAGGTATATATGGACCCAAGTACTTGTTATTAGTGCCTTTAGGCTCTACTCCCATAATCATGCAAGCAGAAACACTTGCTGTAAACCTGTGCTGCTAGGAGGGACTACAAAGGAAACTCAAAGTTTCACAGATTTACATTTCAATAGACAGTCAGTCAGTGATTAAAGCTCTAAACTCTTACAGTTATCGGAGCATCTCTCTCTGGGAATGCCGTCAATCCTTGAAGCAACTTGCTGAAGGGAACAAACTTTTCCCGTGGTGGGTGCCTGGCCACGAAGGCATACAAGGAAATGAAGCCGCTGATGAACTGGCTAGATCAGCTGCTGGAATCCCACTCATCGGTCCTGAACCGTTCTGCGGTCTGAGCAAGCTGCACAGACGACAGGAACTGGAACGGTGGGAAGAATCTTGCAAAAAAGAATACTGAAGGAAAACTCCAGGCCAATAACAAGCGAAAAAATTCATTGACTATTTTCCAAAGGAGACAAAACAGCTTCTCGATCCCTCTAGGGACGAGCTGAGGACTATAACAGGTCTCCTTACTGGACACTGCCCACTGAGATACCATCTCAGTAAAATGGGCAAATCGGAAACGGCAACATGCAGAATCTGTAAAAAGAAAGCGATGAAACTGTCGGCTCGCAAAGCCAAGCGACCCCCTCCAATGTAATGTAATGTAATATGATATGATTTTTATCGATATATCAGAGTGAGGACGATTTTTTCAATGGTCTGAATGTAATTTTGTATTACAATTCAAAAAATTAGTTACATTTTCACTCATTTGTCGCAAATATGTAAGAAGAATGCATTTTTCGGATTTGTTGGTATTTATAATTAGATATATTTGGCTCATTACCAAATGCTATTGATTTCAAATTTGATTTTGTCAATTAAATCACAATGAAAGTGTGTTGTTCTGATTGCAGTTTTACTGATTTCAATTTCTTGTTCAAGATTTTTCGATTAGGAAGCAAATAAAAGTAAGTGCTCTGTGGACCTTTGAATTTCATGCTGAAGTTTTATGTGAAAGTGGGTGTTTAGAATCCTTGGAAATATACAAATTCTCCCTGATAGAATTTTTGAAGATGTTGAGGTTAATCTTCATCAAGTTTAAATTTCATTTTCATATGGAGACTTCATTAGATTGAAGAAAAGATTAAACAGTCTGGGTGTACCGTTTAAGCAAATGAGTATGCGATTGACGAAACGATAACAAAAATTTATTTCAACTGGCAAATCAGAATTGAGTATTTTGTTTTCTATACTAGATATAAATATATCCGCAAGAATGGGGCTCAGTGATCTCATTGCAATGCCACTTGGTTATTATTTTTTATTAAATTCGAGAAGATTAAGCTGAAAGCATACCCACAGATGAACAAAATATTTGCACTGTATTAAGGGGTTAACATGTGACTGTTCTAAAATATCAGGAGATACTAGAATTGTTCGAAAACATGGTGTCTACATCTCGGCATAGAAGGTACGAATTATTCGGCAAATTAAAATTATCCAATTTTTGGTTACTTCAGCTGAATTTTTACTTACAGAATTGAGAGTACTGTCTGTATTGTCTTAAATATCATATGTAGTTCTTATTCCTACTTGTGAATGGGACTTAAAGTAAATGACTGCAATTTTCAAGAGATAGTATAGCCAATATCTAATGCTTAAAAATTATGGACCTTATATGTAGAGCTATCCGAAGAAAACTACGAGAACTGTGAAGATACCACTCATGGATATTGTATCTTGATAATGTTTAAGCCACACCCCACTATAACAACAGGGTTTTGTTTCTATAATCTTCTTTCTTCGAACCTGTAGAGAATATAGAAAGAATGACATATTTCCGTCAATAACAAATTTGATACTGCATAGAACTCAAAGATCAAAAAGATATTTAACACTGTATTATTCTGAGGGCTACAACATTGAAAATGACGAATGTTTTTAAACATTTGAGTTACATTTACTTTTTCAACAAACCTCGTACTCAAGACAGCACTCAAATCCATACAACAAGCAACTAATATCAGAGAGGTTACTCCTCAAAAATGTCAAAATTAATAGCTGAGGCAGCAAGACAGGTCCCCTTACCGAAATGAACAAGTAGTACAAGTTTTCGGACATCGATTAAGAGCAGAGCAGGGTAGATTAGACATAAATCAAAGGATCAAATGTACGTCCAACGGACATAACCAATAACGGACTTCTGGCAACCTTTGTGGCCGCCATAAGGAATTTCATAATCGCCAACTTACATCTGAAGACGCATTTCGGTTATAGATAGCCGGATGGCCGAATTCGAGGGCGTCGAATGACAGACAGGTTTGTACTCGACGAAGTTCTAGGGATATGTAGATAAAGTAATAAGAAATTCCAATTTGTGAATGTAAAACTGCTTACTACGAAAAGCATCTTATGTAGAATTATTTCCTATATTTTTAGAGTAGAACGAAATGAGGAAGACAATTTTTCATTATTTGATATGAATCGCACAATTGGAAATAATGATCAATAAAATGAAAAACTGAAATGCAAGAATTGACAATAATGTTCGAAAACGATCATGAACAATTACATCGGAAAATTCTTTCGTCTTAGAATATCATCGTCATCCAACATTAAAAATTATTGAAATTATGTTGATCCAGAGAAAATATACCGAAAAAATGGCAAGCTTAGAATAATTCACATAGATCTTGCCTACACCATTTTCAATGAAATATTTAGGTGAAAATTCGAAATTATCAATTTTCGCATTTTTCTTGAAAGCGACAAGTGTTATCATAAAAATAGAATAAGCTAAATGAAGCAATCCTCCAAACACCGTTACAGCAGTGGGGCGCAAGACACTAAATCAGGGGTTCCCAAACTTTTTTGAACCACGCCCCCTCTGGTTATTTGAAAACCCCCCACGCCCCCTTTTGTACGTATGATGAAAATTAAAACAAGTATTACATGAAAAACGATTATAATTACTGATACAAATTTTAACATTGTAACACAGATACATTTTCAATTTAAGGTAGGTAAAGCAATAGGCCTACCTACTTACAAAAACAAAACATAAAATGTAATTTAGTGAGATGGGTGCGCTTGCATTTTATGGATAAGTTGACAGATCCTGGGTTGAGTTTCAGACAAAGCACAGCGTAGGTCACTTTCGACATCAAGTTTGTTGGTTTTGATCGCCACAAGAGTCGAAAACGCTTTTTCACACATGCATGTTGTTGAAAAAGGCAAGTACATCTGAACAGCTTTCTCTGAAACACTGGGATAAACTTTTAAGTACTTTAACCAAAATGAGGGCTTGTTAGGAAAGTACCTGCTGAACTTCTCCTTGAGGTTCTTCAAATGGTCAATTACCAAGTTATCCAAAGTTGTAGTTTCTCAACGTACATCTTGATGGCATCCAATGTGTTACTATATTTGAGTCTACACCTTGCAGTCTCAAATTTAGGTTGTTCAACGTGTCAAAAAGTCTGATAAATAGGCCAAAATCACTTGTTTATTGGGTTTTTTGAACTCTGCACTAAGCTCGTTTTGTTTCTGCAGTGCCAAAAACGTAATCACTTCATCACAGAGCTCAAATAGTCTTACCAACATATTGCCTTTTGATATCCATCGTACTTCTGTATGAAATAGCAACGTTTTGTGGTCACTTCCTAAATCTTCACAAAGACTTTTAAACAGTTGAGTATTTAATGCACTCTTCTTTACGTAGTTCACTACTGTAACACATAGCTTTAAGCATTGAGTTCGTTTGGAAGCGTTTTTGCTGCCTAGGCTTGGCGGTGAATAAGACAATGAATCCCAACCATGACAGCATTCTTCTGGTTGACCAACTGCACAACGCCTGAGCGAGAACCGAGCATTGAAGGAGCACCATCTGTACATACACCAATGAATTTTTGCCAAGAAAGTTCTTGTTTCTCAAAAAAGTCTGATACTGCTTTCATCACATCTAAAGCTTTAGTAGTGGTCACCAGCTCAGTAAAAAACATCAGTTCATTCTTCATTCTTTCATTTTCAAAGTAACGAACATATACAATCAAATGAGAACATTATGCTACGTCTGTACTCTCGTCAAGCTGGATAGCCAAAAACAGGGATTTTTTATTGCATCAATCATATCATCAATTCGGCGTTTTACGGTGTTTGTGATAGCTTTTGCCTACTATCAGTTCCAAGGACAAGATTGGCTGTTTTCAAAAGGCGCGGTTTAACAAGCAGTTCACCAATAGTGTGACTTTTCATTTCCTTTGCAATAAGAAGAAATAATTCATAAGAAGCTTCAAGCACTTTTAGAGATGACTGAGCAGCAGATCCAGTGCTATCTAACTTCATGCGCTTTAAATTCTGAGATTTTGCAGCGTAAAACTCTTTAGATTTGTCCTTTAAAGAGGCATGTTTGGTTGACAAATGTCTCAGAAGACGATTAGGCCTCATCGTGTCATTGCTTAATACTTCATAACAAATAACGCAATGTGGGTGATCAACATTTCCTTTAAGCAACGAAACAAACCCATATTGAATATAATCGTCAATATACTTGCGTTTCTGTGCAGTGTTAATCTTCTCTGATTCAGCTTCACACAGAACTCACACAACACAAAAACAATTACTCCAATTCAAACGTCGCAACAATTATAGAACACCCGCAATACAGCAAACACCCTAACTGATATTTCACGGACAAAACTGTGCCAGAACGAGCTAGTTACAACTCAAGCACAGAACAAACTGCAAGGTTATTAATTGGGACTTAAGATGCATGGTGGTGGGGATGGAAGGGGTGCGGGGACACTCGCACTCACACCAACGCCAAATGGTGGTATCGGTACCATGGCCGTTGCCGTCGAGGGGGACGGTTTTGAGAACCTTGAACTCTTGTGTGCTTTGTTTTAAAAACTGTAGCCTCCTTTGATAAAGTTCCCAATTTTATTAAAACTTTAGAAAAACAATGATGAAAACTTATAAAGACTCTATTTCAAAGATTTAAGGAAATTATTTTTGTAATTTTTTTATTTATTTCATTTGGGTGTCACACTCAAATCCTCACAATATATATACATCACATATACATCATGTACTTATTAAAAATAGAAGAAAATAATTTCAACCCATTTTACCAAATATTTCCTACGAATGAAGAACGAACCAAGAAACAAAACCCGCAAAGGTTATAAAACGGTGGCGTTTTTTTATTTTATTCAAAACCCAAAATTATTTACAAATCGACTCAATTTAAGATTAATAGAAGCTAAAAATTTTCCATCACTAAAACATTATTAATATTAAAAACACAGAAACAAAAACAAACCAGTCCAAAGAAAATATACCAGACGCAATTTTTAACTTAATGATTTTTAACATCATTTAAATTATTTATATAAGACCTTACTGTCACAAAGCACCTCTTTTTAACTTTTTCCTAAAAATTTAAATTGATTGTTTTTCTCCACCCAGTTGGTAATTTATTAAAACTCTCGGAACAAGAAAACCGTGTCCTCTCTGCCACATAGTTTCCGAGACTTTTAGCACAAGAGGCAAATAATCACCTCTGGTACCCAAAAGGTGAGAGATCGGTACCTGTGCTTCCACATTTTTTTTAAGTGGATTATCAGTGCTGCACAAAACATTTGTCTTGAATCCTATACACCTGTTATTTAATTATATTAAACTTGACTTGTGGGTCAGGTAATCTTTATTTTGTATATTATTTTTAATAACCATTTTTGTTATTACAATTAGTTTATATAGCAAATTATTATGGGTAGATTCAACTAGGGCCATATATATCACTGCTAAAGGATTCATATCAAATAATGGGAAATATATTTAAATGTTGATATCGCGGAGTTTTCAAATAAGCTTATTTATATGTGCTTCCCACTTAATGTGGCTATCTAAGGCATGGGTGCTCAAATAGTCGATCGACTAGTCGATCGCGAGTGCTTTTTGGGTAGTACTCGAGAAGAAAAAAAATTGTAATAAGTAGGTAACTAAACCACAAAAATTTATTACGAAATAAAATAACACTGCTAAGGAAGAATTTTTGACAATCATTCCTATGAAGTGGAAGACCCGTGGCGAAGATATATATGACGTTTTCTTCAATTTTGTAGAAAACTACAAGCTACCAATATAAAAATTAGTGTGCATTACAACCGATGGAGCACCAGCAATGACTGGAAACAACAACGGTTTTGTTGCTGCGTGTCGAGCTAATGAAGATTTCCCTTCAGTTTTTTCATTCTTTTGCATTATACATCAACAAGTTTTGTGTTCAAAAGTTTTAAACACAGGGGAAATTAGGGGCAATGCAACAAAAATTGTGAATTCCATCCGAGCACGTAGCTGGCAACGGCGGCTCTTCAAGTTATACCTGGAAGATCAGAGTCAGGTGGTTGAGTCGCGGAAAATTCCTAGAAAGGCTTCAAGAATTATTGCCCGAAATAACAGGTTTTCTAGACGAAAGAGGTGATGACAATCAGATACAAATTTCTAGTGTTTTATATCTGGAGATAAATATCCGAATCGAAGACAAATCGCCCTTCAACTGACGCCAATGTTTGAGTCAACTCACTTGTGCGAGTCTGCATTTTCTGAAATGAAGATAATTGAGTCAAAATATCGCAATCAACTAACTGACGATCATATATCATCATGCTTGCGATTAGCTCTCAGTGGTTACATACCATCTTATGAAAAGTATGCTGAGGACATGCAGTGCCACGCTTCAACATCCAAAGTCACTCCTTGATTAAGTTTAACACCATATGAACTCTTTTGCTTTGTAGGAACCAATAAACTCGCAATTTTGAATAACAATGAGCTTTTCATTAATATTATAGAGAAGAACCTAACTAAACCTAACACAAACCTTGACTAAAAGAAAGTATATTGTCCGGAAAGCTAATATCTATATATGCTACGGTACACCCTACCTAAGTAGGCAGGTAGGTAGGATGTATCTTGTATGTACGACAACCCTGCATCACACATACTTGCAGCCTCTCAAAGTCGATCGTCAGTAGTTTAAAAATATTGAGGTAGATCGCCAGCAGTTCAAGTTTGAGCACCCCTGATCTAAGCTAATTCCTAAAATAATCACTCTGGTAAGTACATGTTATTTCAAAAATTTCATTATCTTCACGGATCAAAAAGGATTGAACGTCAGGTAAATTACGACTATTTATGAAGAAAGAAGAAAGGTACATACTACCGGAACTTTGAACTCATTTATCATCGGACAGTATAAAACAAAATATGAAGTGCTATAGTAGTTATTAATGGGTCCTTATTGAATTCGGAAAAACCAGCTCGTAGGTTCATTAAGTACTTTTGTAAGGAAGTTAATATTTAAATGCATCGAAAATTTGGGACTAACAAAAATCAGTCTGGTGGTTTATTATCAGTGTGTTCATTCTGGGTTATTGAATTGTCTACATTTTGGGGCAATGTGTATGGTATTCAAATTATCATTACGAGGAAAAGCGCCACTATTTCGGATGTCGTGGTTAGACAATGTTCATTTTAATTTTCTCTCAATCTTAGATATTCAT
Source organism: Cryptolaemus montrouzieri (assembly GCA_013387265.2). Taxonomy (NCBI): domain Eukaryota; kingdom Metazoa; phylum Arthropoda; class Insecta; order Coleoptera; family Coccinellidae; genus Cryptolaemus; species Cryptolaemus montrouzieri. The sequence goes on along the minus strand of JABFTP020000062.1, from coordinate 17,320,860 downwards.
TTATGTATTCGTATCAAAAAGAGAATAACAAAAAATTAGAATTACATGAATTATAATCCTAACGTCAAATTTTGGTGTGAGTTAAAACACAATCGGTGGAAAGCACACATCCAACCACCCCTTCTTAAGTGGATACTCAGGAAAATGAGCAGAATCGGGTGAACCATACGTAATCGTTTATATTTCTTTCTTCCCTACCACTGTAATCAGTAACAGCTTGTCTGTAAAATCAGTAAACAGCTTGTTTGAACAAAAAGTGTGATCAGAATTGTCGTTTTCATGCTATATCCTTCATTCTAACTAGATCTTCAATTGTAGTGGGACGGCAGTAATCTGAGAAATAATAGAAAAAAACAGCAAAAAGTAATAAAAGAAGATTATCTAATGATACGTACATTGCTACACTTTCCTTCACATGATGTCGATCGCTGCAGATTATGTTTATTGTGAAGCGAATACCATGATATCTCGTCTATTTCAAGAAATGGTCACTGTAGTATTCTTAAAAATCTTCAATAATCAAACACCTCTATTATAACTTTCTGATTAGGAAAACCAAATGACCAGGTCCGATGTTTCAAGTGATGGTTAATATGTTTAACTGCAGAAGCCAGAACTCCAAAAGTTGAGGAACCATTCAGTAGAAACTAGTATAAACAGTGAGCAACCACTATATACGAAATGGTCAAATTATCCCTAGTATTGTACATTGTCCCGAAAATTAGAAAACTCAATTACCTACAATTAAATTTTCAGATCCCGTCTTGATGACAATCCAGAGATGATTAACAATCAGACTGAGATATAAACATCCCACGTTCAGTATTCAAATAGTCCATTTCAAAAATTGTGGATAAGTTGTATACCTATATGCTGTTTCTTCAAATACCATATCAGAAATCGAAGCCACTGCGACTGCCACTGCGCATTGAAAAAGATTCTATTTCATAATCTCTCAACTAATAAAGGCTTAGTTCTCTCTTTAGCTTTCATTTTATGAGATTCCAGTTCGTCCAGCCTGATCCTGCTCATGGACAATCGCATATGACGACCCATCATCCAGATTATACGAGGAGTATCAAGAATCAATGGAGATTCTTGCAATTATAAGGATTTTGAGGCTGTTTACACTAAAGTTTTCTTCCTCAAACCAACCCTAGATTGCTGATCTAACCTCCTGCAGCAAGGCAGTTCATCTCTAGTATACATCTTGTACATCGATTATTGTCAGTAGATTATTAACCAAAGAAGATCCTAGCAGCTGACTACTTTTCCTTTCACAGTAGTGTCAAGTATTGATTACCTTGGCATCGAGCATATTGTTAGTCATCTCCTTTAGATTTTGCAGCCCCTCAGAGCGAAGTAGAGATAGTTCCTAATCCGACTAGATATCGGTAGTCACATCGGTTGATTGACCTCTTTGGAGTGTATCAACACTCATTCAGGACATCTTTAACCAAAAGTTGGCTAAGGGGATACAACGTGTTGAACATAACCTAACTGAGCTTGGACTAAACTGAATAAGAAATGGTTTACCTTTTATGATATTTTCGTTAATCTATTGATCTAGAAAAATGGTCACATGACTAGTGCAGACTATGAATTAGTTTTTCTGCAAATGGCATAATAGAAAGTACGAAAATTGTGAAAAATCTCAAATTATCTGAAATATGCTGTACGATGTTTTAGCATGGCAGTTATGTGGAATTCGTTTTTCGTTAAATGGTATTCAAATTATAATGTAGACTTGTGTTTATTTTTAATGTAAACCATAAATGAATTTGGATAAAATAGAAGGAGTATTTTTTGCTCTCTCCAAATCTACATAACCTGCCTGACAAATTTCCTCATTAATGTAAAATTTTCCAGAAATAAAAATTCTCTGAATATTCTGTGGTTTCGTCTAGTGTGCTGGCGCTAGTTTTCACAAAACCTACCAAATTTCTTCAATTCTATTTCCACTTAAAATAAGACTAAACGAAAGTTATTTATAAAGCATAAGAAAAGAATTATCAAGAATAATTTCTAGAAATGAATCTCAAATGTTCTAAAGTATTTCCATTATTCAAATTACAAGAATAGCAACGTCAAGAAACAATTCTGCAAGTATTTTAAAGTTGAAGAATCGTATGTATGCCGTGAACGAGGTGCCATCTGACTAGAACTCTCTTTCTCATCGAGTTACCACCAAAAGACTAGTTTGAAAGTTTTGAGATATTTCTTGTCTAGTGTGGGGACGCACCTTTATACTGGAAATAGACTAATCTTCTTTGCGCTCAGGAAACACCATCGAAAACCTTCGACTATGTTCTCATTTATTATATCATAATAAAGTTTGCCATGAAGATTTTCATCGAAAATTACGTAAGCCCAAATAGGTGGTTTATTATCGCGCACCAAATATGAAAACCAAATCGGAAACTTCTCATGAATTTTCTTCATGCCATCGGTAAAACTTTAGCCATCGCTCATAATTCATAGGCTGTAGAAACTAAGATTTCCTCATCTTCTAAGGTTGAAACTTATTTCTTCTGAAGATTCGCGAATACTCAGAGATTAGTTCACACTCTCTGCTTCAAGATGTCTTCATGAAGCATTGAGGAATTCACAGTAACAGCGCCCAAAACATCATTCCTAGTAGGAAAACGAACAGATTAATTTTCTGAAGCTGCACCAAAATCATACATTTTCCAATCAAAAGTTTGCATCGTGTTTTCTGCATTGAATTTTTCACTGAAGTCGAGAATGGATATGGGGAGGAGGCACTTTTCTCTATTTGCAGTATTTCACATAGCTGCCGTACTTGAACATGGACAATGGGGCACTTTCTACATATTCCTAAACTTTAAATTATTAAAGTTATTTCAGTAAAATTCGTTTCAAATAAGAGATTCTTATGCATAAAGATCCAGCTCTCAAGCAATCAGTTAGAGAACGTGATCAGACTTCTTCTAAATCCACTTACTACAGAAGTTATTGCTATTTTCTGAACATGATCGTGTTTTGATTATATTTTGAAATGACAGGTTAATATAAAAAATAAAATTATATGGAATTAGAATTTTTTAATAGGCGAAAGCTAAGCGTGAAGTACATGGATACCATCGAAATATTCTTGCAGAATTGCTATGAATATTTCAAATATCTCACAAAAATGTCATTACAGTCCTGTCGTCCAATCAAACGGGATTTGTATCGAGTGGACAGTCCCTTTAACGCGAGGCCTGTAGAGGTGCCGAGAACTTTAAGGAATCCAGACTATCGTACAGTTCCACAACTAGAGGAATTAACCTGGACGCGAATGCCATTTGTCTTGGTTTGACTTACACCCCATGCCCATCCCCCATCCCCCATTATTCTTGAGGCTGCGGTCAACGTCGCTAAACAATGCAGCCAACTTTAAAGTACTATCCCAATCGAATCGTTCGAAATAGGTGGGGGGCTGGTATTAGTTGCTTACCTGGGTAACTGGAGCTGGCCACTTTCAATATATATTGGGGGCCATTTTCGTTACAATATAAGTTTCATTACTGTTACAACTTCAATTACAAGTTGAATATACAAACATTTCATGATCCGCTGGCAGCTAAATGAGGGTATTATAATGATATGCCTGTTAAACCGCATGTCATAATGTAATTCTCGTAGGAGATAATCGAAGTGTCACAAGTTTGATAACAAATTGTGCGATAACATAAGAAACTTCAATTTTATATTTTCTTTTGAATACACTCACCAGCAAAAAATTCGATCGAGCAAAAATTAGTGTCTAATTTTAAATAGCGATATACGAGGGTAAACCAAAATGCTTTTTTCTCACATGAAGATAAACTCCATGATTTATATATAATATAGGGGGTTTCACCCCGACGAGTTGCCCATATATCTGTTCATGCAATCAAACTGATTTCATGAAAAATATAAATCCACCACCCGGTAATTAATACCATTGCCAGGCAATGATTATAATCAAAACATATCCTGGAATAATTATATATTAGGATAACGTTAAATGTTATGAGAATATATCAATTTACCAGAATATATACATACTATAGCATCATCAGACAATGATATCAATGTACCAACCAGTAGTGTCAGAGGCTTTCTCCCCGGAAAAATCCAGTGTACGGATCTTTGTCGAGTAACACTGAATGTTACTCATTAATAGTTTCCTTTGTGTGAAGTGGTGAACGATCGAATAGAATACTGCTCTGAATATAAATATGACAAATTTGTCAGTTAATTATATTACATTTATATAAACAAATAAATAAAATATGAAATGAGATTTTGAGCAGTATAAACTGAAGGAAAACCTATGAAATAACAGGTTAATATAAAAGAATAAAATTATATGTGATTAGAATTTTTAATAGGCGAAAGCTAGGCGTGTTTTATCAAAATAAATATATATATATATATATATATATATATATATACAATATATATATATATATATGAGAAAGATGATATATATATATATATATATATATATATATATATATATATATATATATATATATATATATATATATATATATATATATATATATATATATAATTGCATTGTCAAGTTCAGATGAAACTAACTTTACTTTCAAATAAAAAAAAACATTTCACGCAAATGAAGTTATTATAAATTTAAATTTAACAAAATATACCTATCTCAAAGGCGAACAGGCGAGACATTCTTCGGAATGATTAAGCCTCTGCTTTTTCATTGTTTATTACTCTGTATGTATGAAATCAATTGTAATAAACTTATATATATATATATATATATATATATATATATATATATATATATATATATATATATATATATATATATATATATATATATATATATATATATAGGGTGCTTCAACGAATACTAAACAGAGGCTATATCTCCAAGATATTCAAAATGATCAAAACGCAAAAGCAGGTCAATTTTTGTTTCAAGGAGGATATCTTTTGGGGTACAATACTTGCCTGAAATCTCAACCGCCTAAGCGGGGGTTGCAATCCTTGAACATTTTGTTCAAGAAGATGGGTCGAGTGATGAGTCAAAAGAAAGGTGGTATCTTTGTCTACATTGCCTTGCACGAATTTCCATTTTTAATTGAAAACTGTAAAAGACTATTTCCCTGAGACTATTCAAGTTTCAGTGAAGTAAAATTGGACAGATCCATGCTGATCAATGGTAGTCATCATCAAGTACCATCCTCATCTCGAATCTCAACCCCTAGAGCTGGGGTGACCACCCTTGAAAATTTGGAAGAGGGTAGATGGGTCGAGTGATACCTCGAAAGAAAGATATTATCTTTGTCTGCATTCCCGTGAACGAATTTTCATTTTTGATTGAAAACTGTAGAAGATACATCTGAGTGTCATCACCTCTTTCGTATAGAAAAGCTGTTATTTCGGGCAATAATTATTGAAACCTTTCTAGAAATTTTCAGCCACTCAACCACCCGACCGTGTGAAGAACTAAATCAGTGTGTTCAGCTGACTTCCTATCTTCCAACTGCAACTTCTTAAAAGCCGCCGTTGCAAGCTACGTGCACGGATGGAATTCACAATTTTTGTTATAATGCCCCGTGTTTAAAACGTTTGAACACAAAACTTGTTGATGTATAATGCAATGGAATGAAAAAAATTAAGGGAAATCTTCATTAGCTCGACACAATGCCCCAAAATGTTTTTGTTTCGTCATTGCTGGTGTTCCATCCGTTGTTGTAATGTTCACTAATTTATATATTGGTAGCTTGAAGTTTTTTACACGACATATTCGCCTCTGGTCTTTCCCTTCAGGGGAATGATTTTCAAGAATTTTTCCTTAGCCAACATATCATTGAATACCATCCGAATAAAAATACACAGCTGATCAGTGTCTGTCATATCTGATATCTGATTCGTCGTACTGTAAAGAAAAGTATGTACATTTCATGATATCATGTTTTAGTTTATCTGCCATGACCTGACTCATGACTTCAATACGTCTTGTGACAGTCGGACGAGTTGACTGAAGTTCTCTAATAGCAGACATGATTTATGTTTCATTTTTAAAATCTCCAAATAAAGTCCCACACGCTTCAATGAATGCTTCCTTCACAGCCGATCCATCTTCGAATGGTGTTTCGCCAATATATGAGATATTTTAAATGACGCGATAGTATCTGCTTTTGATTGCTTAACTCGTCTTGTGAATATGGTCTCTTCTTTTTTCAAACAAGATATCAAATTACGTACTTTTAGTCTACTTAATTCACTCTGTGACGGAAAATCCTTTTCGTAGTTCTTATGAACCGTTTTATGATGCCTCTCTAAGTTAACACGCTTAGGTATTGCAACTGATGCTCGACAAATTAGTCAAATACATTTACCCTTCACCATACAAAAGAAAAATTCTTCCTCCCAATCGTTATTAAAATGATACGTTTTAGATTTCTTCGCTGAACTCATTGTGTACTATTTAATAATTAGCTTTGTATCGACGTAGTATTGCTCCAAGTTACAATTCAGAATGACTCCTATTCCTGCAGGCGCAATATTATATCGGCGTGAACGAAAATCTCGAATGTTCCTGTCAAACGCGCCGCCCGAAATTTCTAGAAAAGCGGTAAGAATAAAAAACGCGGCTGTTCTTTGACAAGTACCGCGCGTTCCTTCGATAAAGCCGCCTTTTGCCGCTAGTAGACTGTTATTTTATTACGTAATAAATTTTTGTAGTTTAGTTATCTACTTATTCAAATTTTTTTTCTTCTCGAGATCTATTCAAAATGCACTCGCGATCGACCGTTTGAGCACCCCTGCTATAGGTAGTCGATGAACAATATTTCATAGACATACCAAAATTCATACGCCATAATCTTCACAGCCGATTATTGGGTATTTGGATGCTTCAGACAGCTTTCGCCTTCTTCGCTCCACCCAGAAGGTCATTTTTTTCGACTCTGGTATATAATAGTGGATCCATGTGTTATATCGACGTAAAAAAATCATTTTTATGGCACTTTAAAAGCTCCAAACAACCATCAGATTCGTCAATTCATTGTAGTTGTTATTGTTCCACTGTGGGCAAACGCGGCTTCGAAAAAAGTTTTTTCATACCTGAATTTTCGTGTGAAATGTTAAATACGGTGTCGTTTGATATCTTCAGGATGTCAGGTGACTGCATCTTCGATGATGGTATGACCACGTATGAAATCAGTATACCATCGGCAAATGGTTGTTCTCCAAGGAAAGTTATTCTGATAACATTCTTCAAGCCATTTCTGGGCTTTTATTTTTCTCATCACAGCAATATTGTATTGATACACGAAACTCGTTTTGATTCATTGCTTACAAACTCACAAAAGTAGCGACACTTCAATCTCAATATCTCGAAAACTAAAGAAATGTCACGTTTCTGCTAAAATTTGAAGCCTAACTGAAACAATATCGCACTTATAATTTCTGTCGCCATCTATTTGTTAATCCCGGGACTTTTTACCCATGTGTTATGTACCTTCAACAATCTCACGCAGTATGACCTCTTATAGCGAATTTCAGGATGAAAATAAGTAAAATACACGAATTAATCTATTAGATTCCACATTCTCGATTATACCTTGAAGACATTCTTGAGGTTATATCGGTGTATTGCAGAATCAGTATCGATGATGTTATTGCAATAATGAAAGTACTGATGCAGCATCGAGTAAAATGATATTTCGATCAAATTCAATATGCATTTATGGATATAATATCCGTTTATAAGTTATGTGGCGAATAAACATCTAATAGCAGAGTTCACTCTATTTTCTTTGCAGATTCGATTATCTCTAATATTCTGATAATGGACCCATTTAATTCATTTTATTGGTTTTGTGTTTCCCATAATACATCTGATGGGAGATAGACAACAATGTGGAACACAATGAAAATGGACGGACAATCAAGCTAAATTTCCGATGAAATAAATGAAATTAGAATCTTCTATGTACAATAAGCAAATACATTTAATTTCTGATCCTTATGAAATTAACTGAATACTATTAATGGATTCATTCAGTTAACTTTTCCCTTTTTATCTTTCGAACCCCACTTTCAAATTTAATATAGCTAGGGTGCAATAATATTAAAATTTGAACTTTGATTCATCTCATTCAAGAATGAGTGTTCAAATTTGTAAATTACAATTTTAAGAAACAGAATTATATAGGGTATCCACGCGAGATGGGGCATTAAAAGTATATAGTGATGATAAGAAATTAAAATTATGTGTTATACTATCACAAGACATTTTATTGAAAATCAGGATTGCAGTTTCAGTCTCCCGACCATCTTCACCTGATAACAAGCATTGATCTAACGTTGAATATACATGCATATATAAATCGGTAGGCACAAAATTAATAAGGGTGCAAACAAGAGGCAATAAAATAATTATGATAAAAGCAGGTCTCATTTAAAGATTTTGAATAGAGACGAATAAACCTATAATAAGAATAAGCTATACTGGTCGTTCAGAAGATTATCTCTATGATGGGTTTGTTGCAGTTTGAAATTTTCTATTGATTTCAAGAAATCTAACTTTCGTCTTTTAGGTATTCTGTGAATAATTTTAAGTTGATCTATGGGTGGAAAATAATGCCCATTTTCGATACAATGTTAAGCAAAAGTAGATTCGTCTTCTCTGGTCATTGTAATCTGACTGATGCTCTATGGGGAGTTGCAGTTTGAAAATTTCGATTGATTCGAGAAATCTAACTCTTTTCAAAATATATATATATATATATATATATATATATATATATATATATATATATATATATATATATATATATATATATATATATATATATATATATATATATATATACATGGTTGCTTCTCGCATCTTAAAGACCATAGCCTCCGATCTCTCCAATCATCTGTTCGTTATTTCTTTTCAATGTCTTTCATCCATTCTTTTCTAGGTCTCTCTTTCCACCTATCCTACTGTAAAGCTTGGCACTCTTTCGTTAGGCACTATTCCTCCTAAATTCGGGGTCTCATATTGCGGTCTCTGTTCTTGTAGCAAGTTTTTATAATAATCACTCCAAGTTTCTATCAACCTGAGCTATTCAAGTATTAGTGCAAAAAAACAGTTAAAATTTGAGATGTGAATGGTGTTTCGGAAGATGACAGCCTTTGATCTGGAATGAATCTGTTCCATTTTTTTGCATTAATACTTGAATAGCTCAGGGCGATAGATAGTCTCCTCTTTTTTTCAGTAGCTCACTCTGTATCATCTACAGTTTTCAATCAAAAATAAAAATTCGTTCACGGGGATGCAGACAAAGATAATACCTTTCTTTCGAGGTATCACTCGACCCATCTACCCTCTTCCAAATTTTCCCTGCTCTAGGGGTTGAAATTCGAGATGAGGATGGTACTTGATGATGACAACCATTGATCAGCATGGATCTATTCCATTTTACTTCACAGAAACTTGAATAGTCTCAGGGAAATAGTCTTCCCTATCTTTCAGTTGCTCACCGTATATCTTTTACAGTTTTCAATCAAAAATGGAAAATCGTTCAAGGCGATGTAGACAAAGATACCACCTTTCCTATTGAGTCATCACTCGACCCATCTTCCATATTCAAAATGTTCAAGGATTGCGACCCCCGCTTAGGGGGTTGATATTTCAGGCGAGTATTGTACCCCAAAAGATGTCCCCCTGGAACAAAAATTGATCTGTCTTTGCGTTTTGATCAGAAATGAATATCTTGGTAGATATAGCCTCTGTTTAGTTTTCGTTGAAGCACCTATATATATATATATATATATATATATATATATATATATATATATATATATATATATATATATATATATATATATATATATATATATATATATATATATAACAGGTGTTATTCTAGAAATCTTCACAAAAGTATTGAGATGAAGAAAAATTTGTTTGAACAGTTACAAAAGATAACAGTCATCAAATCTTGTAATATTCTTCGTAGGTTTCTTTCCGAAAATAATAATGAGGTAGAGTCATAGGTTTTACTTTAGTTTATACTGCTCAGAATCTCATTTCATATTTTATTTATTTGCTTATATAAATGTATATAATTAATTGACAATTTTGTCATATTTATATTCAGAGCAGTATTCTATTCGATCGTTCACCACTTCACACAAAGGAAACTATTAATGAGTAACATTCAGTGTTACTTGACTAAGGTCCGTACACTGGATTTTTCCGGGAGAAAGCCTCTGACACTACTCGTTGGTACATTGATATCATTGTCTGATGATGCTATAGTATGTATATATTCTGGTAGATTGATATATTCTCATAACATTTAACGTTATCCTAATATATAATTATTCCAGGATATGTTTTGATTATAATCATTGCCTGGCAATGGTATTAATTACCGGGTGGTGGATTTATATTTTTCATGAAATCAGTTTGATTGCATGAACAGATATATGGGCAACTCGTCGGGGTAAAACCCTATATATATATATATATATATATATATATATATATATATATATATATATATATATATATATATATATATATATATATATATATATATATATATATATATATATATATATATATATATATATATATATATATATATCCAGCTTGGTTGTTGCCGCTTCTCGCATCTTAAAGGCCATAGCCTCCGATCTCTCCAATCATCTGGTTGTATCCTTCTGTTCGTTATTTCTTTTTCAACGTCTTTCATCCATTCTTTTCTAAGCCTCCCTCTTCTTCTTCTCCTGGCTGGAACCCATTCCCATATTCTTCTCGGCAATCTTTCCTCTGTCATCCTTCTCATATGACTATACCATTTGAGTTGTTTGGTCATAATTGTGTCCATGATTGTTGTACTTATGGACATTTTCTCCATAATAACCTCATTTCTAATGATGTTCAATAATGTCAAACAGCAGCATCTCCTCCAGTAAGCCATTTCCGAACTTTCCAGACAGTTTGTCATTCAGTACCCACACTTCCGAGTCATACGTTATTGTTGATTCTATCAAGGTCTAAATATTCCTTTTCGTCATTTCACTCAAATTTTTGTTCCACAGAATTGAATGTAGCGCCTTAGTCATACTTATTCCTTTTCCTATCTTTCGTAGGATTCTTTTTCTTCTTTTCCATCATCCGCTATCGTCACTCCAAGGTCGTTGTATTGCTCAATATTCTTAATGTTTCCTTTATCTGTATCCAAATCTTCTCCCTCCCCGCCTATCACCATGTACTGTGTTTTTTTGAGATTGAGTTTTTCATCATGTAAGTCATGCCTTGTTTGTCTTCTGCAAGGAGAATTTGGTCGTCTGCAAATATTATCGTATGAATTGTTGTGTCTCCTATTTGTATCCCCATTGGGGCACATTTCCTTTTCTAACTTTCTAAAGCAGCGTTTAAATATATTTTGAATATAGTAGGAGATAAGCAACATCCTTGTTTCAGGCCCTTTGATAGGGAGAAGAGTGCAGAGAGAGTGTTTCCGATTTTTATTCTGGCTGATCCACTTTTGTAAAAAGTTTTGGTGGCATTAATGTAAACTGCACTTATGTAACCCTTCTCCATAGATGGCCAAATTTGCTGCAGATGAATCGTATCATAGGATTTTAGTTGATCAACGAATGACAGGTGCACTTCTTCCCTTCCAGCCAGTTTCTTGTCAACAATCTGTTCGACAATGAATATATTGTCGACACATGATCGGCCTGATCGGAAACCACTTTGCTCCTCACTATCCTTAAACTCTTCCTCTATCCTCCCCTAGAGCATTCTACCATAAAGCTTCCCCAGAGAAGATGTAATGCTGATGCCTCTGTCATTTCCACAATCGTTTCTACTTCCTTTTTTGAAAATGGGTATTATGTGCGATTCCTTCCAGTCACTAGGAATATCATCTCATCCTGAGCATTTATTGAAAATTTTGCATAATATCTCGATCACTTCAATTTTTGCGTGTTTTATTAACTCAATAGGTCACTTGGACCAGGAGTTTTATTGTTTTTCATCTGTCTCAAAGCTTTTTCCACCTATCCTACTGTAAAGCTTGGCACTCTTTCGTTCTATTCCTTCTAAAGTCGGGGTCTCATATGGTGGTCTCTGTTCTTGTAGCAAGTTTTTATAATAATCACTCCAAGTTTCCATTGCTATCGGATTTATTTTCTTTCTTCCGTTTGTGTTACTCCTCTAGCCGTTTGATATTTTCCAAGCCTCCATTGACCAAACCCCCCTATCATTGAGTTTACTCTAGCACATGTTCTATTCCACGCTTCATTTTTCGCTTCGTTTATTTTCTTCTTTTTTTTCTATCTTCCTCGTCTTTAGTATTGAGCCATCTCAGGTAGTACTTCATTTTCTCGCTTATTACCTTCTCTAAGTCTTCGGAATACCAATTTTTATTTGTTTTATGTTTTTCTTGTTTTCCTAACCTCAGGATTCGTGAATCTCCTCTACCTTACTATTCAGATTCTGTTTCAGTTTTTGGGCTAGCCTCATTTTATATAAGAAACTAGTTGAGTCAAATTTCAAGTTGGTTAGGTTATATGTTATTCGTTTTGTTGCGTAGTCCTCCAGAGCTGCAATTTTTTGTGTTTTAGTTGATCTATGTGTGGAAAATGATGGCCATTTTCGATACAAAGTGAAGCAAAAGTAAATGCGTCTGTTCTCTGGTTATTGTAATCTGACTGATGCTCCTTATATCTCGTTTTGAATGGACGACAAGTTGGACCTATACAGGGTGCTTCAACGAAAACTAAACAGAGGTTATATCTACCAAGATATTCATTTCTGATCAAAACACAAAAACAGGTCAATTTTTGTTTCAAGGGGGACATCTTTTGGGGTACGAAACTTGCCTGAAATATCAACCCCTTAAGCGGGGGTTGCAATCCGTGAACGTTTTGAAGAGGGAAGATGGGTCGAGTGATGACTTAAAAAAAGGTGGTTTTTTGTCTACATCGCCTTGAATGATTTTCCATTTTTGATTGAAAACTGTAAAAGATACAGGGTGAGCAACTGAAAGATAGGGAAGACTAGTTCCCTGAGACTATTCAAGTTTCTGTGAAGTAAAATGGAACAGATCCATGCTGATCAATGGAAGTCATCATCAAGTCCCATCCTCATCTCGAATTTCAATCCCTAGAGCAGGGGTGACCACCCTTGAAAATTTGGAAGAGGGTAGATGGGTCGAGTGATACTTCGAAAGAAAGGTATTATCTTTGTCTGCATCCCGGTGAAAATTTTCATTTTTGAAAGAAAACTGTAGAAGGTACAGAGTGAGCTACTGAAAAATAGAGGAGACTGTCTATCGCCCTGAGCTATTCAAGTATTAGTGCAAAAATATGGAATTATAATAAAACCAGGTATTATTTAAAGGTTTCAAATAGAGACGAATAGGCCGGGTTATACTAGTCGTTCAGAAGATTATCTCTAAGGGGGGTTTGTTGCAGTTTGAAAATTTCGATTGATTCCAAAAATCTAACTTTCGTCCTTTAGGTATTCTGTGAATAATTTTAAGTTGATCTATGGGTGGAAAATGATGGCCATTTTCGATACAAGGTGAAGTAGATTCGTCTGTTCTCTGGTTATTGTAATCTGACTGATGCTCTTTATATCTAGTTTTGAATGGCCGACCAGTTTGACCTATATAGTCGCCTTCACGTACAGGTTAACTTATAAGCTCCAGTATTGTCAAATTTATCAGTTATATCCTTTCTACTATAAAATTGTTGGAAAAATTTCATGTGGGACTTGAGAGATACCTTTTTATTCTGCTTTGAAATGTCATTTGCAATCTTTTCGCTGATAGGGCCAAAATATGTTAATGAAATATATTTATCTGTATTAGTTGATTCTATAGGTGAGTAAATATTATGATATGCTATTTGTGTTTGTTTTTCAGAATCATTTTGTTTATTATATTTGAGGGCTAACCATTGTTTTAGCTATTTAGTTAATAATGGACCCTTCACTGAGTATATTTTCTTCGGAATGGAATAATTCTTGAGTAGAAATAATTTCAACATAGCTTTCCAAACTAATAATAGCTTTGGCAAATATATAGAAACAACAAAACCAAATCAGATAAAAATAATAAATCAGGTGTTTATAGACTGCATTGCAATGACTGTAATAATTTCTACATTGGTAGAACAAATAGAAATTCAACATTAGAATAAACGCAGTTTTTCAAACAAAAAATCAAAACCAAATTACTCAAATCATCTCCTAGAAAATAATCACTCTTTCGGCCCACAGTTTGAAATTTTACATACAGATATTAAATATTGGAAATTAGATCTGTGGAAATTTTAAGAAATCAACAAATACAAACACTCAGGTAGACTCATTAATGAACAAGTCGATTTAAGTCCTTCACCTCTATTGAATCTTCTTAGGGAGCAATCTATTCCTTAATTCTATTGGATATAAACACCTCAAAAAATTCTAGGGAACACTTCTGAATATCGATATATCGTATCCAGAACGATCAATATCGATGATTTTTTTTACGAAATGAACACCTACATCAATTTCTCACCAAATTATGTAGAGTGCCGCAACAGATTTCAGTTTTTTTTTTATAAAAAACTAAAAATGCAGATGCGACGCTGCTTCATAATCATTTCATGTATTCAATGTTTGAAATCAGTTAGTTGGCACTTTGTTTCTGCTGTAAGCACAAATAAAAGATTCAAGTTTTGTGATTCGACCATGGAAAGACGACATTTGATTAGAGAAGAGATGTTACGAGCCGTTGGCATGCTCCAAGCTGGGACCTCACAACGGGAAGTATTCAGGGTTCTGGGAAGTAGCCCAAGTGTCATAAACCGTTTATGGTCGCGTTTCAATGAAAAAGGTAGCGTAGAAGAACGCCATACAGGTCGTTTCAGGATTACTACAGTCGCCCAAGGCCGATTTTTGGTTTTACAAACCAGAATAGATCGTACTACCACAGTATCTCAATTAGCTCAAGAGCTAATATATAAGCTATATAATCGGGCTGCTCGTTTAGTTTGGTGACAAGAACACGTTAACTGGGATCAAGAGAGAAGGGCCACAGTTCTCTTCAGTGATGAATCTAGATTTAGTTATTATCCCGTTTCAGGAAGAATTCGAATATGGAGGGAACCTGTAAAGCAAAACCGTCTCCAGCATGCTCCAGGAAGCGGATCAGTGATGTTTTCAGGATAGTGGAAGAACTGACCTCGTTTTCATACAGAACAAGCTCACGGGAAATTCTTACGCAAATGAGATAGTTTTACCTTTAGTGGTAGCGTATCTCCAAACAATGGACAAAAATCCACTCTTCCAACAAGATAATGCCCCTCCTCATCGTGCAAGAGCTGTCTTGAACGTTCTTGAAGAGAATGATATCGATCTTCTACCGTGGCCATCCTGCTCCCCAGATCTGAATCCCATCGAGCATGTATGGGACACCCTAAAAAGAAATCTCCTTCGTCAAAATTTCTTTCATCATGAACAGGAGCTTCTATTAGCAGTTCAGGGGGCTTGGAATGACTTAGGCCAAAATGTAATAGACAATTTAATATTGAGCATGCCGCGACGATGCCAAAGTGTCATTAATAACAGAGGTGGACCTTCTGGGTACTGAAAAATTTAAGTGCTTCCATATCGTTTCGAAAATATTAGTTCAGGATTTTTTTTTGTTTTACCAAATTTCAGTCATTTCCAAATTTCAATTTTTTTTTTATAATAGGTGCTTTGGAGAAGTCAAATATTATTTTATTTTTTGAGAATACATTATATACAATACATCCCAACAAAAACCGAAAGATTTCTATAAATTCGAATCATCGAATTCATATTTTAAAGATATTGGTTCCTAGACTTTTTGAGGTGTTTACCTGTAATCAATAACCACTTAAGAAGAAGAAACTCAATAAGCTTTTAATTACTTAAGAACATTTGTATTTATATTCTCATTTTATCTATACATAGTTGTCATAATTTCTCTACATTCATTCGTCTGAAGAAGCTACGGTGTAGCGAAACGCGTTACGAATCACAATTATTCAGTATAATTTCTCAAGAAACATTACTTGTTTTTATTATTGATAATGGAATTCTACGAAGTAAAAGCCTTTCAAATTCAAATATGCCAAACATATTTTTACTCATTGCATTTTGTAAAACTTAAGCCTAATGTTTTTCTTCTATTGTTTAATTACTCATTTTAATTAAATACTAATTGTTCTATATCTGATAGATTTCACAATAAAGCAAGAAATGAATACCGCTTATACATGACGCAGATGTCAAACGATAAGTCCTCTACGAACGTCATATAAAGTAAATTCTAACTACCAGTTCCCAACCAAAGTTAACAATTTCGAATTTTCGGTAGTTCCCTATTTTTTCTCAAACCATAGCAGTATTAAATGGGCCGAACCATTTTAGAGATTGATTTATATGTATAAATGAATCTTAAATGAATTCATCAATTTCTTTCAACATTTTGTCAATTCCACCTAAAATCTAAATAATTCTCCCTTGGCGTTAAAAACACATACCAATGTAGCAAATTTATCGTCCAAGAAAATCAAGCAATAATACTTCAAAGAACGGCGCAGGGACTATTTGAAGCCATTCTTTCATTGCAATTAAAAGTGCCCAAGAAAAGCGGGATCTTTGAAGACGAGAATTAGGAAAGAATCGCACCCGAGCGTTTTAAAGGGTTGCTCACCCTCAACCCCAGCGAGGGTGGTTTTTGCATTACTGCCAGGAGAAAAGTTAGCATTCCATGGATAGAATTTCTTAGACCTAATCAATTAATACGTTCTGATTTTAGCTGTTTCTCAATTATTGTTTACTCACGTATTTTTTTGTGATGTATTCAATTACAAAACTAAAAATTCAAGCTAAAACTTTGCCAAAAGATGAGTTTTCAAATAATTTTATCATCACTCCAATTTGTTTTGTTGAAACATAATTTCTTTATCAATGTGGTCTGCTCAAATTAAAAAAATGCAGCGAAAATTTCATATTTCATAAACTGATTACGACATATTTACTCGCTGTTGTGTATACCTGGTATCGCAATATCCATACTATATTTTATTTGTTGAGTTTATCAATAAGGATGATATCTGGCTTTTTGTGATATACAGGTTGTCCATTTTCGATGCTTCAGTACGTGTGCTATGTGAGATATTGCAAATAAGGAAAAAAGTCCCCCATCTTCGTTCCTTCATATTTCAAAGAAAATTTACTAGAGAAAACATACCGCAGCCTGTTTCTTTTATTTTCGAGTTATTCCGTATTTCTCGATTATCCAAAATTTTGGAATACCCCAATATGTCGGTTGCTATTAAAGTTATGGTAGGTGAAAATTATTTTGTTGTGCCAGCGCTTTTTTGAATAGAAACCAAGAACGTATTGACATTATTTCTTACGAATGATTTTTGAATTATGAATAAACTGGTGTATTTTTAACTTCTAAACCAGGGATGCTCAAACGGTCGCATTTTGCATTTTGAGTAGATCTCGAGAAGAAAATAATTTTCGATAAATAGATAACTAAACTACAAAAATTTATTACGTAATAAAATAAGACTCTGCTAGCGGCAAAAGGCGGCTTTATCAAAGGAACGCGCTGTACATGTCAAAGAAAAGCCGCGTTTTTTATTCTTACGCATTTGGCGGGAACATTTGGGACATAAATGTTGCGCCTGCAGGAATTGGAGTCATTCTGAATTGTAACTTGGAGGCAATACTACGTCGATACAAAGTTTATTATTAAATAGTACACAATGAGTGCAGCGAAGAAATCTAAAACGTATCATTTTAATAACGATTGGAAGGAAGAATTTTTCTTTTGTATGGTGAAGGGTAAATGTATTTGACTTATTTGTCGTGCATCAGTTGCAATATCTAAGCGTGTTAACTTAGAGAGGCATCATAAAACGGTTCATAAGAACTACGAAAAGGATTTTCCGTCACAGAGTGAATTAAGTAGACTAAAAGTACGTAATTTGATATCTTGTTTGAAAAAAGAACAGACAATGTTTACAAGACCAGCCAAACAATCTAAAGCTGCTACGATCGCGTCATTTAAAATATCTCATGTATTGGCGAAACACAAGAAACCATTCGAAGATGGATCGGTTGTGAAGGAAGCATTTATTGAAGCGGGTAAGACTTTATTTGGAGATTTTAAAAATAAAACAGAAATCATGTCTGCTATTAGAGAACTTCAGTTATCCAGTCCGACTGTCATAAGGCGTATTGAAGTCATGAGTCAGGATGTGATATCATGAAATGTACATACTTTTCTTTACAGTGTGACGAATCTACAGATATGACAGACGCTGATCAGCTGTGTATTTTTATTCGGATGGTATTCAATGACATGTTGGCTAAGGAAGAATTTTTGAAAATTATTCCACTGAAGGGGAAGACCCGTGGCGAAGATATATAGGACGTGTAAAAAACTACAAGATACCAATATATAAATTGCATCACAACCGATAGAGCACCAGCAATGACTGAAAACAAAAACGGATTTGTGGCATTGTGTCGAGCTAATGAAGATTTCCCCTCATTTTTGTCATTCCATTCCATTATACATCAACAAGTTTTGTGTTCAAAAATTTCAAATACGGAGGAAATTATGGGAATTGAAACAAAAATTGTGAATTCCATCCGTGCAAGTAGCTTGTAACGGCGGCTCTTTAAGTTGCAGTTGGAAGATAGGAAGTCAACTCAATCAGGTGGTTGAGTGACGGAAAATTCCTAGAAAGGCTTCAAGAATTATTGCCCGATATAACAGCTTTTCTAGACGAAAGAGGTGATGACACTCAGATGTTGAAAAACGAAATATGGCTGACTAATTTGGCATTTTTGACTGACATCACAATGCACTTAATTACCATTAACATGGAGCTTTCAGGTAAAGGAAAAACTATTATTGAAGAATTACTGAAATAATAAGTCAGTTTAATATGAACTCATGTTCTGTTGAAAATGAGTTGGCGCAGATTATATCAGATATACATCTTAAAGCTACATCTGATACAAATTTCTGGTGTCTTATATCTGACGATAAATATTCGAATCTAAGGCAGATCGCCCTTCAACTGACGGCAATGTTTGGGTCAACTTACTTGTGCGAGTCTTTATTTTCTGAAATGAAGATAATTAAGTCAAAATATCAGACTGATTTGGCATTTTTGACTGACATCACAATGCACTCAAACACCATTAATTTGGAGCTTCAAGGTGAAGGAAAAACTACCGTTGAGATGATTAGCGCTGTAAACGCATTCAATAGTAAATTGCAACTTAAGATAGATCAACTGAAAAGAAAGGATCTGAAACATTTTCCGTCTTTGAAAGGAAGGATTCGTCAGTTGAATTATGATACGTATGAGGCTGAATTATCAAATCTTTTGGGAAAATTCGAAATGCGTTTGCAGTAAATTGGCAAATAAAGCATAGGAATTAGCTACTGAAATAGCAAGTCAGTTTAATATGAACTCATGTTCTGTTGAAAATGAGTTGGTGCAGATTATATCAGATATACATCTCAAAGCTTCAGCATCTGATACAAATTTCTGGTGTTTTATATCTGAGGATAAATTTCCGAATGAAAGGTAAATCGCCCTCCAACTGGCGGCAATGTTTGGGTCAACTTACTTGTGCGAGTCTTCATTTTCTGAAATGAAGATAATTAAGTCAAAATATCGCAATCGACTAACTAACGATCATATGTCATCATGCTTGCGATTAGCACTCAGTGGTTACATACCATCGTATGAAAAGTATGCTCTGGACATGGAGTTCCACGCTTCAACATCCAAAGTCACTCCGTAGTTAAGTAACTAACATATGTACCTCTTTTGTTTTGTAACAACCAATGAACTCGCAATTTTGAATAACTATGAGTTTTTTCATTGATATTATAGAGAAGAACCTAACTAAACCTAACCCAAAACTTAACTAAAATAATGTATATTGTGCGGAAAGCTAATATCTATATATGCTACGGTACACCCTACCTAGGTAGGTAGGTAGGTAGGGTGTATCGTGTATGTACGACAACTCTTCATCATACCTACTTGCAGCCTCTCATAGTCGATCGTAAGTAGTTTAAAATTATTAAGGTAGATCGCCAGCAGTTCAAATTTCAGCAAACCTGTTCTAAACCATATTTGCCACCCTCTTTATATCAAGATATACTGATTTTGTCTGAAAAAACTGAGACACGTCCATTTTTCATTGGCGGGGGACTAGTTTCTGAATTGGCTCGAATATAAAATCTAACCCCTACCCTCGCAGTTCCTGAGTCGAAATTGATTATAGGGAAAATGGGTCGAGTGGTATATCATGGGAAAGATCTTTTTATATCACGCAGAATGTCCTAAAAATAACGAGAATTCGTATTCCACCACAAATTTGCCACCCCCTGCATGTCAAGAAAAATTGAATGAAGGAGAAAAAGCAGAGACACATCAATTTTTGATTGGGGGGTGGGGACTAATCTCAGAGTTGGTTCGGAGCATGAAAAAATCAAGCCCCATCCCTCAGCAACAAACACAATAAAATCTTTTATCTTAACGAAAGTTTGTGAATGCGGAAAATCAAATTAAATGCTCAAAATTCGAATTCGAAATCTCTTTTAATATTTTAAAGAGCTGGTGTCAGCAGTCTGCATTAGGTGAAGATTCTTCTCCGCAGCCAGTGCTGGGATGAGTACAAAAAAAATGATTCGAGTATGAGTACTATTACTCGAAATAGTATTCTAATACTGTATTCGATTACTTTCGTGAAAAGTATTTGAGTACTGATTACATTTGTACTCGAGTTCTTGTTCGAATACTTATATGAATACTCTTGTGAGCACAGAGTCCTCTCTCTAACCTTTTTTGTGTTGGTGAAGCACAGTTATTACTATTATATATCATTATAATGGGTTAACAGTGGCTAATCAATATGTCAAAATATCAAGTTTTATTGTTATAATATGAAAGGTACTCAACAAACAAATGAGAGACATAATGAAAATACTAATTTTATTTCAATTTGAAATGGTCACAACAGCATAGATGCTCACTAAACGGATTCAAATAATTGTATAATTTGCTTTCAGTAAAGCTAGTTTCTCGAAATTATCGTCAAATAGGGCATTACGGCGTGGAGCGTTTACTATGGATACGACCGAAAACATTCGCCCAACAGGTGCTGACGAAGGTAACACTGTTGAACTTCAGAACAAGTTTTTTCAAATTCGGATAGTCGTTCAACATTTGAAAATTCTTCCGGTTGTCATTTAAATATTTGACAAGCTCTAGTTCAGTTTTCGTACACTCTACTTGTGTTGTATTTTGAACAGATCTGACGGAACTGGAATTTTCTCTGGAATAGTCTTCATTGAAGTCGAAAAAATCATCATCGCTAGGAAGAGAACTCCGGTCTTCGGGTGAGGTTAAAGCAATATTTTTAGCATATGTGATGATAATTTTATTAAGTCTATGCAACTGAACCATCTCAATTTGAATTGAGGACATAAAACAGATGCTATTATTGCATCTGTGGAATTCAAAGTTGAGATATCTATAAATCGCTTGTTTATACCGGCCAAAATTGCTGAGAACAGAATTTCCCCAGCAAATTCAAAATTTTAGGGCCTCCTCATATCATATCTTAGAGACTTGGGGCTGGATGGAAAGGATATCAGACTTATAGGTAATCTATACTGGAACCAAAAAGCAGAAATCCGAATTCAAAATGCAGGAACTACTGAGGATTTTGAAATAAAAAAAGGCGTCCGCCAGGGGTGTATCTTATCTCCGATGTTGTTCAACTTATATGTGGAAAGAGCTTTCATCGAGTCAATCTCCGACAGTCCCATGGGTATTAAAGTAAACGGAATTCCCATCAACAATATTCGATACGCGGATGATACCGTGATACTGGCAGATAGTGCAAATGACCTGCAAGCTCTACTAGATAAGGTCAATCAAGAAAGCCAGAGATTGGGTTTGAAAATTAACATCCGTAAAACCAAATGTATGGCCATTATCAGAAACGATGCCCCAAATGCCATAATATCCATAAATGGAGAAAACATTGAACAAGTCACTCAATTTAAATACTTGGGATGCATGATCAACCAAAAATGGGACCCAGATCAAGAAATAAAATGCAGAATCGAGCATGCTCGAACAACGTTTATAAAACAGACAAAAACCTAAATCTCAATCTCAGATATAGAATGGTAAAATGTTACGTCTGGTCCGTTCTCTTGTACGGAGTCGAGGCATGGACGTTGAAAACAGCAATTATAAATAAAATTGAGGCCCTCGAGATGTGGACCCTACGACGGATGCTGAGGGTATCGTGGGTTGAACGTGTAACGAATGAGGATATACTGAGAAGAACTAGTTTGATAGACCGTGAACTTTTCGAAAACATCAAAAGAAGAAAAATTGGCTACCTTGGACATGTACTGCGCGGAGAACGCTATCTCTTCCAGCGTCTTATCTTCCAGGGTAAAATAGAAAGAGGAAAAAGAGGAGTAGGTAGGAGAAAACTATCCTGGCTACGAAACATACGACAGTGGATAGGAATACAGGACTTCCAGACACTACAAAATGCTGCAATCAATAGAATCATATGATGAGTGAAAGGATGGACGCCTACGCAGGAATCTGCATGGCACTTGAAGAAGAAGATTGATATTACCTGCGATAAAGAAAAATCCTACAATATAGTTTCCATAAATTGCAGCCAAAACATTTAATTTCTGTGTCGTTTGTGTGAATGCCTGTGTGAATCAATAAGGATCCTGGGTATCTCTATATCGACAATTATACCTATTTCCTCGTATTCTGAAAAAAGCAATCGTCATTCCTATTCATAAAAAGGATGATGTACACGATATCATGAACTATAGACCTATATCTATCTTAAGTGTCTTTTCCAAGGTTTTTGAAAGAATAGTGTTTGATAGAATGATGAAGTACCTAGATAAATTTCAAATACTTGATACTGCACAACATGGTTTCAGAACCGGCCGCTCGACTCAAACTGGAGCATTGCAGTTCGTGGAGTTCGTCTATCGTTGCCTTGATAATGGTCAATATGTTGCTGGATTGTTCTTTGACTTGTCTAAAGCGTTTGATAGTCTTGCTATCCAGTTTATATTGGATAAATGTTATAATCTTGGATTCAGAGGTGTGTTCTTGAACTGGATTCGTAGTTATCTGGAGGACAGAACTGCCTCAATTAGGGTTCACGATTCGTTCTCAAATGAACAGTACTGTAAATTAGGAGTACCCCAGGGTTCTGTCTTGGGGCCACTTCTATTTCTGTTATTCATCAACGATCTGCCACCAAATTTGAAAAAAATATTCTACAGAAAATCTAATATTCGCAATTTATTATCAAAAATAATCTGGTTGATACTGTTCGCTGATGACTCTTCCATAGCTATTACTGCTGAGACTCTTGAGGAGCTTCAAAAGTTATGCGAGCTGCTGGTGGAGAGTTTCGTAGAATGGTGCCATTTTAATGCTATTATGATCAATGTCAACAAGACGGAATGCATTCACTTCATTCTGTCGTCTTGTGATCAGGGTAGCATAACAATAAGGTATTTAGATACAGTCATCTCTTCGAAGGACACCACTAAATTCCTCGGCGTCCACATCGATAGGAATCTGAAGTGGAGTGCACATATCGATGCGATTTGTAAGAGGCTGAATAGTTCCTATTATGCCCTAAATAGAATCAAGAGTTCACTACCTCTAAGTTCCCTTGTGAACGTTTATTACAGTTTGGTATATAGTCACCTGTCCTATAATATCTTACTGTGGGGAAATTCCTCAGACGTAGGTAGAGTTTTCATCATCCAGAAAAGAATTCTGCGAATGATGTTCGATACAGCTCCACAATCTTCATGTAGACCGTTGTTCCTGAAGAATGGTATCCTCACATTGGCGTCTATTTTCATTTTGAGATGCCTCGTTTATATTAAAGAGAATGAAAGTAACATGACTAAACTTTCTAACTTTCATTCCCACAATACTAGAAATAAGGAAACATTATGTATCCCTAAACACAGAACTTCTAGATTTGAAATGTCGCCCCTGTACCAGGGTATCAGATTGTTCAATCATCTTCCACGGCATATACAGGGTCTAAGTGTAAATAGATTTAAGGTAGCAGTTGAGAATTTACTTTTAGCAAAATGTTTTTATACTGTGAATGAGTTTCTATGTGTTGATTTAGATAATGTCTAAATGTCTTTTCTATTGACCTGTCCTATACATACTTGTTATGTCTTAAGGGATCAATAAATTATTATTATTATTATTATCGTGGACTTATGCACTATCTCAGCTGTTAGCTGGATATAATTTACCTTTCCCAGATTCAGCAATCAAAGGAATAGGCTCGATTACAATATACTTGACATAAATTTCCTAACTATTCTACATGTATTAAGAATTACAGCTTTTTGCATCTCTACATAGGTATTCTTATGCAATTCTAATTTCTTAAGGCTA
Organism: Cryptolaemus montrouzieri; assembly: GCA_013387265.2. Lineage (NCBI taxonomy): Eukaryota > Metazoa > Arthropoda > Insecta > Coleoptera > Coccinellidae > Cryptolaemus > Cryptolaemus montrouzieri. The sequence continues at coordinate 17,296,314 of JABFTP020000062.1, read as the reverse complement.
TCGTGCAAAGTTTTGGGTATTAACCCAGTGGAGGATACGATGACAGGAACAATATCTATTTTCTCGAGGTGCTACATCTGCTTGATCTCAATGGCAAGGTCTGTGTATTTGGACTTTTTCTCCTGGAACTTATTCAGCACGCTGTTATTATTTGGTATGGCGACATCCACCACCATTGCTGTTTTGGCTCTCTTATCTTACACCACTATGTCCGGCCTATTATTTATTCACCATTATTATTATTATTATAATCATTGTTCACTTCATCGTTGAGAGTAAAGGTACTCTCTCCCACATTCTATGGAAGGTTGAATTTTGCTCCCTGAATATAAGTATACAATGTATTTGCACATATAGATATAAGTTTCCCATGTTATTGCAAATAAGAATTATTATTACCTCAAATGGGGATATTATGACATTATTGATGAAATGAAAACTAAATCACTGAAGAGGGTAAAAGCTGTACTAAAAAGTGAATTTTATAAGTTCTTCCAAAATCTTAAAAACGCCAAACCAATTGTTTTACAGCTGGGAGAATTACTTTGTTTGATACTGGTTAATGAATAGGGATTTTTTCAAAAACAATAAGCCTCGCTAATCTTTTATTATTGATACCGATATACCGCCTCCTTAGATAAATCAGATGAGGATCGAACTCCTGAACAGATAGTCTGGGTTCAAATCCCAGGTAAGGAATGGCTACGTGTGAAAACCCGTGAGGTGTATGAAGAAAATTATCAGAGAAGCACCCATTTATTTTAGAGGATTTCTCAAACTGGTAGGACAGCCTTTTCGGTCATCTGAATGAATATCCACATACAATCGTCCTCATCAAAGCTTTAAAGCACTGTAAGAGCAACAAAAAAATTATACCGATACTGTAGGTTTCAAGATGAAAGTTGTATAACCGAAAACTTTGCCCAACTCATGTAGGTATTATATCTACTACTTTTTTCTAGCAACGTTCTAATAAATGAAACATTTTTATCCCCTTGAAAAATTTATCATTAACATCGTTATAATTCCATGCTTACTCAAAAACCATTACACACGTATAATACATTATTCACTCAATTGAAAAACTTTTCCGCTAATTTAAAACAGAGGAGGAAAATTTTCTCTTAGAAATTCTTTAATCGGATTATAGAAAGCGTACGCTGGTACTTATTGCATATTACGTTATCGCATTGATTCCCTTCATTGGTAATTGAAAATAAAATACCAAAATGGCCGTTCTTTATTGCGCCAATACGGCGTCACAAGGATTGAAATTAATTAATTAGTTCTTATAGCCAAGAATTCGAATACCCTTTCCTGATCATTTCCAACGAAATATATATAAGAATTTTCCAATGTTCTATTCATCAATTTATTATACTCTTAATGATCTACTTAGACTAGAAACACTAAAAGAAAATGAAAATCTTATATGAAAAATAACTAGGTAATTTCGAGATGAATTTCTAAGCAAGTATATCAATAATAAATGCAAGCCTACGATCGCTGCTCCCATCCCGTAATGAAAGAAGACATTGTGGGTGTTAATCATACTATTGCTAGTACACAAATTAAGTAGTTACAAGTTTCAAAAATAAAGATGAATTATAAGCTTGAGACTCACAAGTTTACCTGTCTTTAGATAAGATTTCCTCAGATAGCGGCGAATGACGTCATTGAAATGTTGTAATTGTAAATCAATGCAGAACATCAAAAAACGACACCTCATTTATTTGTTTGAATGGAAGATAGAGTTACATCGAAGAAAATTATTTTTCAAGGGACGACCTTCCGAAGAATGTTGAGTATCCTCCCTTGAAGGAGCTAGTTTTCCGATCTACTCTCCATAATCACCGTTAACCGGGGCCACAGGGAAGTGGTACAGCACAGTCAGATGTCACGAATAGGAACAATGGACTGCAGTTTCGGTCCAAAACGACGACGATGAATCAAAGCAACAGTCCATTGAATGGCTGCATTCAGATCCACCCAGAAAAGTAAACAGGCTTACGTGTGAAAATAAAATTATTGAGATATCTTTACACGTTTGTTTTTTTAATAAAAACGGTATTTACTTCAAAAACACTCCGTGTACTGCCTTCACCTGCATCCCACAGAGATGAAGCCCTTATATCTCGCATTTTTGAACGGCTTGAAGTTATTTACAGAAAGAAATGTGATTTATTTTAAAAAGAGGCCTAGCAATAAACATCATTCCATATGACGTAGCGGATATGTGGACATATCCATATGGAAGTCCATATGGATATGAAAGTTGGAGTGGCATCTATTAATAAAGCGAATCGGATTTTTCCATTTAATCCAAATGTTTTCACATGAAAAGAGTCAGCGAAAGTATGGAGCCCTGGGGTACTCCTGCATTAACCTGAAAAGGTTCACTCGTTACACTATCAACCACCATCTGAATCGATCTACTGAAGAGAAAGCTACTAATACAACCACGCAATTTTTCGGGTCCACATGCAATTAGTTTATTCATCGTTGCTTGTTGATTGTTGATGTCCACAAATGCGTAATGGTGCGCTGCAACTGGATATACTTTAAGAGCTCAACGTTAATCACTGTTTCCACGACTTTCGAATAATGGGCAACAATGCGATTTTACAGTAATTCTGGAGTATGCATTTCTTCCACTTCTTTGAAATCTGCTGTACTCTCGCATCTTTCCAACACTCCGTATACGTTTGGCATTGCTTTCTTACAGTTCAGCTGTTGAAGAACGTAACCTACCGTAAGCACTCTGAACTTTACTTCAGATTTATTCGATTGAACATGTGGGATCCTTGGTGGCACTGCTTTTGATATATCTAAGGCAGAATTTTGCGAAAACATTTTTGTAAAGTGATCCACCTTTGATTAGGTGATGGTAGAATAGAACTGTAATCTCTGTTCAAAGGTTGAAAGGATAACAACAAAAGTTGCTGCTGACTGCCTTCGCCATAGACCAGTACTGACGAGTTCCACGAATCTGCTCCAAGAGTCTATTCTTAACTCTTTCATTGAAGTAAGTTTTTGCTTTATCATTTGTTTAGTTACAAATGTTCCTGAAACGCACATATTCAGCTTTACTAGGTGGGCTAAAGTTCGTAAGCTAACATAGTAAAACACATTTTCTTGGTAAATTCCTTTTTTTATTCAACTCGTTCAGTTCACTCGGCTGACTGTCGGTTGCTTTCTGGAATGTAGTAATGAATGAAAAAATTCAGCTTTATTACGGTTAATCATCTTCAAACGGTGCTCACAATTCGCGCATAGCTTTTGCATGTCCAAGCATTCTTTTGAAATGAAACCAACACGTTCCTTGGATATCTTCAGGGTCTCAGCTATCTCAATCAATTTCGATCATTTCTCGATTATTCGAAACAATAATTTCGTGTACTTGTTTAACGTTTTCATCGATGACAGCCTTTTTGGGACGTCCACTACATTTATCGCCTTAGATACTCACATCACCTTGTTTATTTTCAATATTTCAAGCCATGCTTTGGCTTCATTTGTATTTTTTTCTTCAAAAAGCAAGATGTTGAATCTACATACTTAAATCTCTTTTATCCATTGCTCCATTTAAAACAAAAGTTGATTCACTTTCAATGCCATATACTGCGAATCAACGGTCGGACAGATGGAAACTTTTTACTAGTGTATTGTTAAGGTTAGTACTAACGGAAAATTATGTGGATTCCACCCTAGTTACGCCATCTGTATATCAGACTAGAAATTTTTCAGCCCACCTGATAGTTTGATCTGTTGGATTCTTCTTCCAGATCTTATAAGCTCTGTTTTGCGTGTCTTGTGAGTGCTGGTGTACTTCTCTGTTATTCATGTTGGTGTGTTCTAGTCCTCTTATATTGCAAAACTCAATAACGAATTGGCTTCTCTCATCTGATTCTGAAGGACTCTGGACGTTCGCCAGAGAACCGTTGTTAGTCGTATTGCCGTGTTGCCCCCGGAGATCCGACTGGAGAACGAGTGTACCTCTGGATAACTTTGTCCCAAGACAACCCATCATATCTTATCTGAAAATCCTTCCCACACTGGAAACCGTACCATCTGCCAGGCATCGTAAACTTAGTCACAAATGACCAACTCTCGGAACCTATAGCATGATTTTAAACAAGTGGCACAAATAGGAGCGAATGCTAGAAAATTATGGAACCTTCTCAATAATACTTTAAATATAAGTAAATGCAACAATAAATTAGATATAACTCAAATCTAGTTTGGTGATAACACCATCGAATCAGACAGTCAAATTGCAGATTGCTTCAACGAATACTTAATCAACGTATTTATTATAATATTTACAAAATAAAAGCCCGCAAAATCCAACTGAAAACCCTTTCAGTGAATTGGAAAATAATAAAACCGAATTTTTTAAGCAAGTGCACCAAAGCTGAACTCAGATCAAAACTGTTTTCTCTGAAGAACACACCAGGAACTGGTGACGATAACATCTCTTGTGAGGACCAAAAACAGGTGTACCATTTAATTGGGGACAAAATCTTGAAATTTGTGAATCAATCACTCAAAACAGGCAAACTCCCATCTAAGTGCAAAATTTCGAAAATCTTACCCATATCCAAAAAAGGAAGCAGAGAAAGCCTAAGTAACTACAGGCACATATCACTGACATCTGCAGTATCGAAAATTCTGGAAAAGGTTATGTAAAAATTCTCGGCCGAGCATAAACCTGCGCTTGCATTATGCCAAAATAAATCTATTTCATTTAGTATTTGGGATTTGTGAATTCAACTTCACCCTTGGTTGGGACATCCTGTATGTTAATTTAAAATTCTAAAATGACAAATCATGGTGGAGAATTGACAGACCTTTTCAGTAAGGTGCCACTCGACCCTTATTCCCTATGATGAATTTCAAAGTTAGGGTTGCTGGGGGTAGGGGTTGATCTGAGAAGTTTCGAATTATTTCGAAAATGCTCCCTCGAAACAAAAAATCGACATGTCTTGGTGTTTTTCGCTAATGTTACTCATTTCGGAGTTATAGGGGAGGTCAAATTTTCGTTGGAACACACTGTATAAGTAAATGCAACAATAAATTAGATATAACTCAAATCTAGTTTGGTGATAACACCATCGAATCAGACAGTCAAATTGCAGATTGCTTCAACGAATACTTAATCAACGTATTTATTATAATATTTACAAAATAAAAGCCCGCAAAATCCAACCCCTTTCAGTGAATTGGAAAATAATAAAACCATTTTTTTAAGCAAGTGCACCAAAGCTGAACTCAGATCAAAACTGTTTTCTCTGAAGAACACACCAGGAACTGGTGACGATAACATCTCTTGTGAGGACCAAAAACAGGTGTACCATTTAATTGGGGACAAAATCTTGAAATTTGTGAATCAATCACTCAAAACAGGCAAACTCCCATCTAAGTGCAAAATTTCGAAAATCTTACCCATATCCAAAAAAGGAAGCAGAGAAAGCCTAAGTAACTACAGGCACATATCACTGACATCTGCAGTATCGAAAATTCTGGAAAAGGTTATGTAAAAACGTTTGTTGAACTTCTTCAAGTTGGCTAGTCGTCAATATGGATTCCAAGAACGTAGCTCTACGCTAGGCGCAGTAAGTGATTTAATAGAAACGATTATTGATAGAACTGGTAAGGGTTATTTTGTTGCTACTGTATTTATTGATCTGCAAAAGGCCTTTGACACTATTGATCATGACATTTCGTTAAGAAAATTACATAGTATGGGAGTGCAGGGTCCTACACTTGAATTGATCAAAACTTTCATCAAAGATAGACTTCAATATGTCCTAGTGAACAAAACAATGAGTGATCAAGAATTTATTAAATTGTATTAAATGACACTGTGTGTATGTTGTATGCAAAATTGTTTCTGATCATGTTTTCATACAAGCCTCATAAAACTGCAAGAAAAGTAAACAAGGCCCTATCGACCTTCTATACATGGCGTCAAAACAAATTGGTTGTGAATGAGAAGAAAACGGTTCATTTGATTTTCAACCCAAGAAATCAGAATAAACAGCTGAAAAATTTAGAATTGACCATCAATAACAAACAGATAGTGGAATATCATACATATCTTGACATAACTATTGACGAAAAATTGAATTGGGATAAGCACATAGATTCAATATTCAACAGACTAGGGGGTCTCATACACCAGTTAAATCATATGTCACCTTTTGACAAAACTAGTGATGTATAACGCACATTTCCATAGTGTATTCTCTTACTTAATTTCTATATGGGGTACAACAACGCAGTTTAATATCAATAGAGTGCAAAGACTACCAAATAGAGCTATTAAATCGATCTTTCATCTTCCATATGACACTAGCAGTGAAGTATTATATCAGCTGTATCATATACTTCACATAAAGAAACTGATTCAACAGGAACTTTGTGGTCTGATTTTCAAGATTTCTCATGGACTCTTGAAAAGTTATATTCATCTTTAGAGACCAGCTGTACGAAGATATGAAATCAGAAATGTGGATCGGTTTATTCTGGATGAAAACAACTTGACTGAATGTGGACGCAGAGAAGCTAGCTCCGCTGCAGTAAAAATATTTAATAATTTGCCCAGAAATATCAGATTAATTGAAAATTACCAAAACTTCAAATGTAAAGTCAAAGAATATTTTATAAAACAATAATTATTGTTAATTATGCTATATCGTGCTCACCTCAATTATACTCCATTAATGTTTATAACTATTTGTTCCTATTACTGATTACTAAAGTTTCTGTATTATTAACTTCTTAATATTCTGTGTTAACAACCATTTTGTGTGTTGATTTGCAGTATTAATAATAAATAAATAAAAAAAAAATGATTTGGAGGTATGACACCGGGAGACGGGAGTGGGACCGTCACCTGATAGGAGTAACCTAAAATTACAAAATTGTACGAATAGACGATGTGTAGGTTTTCAGAAAGTTCTAATCCAACCTTGAGAAAATTTCATTCCCAATATCAACTTTTCAATTTGTACCATTTGCTTAAGGTAATGCAAAGTTATTACTGTAAAAAATTAGAGAAAATCACATTAATACAATCTAATCAAAACGCTTGAAATATGTATAATTATTTTTTCAACAAGAAGAAAGAAGGCATAGGTAAATTAGAAATAAAGATAAAAACATGATAATCCGCCTTAAAAATCTTATTACAAATTCATGGCAGCTTGGAGTGGAGCAAAGAATGAGGGAAATAAAAAAGTCACTAGACAAGAAGAAAATGTGAAGTACATTAAAAATTAATTAATACTCCAGGATGAGTCTCAGATTTTTACATCTCCGGGAGTTGATTCGTCCTTTTCCCTAAGATATTGCCAGACTCGTTTCTACATGAGAAACTCGAATTACGAAGCCAGGGGTTGGTTTGTGTTTTTTTTGCCCGCTTTCTGTGCTTAATGAAGTTTCCTAAATTAGAACTGGAAAGAATATTCAGACGCGGTGTTTCTACATCTCCAGCTTTCCAGAGTAAGAGAAATGTTGATATACATATTGAAGTTTTCCTTTATACATTAAGTATTGAAGTATGGACGTTGAATATTTCAATATCATAACGCATTAATATATTATCAATTTAAAATTTCAAAATACTTATGACGTAAAAGTGAACACCTTCACTTTATTCATGAGGAATGATTCAAAATAAGTTTTCCGATACCGGGAATCGAACCCGAGCCTCCTGGGTGAAAGCCAGGTATCCTAGCCACTAGACCATATCGGATGATGGTAAACTTTGTGAATACATAGTATATAACAAAATAAAAATATGCACTTTCAAATTCATCGAATTAATAATGGAAATACTAAACATGTTTACTTATTCATATCAAAATTTATGACACAAGCCGAAAATCTCAGCATATTTTGTATTTATCAAAGAAATAAATTCATCTGAATTTATTTTTGAAACTCTAGCCTCTATTGACAACTCTTCGAACTAAACGAAAATTGTTTTCATTTTATGATTGCAGAGGGGAGTTTCCTTTACCCGAGATAGATTTTCCCACAAACTTGAAAACAAGTTTCCTTCCACAGATTTCCCGAACAACAGAAAATTGTTTTCTTCCTGATAAACAATTATAACTAAAAAACATATATTCTGTTCTCCGGTAATAGCCAATTCAGATAAGTTTTACATATCAAGAATGTAAAAAAATTCACTTGCGGTGGTGGAATATTCCAGTTGCCGAATATCCAATTTTTTCTCAGACTACCATCTATCCAAAATTCCTAAATAATCAGCTGATTTGACAGTTGGCATTGTAGTATAACCTCAAACAAAACTACTGTGCCAACTCTTCGTCTTCTATCTCATTTATTGCTTGTAGAAAAAGAGAGAAAACTAAAACAGGGCATTTATTTGATAGAACAATTCATTTTGTATTTATTTTGCATTATTTACCTGCCACGATGGCTTCGCCTCCGTCACCTAAAGATAATGTTCTAAAAAATTTAAATAACGCTTTAGAGAATACCTCTATATCCAACATGACCCCCGAAAAAGAGGTAACTGCCATCGTTATTATAAAATAAATCTCTTAATCAAATGGCGCTTTCTTTCAGCAAAATCACATCGGCGAACTAGCTATAGAAGCTTCTGAGATTGTAAGTAGACTTGAGCAAATCGCAGAAGGAGTTCCTATACCTGAAAGTGCATATAGTCAGCCCACAGTTTTCTTGGGGTTAGATCGAAAGAGTGTGGATGATATTATGGAGATCATTTATGGCCTTATGAGTGTAGACGATGATGGGGAACAACTTCAGTTCCCTTCTTTGGATGTAGTTACAAAATTAGTTATTGTTTGTCACAGTTTAGCAGCGTATTGTGGTGGTTTGGAAAGAAGCATTTTACAAAAATTGAGTACTAGATTCACAACTGATACTACACGGTGGATAAGTCATATGTGTGGGTAAGTTTTAGTCTCTCATGTAATTATTCTAATGGTTTGACTAATAAAGTATGTAATATCAAAATATCTAGATACCATTCCTAATGAATTCATAATAAATATAACATTGGAACTCGAAGTTTCCAGTGTTTCACAGACGTATCTGAAAAGTAATACATGATAAATCAGTGAGCTAAAAGCATTGTTACGATGAAAAATTACCTACTGTTCAGAAAAAATAAAAGTGATTTGAATTGTGTCTATGATTTTGAAATAGAAACTTCTGATGAGAATAAACACTGAATCTACTGTGCAAATTTCACTTAGTGCGTTGTTGAAGATGTTAAATAAGGGAATTATTAATTTTTGGCACCCATATGAAACATAAATTTTACTGTTTATAATTGGAATAACAAGGGTATATGTTTCATGTTTTGTTTTATATATTTCAGAAATGAATATTTATCTACTTGTGAATATCCTTTTATATGGTAGAAAAAAATTAAGATTTGTGGTAATCCTGCAGTTTCCACACCTATACCATGATTCGGCTATCAGTCAATCAGCGGTTCAGCTGAACCTTGTGCCTGGGTTCCCAGATTGTTAGCCTGTTATTGAATGAGATTGATTCAATCCTGATAGGGATTATATTAGACATCATATGAGTGACGGCTGCCTAGCATCCCAGCCACTGTGACCAGGTGGTCTATTATGGCACATTCTGTCCTAAATTTCATCCACGAGCTCTATCCTTCTTGTAAAGGATACAAGTTTTGTGGGTGAGAGCTTAATAAGCTTAGTCAGCTTAAGTTTGTTAGATCCAAGTTCTTCCTTCCTGACTCTGTCCACAGATGGGCACTCGCACATAACATGTTCCATTGATTCTGTATCTTCTTCACATCGCCTCCATGATGGCCCTAACTTGTTTAGGTGATTTCTGAGACGACAGTGCCCCGTTAGTATGGTGGTTGAACCTCTCAGGTCCAACCTAAAGAGTTTAAGCCAGGCCTTGGCTCTCGCAGCCAAGATCCACTGATGGCAAGTCGAGCGACTCATCCAGTGCTCACGTACCCTCAGGTCCAACCATCGGTTATTTTCCATCCTTGCAGTCTCTAGGGAATTCTGAGCCTAGGTTCCGATCTGATGAATCCCAAGCCAGTTCCTCAAGCGGCCAATGACTCCGCCTTCTCATTCCCCTCAATGCCCTAGTGACTGGGTATCCATATTAGACGGAGCCTGCTCCGTTCTCCTAATTTAGCAAGGGTGGAGTGACATTCCTGCACCATAAGTGACGTACATGTATCGGATGCCAATGCCTTCAGAGCAGCTTGGCTATCGGTGATGATTTTTATTGACCTATTTGTTAATCCCGCCCGTAAGCAAGAGGTTAGCACAGTGATCAACGGCGAATATTTCTTCTTGAAAGACAGTCGCAAGTTCGCCAAGACAGATCGACTGTTCCATGGCAGCACCTCGACCATAGACACCTGGTCCAACACCTTTTGCAGTTTTTGAGTCGTCCGTGTACCAACAGGGACCCTCAAGTAAACGGCCCTTGGGGCTGGTCCATTCCTGTCTAGCGGGAATGATGATCTAGAATGACCGCTCCATGTTGGTTGCAGGTATTGCTATGCCAGACCTCATACTCAGCAACTCTTTGTAAGTCGAACTTACCCATTTAATCTCGGGAAAGGTGATGGAATCTGTAGAAGGCCATTCTAGCCAGTTCTCTTATCACCAGATGAAGAGGGGCAAGGCCCAATATCAGTTCCATGGCCTCAGTGGGTGTAAAACAGAAAGCTCCAGTAAACATCATTCAGGTGGTTCTCTGCAATTTAGAGTTTGAATTAGGATTGCTTCTTAAGACTGCACTCCCACCAAGCAATGCAGCCGTATACAATACATGGTCTGACCACCATCACATAGTCACTGAAGTTGCTTTGGGGCAAATCCCCATTTCTTTCCACAGGACATTTGTCATGCCCATAAGGAATATCTAGCCTTGTATATTATGTTTTTCAGGTGTGAATTCCACGTGAGTTTACCATCCAAGGTAACCTCCAGATATTTTTCTTCCTCCACCACTGTAATGAACACTCCATTCAGGGTCAGGGGAGAAACAAATATCCTCCTTTTCCTGGTGAATGGTACCATAGGGGGTTTTGTGTGGGTTCATGCTAAGTTTCTGTCCAATCTTCAGTTTAGATGAATAGGTGGCAGTCTGGTCTGGTGTTATGAATGGTTATGCAATACTGACGAGGTCAAATAAGGCCGAAACTGCAGTTTATTGCTCCTATTCATGTCATCCGAGCGAGCTGTACCACGCTGCGTGGCCCTGGTGGACGATATTTAACAATCTATGGAAGATTGGTTATTGTTCCTTGAATAAAATTCTTTATTGTGTCTACACATATAGCGATAATTTCGCATGTTATGATTGTTGAGATATAGTGTAAAATTTAGTGTTTTATAATTTTATATAATTCAGATCTGATTATTTTCGAAGAGGTTGGCTGTATAAAAAAGTATTAATTTCGAGTCTCTCCTAACAATTCTGAAGCAATTCATAAAAACAATAATGAATTTAAAATCGCACAGCTCAACTATAGGTTTCTTGGGAGTTGTTAAGTTTATTGGAATGATGCTCTTTTCTAATATTCCACCCAAATATAATTTCTCAAGTTGCCAACCTCCATTCAGATGGCTAGAAATTTCGATATTGATCAAACTCAAAGATTCAATCTGCTTGACGATGCTTGGCATTCCAAGGATTTCACATATGTTGATTTTATTATGTAGTAATATAATATATAGTGGAGCGCCGTAAGGTTTATACCTCGGAATGCAGGACCAGAAAATGAATATTTATATAAACTTTGAAAATGTGTTTTTGATAGTATTTAGAAAAATTTTGAGAAAAATATGTTGTGTGATGTTAGTTTTCCAATTATTATAAATAATGATTATTTTTCAGGGTTTTCCTTTATTTATATGAGTTTAAAGTTATATTTTAAAAAGAAGAACTGTTGAGGTTCGCAGGAGTATCAATACTTAACCATTGATTTCCTCTTAAAGTATATTGTTTTAAGGTTGCTTTATGGTTATGATATAAACACTCCAGAAAAGTCTAGAGAACACTTCTGAATATCGATATATCGTATCCAGAACGATCAATATGGATGATTTTTTTAAAGAAATGAACACCTGCATCAATTTCTCACCAAATTAAAAAAATGCAAACTAAAAATGCAGCAGATGCGACGCTGCTTTATAATCATTTCATGTATTCAGTGTTTGAAATCAGTTAGTTGACACTTTGTTTCTGTTGTAAGCACAAATAAAAGATTCAAGTTTTGTGATTCGACCATGGAGAGACGACATTTGACTAGAGAAGAGATGTTACGAGCCGTTGGCATGCTCCAAGCTGGGAGCTCACAACGGGAAGTATCCAGGGTTCTGGGAAGTAGCCCAAGTGTCATGAACCGTTTATGGCCGCGTTTCAATGAAACAGGTAGCGTAGAAGAACGCCATACAGGTCGTTTCAGGATTACTACAGTCGCCCAAGACCGATTTTTGGTTTTGCAAGCCAGAAGAGATCGTACTACCACAGCATCTCAATTAGCTCAAGAGCTATCACGAGTTCATAATGTACAAATTTCCGACCAAACTGTGAGAAATCGACTGCACGAAGGTCAACTCCACTCCAGACGTCCTTTAAGAGTTCCACAACTGACCCATGGAACACGTAAACTGGGATCAAGAGAGGTGGGTCACAGTTCTCTTCAGTGATAAATCTAGATTTAGTTATTATCCCGATTCGGGAAAAATTCGAATATGGAGGGAACCTGGAAAGCAAAACCGTCTCCAGCATGCTCGAGAAGTTGTTAGACAGGGAGGCGGATCAGTGATGTTTTGGGGAGGTATACGCCTTGGTGGAAGAACTGACCTCGTTTTCATACAGAACAACCTCACGGGAAATTCTTACGCAAATGAGATAGTTTTATCTGTAGTGGTACCGTATCTCCAAACAATGGGTCAAAATCCACTCTTCCAACAAGATAATGCCCCTCCTCATCGTGCAAGAGTTGTCTTGAACGTTCTTGAAGAGAATGATATCGATCTTTTACCGTGGCCATCCTGCTCCCCAGATCTGAATCCCATCGAGCATGTGTGGGACACCCTAAAAAGAAATCTCCTGCGTCAAAACGTCTTTCATCATGAACAGAAGCTTCGATTAGCAGTTCAGGGGACTTGGAATGACTTAGGCCAAAATGTAATAGATAATTTAATATTGAGCATGCCGCGACGATGCCAAAGTGTCATTAATAACAGAGGTTTTTTTATAATAGGTGCTTTGGAGAAGTCAAATATTATTTTGTTTTCTTGAGAATATATTATATACAATACATCCTAACAAAAACCGAAAGATTTCTATAAATTCGAATCATCAAATTCATATTTTAAAGATATTGGTAAGTGTTCCTAGACTTTTTGATATATATATATATATATATATATATATATATATATATATATATATATATATATATATATATATATATATATATATATATATATATATATATATATATATATTTCTCGCCGTAACTTTGGCTCTCCCATGTCTTTCCCACCTTCTTCAATTCATCCATGTGTGAGCTGGACTTCTGCCCTGTGGGTTCGGATCCAGTGCTTTCTCAGCAATACAATTGTCATCCTTGCTAAGGGTGTGTCCGATCGAGTCCCATTTCCGTAATTTGATTTCCTTCCCTATTTTATTCTGATTGGTCAGGTGGAGGAGTTCCTCGTTTCTAATTGTCTGGGGCCAGGAAATTCTGAGTATAATTCTAAGACATTTATTCGCGAAAACCTGTAGCCGATCCGTTAGAGTTTTCGTTACCTTCCAAGTTTCGCAACCGTACAAGAGTACAGACTTCACGTTAGAACGTTAGGCTGATATAGACGCAATTTGGTTTATGTAGAATACTGGCTGGAATTCCACACTGGTCTGAGTATGCTGAAAGCGTGTTGGGCTTTACGTAGTCGGTGTCTTATATCGTCTTCGGCTCCCCCACAGCCCTGTCTCAATCTAACCTAACATAACAATTATGGACACAACATTTATGTCTTATTTGATGGTTATGAAAATAGCTGCACAAAATCGATACAACGAACACGTCGCTGTAGTAAAAATGCATGCAATGACCTAATATTTGATAAAACCATGCCTCTCAAAATAGTACAAGGGAAATTTTAATCGAATGCTAAAGATAAGAGTAGGCTCATAGGTATGCTACGAGAAACACTTACAGAAAATGATATTATATTTTCTTGCCAACCAGAAGCTGATGCTAACTGACTAATTGAATCCGTTCTTAATCTGCAATCCGTAAACATTGCTGTGGTGTCTGAAGATGTAGATGTTTCAATTTTATTGACTGCGCTTTCCAACCAACAGACCGAGAAATTTATTTTCTAAAATCATCCAAAGGCAAAATACCGCAAAAAGCGTTCTCTTCTCAGAGCTTAGAAAAAGTATTACCGAAGTGTAAACAGCATATTCTGTTTTTACATGAATACACTGGCTGTGACACGACGTCACGAAATATGTTTGCAAAAAAATTTTAAGGAACGAACTGACTTGCAAAATGCTGCGACAATTTTCGAAAATGAATGCAGATATCAATGAAATTTTTAAGGCTGGTGTTACATGCACTCCTGTTTTATACGTTGCCCTAAAAAGAATAAAAGATCTTAATCTATTAAGGTATAACTCTTTTCTGAAAGCAACTCCTAAAAATTTGTGTTTAACTGTCGTCTTCACGACCTACTGCAGATGCCGCTTTCGAACACTTCAAAAGAGTATATCTGCAAATTCAAACATGTCTCGGAAGATAAATGTCACCAGAAGAATGGGGTTGGAAATATGAATGCGGAATATTGATACCGCAGCAGAAAACAATGACGCAGCGACCAGCTCCAGAATCTTGACTAAAAATTATTTCCACATGAAAAACAGGATGCGGAGCATCTTGTGGGTGCAGGAAAATTGGATTAAACTGCACTGCTGCTTGCTTAGAATGCAATAGTGACAGCTGTACTAATCCTTGACGTGCAGTCTACACCAACGAGATCGACGACGACGACAATAATGAACAATAATCTGAGTAAAATTGAAATCTTTACTATAAACATTGTGTTTCCCCTTCCACCTCTCATTTTTCAGTAAATTGTTGTTAAAAATTGTAATCGGGATCGGCTAATTCTTTTTTTTAACTTCTTTATTTCAGATATTAATAATGGAATCAAACACTCGTTATACAGATTCATTGACTGGCTCTGGGTTCCGAGATTTTACAATTTTAATGTCTTACGGGGTCCACTTATCATTTTTAAAATATCAAATAATGCACCGTAAGGAGGCAGTTCTTAAGTCTGTCTAGCAAATCTATTTGTTCATTAAGAATTATTTGAGAAATTACGAATTTTTGAATATTTCTGAAGCTTAAAATTCAGGTATTTGAAGCAGTATAATTCAAAAATAATATCCACAGTCCAAAATGTCATTCATTGAACTGTATGCCAAATATCGAATTTGATGTGCGAAGATGAACTTCCTGATAGTTTTCGCAAGTAAATTTCAATAGACTATTACCTCTGTGAAGCTTGATCTACGTTTTTGTTTCAGATTTTTGGATTCTTCAACTTTTTATCATGAAGATCAATTAGAGGGACTTGTTCGAGTCACGAAAATGATGCTCCATTATAAATATCCTCGGTATTTAGAAGACGGAGCATTAGCCCTTACCAATTCACTTCCCACAATATATAGTAGTGTTTCAAGTCCGCTTGGAGTAGTGCAGCATCTCTGTCGACAATTAGGACTATCTCTAGCTTGCGTTAGACCTGTACCTGTAAATACCCTTTTTGGTAAACAACACTGTTATCATTCAAATATTTAAAATTAAGTCAACTTATTTCAGGTTCACAGTACACTATGGATGTAGCAGCTTTGCAAAAAATGCTTCAAGAAGATGTAGCAACAGGCAGGACCCCACTAATTGTGATTGCAGAGGCTGGAACTTTTATAACTGGACACGTTGACAATATTAAAAGAATACAAGAACTATGTAAAGCGCACGATATTTGGTTGCATTTACGAGGTCACAGCTTAGCCACAATGTTTCTTCCTAACTTAACTAACAAAAATAATCAGGTTTGTAAAACAATTTTATTCAATAACTGATATTCTGATTCCATTGTTCTCTGTATTGATCAAATTGTTTATTAAGAGTGACATCTTGGTATTCAAATTAGTGTTGAATATTTTTAAATACTAACTGCTTTATTGAAAAACATGTGGATTATTCATGGAAAAGTTTATTAAATCAATATGCATGACGATAGTATTCAAGATTTCAATATTAAATCATTTTACGGAGAAAATATGTTGAAAATTTCTCGAAAAATTATCCAGTTTCAATAAAAATATTGAAATTAAGATTTTCAGAAAATAAGAGTGAAATGCTGCAATGGGGCTGAGTTAAGTGAACCACCGGAGAGAAAAAAGTTCTTTTGAATAACCACCACCGTATCGTTACGTATTTGGATTGATTTCTGCTGAATTTAATTGATAAATAAAATTGATTCCAGTCACTACCCAAAATGCAAAATGTTGGCTCTGAAGACATCCCAGACATCTCCATGGATGAATTAACACTGGCCTTCTTGGTAATGAAAAACAACAAATCACCGAGATGCGACGATTTAGTGATTGAATCAATAAAAAAGGGAGGCGATAAATTGTTGCGCATTATTCAGAACCTTTTCATTGCGTGCTTGCTCCAAAGTACAACCTCCACAAATTGGCATAATGCACTTATTGTTATAATACACAAAAAAGGAGATATCACAGATTTAAAAAAGTATCGCCCTATACGCCTGCAGTCTCACACTTATAAACACTCATGCAGATAATCACTAATAGGATCACTGGAAAATTAGATAATTACCAACCAAGGTAACAAGCTGGTTTCCGCTCTGGGTACGATAGCAATGACCATTTACAAGTAACCAAGTCCTTGATTGAATAGTGTGTAGCCACTTATTTTGATCTTTGTGGTTTATGAGAAAGCATTCGACATAATCAGCCATCAAAAAATGCTTGAAGCTCTTGCAGACTGTCGAATCGATCATTTTTACACTGCTCTACTGAAGAACGTTTATGATACAGCCACAGCGCCAAGAGAGCCATGGAGAGGTCTATGCTGAGAATTTCCCTCAGGGTTAGAATACCAAATGAGAAAATAAGGAGAAGAACGGAAGTCATGGATGCTGGGAGCAGAATAGCTGTGTTGAAGTGAAGAAGAACACACGATAGACAGACCCGAAAAGTTATCGAATGGAGACCCAGACAAGGGGCTTCTCTTCATTAAACCAATATGCATGACGCTAGTGTTCAAGAATAAATTATTTTAAAGAGAAAATATGGTGAAAATTTCTCGGAAAAAATTATCCAGTTTCATTAAAAACGTTGAAATTGAGATTTTAAAGATATAAAATTGAAGTGCTGCCATTGGGGCTGAGTTAAGTGAACCACCAGACAGTAAAAGTGTAGTATTGTCTTTCATTCAATTCATGTGACACCCATTTTCCACACTTTTGTATCTTTCCCATAGCATTCAAACGGTCTTAAATTGTTTGTTGTGCAACATTTAACATGGCTGGCATTTGCTTTCGATTCAAAGTATCATATTCATCCAATATTGCTTGCAGTTCCACGTCTACAAGGTTTTTTGGTGTTCTTCCACGTTCTTCATTTCTCACATCAAAATCATTATCTGTGAATCTTTGGAATCATCTTTCGCATGTTGCTTCTGATAGAGCATGATCACCGACAAGCATTCGATGCGACTCTACAGCACTTTTCTTCATATGGAAACAAAAAATTGATGCACTTCGCAAATCATCACTTTCCCGTACGAAATTTGATATTTTCAACAAAATGAAAAAGTACGATGTTCGGAGGCTGACTGTCAGAATTGAAAACTCAAAATCAGCATACTTTACACCAAAACAAGGCATCCCCAGGGCTATCCTCTATCACCAACTATCTACAATATATTCTGTTATGACATACACACTAACAAGCAACCAAAAAGAAATACATACTACAATACGCTGATAACATAATACTGATAAACCATGAAAAACTCACACACACCATCGACCAACTGCAAGAACTGATAGACCAGACAGACGAGTGGTTTGCTAGATGGCGTTCAAAACCTTATCCGACAAAATCACGATACCTCATATACAACCACAGAATAACACCAAGTTCACCCACAAAAGCAGTTAGAGGAATGACGAAAAACCCATTACCTTCTATGAAATACCTAGGAATCCAAATAGCAAGATGAACTTTAACCTACACACTAAGATTATGAAAAAAAAGTCATAGCAAGGGCAAAACATTTCAGACAACTGACGTACAAAACACATGGAATAACAACTCTAACGGCAGCAAAAATTTACAAAAAATTTGTAGGCTGTTACTGGAATATGCTCATCCTATCTTCGTTAACTGCAGATCACCGGCTTTAAAGAATATTGATAGCTCTGAAAGAGCCATATTACAATTCTTAACCAAAATAAGACATTCCAACAACAGACTCCACTATCCACCAAACGATATACTGTACAATCTTACAGGAATACAACCGATCACAGACAGAATAAACAATCTGAACAAAAACCTTAGCAGACGATTAACAAAACTCAAAGACATCACGCCACTATACCACCACGGACGAGAAGACAGACCAGCACGGAAATTCCCAGAGGATACAATTCACGAAATGATAACACAAATTTTATCTTTTTTTTTAGTGTATTCAAATACATAATTGAAAATATACGTGGGCTGAAGGACTCAAAGTCGATGGCCCATTGTCTGTATATTAATATTATTGGCAATATATTACTGTTATTATTATTATGCACTATCTCAGCTGTTAGCTGGATATAATTTACCTTTCCCAGATTCAGCAATCAAAGGGAATAGGCTCGATTACAATATACTTGACATAAATTTCCTAACTATCCTACATGTATTAATAATTACAGCTTTTTGCATTTCTATATAGGTATTATTATGCAATTCTAATTTCTTAAGACTATTATGCAAAGTTTTGGGTATTAGCCCAGTCGAGGATACGATGACAGGAACAATATCTATTTTCTCGAGGTGCCACATCTGTCTGATCTCAATAGCAGGGTCTGTGTATTTCGACTTTTTCTCCTGGAACTTGTTCAGCACGTTATTATTCGATATGGCGACATCCACCAGCATTGCTGTTCGGGCTCTCTTATACACCACTATGTCCGGCCTATTATTCGTCACCATTCTGTCAGTGATAACAGGCCTATCGTAGTATAATCTAATAGAGTCATTTATTTTCGAATACGGGCGCCGGTTGATACTTGTAATATGGCTGGAAGGTATTCAGAAGTCCGTATTTGTGTGCAACTTTCTGATGGATAATATTGCACACTTGATTATGCCTGTGAAGATAGTCCGTATTGGCCAGTTGTTCGCAGCCGGACGTAATATGCTGTATAGTCTCCGATATTATATGGCATTTCCTGCACTTATCTGTTTGTAATGTTCCGTCCTTAATAATAAATTTTTTGTAGTGGTTTGTAGCGATCACTTAGTCTTGAATGGCCATAAGGAATCTTTCTGTTTCCGCGAATAATTCTCCTTTCATCAACCATTTGTTAGAGGCTTCTTTGTCGATGTGTGGTTGATTAATCTCATGGAGATGTTGTCCATGCAATTCCTTTCTTAACCATTGTTCTTGTTTTTCAGTATCTGATAAGAACGGTAGATTCAGCAGGTCATCTCTGGTAGCAAGATTTAGAGGTGTATATCCCCTATCAGCCAACGATACCACTCTATGGAGGTCAGAAGTGAGAGATTTTGCAGAGAAGAATTCTCTGTGATTTTTTATCTGTTCGGTGTGTAAATTGACAACATCTATTAATCCGCATCCTCCTTCTTTCCGCTTCAAAGTTGTTCGTATCACAGACGATTTTGGACGATGATTGTTGTACTTTGTCAGCATCGTTCGGGTCTGCCTTCGAATATCATCCAGTTCTGTCTTAGTCCATCTGATTATTCCAAATGAGTAAAGCAACACTGGAATGGCGTAGGTGTTAATTGCCTTGACTAGATTCCCCGAGTTCAACATCGATTTCAGCACAGACTTCAGACGCTGACTGTATTCTGAGCGAATCTTCTCCTTTGATTGTTTTTGGTCTAGCAATCTGGCTTATTGGTATCCCAGATATTTGTATGTTTCGCCATCCTCATGCACTGTACAATATCACCGTTTGGAAGTTGTGTTTCACCATCTATGACTTTCCCTCTTTGAATGTTCAGGGTCTTATATTTTTCAATCCTGAATTTCATATGAACATCTGCCGAGAACTCACTGACAGTTTTCAGCAAATCATCCAATTGCTTCTTGTTCGAAGCATATAATTTGATGTCATCCGTATACAGCAGGTAGGAGACTATATAATAATTCCTATCTGTTTTTATCCTAAATCCGTATCTTGTTCTATTGAGCATTGAGGACAATGGGTTCATAGCTAAACAGAAACCATAGTGGACTCAAAGATTCTCCTTGAAAAATTCCACGACGTATGGGTATCTCGTCGGTTTTAATGCGTGCGCCAGTGTGTCATTGTTGTCTTCAAGAATTCTACCAGGGCTGGGTGAATTTTGTATATCTGCAATACTTCAACAAACCAAGAATGGGCGGTACTATCGAATGCCTTCAGATAATCGAGAAAAGCTGAATGAACATTCCGATGCCCTACGTGTGCCTGTTTCATTATCACAGAATCGATGATGAGTTGTTCCTTGCACCCGTGGTGTTTCTTTCTGCATCCTTTCTGCTCCTCTGATAATATATTGTTGTCGTCAAGGTGTTGGTATATTCGATTGGATATGCATGGGGTGAGTATTTTGTAGTGTTGGCAGGCAACTGATTGGCCTATATTGAGACGTATCCTGTGTTCTATCGACCTTATTATTATTATTATGTTGTTTGTTCAATGACTGTAAGTTATTTAATATGTTTGACAGATGTCATGCCAACCAAACAGAAAAAAAATTAAGGGTCGTTCACACAAATGTCCATACCAACACATTTGTATCTTAATGCTCATCTCATACCAGTACACCTGGTAGTTAATCAGTGTGATCCACAAACGACATTTTAGATACAGAATTGGATGGCAATCCTTGCAATAATATCTTGACAATCTTTAAGAATGTTAATAATATCATGCAATATTGTTACAGGTATGCTCTTGCAGAGTCTCAGACTTCTTTCAAAATTTCATTTCTAATGTCATAGGAATTGCATATCTTGTGTTCATACTGTTCCCTATGAACCTGTGCATTCATTAAAAACAAGTTGACACTAAAAATAATAATTTTAAACAACACAATAAATTCTTACAATAATCCTGGCAAACAATCAAACAATTATAACTTGAATTATACAGAATAAATTGATTCAATGAATCAAAATAATTTCTTTTTCAGATGCAACCTATTGCAGATAGTTTCACCTTAACTTTTGGCAGTTGGTTTGGAATTCCTGGACTACCTATGGTTGTATCCTTTGCTTTTCATTAAGATATAAATGTAGATCCTTTATAAACTTTTATTATTCCTTAATATTGTTCAGACTTTGTATAGGATGAAAGACACGTCTGTTTCAAATAGGACTAAACAAGTTGGAACTAATAGAGAAAGCACACTTCCGTTATTGGCTGGACTGAATACAGATCATCAAGGAAAAAGAATAATTTCATTGCCTCTCTGGGCTTGTCTCCAGAGGTTGGGACAAGAGGGTATTCAATCTAGAATTAGAGATAATTTCATAGCAAGTGAACATCTGTGGATGGCGCTGAACGTATTTAGAAATATCAGATTACTTGTAAGTGAATTTCTTGTCTTGTCTTTTTTTAAGGAATGTTGAAAAGGAAAAAAAATTAATTGTTATTTTGTGAACTTATATCGTATTTATTGAAGAAAATGAAATAATTCGATATTTGAAGGTAGAAGCATTTTGAGTAAAGACTAAAACTATCACAATTTAACCAATATTTAAAAATTTTGGTGTTTCGTAGCACTGATGGGCTTATAACAGCGACAAAATATTTTCAATTGAATCATGGTACTGTTATTGCTCTCTGTGAAAGAGAATCATTCAGAGATATGTTGCATATAGACTTCAGGTGAAATTGTCTTTTGGGGTTGTAAGTAATTTACAATTGACAAAATTAAGAAAATCTCAAAAATATATTATTTTTCAGAGGCATTTTTGAATTTTTGGTTGATTCAACTTGATAAAATACAATAGTTTCGTTATAAAATTCTATACATCGATTCTGTTTTAGTTTATCCGGAATTATTATAACAAATGAAATTTCCGAATATACTGGGTGATTTTCCTTTCGTTTTCTTAGTGCCCAAGGATAGCTTTATTGATGAATTGAAATAGATTATCCTCATTCTATACAGGAGTGACACAAAAAATTATTGAATATTGTAATTTTAAAAATATCATATCTTGATTTTTTCAGATAGAACACGCTGTATTTTATTATTCATGTCAACGCATAAAATATTGTGCTATATTTTTGCAGAATTAACCTTATCTTCATCTTCGATCATTTTCGAAATATTCGATTATTTGTGAAAATTTTTGATGAAAATTCTACAAACCGTAACAAACTCATCAACATGCATCATTATTCGCACAGAAGTTTTTTTTTCTGTAATGATTCAAGTAGTAAAAACTGAAACCTAAACAAGATAATTCTTTCTACGAATGATAAAATCAAGATGATTAAAACATAAATCGAGGTATGTGTTGTCATTTTTTTCATTTGTGCTTTCTGTCAGGTGTCCGGACATATCATATTCTGCATTTTACATGTTGAACTTATCAGTGTTTCGTTATTAAACATTGTTAAAGTGAGGTTTGAACCCAATTTTCTCAATTGACTGCCATGAAGTTTTCCAAAGAAGAAATGGTTGATATGATTTTTATTCTGGGTGAGTGTGATAGAAATTCTTTGTTGGCAAGTAGTGTTTATGCACAAAGGTTCCTGATAAGAGGCATCCTGATGCAAGATGCTTTGAAAAACTTCTAATTAGATTTATCGAAACGGGTAATATCGCTAACAAAAAACATGAAAAACTAAAAACTGCTACAGCTGAAGACAACCAGTTATCAGTTATCGCACTTTTCTACGGGCACCTCAATAGTGAAATGTATTTAGATTTTTGGCAAAATCATCTACCAATATTACTTGCCGATGTACCAGAGCATATAAGACAAGATTTGTGGTTTCAACAGGATGGAGCTCCGGCTCATTATTCACATCAGGTTAGGGAGCATTTGAATCATGTATTTCCAAACGAATGGAATGGTCCTGTTAGATGGCCAGCTAGGTCTCCGGACCTTACGAGTCTAGATTTTTTCTTATGGGATTATATTAAGGGCATCGTTTACCAGATTCCTTCTACAACACAGTTGGACATGATACAGAGAATAGTCGACGCCTTTCAGTCAGTTAATCCGCAAATGTTGTCGACAGTTCAACGGTCTTTCCTCAGAAGGATTGAGTTGTGTCCACAAAGAAACGGACAACATTTCGAACACTTATTGAAATAGTTCAACACCTTGTAGATCATCTCACCAAAAACCAATCTATTACGTATTTCATACACGACTACCTTAAAATATCTCCATTTCTCTGATCAAGTATAATGATATGTACTAATAAACTCTTTCACAACCTCTGATTTTATTATTTTGTTATTTTTTTACTTCGAAAATGGTCGAAGATAAAGATAAGGTTATTTCTGCAAAAATATGGCACAATATTTTATGCGTTGACATGAATAATAAAAAACAGGATGTTCCATTTGAAAAAATCGAGATATGATATTATTAAAATTACAATATTCAATAACTTTTTTGAGTCACTCCTGTATAAAATGAGGATAATCTATTTCAATTCATCAATGAAGCTTTTCTTGGGCAATAAGAAAACGAAATGAAAAAAGTATTCATCCTCTCTGGCCGAAGGAGCATGCGATGATGTGAGAGCCCTTCAAAATAACGATTTTGTTTCGAAGAGTTAATAATTCTGCTAATCAAAATATATGGAGTATACCAGACAAATATTTTCAGGAATTTTCACAAATAATAACTCCATCCGTATAAAATTAGTCTCGTACACGAGCTGAATAAAGATTATTTCGATCGTCGTTTAGAGTTCTGCGAACATTTCAGTGAGATGATCAATAACTATCCGAATACGCTTCAAATTTTTTCTTTTCTGAAGAA
Source organism: Cryptolaemus montrouzieri (assembly GCA_013387265.2). NCBI lineage: Eukaryota > Metazoa > Arthropoda > Insecta > Coleoptera > Coccinellidae > Cryptolaemus > Cryptolaemus montrouzieri. Next base: position 17,271,944 of record JABFTP020000062.1, on the reverse strand, counting down.
TTGAGTTTTTTTTGAATGGCAAGGTGCATCGCCGTAACTGTAGGCTCTGGACTGATAATAATCCCTATTTTAAGAGGGAGAATTATACTCAAAGACCTCAAAAACTTGATGTTTTGTCGTCTTTTCAGGGGATTATATTGTAAGACCCTTATTCATACATGGAAACTAGAACGGCGAACATACTTGAGAATTTGATTGATCCTCCCATAACAGTTATCATTGATCCAAATCTTATCTGAACATAACGTAATGTATCAACATGATGGCTGTCTGGACAATAGATTTCCGGGTCGTTGGATAGGTAAGGGAGGCGCTATTGAATGACCGGCTAGATTTCCATGATTAATACACTGAAAACTCAAATGATAAGTTTCATTTCATAAAAGATTATCATGAGAACCACTTAAGTTCAAGTATTGTTACTTTTAATTAATAGCATTTCAAAAAGCAGATTCATATTGAGGATCAGATTACCTTTCCTATGAGGTTTACGTTTGAATGATTTTTTTTCGATTCAACCAAGTCGATGTTGATCGCATGTTTTTCTCCAACGGAAATCTAACGGATTCATGAAAACCTGGAATTTTCGTAAACAATTCTTGATTTTAATTCGTCATAAGTTTTTTGAATAAAACGACCGCTTTTCTTTATTCAAAAATTTAAGGTAGAGGTAGTTCAAGATCTCATGGCACGTGCGTGCCAAAAATTCTGCGCGAGGGCAGCGCTTCCATTCGTGAAATTCGGTATTTCTAAAAACGTCTGTTCGCCACTAACGCAGAGAGCGCGAAGAAGAATAACAATACAGGGCTGAACTCAGCCAACCGATAGCATGCGATAATTGCGCTTTTCGAATGAATTGTTCACTGTGGTGATCATAATTGTTTTTAACACTATTCAAAGGCGGATATTCAGTGGACTTGATAATTTCTATTAAAGTGTGATTCAAAAACATGTGCAGTCCAGGAGTTTTGTCTTTAAGTTTGATAATTTTCCTGGTTTTAAGTCTTGAAAACAAAATTTCTCCAAACTGACTTGTACTATGTGTGATATCGATTTTCTTTTCCTCAGAAAGTTTGATACTAACCTCATATAGGTATGTAGGTCTTTAATATTGAGGAAGAATTAATTTCCTGAATTATTTGCAATAAAATGCTGTGTTTTTGTAATGATAATGTTCTCTTGTTTTCATGAAACATTGAAGAGAACATGAGTGAGCCAATAATCGGAATTCCATCTCTGTTTGAAAATGATGGGTAAACAGGTACAAAGGTCACTAATTATAATTAAGAGTATGTTTCCGGAGACATGTTTTAGGAGTCTGGTTTGAGTTGCATTAGTTATCTTTATATCTGTCAATTTTATTTCAATAATATCTCTACTTCGCAAGATTTTAAAATATGAAATGCATATTCATTACCTTCTCTATATTTCTTCATTTTTCTAAGGCATTCTATTCTCTTGAAGCGGATATCAAGTTTTTCAACCTGGGCCTTTTGGTTGTCCTCGGATTTCCTTCAACGAAATCCCAAGTTACTGATGATTCTTCTGAAACTGCTCAATTTTCCAGGAATCTCGAAGCCGTTATCTTTGAGGGATTGTTGAATGGTCCTCATGGTTGGTTGGTTGGTCTTCGGTGCTGAACATTCACAAAGTTGTAAATTTTATTTCGGATGATTTCCGCATCAAAATCATCCACCGTAGATCTTGGGCTAGGTTTTTCAATTGTTTTTCTAGGTGAAGACAACGCCTTCTGGTTTTGAATCATTCTCTTGAACAATTCGACGAATTGTTCGCACGCTCACACCCTTAGCTTCTGACACTATCATATAGAGAGTCGATGGGTATAAGATTCTTGGCCTCTTTTTCTCGTTGCATGAAATCGTACACTCGGAAAATAATTTCCCTCGCTTGGCTATGAACAACTCGCTTCAAATTCTTATCCCTGTTACAGAAAATGGCAAAATTAAAATAAAAATTCTTTTTCATTAAACAAATACTGATACAGAAAAAAATTGTAGTTGTGACTGTAATATATATTTGGAAAATCTGAAATCCCCAAAAGGATGTTTTTTAATCATTCTGTATATCAAAAACGAAGAACTATGTTCTTGTGTATCGCTTTATCGAGAATGCTTGGTTTTCTTTATTAGACCTCTTTAGACAATAATAGTGACTATGTAATGTTGAACCAATCTATGAATAAAACTATAAAGCTAAAATTTCATGCTGGTTCGGGCACAATGACGAATTATGGATTATTATATCGGTAGGCCTATGGCGGATTTTAATTGAATGACAACTAAAATATTCAATTTCCCTTTAGAATTCAATACTTGTTTCATTTGAACAGATATTACTTACATTTTCATCCAATGCGGAACTCCAAAGTCTTGATAAAGACTATTCGATTATTTCAACACACAAGAAAAAATGAATATACACAGGAGATTTACAACATATACTTCCGAAACACCGATAGCTAGGATCTGAATGTGGCACTGTGCCACCAGCGACTTAAATTGGAGATGGACAATTTTTTCGGGTAAGGGTATTATGGACCGAACTTGGTCTCTTCGCGCAGGGTGACGCACGTGCCATGAGATCTTGAACTATTTTCTAGAAGCTGCCAAGGATAGGGGTTTGATGGTGAAAGAACGAAACATATAACAAAAAATGTCTTCCTCCAATCAAAAATCAAGCTGTTTCAGGAAATTCAGAATAATTTTAAAATCAAACCAGTCGAGTTATTCAGGGTGGTTCGTTTTCATTGCAACACATTGTATAAGAGTAACGTTGCTGTTATCGAAAAATAGTTATTTTCAAGGTTATTTAAAAAAAAATTCGTTTCATACAGGTAAAGCTTTCTACATAGTTCAATTATCCTTTGAATAAAAAACTGCTTGTAATTTGAAATTTTCGATATGTAACTACAAAATTACGATATTCATGTTTTTTCCTGTATCCAGGCTGAAGGACATTACTTCTGGCTAAGTATCATGTTTCTGTCAACAGGAAGTACGCTATAGGTTTTGATTCTCTTTGGAGTGTCAAAATATGCGACATAAACGGTTGTGTCGGCTAAAAAGTTTGATTTCTTCCAGGCTCAAGGGCTTGCAGTTCTGAATACTTGTATTACTTCTCTCAAGTGAAAAATTTTTTATCAGTAAATGAATGAATGAATGAATGAATGTATATTTAATTAGCTTCTGCTACTACAGTACAATAACAAATAATTATGTAGTTCACAAAAAATGATACAAATGTATATCCCATCGTAACCTATACCACCCTACCAACTAATCAACTGAATAGAACTCCCCAAGTCTTGACTCAAATGTCCTTTAAGAAGAAGTCCTTAAAAGCCAAGGCAATCCATTGAAAATTTTCTAGCCATGGTTGAACAGAGACTTCTTCAAACACTTAGTCTTAAATTTACCAATATTATAATCCCCCCCGGTTCTCAGGTCATACGATATCATGGTTGATCTTTTTATAAGAAAATGAAAATGGTGCTGCCAAGTTATTAATTATTTCATAAATGAAAACTAAACTAGCTTCCTCTATCATATTTTGGGTTTTAATGAATTTCAAAGAACGCAGCATATCGTCTATCCTCGTGTGCTTATTGCACCCTAATAAAACTCTCATTGCTCTGTTTTGCAAAATCTGCAATCTGTCTATATCTTCTTGATTGCATCCCAACAGTAATGATATGCAATATGTAAATTGGGGATGAACTATCGTAATATAGACAATTCGTTTTGACCAATCAGATAATCTCCCGGATATCCTACGAAAATAACGAATTTTTTTACCAAGTTTTTCACACATATAATTAATATGTGTACTAAGTGTCAACTTATGAAAATGAACTCCAAATGAACTCCAAGATACTTAATATCGCTCACTTGTTCTACAGTGTCCCCAATACTAATTTTCAAGTTTTCATCTTTAAACAGCCTACAGTACTGCCGTGATCCAAATACAATGAGCTTTGTCTTTTGTGAATTTAACTTCAATTTCTTGAGAGCAAGCCAATTGTAAAAAATTTTCAATTATCTATTCAATATCTTAATAATATCAACTAAGTTCGAATCAGAGACTGATATAAGGGTATCATCAGCGTACAAACTCACAAAACAGTCACATAGATACTCAGGTCATTAACATACAATATAAACAACAATGGCCCTAGTATACTGCCTTGAGGCACATCATTTAGTATTTCAGCCTCAGATGAGATATTCTCATCCGTTGTGTTCTTCCTTGTAGGTAGTCCTCTATCCATTCAAGTACCACTCCCGTCAGTTCGTAACTACTACACACTTCAATCAATTTATCTCTATTAATAGTTTCAAAAGCCTGTTTTAAGTCAACAAAAACATTTACACATATTTTGCCATCATCAATATCTTTCTTCCAATTAGATAGCACAAACTGCAATGCACTTTCACATGAGTGTCTCCTACTAAATCCAGATTGACCTTTGTAGAATATTTCATTTTTCTCCAGATAGTCACTGAGCTGTTCATGAACTAAACTTTCTATAATTTTTTCAATTATCGGTAGTAAATTTATGGGTCTGAGTTCCTCACCTGTCTTTGGATTGTTGACTTTCGGAACGGGTGTCACAACAGATATTTTCAAAGCGGAAGGTAGTTTTCCGGTCTGAAGTGATGTATTAACCAAATTTAGCAAAGGATATCCCATGATAGGAAATAAATCCTTCAATAGTTTAGAGGTCAGAATTTCATCTACCGAAGCCTTATTTTTAATACCTTCAATCGTACGTTTCAGTTTGTTCAAAGAAATTTTGGAAAACGATTCAAATGAATATTGCACCTTACGTTTAACTTCTTCGAAATCCTGATCTGGTACAGGTATAGAGGAAACAATCTGCTTCATACTATCATCAAAAAAGGAATTCAGAGAGTCTTCAATTGCTCCACCTTGGATCTTCAAATCAAGAAGTGAAAAATCAACTGATTTTTATCCCTTGTTCACAAGTGCTTTCAATGTTTTCCACATTGTTTTACTTTCCCCTTTATTGTTGTCTATTTCATTTTCATAAAACTCACGTATTTTTTTCCGAATCAGACCGACAACTAAGTTCCGTTTCAGCTTATAATTTTCAAAATCTTGATCATTTTCGGTAAATTTGAATATTTTATAATATTTTCCTCTGTTTCTGCGCTAGTTTAACTTCAGCATCAAACCACCTAATGCCTGCTCGAGTACTTATAACTTTTTTTTGTGGTGGAGAAATCTTATCAACAACACTTACAATATTGGTCATTAGGTTTTGATATATAACATCAATGTTACAGGATGTGTTTTTCCAGTTTTGTTCTAACAAAGACAGACTCAACTCATTTATCTTTTTCTCAGAAAAATTTCTACGAATGAAGAAACACTTCTTAGTTTCAGTAGATGTCCTAAGCTCAGTACCAATTACTTCATGATCGCTTATCATGCCATATTTCCTATTTGTTTCTTTTAAATATGCAATGTTTGTATATAAGTGATCTACCAGTGTTCTGGATGTTTTGGTATACCTAGTAGGGTGGCGAATAATTTGCTTCAAACCCCTGACATTGAAATATTGAGTAACCTTTCCTTGTATACACTATTATCGAGCAGGTTTATGTTGAAATCACCTGTTAAAATCGCGTTGCTTCCAGTGGTATAATCATTATCTATCAGTTTCCCATAAAAGTCTATCTAAAAACAAAGGTTCCTTACCATTGGGTGTTCTATAGATTCCTCCTACAATCATAGTCTCATTGCAGATTTCCATTTTCACCACTATGCACCAGTATTTTAAGTCAAGGTTAAACTTTTCAACCACTTCACACCGAATTGACTTTTGTACATAAATTGATACACCACCTGTGTGTCTACTAGCAGGTAACTGCACAAAACGGTTATAATGGCATTATCTATATTTATTCTAAAGATTATTTATTTTTTCAGAGTCCAAGGCCTGGTGGAGACAGTGGAAATTTTACAATTTCAGAGTTATTGACTACAATTACATCTATATCGGTATGTTGAAGTTTTTTTTATCTATATATTATCACAGTACACTTTCCTTAGGTACTATTGGAATCCACTGCTGCCTGTGTTGTCTTCCAATTCACCCCAGAATGGTCAGAGGGGGAAATATTTACAAAAGTGCCTCCTTATTACGACAAGTTAAATTCCTGGCTTGGACAGATTCTTCATCAAGATGCACCACAGGTATGATAGCCCACAAATATCAAAGATGATTGAATAACTGAGTCATTTTGATTTAGTTAGTACTTCTATTTAGTTTTGAGAAGCTTTGGGACAATAGATAATGCTACTGAAAAAACAGAAAGGGTTGGAGAAAATATTGTGAGTGAACAACTTTCTCACATAAGAATAATTTAGTGTTTAATTAATTGTTATACTAATATAATCAAACAAAGATTTCCACTAAAATATATTAATAAATGCTCGACGCGTTTCGATACACAGTATCTTTGTCAAGAGCGAATGAATACTACAAAATTATCTTAATAAACGTATATTTATACAGACTTAAGAGGCAATCGATTCAGAGTTATCTGTATTTGAACTAGTGTTTAGGAAACAAGTTCAATAAGGGTGAGTTATTTATGTCTATCTGGTCATTAAGAATTTCTGGGGAATACCTAAATCTGTTAATCTCAAGTACTTCCAGAAGGTTGAGTTTTATACCTCTATTCTCAGAATGTAGGATTTAAATTCCGAATTGAAAGAATTACTATTTTCCCTAAGATGATTAGAAAAATTCGAATCGGTTTTTCCACTGATGAAATTGCGTTATGTTCTGAGATTCTAACATTGAAATTTCTTCCTGTTCTACCTATATAAAACAATTGCAATCAGAAATTCCAATCTATAAATACCTGATTTATTTTCTTTATTAATTGGAGACTCATAATTTCTGATAAATGAAGCTAAATTTCTTGATGTTTTGAACGGTATATTCAAATTTGAATTTTAAGAAGGGATTTCACATTATTGCTAATATTGCCTATATATGTTAAACTATTGAATTTCTTGTCTTGGTGTCTACCGATTGGATAAATATGTTGTACAGCTAATTTTTGTTTTTTCTTATATAATATGTTTGCATCATAACCATTATTTATTGCGATCTGTTTTATCAAATTCAATTCTTTGAGATAATTTTCACTAGACATTGGTGTGCTTAAGAGTCTATGTATATAACTATTAAATGCTATGTTGGTAAGGATGTGCGATGTATAATGAATTGTGATATCTGTATGAGAAGGTTTATGATAAATTGAAAACAGGTGTTTATTATTTGATCTTGTTTTTGTTAAGTCTAGGAAATTGATCGAGTTGTTTTGTTCTATTTCAGAAGTGAATTTTATATTTGGGTGCAGGTTGTTGATGAAATTAGTAGTTCAAGATTATTTAGGCTGAATATGTAAAAATAATTACGAAATTTCAGAATGACAATATTGAGGGAAACAATGGAAATACATCATAAAAAGAAAGGATTAGATAAAGGATTTATGTCACTTAAATATAGTATTTCAAAACGTGGGAAACTATTATTCTTTCTCTCTGAACGAATATTCCGTTGAAATTTAGTTCGCTGATAAGCATATGTGTTTCAAGGTAACCAAGTTTATGATAGTCTTTCCTAACTAAGATTAGGAATATTTTGGCTATAGATTAAATCAGCTTTAAAACTACGATATTGTGGTACATAACTTCAGTTGTAATATCGGTTGTATATGTAGAAATTCAATCGTATCAGTAGTTTTTATCAAGGTTTTATCACAGGAAAGCGCATTGAACCGAAAAGTTCAACAAATAGTTTATCATTTGGAAATAACTGTTTATAGAATTCGAATATTTTACTGCATTAAAGGCTCCAAACACCCTTTCACAAGAAAAGTATTAAAACTCTTATGATGGTAAATCGTATTGCGAAAATTAATCTGTGTATGAGGTATAGATAAACTTCACTGTGCACAAAAAGTGAGGGATGTTGAAATACACTGCGTTAAAAAATTAACATGCAAAATTGAAAATTTAAATTTATACACAAGAGGTTTAGATATGTTGAAGAATTAATTGAAATCAAAGCTCCTAAAAACCTGTTAATACCGGATATTTACACCACTGGCGCGAATTACTGCATAACATCTATGATTCAACTCAAAATCAATAATCTTATAGCATTGTGATCCATTTCGTTTAAAATTTCGATCAGTCTGTTCCAAACCTCATACACGGTAGCTGCCTGGTTTTGCTGGCTCCTTATTCTTCTATTGAAAATATCCCAGATATGTTCGATGGGATTCAGGTCACTCTATTGGGATGATTTCGTGATTTTGGAGGTAGAAGGTACTTCCTACTGATATGAAACATAAATAAAAAGTTTTCACCCATGTACCATCAGGGTTCTATCATTGGCAGATAGGTAGATAAAAAGTTGCACCAGACATATCTTTCTGTCGACGTCTGTACATTAGATAACGTCGATCGCTATAGAAAGGACAAATGACAAAATATCGACTCATGTCATTAAACAAAACTCTCTCCAAGTCAGCTTCTATCAATTGACATGTTGCCTGGCAAAATTCAATCGAGCTCTTTGATGTACTACGATTAGCGGTGGGCCTCGAGTTGGGACACGAGGCTTCAAACGAAATTCTCTGAGACGTTGTATCGTTCCAGTGCTAATTTGCACTCCACTCTTCTATCGAAGCTGCATTTGAGCGAACAGTTGTCTTTCGAGGAAATGCTTAAATAACCCATAGGGATCGTCGTTGTTGTTGTTCGAGGTCGTTCTTGTCCATGTCTTCCTATACCTGGAATCATTCTGGAAATAGTCAAATCGGACCCCCAATTCTTTGGCCTATTCTTATACAAGGCGTTACATAATAGTATGTCACAACTTGAGGGGGTAAATCTACGTGCAATTTTGAGAAAAAAGTTTATATAAACTTAGGCCCGCAAAAGCTTCGTTACGGAGCTACAGGGTGTTGAAATTTCCTGAAAAAATTGTTTTTTCCTTCAAAATTCCTGCTGTTTCAGAAATATTCAATCCAAATTTGGAATGCAAGCTATTTTTTACAGCCTCTATCATTACACGTCCTAGATTTCAACTGAAATTCACAAGGTGTTTTCTTTTCCGAGGCCAAGTCTCCTTTTGCCCTTTCAAGCTTCTCCGCAGTATGCCACTGATCAGCGTACAATCAATTTTCGCCATCTTCGTTCAATTCAGAAACTTTTTTGACACGTGTAATTTTTGTATCTTCAACAGTTTCCGAGTGAAAAATTATTGAATTTGAATTATTTGATTTGTATGTTATTCGCTAAATGAAAAAAATAGAAATACTCGATAGGTATGCCCAAAATTTGCTTTTATTTTGATAGCTCGTCTTCTGAGACTCAACTTATACTTATTCATCATCAAATTAAGAAACAGAACAATTGAAAATTAAATAAATTGCTGGAAGTGTCCTCCACCTGCAAGAATACAGGCCTTTATCCTTCTTCGCATATTATCACGCACTCTTTGAAATATTCCTGGGGTATTTCTTATCGATTTCTCAATTCTTCTATAGTGTACACTGAAGTGGTATAAATTAATTAGTGGTATTAAACTTTTGGGATATCCCCATAAGAAAAAGTCTAAACTATTTAAGTCTGGGGACCTAGGAGGCCATGGTTCTGACCCACCCCGATCTATCCATCGGTTGTTGAATGTATTATTCAAGAATTCCCTAGCTTCTCCACTAAAATGTGCTGGTGCCCCGTCATGCATGAACCACATTATGTTTCTCACCAAAAGTGGCACATCCTTGAGCAATAGAGCAATAAAGGTAACTCCTCCTCAAGAAATTGCCGATAAGCGGGACCGTTTAGTCTGTTAAGCAAAAAAAAATGGCCGATTCAAATAATTTCCAATTATTCCGACCCAGACATTTAGTGAGAATTGTTCTTGATGTTGAGATTCTTCAATCAAATGGGGGTTTTCCTCAGCCCAATGATGATTATTGTGAAAATTTGTGATAACAGTTCTCGAAAAGTTAGCTTCGTCTATGAACATTATTTCACTATCAAAATGAGCATTTTCCCTAATTTTATCTAAGAACCATCGGCAGAAATTCAGTCTTGAAGGAAAATCTCGAGAAGCAGAAGGAGGTTGAATATGAAAAGGAAGAACATGTGAAATATTAAACTGATTTCCAATTTTTCTTGTACTCACATGAGGATTCAAATCAATACAATTCAAAACTGCTTCCTCAATATCTGTAGCTCTCGTAGTTTGAGTTGCACCTTTTAAATGATTATTTGCAGTAAAAGTACCAGTTTCCCTCAAACTTCTGTGGATATTTGAAAATGTTCGCGTGTCTGGTGTTACTCGATTTGGAAAGTCCACCTGATATAATCGCCTAGCTTCTGTTGTGTCAGCCAGACCGTACATGTAATGGATATCAGCCAATTCGGCGTTAGTAAAATTAGCAATTTTTTCTTAAAGCAATAACTTCAAAAGTCTTAAAACTAATCGTTAATTTAATAAACAATTCGCAAACGAGGTGTATGGTCCACTTTTGGGTAATTAAGTGCTCGATATGGGGGATAATTTGACAAGTACCATGCCTGAAAACAATTGCTGATAGATTGTACACTTATCGATACGTTTGGTAGCACATAGGGCATTTCTCTCTGGGAAGGTATCTCGACAAGGTGTTGTGTTAATGTAACGATCGTTTTATGTCGCTTACAATATAAATGCCTCCTTTTAAGTGGTCTCTGAAAATAACTGATACTTATAAATATAGATTACAATATCAGTTTTAACCTGTAGTCAACACTTATTTTCTTGATTGTAGTTTGAAACGCATTTTAATTTTTTACGAGTTCACAATTCCTTATTTCATCGTAGTTTACCAAAGTATCCAAACAATATTCGCAGATGGTTACATTGTGACAGGCTTTTTGTCTGTCAATTTTATCACTATTATAACACCCCCAATACTTTGAAAGTCTTGTTGAAAAATATCCTTTTAAACACTCGAATTTTTTTCTCACAATTCCGTAAATATATTTTTCATTCTGAAGGAGATATTCTGAAACAGGAATGCTTGTACAAAAATTGTCAACAAATGGTGTTCGCCCTTTTTCAGTCATCCCGGTCATTATTTCTTTCACTACTGAATATACATGACCTTTTCCTGATGCGGTAGACCCTTTTCCTGCATAAATTCTAAAATTTAAAATATGTCTATCAACCGTGCACTTATAAACTTTTACTCCGTATTTATGATTTTCATTCTTTATATATTGTTGAAATTTCAACATGTTTTCCTGGTTTAATATACTCTTCTTGAAATTTATCGACGATCGGCTTCAAAATGGGATGAATTTTCTAAGGTTTATCTTCTCCACCATTTAGAGAGTTATCAGAAAGATACCATCAACGAAGGATAAGGAGTAATCTATCCCGTCACATGAATTTCGTTATGGAATTGTTATGGTATAAGGGTTTTTAGACCAGTACAAATTAATTATCGACAAATCGACAATGCCTATGGAAATAATTGTTGCGAAGAACTTAAACATTTCATCTTTGGTAATAGGTTGCCATGCTTTAATTCAAGCCTTATCTCCTGGAATATTTTCTTTTAAATTAGCTGTATACTTGTTTGTCTCTTCAATAATTATATCCAACATTTCATTACATATAAATAATTGTTTAAATCTGATGGTAGCTCAAGGTGGAATATTAAAACGTTTTTATTTTACATTGCATCCAATAACATTTCGTTGGACATTTATATTTTTGTCCATTCATCTTGATCAGAACTTTCAGAATTTAGTAAAGAGCTTTTATTATTATCTTCATCTTCCAATTCCTCGAAATCTTCAACTGAACTAGGTCAATAGTTTTTATTTCTAACAGAATTGTCTGAATCTTCTCTAAATTCTTCAGCAGAACTATTGCCATTACCCTGAGCCTATACCACAGCTTACAAGTCATTCTCCTCTACTAGCCATAGCCATAAAACCGACCTTACAGTCCATATTGACAAACGCAACGCCCAAGGGTAGCGTCTATCATCTTGAAATGTTAACTGGTTTAAACTTGATGTCTGACCCCGTAACATTAAAAAAAATGTTCTCCCAAACATAAGAATACAGTTTCAAGTAAAAATATTCTACGTTGTTATTTATGAAAGTTACAGATTTCATTTCGTACAATAGTATTGTGAATGTTAAACACTCCACACAAAATACAATAATGGTCATATATGTTCCGCATCACAACAAACATGTAAAAGTGATTTAAAGCTACAGGTTTCAGTCCCAACATAGAATGTCGATGCTTTGTAAAGAAACATTCACAATCTTCACTTGTCCTTACAAGATTGAAACTATGTGTTGTTCGAAGGTATGACGGAGTCATCAAAGTTGTGAATGTTCTTTTGAGAAGATTGATAAATCGAATTATGAAAATTGTGTTTATTAGAGTATCGAAATATTTCACTTGTGATTGTTTTAATTCATCAAATTGAAATTATCCAAAAACTATTTTTATGAGGCTGGAATTCATCACATTAGCCTCGTATTAACTTAACACAAAAGATCTTGTCTAATTCGTTTCAGTGTAAATTGAATCTTACAATAAAACTATCTGCAACTTCTTTAATAATAATTAATATTATTCATAATCAATAATGGCGAAAAGGACACGAAGCTTAGAATAGAGATCCTTTTCAAAAACATTTTCGTATATGAAATTTTGATTGATATCCGCAGAGATAATTTTGTACGACTTTTCAAATGGAGTTTAAATTCTTATTTAGAGACTAAAATCATTATTAGCTTCAGTTTAAAACAATAAAAGTTCTAATTTTTTTTCAGATACCCTTGGACATCTGTGAGCTGGAAAATGTTGGAGTCGTGCTGAGGTTTTGTCCGTTCGAAAATTCGACAGGCAGACAACCTTCCGCCGAAGAAATTAACGCTTTCATTCAGTGTCTAGAACAGCAACTAGTCATTCTGAAAGCTACAATTCAGCATAAGGAAACCTTCGTCCACTTAGTCGAACAATCGCCTGTAGTACGCTTAGTAGAACTTCCAGAATGGGCCGGTAAATATTCTTTATCGAATAAAATGTACTTTTTTCCCAAGAAAATATGATAAATTTATGACAGGACAGTATGAATACTAATCTGATATAATCATCTTCGAGAACATTTCTCATCATCATGGAGAAAATCGTTTTCTTTAAACACTTATTATGTATGCAAAAACCAACACTTGAACTGAATTCAAGCTTGATAAAAACGATTTACCATTTTCTTCTCTTTGGTATCATTGCAATGGTCGCTGATTCATGATGCCAGCTGAAGAGACAAATGTCTTGATATAGCTGTGGAAATGTCATTGCCCCCTCTGGCTGAAAAAAAAACTGCCTCTATGGTGAAAGTATTGACATGACAATTAATGACGTAAGGGGCAGAATACCCATCATATGCTGCGTCTCGTGAAAAATTGAAAGTAGTGTGTGATGATCTTTGTTCATAAAGTGCTAGAGAGAGAGAGAGTTAAATAAGGAGTGGACAAAGAAATGACTTTTAAAAAGAAAGTGCAATGATTAAGGTATATAAAGAAATTACATATAGAGCATTCATTGGAATATGAAGCATGTTCAAGTCCATAGAGTTTTGATGAAAAGCTATTCCAATTGATTGAAGGTGAAATATATATAGAAATTACAATAATTATGTGTTGCCTTTCAAGTTCAAACTGGAAATGATATTATTTGGTACTGAATAGTTGAAGAAGTCTAAATTTTTTCGAACTTTGAAGCCTGCAGTCAAGCAACTGCTTTCAATGATGATTTGTAACGGTGAATTAAACATGGCTACTCCTATTACGCAACAAAATCACATGAAAATTGAAACATCCATCATAGGTACACCAAATCCATCAAATACACAACACCCCTCCAAGAAAGTTGTAGTGAGTGTTTTTTGGAATACACATGCTATAACTTTGGTGATATCCTTGAGAATGTGACAACCAGATAATATTATTCTCTTAGATTGAGCATGATCTGCTGTGATCTTGGAATGATAACGTTTGGTTGCTTTATCTACTAGAACCCCACTTTTTGTGCTGTGATCTTTGACGAGATGACATGAGCTCAATTTCTTGGGGAAGAGGCATTTAAACCCCCCTCCTCTTTCACCACTTCAGCTACTTCTGGTTAGTTATGTTTTCTGGTTCATTCCCTTCATAAACAGGAATGTTAAACTGATACGTTACGATTGACCCTTAACGTGCTTGTCATATTATGAAAATAGCTGGAATTCACACCATTAAGCTGGAATGAGAGCTTATTATCAAGATGACCCATCAAAGTTAATTTAACATCTCCTATGCTAAGCTTCATGAAGTAAAGTAATACCTTCTCTAGTGACCCTCATGTGTTCCAAATTTGGTCCCCAGCGATCGTTCTTGATGAACTTCTTGAATCAAATGAAGTTCTGAGTGGAGAGACAAATCATAGTTTTGGGAAGACATACAATAGTTCGAAATCTTTATGTCGGTCTATATGCATGCGTTCACAAATTAAACATACTTTCAATGAAAAAATTACGTTAATTTTATCACCTCGTCATCTAATATTTTTGTGTATGTGTAACATTTAGTGAGAGTGCCCTAAGCTCTATGACAAACTTTGATAGGTGATTCTTGAAGCAATTTGTAGACAATATACTAAGAACATCAGGGTCCTAATCTTTTTGAATTGGAAAATATTCTGTATCTAAAATTTGATCCTCACGGGTCTAGAATTCACAATTTTCAACATATGAGACCGATTCTGTGATGTTACCATAGATAGCATGAAGTTCATATCTTATACAGAAGCTGAAATTCGTAACCATAGTAAAATAATTACTCAGAATGTTGAGTTATTTCCGATAGAAAAATAATTATTGCTTGGAAACCTCACGATATTCGAATTGAAAATATATTCAGTAATGAAGAATATGCAGATTTTATCTATGTTTATGGTTTTCCAAAGGAAATGCACGAGAAGCTGCTGGAGAATACCATCGAAGATTTCCTCAAAGACATCCTTCTGCTAGCACAGTTTTTACTTCGGTATTCAGAAGATTCAGCAAAACACCTGAGCCAAAACATGTACGACCTCGTCAAGTCAACATACAAAATGAGGAGAACATTATAGACTGTGTTGAAGATAATCCTTCGCTAAGTATTCGGCGCATTGCAAATCTGTAGCAAATGCCCAGAAGTATCGGGTGGCGTGTTGTGAAAAAAGAAGAACTACACCCTTACCATCGACCGGGAGTGCAGGAATTAAATGCAGGGAACGAGCAGCATCAACTCACATTTTGCCACTGGATTCTGCAGCAACATACTCAAGATCCTTTCATTTCCAACATTTTATAGTCTGATGAATCATTCTTCACAAGAGGTGGTATAACTATTGTCCATAATTGTCATTTATGGGCCCTGCAGAATCCAAATGAAGCAAAGACGTTTTCTAAGGAGGTCTATTATCCACGTTTGGGTTGGCCTTTATAATAATGGCTTTTTGCTCGTATACTTTTTGAATAACAGTTTGACCGCCATTACTTATCGAAATTTTCTTCAGAACACATTGTTCAATTTAATTGATGATCTGGTAAATTTTATTCGGAATATGTATTATCAACGTGACGGAGCACCTCCACATCAAGGAAAAATAGATTGGTCATCTTCTGTTCAATTTAATTGATGATGTTCTGCTAAATTTAGTTACACGCAGGGCAGTAACCGCTGATTGAATGTCCAGATGGTAGAGATTCCCGCCACAATGGGTCTTTAGGAATTTTTTCCTCTTGTGTCGGGAGCGTCTACCTACTATTGGCCTATTCCAGTAGGGGCTGTTATGAAATAGCGTCCACACGTACCCGAGCTGGTTGACCAAGGCCTGGACTCACAAGGTCCTTCTTGGAAAGGAATGCGTTCCAAAGCATGTCCGACCAGTGACGCTACGACTGGTACCACGGGAGGGGTGGAGAGCTCTCGGTGGACCTTGTGTCAGCCGGCTACCCCAATTGAGGTAGGACTCGTGGGGGTATAGTGGTTATAGCCCGCTCGCTGGGTTAGGGTGTAACAACCCGACGTGTGAGTTGCGTTATCAACTCGGGTACCAACCCGCTAGCTGGAAGAGGTTTGGGTAGTGCCTCCCTTCGACCAGTGAGCTGTTTCGAGCTTGTGACTCGATCTGTTACTGGGAGTAGCGGACTGCGATAGTTATACTGGCAGTTCCTACGCGTTGGTTTGGCGTATCCCAGCCCCTCGCCCATGAGGGCCGTGGCAATATGCTCTACGGAGCAGGTGTGGCACGTTAAATTCTGGTCATCTTCTGTTCTGTAAATTTTATTCGGAATATGTATTATAAACTTTGACGGAGCATCTCCACATCAAGGAATCATAGTAATTGAATGGTTGAATAAATATTTTCCAAATAGATGCATTGGTAAAGGAGGTGCAATTGTTTGACTACCACTGGATCTCATCCCATTAGACTTCTATGTATGGGGATTCATGAAACAACTCGTCTAAAGTGTAGAAAACAAATTTCTTGCAGTTACAAAACGAATAAACAATGCCACCGAAAGAATAAGAAATGATAATGTCCTTCTATTATTCTTCAGACTCTTCTTCATGAATGTGAGATGCATTCAAGTTGAAGAAGGTCATTTTGAGCAACTCTTGTAATGATTAATATGATTTCATCTACTATTTTCTTTGATAATAAAAAAAGTAAATTTATTAAACGAAATCAAGTCATATTTTCAAACACTACTACCTACCCGCATATAAACCTCATACTTAGTTTTGTTCAATCACCCTCAGTTTTCATAAAACATCGACTTACTCGATTACGCGAATTTCGCTTAACGACGTGTGTTTCCGAATAAATTAACGTAAAAATATTGAATGCCGAGAGTGTGTGTAACCCATCCTGATAACTTCTGTTATATTTGCGCTCAACTTACTGTTAAAAGTCGACGTCGTAGTTTGCACCAGTTAAAAACTGTTATTTTAATTATTTTGGTTTTCCGTCGCGAAATTTGTACAAAACCTGGACTCCTAGTGTTTGCTGTGCACAGTGTGTCACTTTATTAATATTATGGGCTAGAGGATCTCGTCATATGCCGTTCGCAGTTCCAATGATATGGGCCGAACCGAAAGACCATGTATCAGATTGTTATTTCTGCTACACAGTGATGATTTACCTGTTCCTCAGCCTCCAGTTGAACATGAATGACGTGACTGAAGAAAATGTATCCGAGAGTTCAGATTCCTATCCGACTTTTGAGCCCAGTACTTCCAACAGAGAACCTCATTTTATAACTCAAAACGATCTCAATGGCTTGGTACTTGATTTGGATATCAGTAAAAGACAGGCAGAACTGTTGGCGACCCGACTTCATGACTTGAATTTACTGGAGAAAAACACCAGAATATCCGTTTTTTTCTCAAGATGTCAATATAGTGTTTCGAAGGTGATATTCCCTCAGTGATGACGGAGTTCACGTTTGAATATAAAACATCTGACTGGCGATTGTTTATATATTCCTCAAAGGTTAGTTCAAAAGCTGTAGTTATATAATGGTAATAAATATCCTTCCGTACCGGTCGCTTATGCTACTGAAATGAAAGAATCATATGAAAATATGAAATCACTGCTAAAACATATTAAATATAACCAATATTCCTGGAAAATATGTGGAGATTTGAAAGTAATTGCTATTTTGCTAGGTCTACAGCTTGGATATACGAATTTTTGTTGTTTCCTCTGTGAGTGGGATAGTCGAGACAAAATAAAATCATTATGTCAAAAAGGAGTGGCCTAAGCGAGACGCTCTTATACCAGGTCAACGAAATGTTCTTCACACTCCTTTGATAAATCCTGAAAATCTATTTCTACCTCCATTGCGTATCAAACTCTAATGAAAAATTTTGTCAAAGCTATGGATGAACATGGAGATGTCAAAACAAAAGAAGGAATATTTGTAGGGCCATAAATAAGAGACCTACTGGCTGATGAAGAGTTTGAACAAAAACTTAATCCGATCGAAAAATCCACATGACCGAAAACTATGAAGAGTTAGTCAACAACCTCTTAGCTACTTACAAGGACATGGAATGCAATATGTCGCTCAAGATTCACTTTTTACACTCGCGTTTGGATTTTTCTTCTCAAAATTTGGGAGCCGTTAACGACGAATACGGTGGGCGGTTCCATCAGGACATATCCAACTTGGATAAAAGGTACCAAGTGTAGTCCGATCATGTTAGCTGACTACTGCTGGACACTCAAGAGAAATGTACCTGACACTAAATATTCTCGAAAATCCTGAATAAAAGTAAATATAAGTAATTTTTTCTTCATTTGAAATTTTTTTTAACGTTTTTACTTTACACTATGAGCCCCTGCATGGAAAAACTTTTTCAGTCCCGTGGACCGGTAATTATTTATTGCTGTTTAGAGTTCATGCATCCGTCAGGAAATCCATATCAAGGGTGAATTTTTTCAAAAAAGAAAACTTACGGTATTGATACATCGCGGTCTGAACACAAATGTGTTTCTTATAGACAGCGAGGCATGAATGCAATGGAGTGCGTATCGTTGTTGTGCAATAAAAATGAGTAGATCATATGAAGAGAAATGAAACAGCTTCAGAAACTGTATGATGAACTTATGTCGGATGAAGATATATATGTGGCTGATCCGTACGCCGACTGTAACACATCTGATGAATATGAACCTAGCTCGAGTGAAAGCTCTAATGATGATTACAAAGTACTACCTAAAAAAGCTAAAAGATTGAAAAAATCAGAACTAAACGAGAGCACACAAGATGATCAGCCAGGTGTTTCAAATTGTGCTAAATCATCAAAGGGTTCTGATGATCAACCTGCTCCTACTGTGGTTTTTCGATTTTTTACTATCGGTGTTTCTTTTTGCCCAGGACACCAATATTCAGGAAATCATTGAATCTATCATATCAAATTTCACTATAGAGTTCGATGAATCTGAGCAAGAAGACGAAGAAAATAGTGTTTCTAACTTGAACTGGATACTGTTAATGGGTCCAAACTGAAGAAATTTATTTGATTTTGAAGTCGAAGAAGTGGGCATAAAAACCTAGTATTATGCAGAATATAATAGAGAGCCTTTTGTTTCAAACTGTTTGTCACTGATGAAATTATCGTCTATATTGTTGAGCAAACAAATATTTATGCTCAGTAAAAACTAGCGCAACAGCCAATGAATTCGAAGGCTAAATCGAAACCGTCGGATCATTATTTGGATGGGATTACTGAAAACTCCTCAGTTGCGGGATTATTGGAGTAAGAGTTTTCTGTATCAAAATAATATTGAAAAAGTGATGACTCGAAATCGTTTCGAGCAACTTCTATCTCGCCTTTGATTGAAAAACTCATTGAACGATTCCAACTCGTTATTAGTCCTGGGAAAAATATAGATGAGACGATGGTACCATTTCGTGGTCGTCTCAAATTCAGGCAGTATATAAAAAATGAAAAGCACAAATTTGGCAACAAATTGTATAAACTATGTCTAGAAAGTGGTTACACCTATGATTTGCAAGTTTATTGCGGAAGAGATGCTCATGAGGGTGGAAATGCTTCTTCTAATGTAGTCATGTCTTTGATGCAGAATTTATTTGACTCTGGTAGGACCCTCTACACTGACAATTATTATACAAGTGTAGCCTTCGCGCATGAGCTGATGAAGAGGAAAACTCATCTGGTCGGTACTGTAAGATCACATAGGAAATTCAATTGCACGGATGTTACAAAGAAAAAATTGAAAAAGAATTAAATATGTGCGAGACAGAGTAATACAGGCATAACGATGTTGAAATGGTTTGATAAAAGAGAATTGCTCATGCTCAGCACAAAACATACAGACGAAATGAGAAAAATTCAACAAAAAGGCAAAGATATAGAAAAGCCTATAATTGTCATTGATTACAATGAATCTAAAGCTTTTATCGATTTATCAGATCAAATAAAAGCATATTCCCATTGTTTGGGGAGGGGTAATAAATGGCACCGCAAGTTAGCAACCGAATTATTATTCGGTTCCGCTATGGTAAATGCATATATAACGTATAAGGAAGTAACTCAGAGTAAGACCGCCATCACAGACTTCAAGAGGCAAGTTGCTCTAGGTCTACTTGGAGACTTTTCTGATGCGGATTCAATAAATTCTAATGCAGAAAAAAAAACAAACTCATAGAACCTAAAAAAAATACGTGCCTTGTGAAGAACGGAGTTGGCCGAAAACATGCCCTAAGCAAAGTCGGTCCGTCAAAATATCAATGTAATATTTGTTTCTTACTTTTTTGAAAAACATAACACTTCTTTGCATATCTAAGTTATAGTTATTACCTTTTCTTCGATTCTTTTCGTGAAATACCTTTTTTATGTTGAATTCTTTTGCTGTTCTAATAAAAATCTATATAATTTTCAAAATTATTGAGCTACCCCCAAACAGCAAACACTGTTTTGTTCCTCAGACCGGGTGCTTTCAATATATATGCAGTTTGCACTAGAGCGTCCGAAAAGAAAACCGATTGTGTGACATAACATTGATGCTACGATGTCCTGGAGGTCGTATGACGTGAGGCAACAGGTTGATGCCACCCGGTGCTCACGTGTTAAAAAAAATTAATTGCTGTTTCAACAAACTGAGGGTGATCGAAATTTTCTAAAATGCAGATTAGTTACAGACTAGTTGTAGATACAAAATAACCCATTCAATTCCATTTAACTTTCATTGAGGTCATTTTTGTCTATCAGTGTAATTATTTGTCGACCTTTTTGATCGAAATAATTATTCCGATCATCCGATTATTCATACATATTTCATCATCATCTAGCAGCTTGTCGTGCATTTCCATCACAAAAACCATAAACAGACCATTTCTGCATATTCTTCATTAACAAAGGAATGCATTTTCAGTTCTAATAATTTAAGGTTTCACAACAATAATCATCTATAGTAAAAGGTATTTTGACATATATCTATCAAAAGTTCTCCTTCTCTACAAGATATGTATTTCATTCCATCTTCGGTACCACCTCTCGTATGTTGAAAATTGTGATTTCAGAACCCGTGAGGTCACAAGTTTCGAAGCTGAATATCTTTGAATTTAAAAATATTAGAACCGTTCTGAATTTGTCTTAGAATAGCTCCAGAAATCACTTCACCAAGTTCGTCACAGAGCTTAAGGGACATCCTGTGTAGTTTAATTGAAATATAAATTATTTTTCAGGTTTAGGCGGCGTGAGATACGAACCCGAAGGTTGGGAACAAATTCTAACAGATCAGGTTAAGAACGAACTAAATAATTTGAACATAGCACTAGTGGAAGCATTAAGATCTACTGATTCGGCATTTTCACTAGGAGAAGGTTCAGATGGTTTGATGTGTATACGATTTGGAATGTTAACTCCTCAGTCTGACGTCGAGGAACTTTTAAGTCTAGTCATAAAAGTTGGACAATCTGTAGAGGAAAATTCTAGGGTGCTAGATTCTATGGCAGAAATAGTAAAAAAAGGTCAGTTTATATTATATTTATTCTTGGAAAACCTATGAATGTCGTTTCAATTACCACGTGTGTGATAGAATTGCAAAGGAACTTCTTCATTGTTATGTTTTGAATATACATTCTGTCAAAAAAGAACCGGGAATTGATTATATAAAAATCTGCTCAACAGCATTATCAAAATTTTTGTTGTTGCTAATTTGGCACAAGTGTTTTCTATTCTGACGCGGAGTTTGAACACGACCTGTCATTTAGTTTGTTTACAGTGTTCGATTTTACGATTTCTCACATGTGTTTTGCGATTTTTACAATGAATTGAAATTTCGAACGAATTTGGCTCAAATTTTGCAAATGGAATTTCGTGTGCCGAATCGCTGAAAATATTACATAACGCTTACGGTGAATCGATTTTATCAAAAACACGTACCTATGAGTGATAAAGTGCATTCAACAGCGGCCGCGATGTAGTCTCGCTCTGAACGACCATCAACATCTTTAACTGAAGTTAATATAAAATGAATGAAAGGGCAATTCAAAATCGTCATTTGAGTTTAAGAAAGATAAGCAATGAACTTTCTGTGTTTCACGAATCAATTCGTACCATTTTAAACGATTGTTTGTACTTGGAACGCGATAGGTAGGACGTCCGAAATTTTGTGAGCTAATCCTGTAATAGGAAAGATTCTTGACAAGCTGCCTGATGAGGAGTGCATTTCATATTCTTGTCTAACGTGAGGCCGAGATATTTAATAGTGTATTGTTCAAGAATTTTGTTCTTATTTAGATATATGTTTATATTGTTTTTTCGATTTATTCTCGAAGTTTATAATATGGCACTTTTCACTATTCAGGGTTAGCTTGTTTCTTCGTCCATTCCATCAACCTGTCAAGATCTCTTTGCATCTGTTTTTGAGTCACTTTATCATCTTCATTCACATAGAAAAGAGCTGTGTCATCAGCATATATCATAACCTTCCCACATAGTCGTTGCCTCTCAAGATCATTTATGTATAGTAAATATAGATAAGGGCCCAAAATTGATCCTGCGGCACTCCGTAATATATGTTTTACATTCACTCACTTCATCCCCAACCTTGGTGAATTGCTTCCTATTCTTCAAGTAAGAAGCAAAAATATCAAGTGAACTTCCTGCCAAACCCATTTGTTCCAACTTACGCAACAAAACACTCGGATCAACCGTGTCAAAAGCTTTTTGAAAGTCCAAAATTAAAGCAGTAACACATTTTCCTGGTCCATTTTGTTTGTATAAAATTGAGTATATGTGTCATCGCAGTTTTGTACTTCTGTGCCTTTGAAACCCATGCTGAGACTTGCTGAGTATATTCATATTTGCTGCTCGATTACGAGGTATGTCAATTAAGTTCGCGGAAAAGTGCCCGGACGGTCCGGAAAGTACATAAATACTTGAAAATACCTTATATTCCTTGGCAATAGTCTCCCTCGAGTTCGATGCACCTGTGCCACCGTTGAACCCACTGTTAGAAGCACGCCCTGAAACCACGAAACTTGTACAGGCTGACGCGAAATGAATGTTTCGAGTGAAACCAATGCGAACGCTGCAGCATTGTCAAATTTCGCGAATTTAATTGACATACCTCGTAGTTCCAGAAGACCTGAATTCTCTTCAAAAATTGAATCGTTGAAGACATGCTAGAACGAGACAGTTCAGACCACACATCCATAAAACTCATTGTGACTGGTGATGAGACAGATTTTAAGAGTTTGACATGCAAACCAGTCAACAAGCTTCGAAATGGCGCCTTCCAAATCGGAAAAACCACGTCAAAGTCAATCAAAAGTGTAGGTGAGGTTGATTGTTTTCTTTCATTATCGCGGTGTTGTGCACTCGGAATTTTTTCCAGAAGGTCAGACAGTAAATAAAGAATATTACCTGGGCATTATACGGTGTTTAAGAGAGTAGATTCGTCTTGAAAGACACTACGATAATGCACCAGCTCAAAAGGCTATCATTGTGAATGAACTTCTGACCAAAAACTCAACATATACCATCGGATAAAGATCTGATATGGCACTGGCCGACTTTTTTTTTCAAAACTCAAATTACCACTACGAAGAAACCGTTTTTGGATCGATAGGAGCACCATGGGTGCTCCGGAGGTCATTTTCAACCTCATGTTCGTGTTTAGCGATACCAAAATCCCTTGAATAGCGATGCCGCCTTTATTTACCGGGCTTAAATTTTTCATCATATAGCCTTTCGGGGTGCTCTTGAAAAAGTGCTTTTTGCTTATGCAGAAATTCTAGAATAAAATTAAAATATAACGCGAATTTTCGCCTTCGATTCGCAACCGACTGCGAGGGCTTTTCAGTTCTTCGTTTCCTCGACTATGCAGTGATGGTAAAATGTAGATTATATTTGGTTCACTGGTCACTCACAAATAGGATTGTTTTTTTTATCAGAAACAATGAGAAAATTAATGATGGAAATGAATTATTTCTTCAACAGGAATAGAAACAGCCACTTTAGACTTGCAAAAGGAAAATGAAGAGTTACTTTGGCAAGATGGTATTTTAAGGCATGTTCCTGTAGTTGGAACTTTTGTAAATTGGTGGTCGCCAAAACCTAAGGAAACAGGCGTAAGAGGACGTAGTCTAAACCTTACACAGGGTGTAGTTGAATCCACAGAAAATATCTACAAATATCATATGCAAATTCAAACAGGTTTGTTGATGACCTAGTATAAAATTGAGACATTTCTTAGTTGTCACTGTTACGTCACCTCATTTTCAACTTGTTTACAGGTACAACACCTCATGGGAGTAAGAGTCCCCCTACTCCTCTCATCCAAACACCAATAGGAGGTAATCATTCAAGGTCAAGTAGCCATGCAAGTCACGCCTCCAGTCAGGGAAATTCTATTCAGCAACCACACGAAGCAGAAATAAGCGAAAAAATTATTCAGAATAACGTAGTTGTGGATAAAGCTGGTCTGAACAACCTCATTGATTCGAATAACATTAACGCTAGCAATGTTAGTAAAAAAGAGACTGAAAAGTAGAGCCTTATAACTTCGATGTACGGTAAAAATGATATAAATTCAAGATTGGGTAAAATCAATTCAATATTTATGTGTAAATTTAGTTGTTTTTAGAAAGTTTCTGTGTTTTTTGTTCAGAGAGATGAAATCTCTCATATTGTATATGTTTACTTGTTTTACCCAATTTTGATTGCTTCATTGTTATAAAGTATTCAGTATTTAATCCTTAAAGTTTTATTACTAAAAGTTGTTATGTATATAAACAATTTTAATATTATTTGAAATTATTTATTGTGTTTATTGCAATACTGCTTTTTCTGAGATAGTAAGTTTATTTTTTTTTCATTTATTGAGTGAATGTCTCCCACACAAATTGATTAAAAACACTTGAAAGTGATATCTAAATTGAATAAACTTTGGATTGAGTTGGTTTTTTTCGTTACCTGATTCTAGCGTTCTGAAATTTCATGAATTTTGTAGTACCTGGATGATTCAAAGCAAGCTGCTAAATTGGATTAATCTTTTTTATTAGGTAGGTTGAAACACCTCCCTCTATTGGTAAAAGTTTTAAACTAAAGACTGAGCCTTAATGACTAATGTAAATGAGGCTTATCGATTTCTGTCAATAATATACATAAATGTTTGCTTTTGCATCAGTCATTGTATTTTAGAGCGTTATTATTTTACTTTAATTCTACGAAAACTGCCGTCGAATCTCATAAAATATTAATTATAACCTATGGCGATCATGCTCCATTGGATTTTACTTGTGAGGAGTGGTTTCGACGTTTTAAATCTGGTGATTTCAGTGTAATAGACAAAGAACACTCAGGAGAGAAGAAAGAAGAATATACTGAACTACCGGCTTTAATGGACGAAGACCCATGCCAAACTCAAAAATTGCTTGCAACACCACTAAACGTGGATCAGTCTCGGATATCTGAACGTTTGAAAGCAATGGGTGAAGTATACAAAGAAGGAAAATGGGTGCCATATAAGCTGAAGCCGAGGGACATCGAAATACGAAATACCATTTGTGAAATGCTGGCTAGACAGAAAAGGAAGGGATTTCTCCATCGTTACTAGAAAAGTAGATATATTTCGACAATCCTAAGCGACGAAAGACTATTTGTTACCCTGGCGAACCATCAACATTGACTCCAAAGCGCAATATTCATGAAAAGAAGGCTATGCTCTGCATCTGGTGGGATCAAAAAGAAGTTGTGATGAGCTTCCTAAACAAGGTCAAACAGTCACAGGAGATCTCTAGCGAGAACAAATGACAAGCAATGCACCAGAAGCGGTCAGAATACGAGGCAAGCCAGCATAAAGTTATAAGTTGCATGATAACGCTCGTCCGCATATCACGAAGGCCGCCAAAATACACTTGAAGCGCTTCGACGGAACGTCCTACCAGATGCGCCTTACTCACCAGACTTCTCCATCAAATTACCATTGGTTTGGGTCAATGGCTCAAGGGCTTTCGAAGCAGCTCTTCAATTAGAAAATTTCGAGAAATGGGTCATCGAATGCATTGAATTCAAAGATGAGTCATTTTTTCGTCGTGCCATTTGTCTCCTCCCAGAAAAATGGGAAAAAGTTATGATAAATGATGATCAATACTTTGACTGATCTGTATTCATTTTTTTGAAATGAAGGCTTAAGGAGGTTTTCAACTGATATACCTAATATTATAGTAACCATTAATTTTCAATTTAGTATGATTTGTCTTGCAGCTCAAGATAACGATAAAGAATATCTCATAGCTCCGAGGTTGGAAATATTCTACGACAATCTGGCTGTAATAAAAATCTTTAACAAGTGCGAATTCACTCATTAAGCTATATTCGAGTGCCATAGCTGACTTAAGAACCTGGAACTAAACATCAGCATAGAGCCTTTAATGAAATCCGACTTGTGTGGGTCACATTAGCAACGAAATACTGGATGACCTCTCAAAATGAGGAAGAAATATTTTTTGTTGGTTTGGTAACTCTTACAGCTTCGTAGCAGAGCGGAACCTGCAACATTGGAAAATATTCACAGGACTGAGATTGTCAAACACTACTAGATTTGTACTCGATGAGGGCAAAAGGAGTCCTCAATTAGAAGATCTGTGAATTCTGCGGATATTTCCTTAGAAAATCAAACTGCTATGCAGATTCTCGGAGGAGGATCAAGAAGCCATTCAACTTACTGTCGACATGTGCTGTTCTATCTAGGAACTGAGCAGAAGCTCTAAATCTAGCCAGAATTCACTTTAGACCCTATAGGTTATTGTATAATGGCTGAATTAAACCCTTATACTGTCGTAGCAGTAACAGTAGAAACAGTTTCGAATATTTTCATTAGATTCAAAATGTCTACCGAACACCAACCATTCAAAGTTTTGAAATAAACAGGGAAATCGTCGATGGAATTCAAGTCTGGATAATATGTAGTTAACAATTTGCAATTGTTCCTCCTTATTTTCGTCTATCAAATCGAATCGACTTGGAAACTCCTTCATTTCCATTGATTTCAACTTTGATCATAATATTTAACACAAATACCCATCAAATGTGTAGGAACGTTTAGATGGTTGTTCCCTTAGAGGAATTTCTCATCATTTGAACTCGATATTTGCGGTTATTCATTAAGATTAAGAAAATGATAATATTGAATTTAAACCTCTGAAACCTATTACTGGATTTGGATGAGATTTGCAGACTGGATATTTTTGGAATAGTATTACTCACCTGAAGAGCCTTAGTCTAAAACGGATACAGATATTTAGTTAAGGAGTAGCGATCAAGGCTGAATGATCGCTTAATATTTATTCGTTTGAAGAATTGGATGACACCTTTCTCATCGATATTGTCATATTGTCAAAATTTTATAGGAGTCGCTACACGAGCAGCGGAAAATATAGTATATAGAATGGATAGTCATTCAAAAAACGTTGAGATTCCCAAGCTCGCCCCATAAGTGTAAACTTGAAATATTTAGAAGAAATGGCCATATGAAGTTTCGCCCATCGTTGATACGTCAAGAACACCTAGTCTGTGAGTTTATTGTGAACAGTGAAATGAATATTATTACGTTTCATTCTTGAAATGAAATGTGAAAGGAAAAGAGGACTACAATCTATCGAAGTAATACCAAATGGGGTAGTAGTGCTGTGTACGCAATACTATAGATATAGCGACTGACTTTCACATAATTATAAAACGTTTTATAAATTTAAAGTCAGAAAGTATATTTATTTGAATTAACTCTGATTAGAATAAGATCTTCTAAAATATTGAAAAAGAACTCATGAGAAGCTCAAAAGAAGTCAATAAAAATCTACAATCGTTTCACGTTCCATTCTTAATTGTTAATGCCCGCGTTAACTTGGGTGTATCACTAAATAGGTGTATCGTTTGTTATACACATAGAACAAAAATCTAAAGTTATTAAAATGCATTTCTTACAGAATTAATTAGTAATGCAAAATGTTAACAATCACCTGCATCAACTGTATTTCCCCAAACGATACAAATTTACATTTCTACCACGTGAAATCGGTATTTACAAAAAATGTATTTATAAAATCTAATGATGTTAAGACCACAAAACCACACCCCCATCTGAATTCAAAACTTCTCAGGTCAACATCGTCGTAAAGATCATATTTGCAACATTCGCAATCGATACTTTGCTTCAACCATCGTCTAATGAATTCTTTGGCATAATCTTGAGCTTCTGTATCTCCCGAATTGTATAAACCCATTGCTACCATGTGTTTGAAAAACATAAACATCTTCATCAGGTCATGTTCTGGTTTCGGAGGCTCGTCTGAACTACCACGAAAAGGCATCATATTCATCTTTTTGAAATAGCCTGAAAAGAAGGACTTTGTTGAATAACAATAACTATGGCTTTATACATATTTGATGCTGGCGGTAAACTCTCTCGGGGGTAGAACGACGGTAGGTGAGCTGTTTTACAGCAATGCACCAATGATTGTTGAATATTGGTCTCGAATAAAAGGACTGGAAGGAAATGAGCAAACTGACTGGCTAAAATGTGGTCTTGTGAGCTCACCATGATTTGTTTATCTTGGTGGCCAGCGCCTCAGAAAAGTGTACCTACTTCTGACATAAAATGTTATGAGTAGAAGAACATATATATTTCAAAATATAAGCAATTTTCAAAAGAACTTGAAATCTTGTACAAGAGTTGTTCGCAGAACAATTTGATTTTTACTCAATCGCGTTGAGTATTTTTAAGTATTTTAAGTTTCTGTATGTTGGTAGGACTGTCCTCAACTACTATGCCAAACATGAGGGCAATCTGTCAACTAGTTTGTTTACGACAACTGTTGAAGCCAGTCGACCTCAGTGATACTCTGCGAATTTTACAATGAAAAAAATATTGAACAAAGAGTTTGCCTCAAAATTTGTATTCTGAACCAAATTTCGTGTGCTGAATCGTTGCGAATGCTGGAAAAGGCTTATGGAGACTCAGTTTTATCGAAAACCCAAGTGTACGAGTGGTGGAAAGCCTTTAAAGACGGTCGGGAGATCTTCGAGGATTTGTCTCGTTCTGGACGACCTTCGACCTCTTCAACCGACGATAAGTCCAAAAAATCAAGGAAATGGTGCTCGAAAATCGTCATGCCAGTGTTAGAGAGATAGCTGGTGATCTCAACATCTCTCTTGAAAGAGATTCGGATACTTTTTTGTCACAGAGTAATACATTTATTGCTAAATATAATACCTCAATCATGGCGTAGCCCCGTTCTTCCATGGGCCTCTTTAGTTTGGGCAACAGGAAAAAGTCATAGGGGAGCATCTCGAAGAGATACGATGGCTACGTCATCATTGTGTTATTCTTGATTAAAAATTCGCACACAAGAAACGATGTGTGAGCATGGGCGTAAACATGGTGCAAAAACCAAGAGAACTCATGATGAACCACGTTCTTGCAATCAAAGAAAACTGTGAAGACAACATTCAGAGTGAAGTGCTCGGACGTCCGGCACGCTCTTTGTCAGTCACATCTTCTCGGTCCCTTAGGAACATTTTGTACCAGCGATAAATGATGCTGTTGTCAATTCATGGCAACTTCACCACAATCTACATTCGAAATGTGTCCGCGCACTTAATGAATCCGTCACTATATCTGACACGAAGCATATAAAAGAGTCAATTCAAAAGCATGTTCTGTATAAATAGAGGAGCCGCCTAAAAGACGTAACGAAAGTGTCTTATTACTCACCTAAGGCTTTTTTCCCCATTTTCCGTGCAACTCTCTCGTCAAAAATTTCTGCCCAAAGTGGAGCAAAGTTAGTAGGATATAAATATGGACGTCTCTTGTGCTGTCCGATATCGTAGTCGAACCAAATCCCATCCGCAGCAGAATATAAGATTTTTTGAATACTCTCGACCCAATGTTCGTATTTTTTCTTGTAGAAACTGGCGTTGGTGTGATCGTTGGTTATTTCGTAGAAGTGGGACATCACTTTGAAACCTTCAATGAAATTGCTCTGTATAGCATTGGTAGATTAGATATTCAAAAATTAACAAGCGGATGAAAATGATGAGACAACAAGAAAATGTCTTGAAAAACGGCTGAGTATGGAGTTTGATATAATGATTCTTATTTTTTATCTGTTGCACTCTCGTTGATATGTCATGATGATACCTCAAAATTTTTGTGATGAAAGTAACATTAAAAGGCCAGGGCTGGTAAAATAACTATCAAAAAATATAATGTGATCTGACGAATCAGGTACACATTCTTATAGTTCCAAAACGACTTTTGAGCCAAGAGGTATTGAACTTTTACTACAATTTCCTTGCTAACAGTGGATGGTTTTGCACCACAGTACGTTTCAAATTTATATATAAATAAATACTTTATTAACGGAATAGACCTTCGAAAATACTGAATGAAAAACAATAGTATACCTAAATAACAATATACCTAAAGAAATAACAAAACTCAATAGTATAATAGCAGTAATATTAAATTAATACAGTAATATCCCAATAACATATTGACAATTGATTATTCACAAGAGACAACTTAAGTGTAGTTTTAAAATCAGAAAAAAGCAAAAGGTCAATATCATCAACTACTGAATTCACCCTACTGCATATTCTCGTGAGAAGGAGTATTGACCATAATTTGTTCGATGGAAGTCGACATGCAGCAAATTGCTGCATCTCACAATACGACATGGAATGTGCAAAGAAAAAAGTTCAAGTATATAAAGACAATTTATATAGGAGTTCATTACCTTGTATGCAAACATTACATCAAAATAGACTCTACGAGATAGAAGGTGTGGCAAGCCAAAGAGTGTCAAATGATGTTCATAAGTGACTGCATGGAATGCAATTCCACTAGTGGAAGCATTAAGATCTACTGATTCGGCATTTTCACTAGGAGAAGGTTCAGATGGTTTGATGTGTATACGATTTGGAATGTTAACTCCTCAGTCTGACGTCGAGGAACTTTTAAGTCTAGTCATAAAAGTTGGACAATCTGTAGAGGAAAATTCTAGGGTGCTAGATTCTATGGCAGAAATAGTAAAAAAAGGTCAGTTTATATTATATTTATTCTTGGAAAACCTATGAATGTCGTTTCAATTACCACGTGTGTGATAGAATTGCAAAGGAACTTCTTCATTGTTATGTTTTGAATATACATTCTGTCAAAAAAGAACCGGGAATTCATTATATAAAAAATCTGCTCAACAGCATTATCAAAATTTTTGTTGTTGCTAATTTGGCACAAGTGTTTTCTATACTGACGCGGAGTTTGAACACGACCTGTCATTTAGTTTGTTTACAGTGTTCGATTTTACCATTTCTCACATATGTTTTGCGATTTTTACAATGAATTGAAATTTCGAACGAAGAATTTGTCTCAAATTTTGCAAATGGAATTTCGTGTGCCGAATCGCTGAAAATATTACATAACGCTTACGGTGAATCGATTTTATCAAAAACACGTACATATGAGTGATAAAATGCATTCAACAGCGGCCGCGATGTGGTCTCGTTCTGATCGGCCATCAACATCTTTAACTGAAGTTAACTTAAAATGAATGAGAGTATAATTGAAAATCGTCATTTGAGTTTGAGAAAGATAAGCAATGAACTTTCTGTGTTTCACGAATCAATTCGTACCATTTTGAACGATTGTTTGTACTTGGAACGCGTTTTTTTTTTATTGAAAAATAATATCTAAATAACCCTTTCAACTTTTGACAGATATAGTTACAAAATATAAGATTATTTTATGATCAGATTTACATTCGAATTTGTATCAAGTGTTCTTGCAATTTTTTTTTAAATTTTGTGTGCGTTATCTCCTTCACTTCACGGGAAAGCTTATTATAGAGTCTGACACCCTCAGATAGTATGCGTCTTTCCCCCACCTTGGTTCTGTGAGCTAAATAATTCAGTTCTTCATTTCTTCTGGTTGCGTGGTCATGTACTTCAGATCTAGTTGTTAAAATAAAATCATCATCTTGTATTTCATTGTCGAGAAATTTTCTCACCAATTTCATAGTTTCAAGCTGCCTCAGTTCTTCTATGGTCAAAATGTTTTTTCGTTTATATACTTCCTTCGTAGGTGTCATTGAGGAATTTTATACAGGACCTTAATAATTTTATTTTGGCTTCGTTGCAGTTTTTCATTTCTATTACGTTTCCTGTTGCCCAAAAGATATCAAATAAGTTAACTTACTTTTAATGTAAGCTTCATACACCATTTTCTTCTCTTTCATAGGTAGGACGTCCGAAATTTTGTGAGCTAATCCCCTGTAATAGGAAAGATTCTTGACAAGCTGCCTGATGTGAGGAGTGCATTTCATATTCTTGTCTAACGTGAGGCCGAGATATTTAATAGTGTATTGTTCAAGAATTTTGTTCTTATTTAGATATATGTTTATATTGTTTTTTCGATTTATTCTCGAAGTTTATAATATGGCACTTTTCACTATTCAGGGTTAGCTTGTTTCTTCGTCCATTCCATCAACCTGTCAAGATCTCTTTGCATCTGTTTTTGAGTCACTTTATCATCTTCATTCACATAGAAAAGAGCTGTGTCATCAGCATATATCATAACCTTCCCACATAGTCGTTGCCTCTCAAGATCATTTATGTATAGTAAATATAGATAAGGGCCCAAAATTGATCCCTGCGGCACTCCGTAATATATGTTTTTACATTCACTCACTTCATCCCCAACCTTGGTGAATTGCTTCCTATTCTTCAAGTAAGAAGCAAAAATATCAAGTGAACTTCCTGCCAAACCCATTTGTTCCAACTTACGCAACAAAACACTCGGATCAACCGTGTCAAAAGCTTTTTGAAAGTCCAAAATTAAAGCAGTAACACATTTTCCCTGGTCCATTTTTGTTTGTATAAAATTGAGTATATGTGTCATCGCAGTTTTTGTACTTCTGTGCCTTTGAAACCCATGCTGAGACTTGCTGAGTATATTCATATTTGCTGCTCGATTACGAGGTATGTCAATTAAGTTCGCGGAAAAGTGCCCGGACGGTCCGGAAAGTACATAAATACTTGAAAATACCTTATATTCCTTGGCAATAGTCTCCCTCGAGTTCGATGCACCTGTGCCACCGTTGAACCCAGTGTTAGAAGCACGCCCTGAAACCACGAAACTTGTACAGGCTGACGCGAAATGAATGTTTCGAGTGAAACCAATGCGAACGCTGCAGCATTGTCAACTTTCGCGAACTTAATTGACATACCTCGTAGTTCCAGAAGACCTGAATTCCCTTCAAAAATTGAATCATTGAAGACATGCTAGAACGAGACAGTTCCGACCACACATTCATAAAACTCATTGTAACTGGTGATAAGACAGGTTTAAGAGTTTGACATGCAAACCAGTCAACAAGCTTCGAAATGGCGCCTTCCAAATCGGAAAAACCACGTCAAAGTCAATCAAAAGTGTAGGTGAGGTTGACTGTTTTCTTTCATTATCGCGGTGTTGTGCACTCGGAATTTTTCTAGGTCAGACAGTAAATAAAGAATATTACCTGGGCATTATACGGTGCTTAAGAGAGTAGATTCGTCTTGAAAGACAGGATTTGTGGAAAGAAAACTAATTGATTTTGCACTACGATAATGCACCAGCTCATAAGGCTATCATTGTGAATGAACTTCTGACCAAAAACTCAACATATACCATAGGATAAAGACCTGATATGGCACTGGCCGACTTTTTTTTTCAAAACTCAAATTACCACTACAAAGTAACCGTTTTTGGAACGATAGGCTCACCTTGGGTGCTCCGGAGGTCATTTTCAACCTCATGTTCGTGGTTAGCGATACCAAAATCCCTTGAATAGCGATGCCGCCTTTATTTACCGGGCTTAAATTTTTCACCATATAGCCTTTCAGGGTGCTCTTGGAAAAGTGCTTTTTCCTTATGCAGAAATTCTATAATAAAATATTCCCAACGCGAATTTTCGCCTTCGATTCGCAACCGACTGCGAGGGCTTTTCAGTTCTTCGTTTCCTCGACTATGCAGTGATGGTAAAATGTAGATTATATTTGGTTTACTGGTCACTCACAAATAGGATTGTTTTTTTCAATCAGAAACAATGAGAAAATTATTGATGGAAATGAATTATTTCTTCAACAGGAATAGAAACAGCCACTTTAGACTTGCAAAAGGAAAATGAAGAGTTACTTTGGCAAGATGGTATTTTAAGGCATGTTCCTGTAGTTGGAACTTTTGTAAATTGGTGGTCGCCAAAACCTAAGGAAACAGGCGTAAGAGGACGTAGTCTAAACCTTACACAGGGTGTAGTTGAATCCACAGAAAATATCTACAAATATCATATGCAAATTCAAACAGGTTTGTTGATGACCTAGTATAAAATTGAGACATTTCTTAGTTGTCACTGTTACGTCACCTCATTTTCAACTTGTTTACAGGTACAACACCTCATGGGAGTAAGAGTCCCCCTACTCCTCTCATCCAAACACCAATAGGAGGTAATCATTCAAGGTCAAGTAGCCATGCAAGTCACGCCTCCAGTCAGGGAAATTCTATTCAGCAACCACACGAAGCAGAAATAAGCGAAAAAATTATTCAGAATAACATAGTTGTGGATAAAGCTGGTCTGAACAACCTCATTGATTCGAATAACATTAACGCTAGCAATGTTAGTAAAAAGAGACTGAAAAGTAGAGCCTTATAACTTCGATGTACGGTAAAAATGATATAAATTCAAGATTGGGTAAAATCAATTCAATATTTATGTGTAAATTTAGTTGTTTTAGAAAGTTTCTGTGTTTTTTTTGTTCAGAGAGATGAAATCTCTCATATTGTATATGTTTACTTGTTTTACCCAATTTTGATTGCTTCATTGTTATAAAGTATTCCAGTATTTAATCCTTAAAGTTTTATTACTAAAAGTTGTTATGTATATAAACAATTTTAATATTATTTGAAATTATTTATTGTGTTTATTGCAATACTGCTTTTTCTGAGATAGTAAGTTTATTTTTTTTCATTTATTGAGTGAATGTCTCCACACAAATTGATTAAAAACACTTGAAAGTGATATCTAAATTGAATAAACTTTGGATTGAGTTGGTTTTTCGTTACCTGATTCTAACGTTCTGAAATTTCATGAATTTTGTAGTACCTGGATGATTCAAAGCAAGCTGCTAAATTGGATTAAACTTTTTATTAGGTAGGTTGAAACACCTCCCTCTATTGGTAAAAGTTTTAAACTAAAGACTGAGGCCTTAATGACTAATGTAAATGAGGCTTATCGATTTCTGTCAATAATATACATAAATGTTTGCTTTTGCATCAGTCATTGTCTTTTAGAGCGTTATTATTTTACTTTAATTCTACGAAAACTGCCGTCGAATCTCATAAAATATTAATTATAACCTGCGGTGATCATGCTCCATTGGATTTTACTTGTGAGGAGTGGTTTCGACGTTTTAAATCTGGTGATTTCAGTGTTATAGACAAAGAACACTCAGGAGAGAAGAAAGAAGAATATACTGAACTACAGGCTTTAATTGACGAAGACCCAAGCCAAACTCAAAAATTGCTTGCAACACCACTAAACGTGGATCAGTCTCGGATATCTGAACGTTTAAAAGCAATGGGTGAAGTATACAAAGAAGGAAAATGGGTTCCATATAAGCTGAAGCCGAGGGACATTAAAATACGAAAAACCATTTGTGAAATGCTGGCTAGACAGAAAAGGAAGGGATTTCCCAATCGTTACTAGAAAAGTAGATATATTTCGACAATCCTAAGCGACGAAAGACTATTTGTGACCCTGGCGAACCATCAACATTGACTCCAAAGCGCAATATTCATGAAAAGAAGGCTATGCTCTGCATCTGGTGGGATCAAAAAGAAGTCGTTCACCATGAGCTTCTTAAACAAGGTCAAACAGCCACAGGAGATCTCTAGCGAGAACAAATGACAAGCAATGCACCAGAAGCGGTCAGAATACGAGGCAAGCCAGCATAAAGTTATCCTGTTGCATGATAACGCTCGTCCGCATATCACGAAGGCCGCCAAAATACACTTGAAGCGCTTCGACGGAACGTCCTACCAGATGCGCCTTACTCACCAGACTTCTCCATCAAATTACCATTGGTTTGGGTCAATGGCTCAAGGGCTTTCGAAGCAGCTCTTCAATTAATTAGAAAATTTCGAGAAATGGGTCATCGAATGCATTGAATTCAAAGATGAGTCATTTTTTCGTCGTGCCATTTGTCTCCTCCCAGAAAAATGGGAAAAAGTTATGATAAATGATGATCAATACTTTGACTGATGGTATCTGTATTCATTTTTTGAAATGAAGGCTTAAGGAGGTTTTCAACTGATATACCTAATATTATAGTAACCATTAATTTTCAATTTAGTATGATTTGTCTTGCAGCTCAAGATAACGATAAAGAATATCTCATAGCTCCGAGGTTGGAAATATTCTACGACAATCTGGCTGTAATAAAAATCTTTAACAAGTGCGAATTCACTCATTAAGCTATATTCGAGTGCCATAGCTGACTTAAGAACCTGGAACTAAACATCAGCATAGAGCCTTTAATGAAATCCGACTTGTGTGGGTCACATTAGCAACGAAATACTGGATGACCTCTCAAAATGAGGAAGAAATATTTTTTGTTGGTTTGGTAACTCTTACAGCTTCGTAGCAGAGCGGAACCTGCAACATTGGAAAATATTCACAGGACTGAGATTGTCAAACACTCTACTAGATTTGTACTCGATGAGGGCAAAAAGAGTCCTCAATTAGAAGATCTGTGAATTCTGCGGATATTACCTTAGAAAATCAAACTGCTATGCAGATTCTCGGAGGAGGATCAAGAAGCCATTCAACTTACTGTCGACATGTGCTGTTCTATCTAGGAACTGAGCAGAAGCTCTAAATCTAGCCAGAATTCACTTTAGACCCTATAGGTTATTGTATAATGGCTGAATTAAACCCTTATACTGTCGTAGCAGTAACAGTAGAAACAGTTTCGAATATTTTCATTAGATTCAAAATGCCTACCGAACACCAACCATTCAAAGTTTTGAAATAAACAGGGAAATCGTCGATGGAATTCAAATCTGGATAATATGTAGTTAACAATTTGCAATTGTTCCTCCTTATTTTCGTCTATCAAATCGAATCGACTTGGAAACTCCTTCATTTCCATTGATTTCAACTTTGATCATAATATTTAACACAAATACCCATCAAATGTGTAGGAACGTTTAGATGGTTGTTCCCTTGGAGGAATTTCTCATCATTTGAACTCGATATTTGCGGTTATTCATTAAGATTAAGAAAATGATAATATTGAATTTAAATCTTTAAATCTTTGAAACTTATTACTGGATTTGGATGAGATTTGCAGACTGGATATTTATAGAATAGTATTACTCACCTGAAGAGCCTTAGTCTAAAACGGATACAGATATTTAGTTGAGCAGTAGCGATCAAGGCTGAATGATCGCTTAATATTTATTCGTTTGAAGAATTGGATGACACCTTTCTCATCGATATTGTCATATTGTCAAAATTTTATAGGAGTCGCCACACGAGCAGCGGAAAATATAGTATATAGAATGGATAGTCATTCAAAAACGTTGAGATTCCCAAGCTCGCCCCATAAGTGTAAACTTGAAATATTTAGAAGAAATGGCCATATGAAATCATATGAAGTTTCGCCCATCGTTGATACGTCAAGAACAGCTAGTCTGTGAGTGTTATTGTGAACAGTGAAATGAATATTATTACGTTTCATTCTTGAAATGAAATGTGAAAGGAGGAAGAGGACTACAATCTATCGAAGTAATACCAAATGGGGAAGTAGTGCTGTGTACGCAATACTATAGATATAGCGACTGACTTTCACATAATTATAAAACGTTTTTATAAATTTAAAGTCAGAAAGTATATTTATTTGAATTAACTCTGATTAGAATAAGATCTTCTAAAATATTGAAAAAAGAACTCATGAGAAGCTCAAAAGAAGTCAATAAAATCTACAATCGTTTCACGTTCCATTCTTAATTGTTAATGTCCGCGTTAACTTGGGTGTATCACTAAATAGGTGTATCGTTTGTTATACACATAGAACAAAAATCTAAAGTTATTAAAAATGCATTTCTTACAGAATTAATTAGTAATGCAAAATGTTAACAATCACCTGCATCAACTGTATTTCCCCAAACGATACAAATTTACATTTCTACCACGTGAAATCGGTATTTACAAAAAATGTATTTATAAAATCTAATGATGTTAAGACCACAAAACCACACCCCCATCTGAATTCAAAACTTCTCAGGTCAACATCGTCGTAAAGATCATATTTGCAACATTCGCAATCGATACTTTGCTTCAACCATCGTCTAATGAATTCTTTGGCATAATCTTGAGCTTCTGTATCTCCCGAATTGTATAAACCCATTGCTACCATGTGTTTGAAAAACATAAACATCTTCATCAGGTCATGTTCTGGTTTCGGAGGCTCGTCTGAACTACCACGAAAAGGCATCATATTCATCTTTTGAAATAGCCTGAAAAGAAGGACTTTGTTGAATAACAATAACTATGGCTTTATACATATTTGATGCTGGCGGTTAACTCTCTCGGGGTAGAACGACGGTAGGTGAGCTGTTTTACAGCAATGCACCAATGATTGTTGAATATTGGTCTCGAATAAAAGGACTGGAAGGAAATGAGCAAACTGACTGGCTAAAATGTGGTCTTGTGAGCTCACCATGATTTGTTTATCTTGGTGGCCAGCGCCTCAGAAAAGTGTACCTACTTCTGACATAAAATGTTATGAGTAGAAGAACATATATATTTCAAAATATAAGCAATTTTCAAAAGAACTTGAAATCTTGTACAAGAGTTGTTCGCAGAACAATTTGATTTTACTCAATCGCGTTGAGTATTTTTAAGTATTTTAAGTTTCTGTATGTTGGTAGGACTGTCCTCAACTACTATGCCAAACATGAGGGCAATCTGTCAACTAGTTTGTTTACGACAACTGTTGAAGCCAGTCGACCTCAGTGATACTCTGCGAATTTTACAATGAAAAAAATATTGAACAAAGAGTTTGCCTCAAAATTTGTATTCTGAACCAAATTTCGTGTGCTGAATCGTTGCGAATGCTGGAAAAGGCTTATGGAGACTCTGTTTCATAGAAAACCCAAGTGTACGAGTGGTGGAAAGCCTTTAAAGACGGTCGGGAGATCTTCGAGGATTTGTCTCGTTCTGGACGACCTTCGACCTCTTCAACCGACGATAAGTCCAAAAAATCAAGGAAATGGTGCTCGAAAATCGTCATGCCAGTGTTAGAGAGATAGCTGGTGATCTCAACATCTCTCTTGAAAGAGATTCGGATACTTTTTTGTCACAGAGTAATACATTTATTGCTAAATATAATACCTCAATCATGGCGTAGCCCCGTTCTTCCATGGGCCTCTTTAGTTTGGGCAACAGGAAAAAGTCATAGGGGAGCATCTCGAAGAGATACGATGGCTACGTCATCATTGTGTTATTCTTGATTAAAAATTCGCACACAAGAAACGATGTGTGAGCATGGGCGTAAACATGGTGCAAAAACCAAGAGAACTCATGATGAACCACGTTCTTGCAATCAAAGAAAACTGTGAAGACAACATTCAGAGTGAAGTGCTCGGACGTCCGGCACGCTCTTTGTCAGTCACATCTTCTCGGTCCCTTAGGAACATTTTGTACCAGCGATAAATGATGCTGTTGTCCAATTCATGGCAACTTCACCACAATCTACATTCGAAATGTGTCCGCGCACTTAATGAATCCGTCACTATATCTGACACGAAGCATATAAAAGAGTCAATTCAAAAGCATGTTCTGTATAAATAGAGGAGCCGCCTAAAAGACGTAACGAAAGTGTCTTATTACTCACCTAAGGCTTTTTTCCCCATTTTCCGTGCAACTCTCTCGTCAAAAATTTCTGCCCAAAGTGGAGCAAAGTTAGTAGGATATAAATATGGACGTCTCTTGTGCTGTCCGATATCGTAGTCGAACCAAATCCCATCCGCAGCAGAATATAAGATTTTTTGAATAC
Source organism: Cryptolaemus montrouzieri (assembly GCA_013387265.2). Lineage (NCBI taxonomy): Eukaryota > Metazoa > Arthropoda > Insecta > Coleoptera > Coccinellidae > Cryptolaemus > Cryptolaemus montrouzieri. The sequence continues at coordinate 17,231,633 of JABFTP020000062.1, read as the reverse complement.
TCTCGACCCAATGTTCGTATTTTTCTTGTAGAAACTGGCGTTGGTGTGATCGTTGGTTATTTCGTAGAAGTGGGACATCACTTTGAAACCTTCAATGAAATTGCTCTGTATAGCATTGGTAGATTAGATATTCAAAAATTAACAAGCGGATGAAAATGATGAGACAACAAGAAAATGTCTTGAAAAACGGCTGAGTATGGAGTTTGATATAATGATTCTTATTTTTTATCTGTTGCACTCTCGTTGATATGTCATGATGATACCTCAAAATTTTTGTGATGAAAGTAACATTAAAAGGCCAGGGCTGGTAAAATAACTATCAAAAAATATAATGTGATCTGACGAATCAGGTACACATTCTTATAGTTCCAAAACGACTCTTGAGCCAAGAGGTAATGAACTTTTTACTACAATTTCCTTGCTAACAGTGGATGGTTTTGCACCACAGTACGTTTCAAATTTATATATAAATAAATACTTTATTAACGGAATAGACCTTCGAAAATACTGAATGAAAAACAATAGTATACCTAAATAACAATATACCTAAAGAAATAACAAAACTCAATAGTATAATAGCAGTAATATTAAATTAATACAGTAATATCCCAATAACATATTGACAATTGATTATTCACAAGAGACAACTTAAGTGTAGTTTTAAAATCAGAAAAAAGCAAAAAGGTCAATATCATCAACTACTGAATTCACCCTACTGCATATTCTCGTGAGAAGGGAGTATTGACCATAATTTGTTCGATGGAAGTCGACATGCAGCAAATTGCTGCATCTCACAATACGACATGGAATGTGCAAAGAAAAAAGTTCAAGTATATAAGGACAATTTATATAGGAGTTCATTACCTTGTATGCAAACATTACATCAAAATAGACTCTACGAGATAGAAGGTGTGGCAAGCCAAAGAGTGTCAAATGATGTTCATAAGTGACTGCATGGAATGCAATTCCACTCTTAAAGAATAATAACTTAATGAATTTCCTCTGCACTCGCTCTATTCTACCTATATATATGGCATATGTGGGTGATCATACAACACAACAATACTCTATGATTGGACGAACAATATAGACATAAAGAACCACAAGAGAACGTACACTATAAAATGATTTAGCCGATCTTGAAACCAAACCAAGTAGCTTGTTTGCTCGAGCAATTATTGAGTCGAGATGAGGGGTGAAACATAATTTTGTGTCGAGGTAGACGCCCAAATCCTTGAAAAGAGGAGCAGTTTCAAGGGGCCATTTGAAAAAATATCCCAACTTCAAAAATCGTTTTCGAACATCCTGTGTAACATAGATGAATAAAATGTGTCATATGTTCAAGCAACAATTAATATCATAATAGTTGTACATTGGAAGCTGGCATTAAAATGTCTTTTAAAATTTAAAATGAAACAATATATATATATATATATATATATATATATATATATATATATATATATATATATATATATATAGGGGTTTTACCCCGACGAGTTGCCCATATATCTGTTCATGCAATCAAACTGATTTCATGAAAAATATAAATCCACCACCCGGTAATTAATACCATTGCCAGGCAATGATTATAATTAAAACATATCCTGGAGTAATTATATATTAGGATAACGTTAAATGTTATGAGAATATATCAATCTACCAGAATATATACATACTATAGCATCATCAGACAATATATCAATGTACCAACGAGTAGTGTCAGAGGCTTTCTCCCCGGAAAAATCCAGTGTACGGACCTTAGTCAAGTAACACTGAATGTTACTCATTAATATTTCCTTTGTGTGAAGTGGTGAACGATCGAATAGAATACTGCTCTGAATATAAATATGACAAAATTGTCAGTTAATTATATTACATTTATATAAACAAATAAATAAAATATGAAATGAGATTCTGAGCAGTATAAACTAAAGAAAACCTATGACTCTACCTCATTATTATTTTCGGAAAGAAACCTACGAAGAATATTACAAGATTTGATGACTATTATCTTTTGTAACTGTTCATATATATATATATATATATATATATATATATATATATATATATATATATATATATATATATATATATATATTATTTACAAAAATTTGAAAAGGAATAAATGCTTATATCTATAATTTTGATGTGGGTGTCAGAAAAAGCAAAAGTGCGAGCTCATGAAATGTAACAGGGGAACCATACTATCTTGTATATGATTCAATGATCAAGTGAAAAAACCTGAGGAAAAACTCGTTTCCCTGTCACTATTGCCTAGCAATAGCTTGTCTGTTTATGTTGTGTTAGTGTCGTGTGTACATAGAGTAGCAAAGTTTTTTCTGCTTAGCCGCTTCATTCTCTCTTGCATTCCATGATTTTTTTTTTGGTATGTAACTTTATTATGGAACATCCTGTATAATCTATAATATTTTCAGTTAATAACTGTAGCACTTCATATTACTGCGCAAAAAAAAGTTGCAAAATCGGCCGTAAAACATGGCTAATCTTCAGTCGCCACCCCAGATATTGTCATTCGAATTTAATATTGATGGCGTTATTAATTGACTATTAATCATAATTCATCATTAAGTGATTGCAACAGGCCTCGGGGACCTAAAACCTTTCACAATCAGTATTGATTTCTAAACTCTAATCATTATACCATTTGTTTTTATTTCTTATTCCATTCCCTAGACAGTCAGAAGTTGTTGTAATGTTCTTTTTTATTGTTTTTGTTTCATTTTTAACGATTATCTCCATATTATTACTTCTAATCGTCTGTCTGTTCTAATTGTCAATATTCATCCGCTTTCTTCCTTTGTTTCGAAGCTTTTCTGTTAATATTTTCGATGAGACTTCTTCTACGATGAGGTATAGTGATCTGTGTCCGCATCAGCTCCTCTGTATAAGGTTACGTTAGTTATGTTATTTCTTTTGATCACCGATTAGAACGTGGCCTCTTTGATTAATGGTGTGTTGCAAAATAGATCAATCTTATTGGAAAAATAGTGTAAGTTGTGGGGCCATATAGTTATAATCTGGTCTAATTTTATTAGAAGGTGAAAATTGAAAAAAATCCGAACTTTCTTCTTAAAACCTGAATACCTAATTATTATTGGTATTCTATACTTTTTACCATACTGTAGGTGTTTGTAATAAACTGTTCTGAACTTTCAGTTTCGTTAGTTTAGTTCTGGATGAAGAACAAAATCCTATAAAAAGTATTTTGCAGGAATAAAAATTATTACTTCCTACTTACCCTTGCACAAGTATACATTTAATTCTACCGGAAGCAATCTCCTAGGAAATGTATGAGCAATAGTTGCATTTGTACTGCAATTTTCATCAAAAATGTATCGTTCTGGATAATACCACCCAGCGCCACCAGGCGCTTTGATACTAGCATAGCATTCGAGAATTTTTTCTGTATCGTTCCATACTGAGCATTCCCTATAATCCTTGTGGTACCTATCAGGCCTGGGATGTCGATTACTGTTCGTATATCGCGCTAAAGTATAAACTTTACCTTCTCTTGTTAACTCGAAGCATCTATAATTTAACCAATGCCTAAGCTCGTGGTCAAGTACTTTTAAATTATCTCTTAACCAATAGATGTCGTTTGTTTGTTTCATATACAGGTCTACAAGAAGAGGTAGTACTGGAGGTTGCCAATTATTGCAATAATAAATCCTTGTTCCTCTTGGTATATATCCATATTTTTTTTCCATAAGTATGAAATTATCCAGGATTCCCTTGACAGTAGTAGTCATATCATTTACTAAGAGACCTTTGATGATCCAGTAACTATCAAGATAATACGATTCTTTATTTGAGCCTCCAGGAACGAGTATACCATTCGGTACTGCTATGAAAGAATAGTGAATAGGATGATCAAATACATTTTGTCTCACTTTTCTTGTCAATTTTGGTATAACCTGCAACAAATCGTAAGCAAATTTCCGTACTCTGGCATCTTTGATTTTTTGCAACCAAGTGGGATTACTCTTGTAGTCAGGAGGCATCCAAAAGTCTAACTCGTCACCTTCAGCGAAATTCTCTCTGAGAAATTTTTTGAGACTGGCGTCGCTTGGTTTCTGTGCATTCTTGAACATGAAAATATCGAAATTCTGTAGAATTACATCGGGTGTATTTGACATTCTTAAATCCACAAAAGATTTTGAATGACGGAAAATCCTATTGAATTGAACAATGTGAAGAACTTTTCCTAAGCAGAAGATGGGATCGTCGCATTGGTAATATGGGGCTTGCAACGATAATTTAACATTTGACAAAACAATGAAATAAAGGAAGAATATATTGTATATCCGCATTCTGCCTCTACAATAGACATAAATTTTGAAATAATATTCACATTTGAACTTTAATTTAGATTTTCGTCAGATTTTGACAGAAATGACATTACTGCTGTTGACATATTCTTGACATTTCATCTGTCAATTTCAGCCAAAGTTTTTTCTCGAAATTATGAAAGTCGCTAATATTTTGGTATGATTTCTATCAAATTTCAAATTTTGTAGATTAGTTACTAATTGAATTAGTTGTTATGTTTGTAAAACAATTGGTTAAGATTCAGATGCGCCAGAATGGACTTGTATATCCTCTTGAAGATGTTTGTCATCATCACTTTCCTCCAAGAAGTTAACACGCTTACGTTAAGATGCAATAACTCAATCTTTTGTACTGGCCCTCTACTTCATCTGATCCAAATGTCTAAAATTTTTGCCGATTCAAAAACATTTGTGGATATGAGAATGTTGAATTCCCCAGAAGAGGTATTGGAAAATTGGGATACCTTCATGGAAGAAAACGAACAAAATCCGAGTAAATACGCTATTAAGAAGTTTATCACTGAAAATTTCAACGATGGTGACGAATTGGAATATTGGATAGGAAATGATTATACATCAACTCCAAGAATTTTGCGTAAAATTGAGGATATGATTGTTAGAAATTTCACAGCAAGTTTAATGACAATTTGGAATAAATTGGGAAGAAAAGTGAAACCAGAGGTTTTCCAATATCCCGAAAGATATTCTTTCGTACCTATCCCTAATGGATTTATTATTCCTGGAGGCAGATTTAAGGAATTATACTACTGGGATTCGTATTGGATAGTCAAAGGGTTACTTATTAGTGAAATGCTGAATACTGTAAAAGGAATGTTGGAAAACTTTCTCAGCATCATTGCTAAATATGGCTTCGTCCCAAATGGATCTAGAATATACTATTTGAGTAGATCACAACCTCCAGTCACTACCATGATTGCTGGAGAGTATGTTGAAGCTAGTAAAGATATTTTGTGGCTAAAGAAAAATATAAAATATTTAGATCTTGAGCTAAGATACTGGATTGATTACAAATCAGTTAAAATTAGAAAAGGCGTACACGTGTATACTCTATCCAGATACATTTCTGATTGTACTCTTCCGAGACCAGAATCGTATTTTGAAGATATAGAAAGTTGTGAAATTTTCGAAACAGAAATGTTGAAAAAAAAATGTTACCAAGATCTTAAGTCTGCGGTTGAAACTGGTTGGGACTTCTCATCACGATGGATATTCGACGAAACTGGTGGATGTAATGCCAATGTTTCCTACTCCGATGCCAAGCGAGTTATTCCTGTAGATTTGAATTCGTTTCTCTGTAAAAGTTTCAAACTTATGAGCAAGTTTTACGGAATGTTGAACGATGATATGAACGCAACTTTTGGAAGAACAAATACGATTATTGGAAGAAAGGTATTGATCAAATTATGTACAGCAAGAAAGATGGAGCTTGGTATGATTATGATTATTTCGAATCGAAGCACAGGCGGTATTTCTGGCCCAGTAATCTTACCCCTTTGTGGGCGGAAATATACGATCAACCTGAATTCGCTAGACTTGGTAAAGCAGCTGCCCAGTATATCAAACGGCAGGAACTGCTTCAGTACAAAGGAGGAATTCCAGCATCACTGCTTCTGACTGGAGAGCAATGGGATTTTCCACATGTTTGGGCTCCATTACAGTCTATCATCATATTCGGTCTCTACAATTCAGGAGACAGCGATGCCAAACAACTTGCAACAACTTTTGGTAAACGATACGTAGAGGCTTGCATCAAAGGGTTTTTGGTAAGTGGAGATATGTATGAAAAGTATGATTGCAAGGAACCAGGAGCTGTTGAAGGTGGTGGAGAGTATATAGCTCAAGTTGGATTTGGTTGGACGAACGGAGTAGCTCTGGAAGTAATTGATACATTCTACAAGAGGAAAAATTGAGCAACGATGAATTCCTGCTTCGAAATGAAAATTTTCAGTGATGTAACTGTATCGTATGCTAAAAATATAAAATTGATAGTAGAGTATATTATTAGATCGATATTCGAATGATTGCTAAGTATGATAGCACTAGTAGTATCTGCATCTCAATCTGAGGTTCTAGATCAATTGAAAGTCACTTTCAGTTGAGAAGTTTTGTTAATGTCAGATATCATTCTGATTGCTCTCTTCGAACAAGAGAATAATGGAAATAATCGATGTAGGTATTCAAATGTAACTATTGTAACGTTTCTTAGTTCTTGAAATTATTTGTGGGTTCAAATCAAACACTTGAACGTTACAAAACTCAAAGTAGTTTATTTACACGCAGACTGAACAATTATAACACTAGACTAAATGACTATATATATATATATATATATATATATATATATATATATATATATATATATATATATAACACAAGCGATAGTGCTTAATTTATCTCTAACACTTTGTCCACTCATTCGGGATCTGTATACAAACTGCATTCTCTGCGCTTCGCGCTCTCTTCTTATATACAAGTACGACTTGTTCTAGAACATTTGCATAACTTGGGCTCTGTTGCAGATCTACGTTCGAGAACCTTTCGGAAACGACAACACTGATTTCTTCGTAATACTGCGCGCTGAAACCTTTAAATCTTTCTCGAATTCTCCCGAAAGTGACCCGCAACTCTTCACTCCGCCGGGCAGTGACAGGGTTGGCTTCCCCCCTCTTAAAACTGTTCTGTCCCAGAACATACTGAGTCTTTGGTCACTATGACGGTATCGGCATTTATTTCCAGCTTTACATCTCCCTTGTTGATGGAAATAATATTCAACTGTCTTCTTTCCTTGTCTCGAAGGTGTAGGATTGAAACAGCACACGAAAACTTCCATTTTGATGCCTTGGAAGATAACTTCGATCATGCTCGGTACTGTTCTCCAATCGAACTGGTCCAACCCACAACCAAGTTTTGGTATGGCAAGTTTCTTCACACCCTGCTTGGCCAAGTTCTCTTTCAAGTCTAGTAAGGCTGACCATAAATCTTCATAACGGGGTTTCTGCTGTGAATATTCTTTACTTACCAAGTAGTAGACCGTTTTTCCTTCAGCATCTTGTTTCAAGGTCTTGCCTAGTGTAGACAGTTGCTGCCTCAGTTCAAAAGACTTTCCATCTTAACCTTGTAAACTCACGTGATACCCTTATCCATTCGAAGGTCTTGAGCGACACAATGTGCAATGGCGTATTCCTTGCCTACTTGGAGAAGATCTTGTTGTATTTCTCTGGTAACTCCGAATCTAGCTTTTCCAGTCCCGCTATAGTTAGCCATAAAACGATCGTAGTCCCTAGCTCCATTCACTTGATGATTTTTCAACTTTTCTGTGATAAAACGTTTCTCCTCGTTATTTTTGTTTTCTCCTGCAAAAGGAGCCAATCGATTGAAATGGACTACTCGAGGTTTCCCCCTCGGCAACTTCCTTATGCGATACACGATGTCGTTGAACCTTTTCATGACTTCATAAGGACCTTCCCAATGTCGCTGTAGTCTTAGAGACAAGCCACGTTTCCTTTGTGGGTTATAAAGCCATACTAGATCTCCTACAGAAAATCCACGTTCAGAAGCTTTGAGGTCGTGACCTGATTATGAATATAATCTATTCCTCGCTCCAGATTAGGGACATAATCTTCTCCAGGCTTACACCCAAATTCCAGATGTCATGTCAACCTCATCTCACGACCTAACATAACCCGAGCTGGCGTTTCTCCTGTTGACTCTTGCAGTGAAGATCTGTGTGCCATTACAAAAAAGTGCAGGTATTGGTCCTAATCTCGCTGATTATCCGATACCACTTTAGCCAGGTATTTTCCCATCGTTCTATTCATTCTTTCAACCATGACATCTGATTGAGGATGAAGCGCTGTTGTTCTGGTCTTTCTGATGCTTAGTCTTTCGCACTTTTCTCGAAACAGCTTCAATTCAAAATTTCTCCCTTGATTGCAATGTAACTCTAAGGGAACTCTAAAACGGAAAAAGAACTCCTTCACCAAAATATCAGTGACAGTTGCGGCTTCCTGATTTGGTATAGCATATCGATAAGAGTGTCAACATTCAAACTTTCAGCTGAATGATAACGGACACGAGCCGCCTACCCAGATGGACCAAATTGTCCAAAATTAAACAAGACCGCACTTAGCGCTTATTGGACAAGAAAACCACAATGTACAAAACCATACTTTTCAATCATGTTGCAAAACTTTGAAAATGTGTTGGGAGTTTTTTGAACTCGTTTGATAGCCATTTTGTAGTCTTATGAGTAGGTGTATCTTTTAGAAATAGAAATAGAAATATTTATTCATTCAATAGAATAATTGCAATATACAATTGCATATATAATAATAAGTTGAACAAGTCACAAATACATAAATACCCATTGAAATTACTACTTACATATTTTACAATGGTCGAAAAATTCATCAAGTGAGTATTGTTCATAATCTAACTACAATTTGTGAACCCTTTGCTTGAAAAGTTTCAAATTTAACACCGACATAACCTTTGGTAAGGCGTTAAATAATTTAAGTGCAGAAAACTCCACCTGTCTCTGTGAGAGAGTTAACCTACATTCAGGATAGCGGTAAGTTGACATCTTTCTTGTGTTATTCTGCTGAAAATGTTCAGACAAATAATGTTGTTGCTGTTTAACAAAAACCAAGCATTTGAATATATAGAGACCAATAAGAATCATATGGCCCTTAGTTCGAAAAAGATTCCTGCAAGATTCCCTGTAGGCTCTGCGATATATCGTTCTGATGGTCCATTTTTGATCTATAAAAATTTTGGTAACATGCGAGCTGTTACCCCAAAATATCAAACCATAACACAATAGGGATTGGAAATTGGCGTTATAAACAATTCGTTAGGTCTTCTCATCGACGTGATGCTTGAGGGCATTCAGAGTATATATAACGGAATGGAGTCTTTTACTGAGTGAATCGATATGATTTGCCCATTTCATATAACTGTCTAAACTAACACCCAAAAATCTGCATGAAGAACCTACAGAAATATCATCATATCATCATGCAACTTCAGGGACTTAATTTGTGGATTCTTTGATTGATCTGTCTGGAAAAAGTCGCATTCAGTTTTTTTCGAATTTAATAATATTCGGTTTTCTCTGCACTATTCTCTTATTTGCCCGAAAGCTTCTTCAGCTCGAGATGTCGCAAATAATTTGTATCATCGGCAAACATCAAGAGTGAGCCTGTAGCTTTATAATCAAGAACATTATACAAGTCATTTATATATATGACAAAAAGAAGCGGATCCAAAACGCTGCCCTGCGGAACGCCCATTTTTAATGTTTGCTCTGTTGATTCAAAAACCTGACCACTCACATATGTAATAACTTTCTGTCTACGGTTTGCGAGGTAACTTTTCATGAGAAGCAGTTGTTTGTCTCTAATGCCACAAATATCGAGCTTCCTCAAAAGCATATCATGCTGCACACAATCAAAAGCCTTTGAGAAGTCTAAAAATAATCCCAAAGCAATACAACCAGAATATAAAGCATCTGTTATTGCATTGACAAGCTCAAAAATCGCCGTACCGGTACTCTTAGCACCGACAAACCCATGTTGACACTGGGAAAAACTTTAAATTTCTTGAAAAATTTAATTAATCTAATTGCCAGTATCTTCTCGAAGATCTTTGAAAAACTGCTAAGCTACTAATGGGTCTATAGTTACCGAAGTCTTCCGGGCTATCTTTTTTGTGAAGTGGTTGTATTATGGCCGTTTTGAGGAGATCTGGAAATATTCCATTTACAAAAGAATGATTCATTATGAATGCTAGGGGTTCAGCAATAACACGAATTGAGTTCTTCAAAATTAATGTAATATTGCTGATATAATTGGTCGTATTGCCTTTCCAGGTTTGTGGATTTTGGGAAGGCAATACAACTTCGACAAAATGGAGTTCCTTACGTTCAACTTATATCTAATATTATCGGCAGGGCACCCTCATCCATATGTGAAAAGTGAGCAATGCACACGGGCGCCATCCTTTAGGGGCGCCAAAACCCAGGGTCCAGAAAAAATATTAAAATAAAAGTTGAGAAATTAAATAGGATTAGGTATAAATACACACGAAATTTTATTAGTATATCATCCAGTTACTGCCGATTCCTATGTTGCGAGAACATGTCAGGCGGCAGTTTCTTGAATTTTCCTATTCAGACTAACGCCTAGAGCGCTATAAAAGCGATGCAACGCCACAGGCGTTTTTGAATCAGTTAGTTCATTGGACCGTGCAACAAGTGAATAAAAACAAGTAATCCTATTAATTTTTACATATTAAGTTATTTTAATTTTGTTAAGTGTGGTGTTGTGTTGTGCAATATTTTGTTTACTACTTTTTTTTTTAAATTAAGTGCCGAATTCCTGCTGACTGCAATTTCAATGGCTTGATTTTTTATAAAATGGTGAGTGTTCCCTTCTTTATACTATCAACATTAACCCTTTATAGGATACTGGTTATAATTAATTTTTTTAGCCAAATATCTTTTCATTAATTGAAATGTCATGTACGAGTTTAAAAAGTAACTGGTTTTATCCATAACTCGCTTAGTTTTTATGCTATTGATCTTTTATAAAACAATTTTGTATAGTTTTTAAGGGCTATAAGGTAAAATTAATTCAATATCTTTTTGCCTTTATTTTTGAAAGATTTTAAGCTGAAAGGGCTCGAACAAATTACTTTTTACTCAAATATGCAAACTTTAATCGGCCATATCTTACTTAATAATAATCTGCCCTATAAAGGGTTAAAAACTATTGCCTACCTAGTTAACTTTTTATATATAATATATATAATATTTCCTACCCTACCCACATAGTGCTTAATATTGTGTTTACTTTAGAAGTTTCATCCTAATTCCCATGAGTACTAATTATTTAGTTGTTTATTCAGGATAAAAGAGAGAGAACTTCAGGTGCGAAGTTTCAGGAGCAAAAGAAACTGAGACTACAAGAAAGGGGAAAAATGATTGGATCTATAAAGTATTTCTTGCAAAACAATCGAGATTCCACGGAGACTATCGATGTTGGTGCGACCGAATCGTCCGAATCTAAAGATTCTAAATCCGTAATATCAATAACCGTGAGTGGACCATCTGAAATTTCAACAGTAACATCAGGTCCTGTAACAAGTGGCAGCGGTTGTAGCAGCTTCTACTGATGCAGAGCCCGATGAAGCGATGACACCATCCTCGTCTACAGCACTTGAACAATCCACTTCAGGTAATTCAGGTAAAAAGTTCGGTAATGTCAGCTACCGACATACCTGCTGCAAGTGACACTTTCGATGAAGGCTGTAATGAGGCTAGTATCGATATAATTCCATCCGACCCCGGTTTGTGGCCCGAAAGAATCTCCAATGAGATGGCTAGAATATTGGTTAAACGTGGGCCGCCCTTGCTAGACATCAGTTTTAGCTTTCCTAGTAATAAAGATAAGAGAAAGTTTTCGTGCTAATACTTTGAAAGAAATCTAGCAAATGGAGAAAAAGTCGAAAGGGCTTGGCTTATTTATTCTATTTCTAGAGATTCTGTATTTTGTTTTTGTTGTGAGTTGTTTTGTAAATGTAAAACTGCTAACGCTTTTTGTGATACAAATGGAGTATCTGATTGGCAACACTTGTCTTTGCTAATTACATCACAAGAGTTATATGAACATTTGGGTAAATTTAAAAAAAATGTTGGAGACATCTATGACTGTTAATGCACATCATCTGCGGAAAACGGAAAAAAATATTGGCAAGACGTGTTGGAAAGAATTTTTGCGATTGTAAAGTATTTGTCTACAAAAATGCTTGGCATTTCAAGGTTCTTCTCAATTGCTTTTCGAACATGATAATGGAAATTTTCTTAAAGCTGTTGATGATTCAGTGATGAGACAGCACGTTAGCCGAGTGTATAAACCTACCTAAAAATTTAGTTGATCACTTCCAGCAATATACATCTGACTAATCATTTCAAGAAATTCTTGTGCAAGCGAAAGAAGTAGCATCCTCTCTCGAAATTGAAAAAGACTTTTCCCATTACCAACGGTTAGGAAAAAATTTAAACCAAAACTGTTTGACTATGAACACCGAGATGAGACCACCTCATGATCCAAAAACTGCTTTCAAAATTAATTTTTTCTTAAAAATTATAGATCAAACTATAATATCTCTAAAAAACCGATTTTACTTTTTAAATGAGTATGATCATATTTTCGGATTTTTATCGATACATTCAAATTAAGGGACAGCGATCTTTTAAAACATTGTTTTATTCTTGAAGAGCGACTGACAGATCAGGATAATAAGGATATAGACTCCAATGATCTGTTTAACGAAATTAGAGCGTTAAAATTGTTTTCATTACATGATGATACTGACCCCTTAAGTATTTTACAATATATATTCGAAAACAATTTAATCTCCACCTTTCCAAACGTAAGCATTTCACTAAGAATTCTTTTGACATTGCTTGTATCTGAAGCTTCTGGCGAACGATCTTTTTCAAAGTTAAAAATCATTAAAAATTATTTAAGATCGACAATGATTCAAGAAAGATTGTCTGGGCTAACAATATTAGCAATTCAACAAGAAATTTTAGCGGTATAAATTTCAGCGATGTAATTAATGAATTTGCAACAACAAAATCTCGGAAAATATCGCTACTACAATAGCTATCTTTTATTCTTCTATTTCACCTAGACCTAGCTTTCATTTTTTCATTTTTAATTTTAAAACGAAGTTCCCTAGGTATTTGTTATTAGAAATATCTGTATATTTTTTCAAAAATCTAAGTATAAGTAGAAAGTAGTATATATATATATATATATATATATATATATATATATATATATATATATATATATATATATATATATATATATATCATTACTTAAGTAAATGTTTTAAAATGGGTGGTGAACAAGCATTTATTTTGTTATGATTTTGTTCTGTTTGTTTCATTTTGATATTTTACTCTACAAATAAATGTGACTTCTAAAGTTCATTTTTTTGCTTTACTTCAAGCACCAACCTACCTAATTAGTACCTTCAAAAAGCAAAAATGAAAAAACATGATCCAAAATGCCTTAAAGGGCGCCAAAATCTTTTTTTGCACACAAGCGCCAGTACCCAGTAATAAGGTACATAATTTGAGGGTTTTTCTTCACTTCTGCTATCATTTTTGGCAAGGGATTCTTTTGAATCAACTCATAGGGTTCTGACTCTACTAAATTATCAACTCATTTTTGTCTAATATAACAACCTCATTGCCTTTGTCTGCTTTTAGATAATAACATTACTTCTGTCTCAGACTTTTGATACGGACTTTGTCTTTTCGTGATGATGGATCTCTATTGAGGACAATATTTTCAGAGATTTGGTTTCTGCATGACTCTCTGATGAAAGGACTTTTTACTTTCAGATGAATATTGTATTGAACTTTCTATATCGGCAATTAAATTTGTTAAACTGTCATCTGGAGGTAATGCAGGAGGAAATAAATTATAGAGCCATGTAGAAATAGATTTAGTGTACTATCATCTCCTGCTATTCAAGGTTCCAGTCCCCAACATAGTTATGAAAAAATGTTTCACATTTCCCGGGTGTTCTGCGAAAAAATTGTAGGCGCAGAAAGAACACGTGACCTCAGGAATGGTATCACCCTGTATTTTCTCATAATTGTTTCTGTGATCTGATTATTTTGAAAATGCACCTATGTACTGAATTTGAACTGAGTATCTGAAGAACTAAAAAAGTCTGAAGATTTCTGTATTTCGTTAACGAAGCATTCGCGGACATATGTTCTTGAGGACGTATCATCATAAATTGATTTGGGGAATCATTTACACCGTGAAGAGATATTCTTCTAATTGTTTTAGTTACAAAACCTACAATAGAAAAAGTATTTTACCTGATTATAAATAAATTAAGGACATGAGCCGAGATGGACATACAGATTATACACCTGAAATTTGCTTGGGGTTCAGATGGGCACTTTTAGAATCCTTATATCTGGTACCTGGGACGAGACGGAACCACCTACTGAAATAAAAGAACCCCAATTAAAAGTCATATTAAATTGACATTAAAATTTCGTCATATCTAATTATAGATTTTTACTATTTAGAGCTGTATTCTTTTCGGTCCTAGTAATTGAGCAGAAGGTTTTTGACTGTGCTGTATATAATATGAATATGTACCTCCCTCATCACTTTCAGGAAAAGGTACATGAAATGTTAATGAAATATCGAAGCTCATGATGTATTAAGTCTTACGACGTTTGCATCAATGTATAAAATGATAAAGTATTGAAAAATCTATTGATGTGAGTGCGGTAATAATTTTTCTATAACTCAAAAATGAGTTATTTATGTCAATTTATATATAAATATGTTGACATGTAGATACATCATTTGCTTCATAATGATTCATTTCAAGACGTTTAAAAATACTTTATCAGATTCTTGCCACAGTCAAATTTACTGTCAAGGGGATCTTTTGCATACTGTACAGTCAATGTCACCCTTTCCTGATTCAAAAACATTTGTAGACATGATGATGAGGTTCGACGAGAATACCATTATTCAAAATTTCAAGACATTTATGAGAGAAGTTAATCAAAAACCAACAAGAAATGATGTCAGGGACTTTGTTGAAAAGAATTTCGTTTTAGCAGAGGAACTGGAAAAGTGGCAGGAAAAAACTTCTCCTAGAAGTCCACTCATATCAAAAAGGATCTCTCAACCAGAATATGAATCATTCGTGAACGAATTGATGCCAATTTGGAAAATTCTTACTAGAAGAATAAAACGGGAAGTAATCCACAAGGATAATATAACAAGATTCAGCATCATTCCAGTTCCAAATGGATTTGTAATTCCTGGTGGGAGGTTTAGAGAATTTTATTACTGGGACTCATACTGGATAATTGTGGGTCTTCTAAACAGTGGTATGACAACAACCGTGAAAGGAATGTTGGAAAATTTCTTATGGTTAATAGAAAAGTTTGGTTTCATACCAAATGGAGGGCGAATATATTATTTGAACAGATCGCAACCTCCTCTTTTCTGATGATGGTAGAAGAGTATTTTAAAGAAACTGGAGATAAAGAATGGTTAGCAGCTAACCTTCTGTTAATGGAGAAAGAATTAGAGTTCTGGATGAGAGAAAAGACAATTACTTTCGAAATAAACAGTTACCCATATACATTAGCGAGATACCGAGTTGATAGTTATTCACCACGTCCAGAATCTTATGTCGAAGATACATTAACATGTAGTAGTTTACCGAATCAAAATAGCATAGAAAGATGTTATGCAGAACTGAAAGCAGGAGCAGAAAGTGGTTGGGATTTCAGTTCACGTTGGATGTCAAATAAAAAAATATTATCTGACATGAAAGTTTCCAGAATAATTCCTGTAGAACTTAACGCCTTTTTGCTGGCATCTTTTAGGATTATAAGCAATTTTTTTGAACTTGTTGGCAACGAACAAAAACATGCATATTGGCTTTCTGTTTTCGATTTATGGAAATCTGATATGCATCAAACCTTGTACAATGAAGAGGATGGTATTTGGTATGATTATGACACCTCAACCAAAAGTTCAAATAGAAAATTTTATGTAAGCAATTTTGCACCTTTATGGGTTGATATATATAGTGATAAAGAAGTGAAAAAAACCTTAGGAGATAAAGCTGTTAAATACTTAATAAATAATAAAATTCTATCTTTCAAAGGTGGCATACCAACATCTTTGATTGACACAGGGGAGCAGTGGGATCTTCCAAATGCTTGGCCTCCTCTACAATCAATAGCTATACTTGGTTTACTCAGATCAGGTAGTGATAAAGGACGATATTTTGCAAGACGTCTAGCTAAACAATGGATAGACGTGAATTGGAATATATTTAAAGCCTCAAGAGTAATGTACGAGAAATATAACGCAGAATTTCTGGGAGAAGCTGGAAGCGGTGGAGAATACGAAGTTCAAAGTGGTTTCGGATGGTCGAACGGAGTTATTTTAGAATTGATAAATGAATTCTTCACCAAAGAAAAGGAAAAGGGAGATGAATCGGATGAGGATAGGAGCGGAGGAAACCAAATAGCTAATCATGAAACATCATTTTTATTGATTTTTATATCGTGTTTTAGAGTTATTGTAATGTTTAAAGTACATTCAGTAATGTAATCAAATGTAAGATTGACTTAGATAATATTTTACTCGTGAAGTTAATAAATAATTCGAGAAGTGCAAAGTGATTTGGATCAGCCAACTTCTCGGAAAGTGAAACAGTTTTCAGAAGAACAAGAAAAAGTTGGTGAATTAGATAATAGCTTACAATGAAACAAAGTGGAGTTTTAGCCTTCTGTTTTATTAATATGAATTATATTGTTCTCAGAAAAAGTGGTATTACTAATTGAAGAATACATTTTGAAAACGAAGAGAAGTAATGAATTTTATTGTTGAAAATTCTAAAGCATTGCTCTGAAGAGTCTTGTTAAAATGCCAGAAGAGGATGATTGGAAGAACGCCCGAACGATTATCAACTCCGGATCACTTAGGTTAGGTTAAGCCATCTAAGGCTTCTGGGAAGGATGATATCATGCCTAACTTGCTACAGTAAGAAGTGGACATCCTGTTTTCATTCCTCATTAGGCTCGGCCAGTCGAGTTCAACCTGGTATGTTGTTCAGACCATCTGGCGGAGGAACTCACAGCCTAAATCGATCAGACCGAAAAGTTTCACGTCTTTCGTTCTGAGAATCCAAGAGATATTGTTGGATGGATTCATCAAGATCAAGATATTATTGCTGAAGCCTCTGAGTGAACATCAATATGCCTTTCAAAAGATAAATCAACTGATCTGGTAGTAAACAACCTATTCTGAAGGATCACTCAGTATCTAGACCGCTTGGAGACTGCCGCTTCAGTCTTCATGGACTCTGAGGTGCATTTAATGCGGCCCATACTAGTTTACAATGCAGGGGTGCGAGAGCCAGAATACAAAATAATTTTGAGGAATGGATTAGCAACATGCTGAATGAAATAGTGATCGATACTTCCCTGAAAGGAGACGTAGTCAGCCAGTCCCCTCTTTTGTAGTCACCGCTGGTTGATGATCTTCTGGTAACGATAAGCGTACTGGATGTTTATGTAGAAACTTATGACGACGACATGTCATTCTGGCTATCGGAGATGACGATGGTTTCTCCGACAGAATTAATGAGGCTATTTAGGCAATCCAGGGGTAGTGTGAGGGTGGAAACTCGTGTTTTAGAGTTATTGTAATGTTTAAAGTACATTCAGTAATGTAATCAAATGTAAGATTGACTTAGATAATATTTTACTCGTGAAGTTAATAAATAATTCGAGAAGTGCAAAGTGATTTGGATCAGCCAACTTCTCGGAAAGTGAAACAGTTTTCAGAAGAACAAGAAAAAAGTTGGTGAATTAGATAATAGCTTACAATGAAACAAAGTGGAGTTTTAGCCTTCTGTTTTATTAATATGAATTATATTGTTCTCAGAAAAAGTGGTATTACTAATTGAAGAATACATTTTGAAAACGAAGAGAAGTAATGAATTTTATTGTTGAAATTCTAAAGCATTGCTCTGAAGAGTCTTGTTAAAATGCCAGAAGAGGATGATTGGAAGAACGCCCGAACGATTATCAACTCCGGATCACTTAGGTTAGGTTAAGCCATCTAAGGCTTCTGGGAAGGATGATATCATGCCTAACTTGCTACAGTAAGAAGTGGACATCCTGTTTTCATTCCTCATTAGGCTCGGCCAGTCGAGTTCAACCTGGTATGTTGTTCAGACCATCTGGCGGGAGGAACTCACAGCCTAAATCGATCAGACCGAAAAGTTTCACGTCTTTCGTTCTGAGAATCCAAGAGATATTGTTGGATGGATTCATCAAGATCAAGATATTATTGCTGAAGCCTCTGAGTGAACATCAATATGCCTTTCAAAAAGATAAATCAACTGATCTGGTAGTAAACAACCTATTCTGAAGGATCACTCAGTATCTAGACCGCTTGGAGACTGCCGCTTCAGTCTTCATGGACTCTGAGGGTGCATTTAATGCGGCCCATACTAGTTTACAATGCAGGGGTGCGAGAGCCAGAATACAAAATAATTTTGAGGAATGGATTAGCAACATGCTGAATGAAATAGTGATCGATACTTCCCTGAAAGGAGACGTAGTCAGCCAGTCCCCTCTTTTGTAGTCACCGCTGGTTGATGATCTTCTGGTAACGATAAGCGTACTGGATGTTTATGTAGAAACTTATGACGACGACATGTCATTCTGGCTATCGGAAATGACGATGGTTTCTCCGACAGAATTAATGAGGCTATTTAGGCAATCCAGGGGTAGTGTGAGGGTGGAAACTCAGCATAAAGCACCATAAAACCCTTAGTGTACCATTCACCCGAAAAAGAAGGTTATTTGTTTATTCCCCTATTCCAAGTGGAGTACTTAATCCAGTTGCGGAGGGAGCAAAATATTTAGGGTTACCTTGGATAGTAAGCTTACGTAGAATTTGTACCTGGAAAACATAATAGACAAGGCAGGACATTCTTTAAAGACATGTCAAATGACCTGTGGAAAGAGATGGGGTCTTGATCCAAAGCAACTTTAGTGACGGTGTTGAGACAACGTTTCACATACGGCTCTATTGCTTGGTGGGAGTGGAGCCTTAAAAAGTAATCCCAATTCAAGCTCTCTAATTTGCAGTAGATTACTGGAGCATGAACATCAATATCATACAGATTTACGCCCCAACGGCAGACAAGTCAGAGGAAGAGATTGAGGATTTTTACAGACAACTTGACAGTGCCCTAAAGCTTACAAAAACGAACAAGGTCAACATAATTCTAGGAGATTTCAATGCTAAAGTGGGTAAGGGTAGACTGGGATCTGTAGTGGGTGATTACGGCTTAGGTGAAAGAAATGAAAGAGGGGAAAGACTGATTCAGTATTGCGAAAAGAACAATCTTGTGATTACAAATACATGGTTCACGCTACCACCAAGACGTTTATACACCTGGAAATCTCCGCAAGACAGTAAACACCACATTGTCAGAAACCAAATAGACTTTATTATCATTAATCAAAGGTTTAGAAATCTCATCACTAAAGTAACAACAATGCCAGGTGCCGATATTGAATCTGACCACATTCCGCTGCGTGCCGACATAATATTGCGTCTGTCCAGACCCAAAGAAAAAACCGTTAGAAAGACATTAGAACCAAAAGTACTTAAAGACGAGGAAAGAAGATCACTATACGAAGAACATCTTAATAAAGAATTGGAAAGTATACGCAGTATAAATGATACGAACGAACACTGGCTCAAACTCAAAGAAGCTTTTATCGAAACAAATGAAATCTTCCTTACAAACACCGGAAGGCGAACGAGGAACAAATGGATGACCGAAAACATTCTAGATTTAATGGAGAAACGAAGGCAATGTAAAGTCAACAGAAAATACACAGAATATAAAAGTCTCCAAAGAAAAATTCGAAATGTAATAAGAGCAGCAAAGGAAAGTTGGCTGACTGAAAGATGTCTGGAAGCAGAAAATCTGAGCAAGCTGGGAGACAGTTTCCATCTCCATAAAAAAGTCAAAGAAATCGCTGGAATATATAACAATAAGAGTGTAAGTTTCATCAGGGATGAAGACAATAAAATAATATTGGACACCGAAAAACTACTACTAACATGGAGGGAATACACCACTAGTCTTTTCCTAGATGACAGACCAGGAAACCCCGAAAACGAAATAACAACGCTATCAGGACCAAGTATACTAAAGAGTGAAATCAAACATGCTATAATTCTGATGAAAAGCAACAAAGCTCCGGGCCCTGATGATATGTACTCGGAAACATTTCATTTAGTTAGCGAACAAAACCTCGATATCATAGTCCGACTCTTTAACAATATTTACGACACTGGACAAATTCCCGAGGACTGGCTCCGTTCTACATTTGTCGCACTTCCAAAAACAAACAACGCAACAGCGTGTAAAGATTACTGCCTCATTAGTCTAATGAGTCATTTCCTCGAACTCTTCCTTCGAGTTCTACACACGAGACTATACAGGAGGTGCGAGGAAGTGAGTGGTACCAGTCAGTTTGAATTTAAGAACGGCTTTGGAACAAGAGAAGTCATATTTAGTCTCGAAACATTAGTGCAGAATTGCCAAGACCAAAGAAAGAACGTTTTTCTGTGCTTTATCGACTATGAGGAGGCATTTGATAATGTATAGCACGACCTCCTCATATCATATCTTAGAAACTTGGGCTGGATGGAAAGGATATCAGACTTATAGGTAATCTATACTGGAACCAAAAAGCAGAAATCCGAATTCAAAATGCAGGAACAACTGAGGATTTTGAAATAAAAAAAGGCGTCCGCCAGGGGTGTATCTTATCTCCGATGTTGTTCAACTTATATGTGGAAAGAGCTTTTATCGAGTCAATCTCCGACAGTCCCATGGGTATTAAAGTAAACGGAATTCCCATCAACAATATTCGATACGCGGATGATACCGTGATACTGGCAGATAGTACAAATGACCTGCAAGCTCTACTAGATAGGGTCAATCAAGAAAGCCAGAGATTGGGTTTGAAAATTAACATCCGTAAAACCAAATGTATAGCCATTAGCAGAAACGATGCCCCAAATGCCATAATATTCATAAATGGAGAAAACATTGAACAAGTCATTCAATTTAAATACTTGGGATGCATGATCAACCAAAAATGGGACCCAAATCAAGAAATAAAAAGCAGAATCGAGCATGCTCGAACAACGTTTATAAAACTTAAAAAATTCTTGATAGACAAAAACCTAAATCTCAATATCAGATATAGAATGGTAAAATGTTACGTCTGGCCCGTTCTCTTGTACGGAGTCGAGGCATGGACGTTGAAAACAGCAATTATAAATAAAATTGAGGCCTTCGAGATGTGGACCCTACGACGGATGCTGAGGGTATCGTGGGTTGAACATGTAACGAATGAGGATATACTGAGAAGAACTGGTTTGATAGACCGTGAACTTTTCGAAAACATCAAAAGTAGAAAAATTGGCTACCTTGGACATGTACTGCGCGGAGAACGCTATCACTTCCAGCGTCTTATCCTCCAGGGTAAAATAGAAGGAGGAAAAAGAGGAGTAGGTAGGAGAGAACTATCCTGGCTACGAAACATACGACAGTGAACAGGAATACAGGACTTCCAGGCACTACAAAATGCTGCAATCAATAGAATCATATGATGAGTGAAAGGATGGATGCCTACGCAGGAATCTGCATGGCACTTGAAGAAGAAGAAGACTGGAGCTCTGCACTTACTGCGTAGATGGAACTGATACTGGGTCTTGCCCCTCTGTACCTGGTGATTAGAGGAACAGCTAGAATAGCTACCTTCAGTCACTTATGGGGCAGCAATGTCACTTCATCTTCGCTAAACTGGGAGAAAGGAATAGGTTTCGTCACTCGGGACTTGGGGGCAATGAGAAGGCTTGTGATTCACCGCACCTGAGCGGCTGGAGACTATAAGAATGTAAAACAAATGTTATTTGGACCTGAAGGTACGAGAGCACTGGCTGAGCTTTTCCTGTCCTGGACACTTGCTATCAGTGGACCTTCTAGTTCGAGATGCAAGGCTTAGCTTGAACTCTCCCTTGGGAATAAATTGCAGAAATTAATGACTACATACTAAAAACACCCTGTGTAATTATAAACTTATGTCATTCATGCTTGATTCGATTGAAAATTAAAAACAGCTGGTCAAGAATATAAACAGCTTATAAACGATTTAATAAGACTAATTAAAATATTAATAGTCGAGTAGACATATCGATGCCTAATAAAACATTCATTGTTTTATTGATGAAGTTTTGTGGGGAAGAATTGTTATCGCAAAATGGTGATAAGATAAATGAACACGCGTGGTTTAAGTTGTATATATTATTGCAATTGAGATAGGTGTATTTTCGTATTTTGAAATTTTCCAGACAATAAGTTTAGTGCAAAATAGGTAACCTCTGTGATACAGGTATGTATATCACGTTATTGAAATGTTAAAGGAATTTATATGGTGTTTATCATCAAAACCAGCTCGTTTCACATTCGTAAGTTTCACAGGAAAACTGAGAACCTTAACAGAAATTGGAAGTGTATCCACGTAGAATAACGCTAGACTGAATTGATACTCACTTAGGTAGCTGGAGTAATTAGGTAGAAATGAACTGGTTTTGTTGGAAAAACTTGATATTCTCTCTTTCCTTACTGTATTCTCAGCACAAATAATGCTATATCCTTTCAAAAGTAATTCAGAATATTTTCAGTTTTTATTTCAAGAAATGTAAAATGATTAGATTTTGTTCCTTTTTACAAACGAACTGAAAGATTTAACTTTGGGGCATAAAATATGAAGAATATACTGTGAGAAACAGAATCTGATTTTTGATTCAACAAAGCCTATGTTGTTCATGAAAAAGAATCCAGAGAAGTGATGTATCGCCAGGAGAATGGATGAGGCACTACGCTCCTTGCTAGCGATCCTGGATGATGAAGACAGAAGCTGGAAAAGAACTCGTTTTGATTCAAACAGAAAATCTTTTTATATCATTTTAGTTTCAAATGAACATGATGTGAGTTGTTCTTCATCACGAAGTTATCAAAACTCATATCGGGTGTCTCGTGTAAACACTTAAAGCTATAACTCCTATAATTAATGATCGATTTCGAAGAAACAAAAACCGAATTGCATCTTGAATGATATTCTAACATTCTGAAATATTTTTATTGGTTTGTCACTTCTGGAAATTCCTGGAGTTGAACTTCATTCTGAGGCTGAATTCTCCGCCTGAAGTCTGGTACATAAGAACAAACAGTGACCATCTCCACTCCGAAATATTTACATACCCAAATTTAATAACCTATCTCAGCTCCTAATTATTCAGGTGAAATTAAAAAAATTTATTGAGCTAGACATTTTTAATGAAGATATCAGAATTACAATTTGACACATTGGTTATACTGGTGATCCGATAGCGTAGGAGCCAATGAGGCCCACAAAATTTTCCATCAGAATTTTGTTGACGCCTTTCTTGAGGTAAGGTCAAAAGTCCGTGCGAATTCGATCAGTGGTCATTCGTATAATGATCAAGTGACTCATATGAGATATCGTCTCTCACTTCTTAACGATCTTTTCGAGCGTTATCGGACTGATGAGCTCAATTATATACGTAACAGTTTCAAAATCAAATATAGATTAGCAATTGAAACAGCAAAAGCTAAGGCTACAGATAACTTGATACTAGGTTCCTCTAATTCTCAAAAAGCTATGTGGAATTTCATTAACTGAAAAAAGACGATCAATTCCAAAGCCAAATCTCTCATCTCAGCAGATGAGTTCACTGAACACTTCATCAATGTACCTAATCAGGTCATTGATAATATTAGACCTCAGTTTCTTCGGATGAACTATTTAAGAAATAGTTGCCTCCTGGACTAAACTTCTCATTTAGGGAGATTAGTTTTATAGAGGTGAGAGACACGATCAAATCTATCTAGAACAGCAGGTCTCAAGACTTCTATGGTCTCTCCGTGGTGTTACTAAAAAAAAATATCAATAGTATTGTGTATCCGCTTACACATCTTGTTAACAAATGTATTGCTGATGGAATTTTCATGAAAGTATTGAAGGTTTCAAAAGTGATTCCTGTTTTCAAAGTTGATACTAATGATGTATCAAACTGGCTGTTTCTCGGGTAAGGAGAGAGTTGAAGTTGGAGTACTACAGGATTCTGTGATGGGACCTTCATCATTTTCCATCTTTATTAATGATTTTCCGGGTTACCTGATCGGCTGCCTTCACAATATGTTTGCTGATGACACTACTGTATCTGTACCTAGTGATAGTTTAGTGGAAGCTGAAAAAAAGTTTGCGCATACGTAGTCGAGGGCCTTAGATTGGTTTTCAGGTAATCTATTGAGCATGAACAATAACAAGACTGGGACAGTTGTGTTTGGTTTTAGAGCTCTTGAGGCTAAAAGTGTTCATTTGGCTTCGCGTCTCACTTGGGGGGCTTTCTAAAAAAAATTGCTAGAATGCATTTCTCTCGCATGCTCTTTGTCTAGGAGGGTACTGAGAACTGTTTATTTTACCCTTATTGAGACACATATGAGATACAATATCCTGGTGTGGGAAAATTGCAGTGAGTTTGATCGGGTTTTCCGAATACAATGACGAGCGGTGAGAATTGTTGGTAGAGTGGGCTATAGAGATTGTTGTAAAAATTCGTTCAGGGAACCGCATATACTGACTCTCCCTAGCTTGTTTGTACTTGAGTGTCTACTCTATGCTCATAAAAACCAACAGTTGGTAGCTTTAAATAGCCAGTTTAATTCCTATAGTACCAGAGGCAAAGATAATGTGAGAATCTCGTTTTATAGGTTGCAGAGGTCGCAAAATGGACCAAACTTTCTGTGTTACAAATTATATAATGTTTTACCTGTTTATATGAGTAGACTTTCTGTGGCACCTTTTAAAAATAATATATTTAAATAATAATAATAAAATACGCAATTGAAATGAATACAACCTATTTTCAATCTAATAGAAATAGTGGTCGAGAATTTTGACTCTATATAAAGCGATTTCCAGATCGTGATGAACCAGACTCTGAAAAATACCACGCAAGTACGATTCTTCCATAAAACCGATAACTCTCTAAAAGAAAATCCATGAAGAAACGGTATTGAATGTCTTATGAGTGTAAAAGCGAACCCAGAAACATCTGTTCGATAAATTTCTGCAGAAACCGGGACGTCACGGACGACAGTTCAATCTGATTTTCAAAAACATAAATAAACGGTGTCCCAAAATTAACGCACGTTTTGAATAAAATAGAAAGCATAGTTCTTAGTGTATTGATAGTAATTTTTTCATTGAGTCATAAAGAGTATAGGATAAGTTCGTTTATGGAAGAACAAATCGGGCAAATGGTCTTCTTGGCTCTGCATACACGTACGTACTCGTTTGTCGAAAGTTTCCAGGACCACTCTTTATAAATGTTTCTGAATTTCGTTGATTGAATCTCCTCCCTTAATGTAAGGGTGGTTATGGGCTTATTAACATAGACCTATGGCTTTGAATAACCACATTAGAGAAAAGCTAATAATGTTAAATTACACGGTCTAGGGGGCCAATTCAGATCACCAAAACGAGAGAGTACATGACCTGGAAATATTTCATGCAGTAACTGAAGTGTTTCATGGGCTGAATGGCATGTGGTACCGTCTTGTTGAAACCACATATTGGCTACATCAATATCTTCTAATTTTGGCAAACAGAATTGTGTTATTATGTCGTACTATCGAGCACCAGCTCAGTCACTGCTTGTCCAGCTTCAATTTCAAAAGAGTATAGTCCGATTATTCATCCAGCCCAAAATCCACACCAAACACTGATATGTTGTGCATGATTTTGTTTTAAGATCATTACACTTTGATTCTCAAAACCCAAAAAGCGGCTATTTTGGCGATTAACAAACCCGTGAAGGTGAAAACGTGCTTCGTCACTTTCGATGATTTTTCTCACAAAATTAGCATCCATTTGTGGATGCTCAAAAATCTCTCTGCTGTGTTTTGTTAATTGAATTTTGTAAACATGGAAACACAGATCGTTAGTGAGTATACGCTGTAGAGAGTTTCTTGAAATTTGCAGTTCTTCTCCACGACGTCGAATTAAATTTCTTGAATTGTCACCGACACTTTCACGTATTATTTGGATTATGACATTTAAACGGCTTCTTTTTGGATCCTGTCGCCCAGAATTATTCTTAATTAATCTCTTCATAGTTGACGAAGTAAAAACACTATTTCGACCATATTTTGTATGACATTTTCGAACTGCGGTCGCTAAGCTATCATTATTCTGAAATATTTTCCAATAATGAAGGGTTCCAACACTTAACTGTATAAATAGCGGCGAATTCAAATCTTGCTCAAATTTGGGAATACCCTTTTTAAGCCTCATGTTGTGCAAAAAGTTGTTTTTGAAAAACATGGAGTTTCAAATTTTTTCCCAGATAGAATGCATTCAGATTAATCTTTTTTCCGAATCATAATTTGGACTGATGACTGTACTTTTCACAACAATTGTCATTTCAATGGAAACAATTTTAAAATTTAGTGCCACCAGAATCCGCAAAACATATTAAACAATAATTTTCAACGTAGATTCGATGCGAATCATAAATATCAGCAGTTCTCATTAAAAATAACATTACAAAATTTCCCAGATGATCTCCTACTGGAAGGACGAGGAAAAATTTACTTCCAACAAAATGGCCCTGATTCTCACAACGCAGCTGAATAATAATTTAGGTGATTGAATGATAGAGACAAATGGTCGTGTTAGGTTGCCAGTCCGTTCTCCTGATTTGACCTCTTCTGATTTTTGACTCTGAAGTTATCTACAGGAACGAATTTATCGCACTAGACTAGAGAATTTAGACGTGCTTGTGAAATAATTCATCCTGATGACGCTCAGAATGCTACACGCAGGAGATGCCTATTTTGTTTATTTCCAATGACACCATGGAAAGCATGGTGCATGATATTAGTTTTAATGTGTTCGGTTTATCTAAACATATCTTTCCTGACAAAGTGTGCTCCCGAACTGGCACAAATTCTTAACCGTCTGTTTCAGATTTCATATGAAAGTCAGACTTTTTCGAGCAGAAGGACAATAGCGCGAATTCAACCGATCCCAAAGAAAGGAAAGAAGTGATCACCCCAAAACTTCCGCCCTGTTGCTCTTCATTATGTCCAAAGTGATGGAGAGAGTCATAAACAATAAACTCATCGAATATCTTGAGTTGCAGGGAATTATTGACGACCGTCAGTATGGCTTTCGCAGGCAAAGATCGACAGGAGATCTGCTCGCCTACGTCACTCATGTTTATACATCAACGATGGAAAAGCATGAGGAATCTAGAGCAATAGCCGTCGACAACTCTTAAGCCTTTGATAGGGTTTGGCATACAGCCTTGTTGAATAAACTTGCTACATATGTGCTTCACGAAAAATTGCGGGGTTAGATAAATATCTTTCTTTCCAATAGATCAATACAAGTTGTGGTCGACGGTATAACATCTGATTGTTTCCAGTTGCAAGCAGGGTTACCTCAGGGATCCATTCTTTCGCCAACCTTCTTTCTGTTGCAGATAAACGATCTTCTGTCATCTACAGAGAACAAGATCTTCGGTTTTGCAGACGAATATACCCTGGTTTCGTCTTTCAGTAGTCTGCAGCCGATTACAGCTGCGGAATCTCAGCGTCAGAGATGTCAACAAATTAATAACTCAAGCTCTGATTTACAGAAGATATCGAAGCGGGGTCATTTTAACCTGGTGAGCTTCAACGGGAGCAAGACGCAAGCAACTACGTTTTCTAGAAAGGTCCCCGCTGGAGAACCTCCTCCAACGATGCAAGGCCAACAAACTGAATCCAAAGATTCGATGCGCCTTCTCGGAATAACGGTCAACTCTGGGGTTTGCTGGCATGACCATATATCAGCAATAGCTAAGTCTGCATCAGCTAAACTTAGTTTTCTTTTCAGAGCCAAGCGATACTTCACATCATCTCAGCTGTTGCTTCTATATAAGGAGCAGATTCTACCTGCTTTGGAATATTGTTCCCATGTATGGGGATCTGAGCTCAGAAATTCGTTGCAGAAAGACCTTGTTCCGGGAAAACTTATGTTTTGCCGCAACACTAGGCTGGCAAGGAGTTCTCATCATATGGCGGTACATTTAATTACCCCTCGAACCTCCCTCTATAAGAATTCCTTTGTTCACAGGGTCGGTGAGCTGTGGGACTCTTCTAACATCTTCCCAACATCCTACAATGTGGCCCTCTTAAAGAAGCGAGTAAACAGACACCTCAATTCTTCCCATGCGCCTACTCATGTGCTGTAACAGGTTCTCTTATTCCTGAGAAGCCCACATAAAAAAAGATATCTGCACTCCCTAACTGTTTCCAGAAGTTATAAATTGAATGACTGGAAATGCTCGTGCCCTTTTCTATTCGATTGAGATAATACTTGCATCAGGTTTGTATTAATTTCAATTTCGTCTTTCATATTAATTAATTATCAGTGAAAAACATTCAAAACCAAACAGTACTAAGAAATACCGAAAAGCTAACTAATGTGTCCTAATTTCTCATTAATAATTTCGAATGACATTCATTACAATTCTAAGATTTCTTTGTGATTTTCAATGGTATTTTCCTGAGAGCTTATTTCACGATTCATCAAAGCTTCTGACATATTTTTCCTCTTTTATACCCAAAATTTGAAATTATGTGTTATCCGAACTGGAATAATAATCACCAATTCTACGAAGTACATTGGAAATGAGTGTTTTCTTCCCAATTTTTCGATAATTTTTTTTTAAATATCCAGCGTTTTAGGTGATACATTTTCAAGAGAACGTTCTCAAAATTGAACGAATTATCGAAAAGAAAAAACAAAATTGGGTTACCATGACAAAGGCTGAGTGGTTATGGTTAATTTCCGGTGTTTCCGGAAGTGACAGGCTATTAGAATATCATTCGAGATGCAATTCTGTTTCTATATCAATTAAATCGATCAACAATTGTAGGAGCTATAGGTTGGTGTGTTTTTCATGGAACACCCGATATACGCTGTCGGATTCTCGAGGGGTCAAATCATCCCTTGAAATCAGAAAGAGGGAGATATTGAAGGTCATACTTTCAGACTTACGTTCATAACCAATAGATATACAGGCTGGTCCATCTTTTTATAGCATGATCGAATATGGTTTTTAAGACGCAACCGCTTCCGTCGAATTTCGACAAAATTTTTTGGATAGTTTAACTGCAACTATACGATTCCACGATTTAATATTCAACATTGTTATGAAAATTCACAGGATGTTATGAAAATTGAACAATCTTTTTTTTCTCAAGCAAAGTTCTTTGTAGTACGCCACTGAATGCCGTCAATGATCTTTAATTGTTTGCTCACATGTTTCTGAAAGTTTTCATAACTCAATCTATGTAATTACTACCTGAATTCCAAATTTACCTATTTTTTCGATAATTAACCAACAAATGATTAATGACCACGAATTTATTCAATCAACAACAACTATCTTTAAATTGAATGTTCAAAATATGACCCATTTATTAAATTTTCATGTGAGATCATTCTTCGAAACTCGAAAAATATTTGACTTTGATTTATTGAAAATATTGGAGCGATTTTCAATAAAAGTTTATCTTTGTCTATTGGCCTTTTGAAAAACGTAGTTAATGAATTTTTCGGAAGATTGATAACAATACGACAACTTGATAAATTGATAGATAATAATTTTGACCACAATAAAACATTCACTGCGGTTTTCATTTACGCCATTTACCTGTTCAACATCGATAACGCCATTTGCTTATTTTATGATTTTATCTTTTGTGAATGTCCTCAGAATAATTTTACAGATATTTTTATGGTTAAATATTAGGAAAAGTTGAACTACTCGCACATACATTGTGTCCGCACCGTCAATTTCGATGCCAGTTTCTATGTTCCACAATGTTCTATGAAAGTAAACTTCGGCCTCAGTTTGACTTTTGAAAATTATTCAAAAAGAGCAATGACACTTATTTTGTTTGTATCTAGTTTTTGTTGAATAAAATTGAAATTAACCCATATAACCCTGAAACTATAATTTCTTCATAAATGGAACATTTTTTTCGTGGATTGAGGTTGAAAGGAAGACTATAAAGTATAATCCACCATTTTTTTGAAGTTTCGAGTGTTGCTATTGGTCAAAACTATGCGT
Organism: Cryptolaemus montrouzieri; assembly: GCA_013387265.2. Classification (NCBI taxonomy): domain Eukaryota; kingdom Metazoa; phylum Arthropoda; class Insecta; order Coleoptera; family Coccinellidae; genus Cryptolaemus; species Cryptolaemus montrouzieri. The sequence continues at coordinate 17,201,368 of JABFTP020000062.1, read as the reverse complement.
CCTTTTAAAAACAGTAGTACTATAGCATAGTCATATGAAATTATCGATTGATTTAAAACTAAGTCTTTAATTTCATCAAAAGAATATCTAAACATTAAATAGTATGATAAGAAACAAAACAATCTTTTGGATGCAAGCCAACATCACATTTTTCACAGAGAAAATTTGCTCCTTTATGGCATATTGCATATCGTCACTGATTGTTGTTATAAACAATGAGATGATCCAGTCTGGCATAACGTGAAATCTCGTGAAAATTTGTAGGAGCTTTGGAAGGTCCTCTCTTCTTCATTCTCTTGTTAGATTCTAATAGTTCACTTCTGAATTTTAGTTGATCGAGTTTTCCTCCATTGTCCTTATGTAAGCGCCAAGAGTTTTGAACAGTCATGTCAATGCAATGAGCAAATAAAGGAAAATACTATTTTTTCCCCTGATGCTAACTCTAGTGTCACCGAGATTTTGATCGCCATGGTCCACCCATCCCATATTTTCGTTGTAAAATTTTATCAAGCCTGGTTAATCTATATAAATATATTCCTTCACAGATTGGGAAAACGTCTTTACTCTATTAACCGGAAACACTGTTGAAACATTTGATGCTACATTTACAACATTGTTGACATTCCATTTGGTGATGATGGTTTCGTCCTCGGTTATTCGGTTTTGCCTCAGCGTTTCAGTAGCTTTTAGGCCCCTCAATTTCAATTCTTTTAGCACGAAAGTAAGGTGAAATAATTGCCAAAGTATAAATGAAATTCTTCAAAGGGAATATTTTTCAATATATCTGCATATTGTAAAACTACTGATGTGCAAGACCCATATGTTTGTACTTGTCTGGCAACGTACTTGAAAAACCTTGGTATGGGTCAAAATAAATTATATAATCTAGTCAGAGAGCACCAATCCACAATTTATATCCCAATCTGATAGATTTTCCTTGTATGAATTGCTTTCCACTGTGACGTCCAAATTATGGTATCATTGTCTATATAATGATTTTCTTCGATAGGGATGCTCAAAAAATTTCGAGTTCACAATGTCAAAAAGTGATCGCTGTTTCGAATATTTGTCCTTCAAATCCAGGTTCGTTTTATCATTGCATATATCATTTATTGTTGGTGTCATCCCTATTCTGCCAGAACATCTTTTCCGTGAAAGAGGTACATAACAACTAAGCAATAGAACTACAATAAAACAAAGTAGCTCATTTCTTGTGATATCCCCTGTACGATTCTTCTGCTGAGCGAAGGTATTTGAGAATTGAAGAATCAGATCGATGACTTCCTCATCGAAGAATAACTGGTACCTAGCAGCTGGTGAAAGATTGTTATCCGCCGATGATATTAGTATCCATTGCAGCAGAGGCGACTTTTCCAAGTCCAAATCACTTTCTTTGTAGCGAAAGTTTTCAGAAGTTTTGGTCTTCATTCTACAAACTATGAAAGGTTTATCATCGTCGCTATCCCAGTCATTTTCAGTTTGCATCCATACTTCAGTAGGAGCTCTGAGTTGAGTTCTCGGTATATTGTCCAATAAGACGGTGTGTTCATCGCCAGAGTCTTCATCTGTATCGCACTCATCATTTTCGTTCTTAGGAGGAAAAATTGCTATTTCTTCTGGAACCTCATTCTCAATTTATTTGATATCTGCCATTATTTCAGCAAACGTTAAAGGTCTAAAACGATCATCTTTGAATCTGAAACAAAATATTCCAAGTGAGTCGACCGTAGTCCATGAACCTACTGTCTTTTTAAAAGGACAGCTTTTAATATTGTCTCGTATTTAGCGGAGTATGAACAAAATGTGAGGTTATGCAGATGGAAATATTCGGCGGACTCTGTTGAATTCAAATATCAGATGAAATGAAATCATTCCCTACAAAAATGAAAGAATTCAATACCACCTCCTGGACATCTCGATCGATATGATTAAACTTCACATCGACACTGGCTAATCACAAGTATATTCTATGTCTGCAACGGTTGCGTGTCTTAACTCGGTTGAATAGATCACTTGTTATGCTATACATGTGGCGCCATCTAGAATCGAGTACTTCATCCGAAACGAGTTAGGTTGCCAACTTCAGTCCGTTTCGAAGGACAGTAGAGGTAAAATGGTTGAATACTCAAACAGGGATATCATGAATTCAGTTATCATTCATGGTTGATGTCAAAAATTAAGTCGAGCTTGCAGAACATTCTACGAAATCTACCGTAATTGACGACTAATTTTCAGAAAACAACTTAGAACATTGTAATCAAGTTTTATCATTATGCAATATAGAAAACGTAGCGTTAGCTCATTTCAAACGATAAAAATGTTCATTTCTGATATTCTTGAAAACCATTATTTTAAAAATCCAACATCAAAAACGTTGTAAAAATGAAATCAAATAAAATGTTCAAATCGTCCCCAATTTTTTCCTAAGCATTTTACAGTCCGCGAGTGCTTGGTTGCATTTTGCTCTTCGTTGAGATCGATGCTGTTAAAAACACGTCTCACTTTTGATTCGAGATTCTCCGCGATGTTATCAGTGAACAATAAACTTCGTTATTTACGTACCCTTCCAACTATAACCCTGAAAAGTATCCGGCCAATCTGCTGGCCAATTGCATGAACCCAGTCTTCTTATCCATCTGTCGTTAAACAAGCTGGTTGAATTCTTTAGATATCTGAGGCGTGCAAAAGGCCGAAGCACCATCTAATTGGTACCAAGACGAAACACGTGCCTTCAACGGGGGATTGTCCTGGAACCGCGAAACAAATGCGGTTAAAATCTCTTAATATCCACACATATCAAATTTTCTTCATAAATTCAATATTGACATTGGTTTTTGTCTATTAAACTAAATACATTGAAAGCAAAAACTATTATGGAAATTTTGCTTCCGTGGTTGATGTAGTTTTTTGATGGCACCGAAATGAAAATTTTGTCGATTAAAAATACTTTCTCACGAAAATTAGGACTCATCAGTGTCATGTAATGCTTTTGTCATAAACATTTCGTTGAAATTGATTCTAACCGCCACTTCTCCTGGATCCATCGACCATATTAATAGGAGTTCATAGGAGCTGAAATTGTTTTATGAGTTATTATACAGGGTGTCCCAGAGAAGGTATCAAATTCTCGGAATCTGATAGATCTCGTCAAAATAATACCACAAGTCTATATAAAATTTTTTCCTGAAATGTATTCCTGCTGAGATATTTACTCCTACAGTTAAAAAAATAAACTCTTTTTTACGATAAAATCTGTGTCTTTCAACGAAATTTTGCAGAGATTCTTCGATTATTTTCGACTTATAGACTTGAAGCTGGTGTTTTGAGTAGCACATCGTACAAACTCCTGTTTTGTCTTATCAAGTGACATGCAACCCTCTTCAAAAACGAAGGAAATCATTTCGGGATGAATATTGAGACACAAAGTATCGGAAAATTCGAGAAATCTCGGAAACCATTGAAGATAGGTATAGGAAACATGGGTATCGTTCGATAAGTATAAAAATAACCGATCATTACAGAGTATAAGATACAGGGTGTGTCATTTAAAAAAATTGAAAAAATGAGGCTTGAAGAAAGGCGGAATCAGAAATTTCTTACTGTGCACCTTGTATCAATTTCAGAGTTTTCTAATGATGGTTGCTCAGAAATAGAGTATTAGTAACATAATTGTTGCTAAATCACAATCGGAAAGTCACTATGAGAAAAGAAAAAAAAAATTCAAAAAAGACTTAGGTTATAGGGTATATCGAACAAAGTCACCTTCATTTGATCTCACAAAGCTAAAATCATCAAAATATATAGGATGTTCTATTCAAAAAACATAACTTTGGTTTGTTCCTCACAAACGTAACACCCTGAATATATGAAATCATTTTAAATTGTGAACGTAACAGACGTCCATCATATTGTGAGAGAAAAATTTCAAAATACGTCGTTTTCTTGGCATTATGTTACTTCCAGTGACTCGTGGGCCATCCTGTATATGATTTCATACAGAAAAGTTAATAATATCCTGAAATAATTATCCATTCCCCTCAATTGGCGATCTACATTCACCAAACTACTCCAATTAGGTTAGATTTGTAAATCGCTCCAAATACACCTCTATTACGCGAAGCATTACCACTTGCTAGACCAAACATCAAATGCATTTCTGCATATTCTTGTGAAGTGTATTCCATATATTAATTATCTCATGAATACGATAGATTCGAAAAATTAAATGCGTGAGCTGTCACATATAAAAACAATAATAAAATTTTCCATCTATGATTTTGTCTGTGGTGTCTAATTGGCATACTTTTGTGAATGTGTATCGCCGATTATGGAAAAAGGGTAATTTTTGCAAGACATTATTAACTTTTTTAGTATGACCCCTTATGCGGTTTATACACAAAGGTTCCCCACCAGATTTTAGCTGAACGGTTAGAGAATAAATAAAGATATGCTGCTTTAGAGAATAATTCATTATTCTAATGAGATAAAAAACAATCTTCAGATTTATATGAAGATAAAAGGTCTCTTACTGATTATCAATTTGAACAGATAATATAAATAGTGTCTATGTAGTAAGGATTGAATAATTGAAAAAATTATGAATTAAATAAACAAAAATATTTTACTAAAAATATCGTTGGCTCTTCGAGCCGGTTTTTCTCATTACTGGTTCATTCAGAATTTTGCAATATTCTAAGAGTTGATGAAATATTTCAATACATTTTGAGATGTCATTCGAAATCCAGTGAACACACTGATTTATTATTCAATTCTCATTGAAAAAGTATATTTTTATCTGAATCAATTCTCACACAAATTTTAAATGATAAAAATAGTCACGTTTAGAATTGATTACACTCGTGTAAACAACTTCCTACCTTCATCAGCCACAAAAAAATCATATTTGAAATAGAAATATCCTGATGAAGATTGTAATTGGCAGGCATCATTACCCTTGAACTCAACGTATTTGGATAAAATTAATTATAAGAAATAATCACGTTTGCGATATGTGTGGATGTTTATGGTGTGTTCTACGAAATTATATGACCTGATAGTCAAATGCTCACATTTTTAGTTACTCAAGACAGTTAAAATTTATAATAATCTAATCATTAGTCAGAGAACTTCCTTTTCCTACGGATATTTAATTACTGGATATCTTGATGTATAAAAGGGCCAGTCAGGATACAAATTGGGAATTTAGTGGTGTGTATTTGAACGGAGTAAGTTATCTGTCAATTATATCATCCCATTCGTTAGGTTAGATTTCACTACTTATACATTATATTACTTACAATTATCTTTATCTTTTTCAAATTGATCACTTTATATGAATCAGAATCTAATTATCAGAAATAATATAGCGATTTTGAATACAAAGCATGACATATTGGTGTAGAAGTGGGACATTTATATTGAATATAGTTATACAGTGCGCTCCATTGAAAACGAACCTCTCTGAATAACTCGACAGGTTTGATTCATTTCTGTGAATTTCCTGAAACTGGTCGATTTTTGATTGAAGGGTACATATTTTGTTACATGTTTCGTTCTCCACCCTCAACTCCCTTGGCAGCTACCATTCCAATTTGTGAATAGGGAAAAGGTTCATGTGATACCTTCTTGGAATAGTAAGTCTGTTCCCTATACGACCACATAATTATTTTTTCTTTGAAATAACATGTGATTAATTAAAACCGAGAATGGCTTGGAGAAAAAAAAAGTTTGTCCAATTTGTTCAATCTCCTTTTGGGTAAATCACTCCATCAAATCGATTCTGTTGGTTAAGAAACATTTTTCTCTCCCATTTGAGCGTTTGCGCATTATTTCTCTACCCCTGTCAACTACAACCGCTAAAATTTCCATATGAAATAGACGTTATATGATACCTCTTTGAAAGGTTGTTCAATGTAATGCATTTTTTTTCAAATTTTTTAACGATCGTGCAAACCTTTACATTTTATGTTTAGATCCATCAAGTCGATTTTGTTTCAAAGGGTTTATACTCTGCTGATACAGAAAGGGGAACGGGAAGCATGTGATATTATTACTTCATTCCCTTGAAAAACAGCAATATTTATTCCGTTTGAATCAATACATAAAAACACCAATGCATGGGGTCTGTACGTGATGTGAATGTCCATGTGTTAAGAGGTTATTATCAATCATTAATTGATGAATAATGTCGAAAATTGACAAGTCCAGACCTGAAAAGTCAAGGAAGGACAGACGTGTGCCACATTGCCCGCTTCCTTCTTAAAAAAAACTAAATGAAAACGATGGCATGTGTGGGTTTGTTATCTATCTTCCATGTTTGGAAATTTTTTCCAGATCTGTTAGATTCAGTTACTTTCCAAATAAACCTTCATTCGAAAAGGAGAATCATACTCAAAGAGCTCAAATGTTTGGACCGGAATTTTGGGAGACCATATTGTAGATCTATTATTTATAAAGGAAACCTATTTAAACATGCTTAACAATTTGATTGAACCTCTCATATCAGTTATAGTAAAGGGAGATCCAAATTCATCTGAACATAATGTTATGTGTAACTGAAACGAGGGCCACCCCTGTAACTTTTTTTCTATTTGGAATATTTTGATGAAATTTGAGAATCGGATAGAAGACAACGTTTTGAATTTGATAACGTTAATATGTTTGACATTGCGTTTTCGGTTATGCCGGAAATGATACCAACTTTCGATTTTCAAATGGGCGCCTTGTATTTTTTTACTCATTTTGATTTTTCATCCCATCCTACAACCTTTTGACATATTTCTGAAAGAAAAACAAAACACAGTCTCTTTTTCTGCAAATTTTCATCTTTCGTTCTAGAAGGCCATGAACAGTGACAATTGGCTTAGCTCAACATCTACTATCACGAAAATACAAGATTGTATCTAAGAATTTAATTGCTCAATTTTTACAGGGTATCAAAGTTTCAAATTTAAGTTTTTCCTCAAAAAGTAGGTTATCTTCTGAGACAACCATATCGGGCCGCGCGGTATTACAGAAGCAGTATTTTTTATCTTTTTTTTTCATATCACTCACGTCACTATTCTTAACGGTTCCGGAGTTCTATTGGAAAATACCTAGGCAATTTTTGCTGTTTCCCCATTCGCTAATAATAATAACTACTGAGTGTAAAAGTCAATACGCTCCTTATTTATGGAGAGTGCAGTCAAAATAGCGTTCAAGCTGAACAATTATACAGAGAGAGCTATCTGGAAAGACATCAGAATGGTACCTTTTTCTCTAAAGTTGAACGACAATTTCGTGCTGTACAACCTGCTGAAGAGAAGGATTTAGTTATCGACGAAGGTACCGAAATAGACGTATTGACATTTGTTGATATTAATACAACCTCATCAACAAGAAGGAGCTGAGGAGCTTAAAATTAGCCACAAAAGTGCATAGAGAATTTTGAAAAAACCTAAGTAACGCTCATTTAAACATCAACTACACCAACACCTGTATGTTAACGATATTGTTAGGCGACTTCAGTACTATCAAGAGTACCTTAGGGAAATGGAGGGTGATCCACTATATCCCGCAAAGATTTTATTCAGTGACGAATCACGTTTCACGAACAATGGCATGTTTAGTAGGCAAAATATTACTGGTCACAACAAAATGAGAACAGATATCAAGATGGAAACTTCCAAAAACGTTTGGGTTCAATGTCTGGATGGGGATGATGGGAAGATATTCAATATGGCCTAAAATTTTTGAAGGGTTCATTGAGGGAGAGAGGTATTTGGAATTTTGAGGCCCCAAATACAAGATAAATTCGACGAGTTGCCATTAGCTGTTGCAAATGAAATATATTTTCAACAAGATGGTGCATCCCCTCACAACACAAGGGTGATCTCGGTGTATCTCTACGAAATTTTTCCTGATTAATGGACAGGTACAAATGCTCCCATAAGATGGCCACCTAGATCGCCAGATTTGAGTCCACTAAATTTCTTCCTATGGGGCTATCTGAAGAATGAGGTTTACCAAACGCCTGTTAGAACCCAATAAGAATTGGAGAACCGTTCGAGACAGGCTTCTGCAGGTATTACAGCACAACAATGAAATAATGTTGTGAGGGAACCATCACTCGTGTGCGATGTTGTATTCGTGGTTATTTTGAATATTTATTTCAATTAATTCGTTTTCGCTGTTAACTTTTTTGTTATTAACTTTGACACCCTGTGAAGAATGAGCAATTAAATTTTCAGATACAATCTTGTATTTTCGTGATAGATGTTTAGCTAAGCCAATTGTCACTGTGCATGGCCTTCTACAACGGAATATGTAAATTGCAAAACAAAGATTGTATTTTGTTTTTCTTTCAAAAATATATCAAAAGCTCGTAGGATGAGATGCACAATTAAAATGAGCAAAAAAAATACAGGGTGTTCCATTTGAAAATCGAAAGTTGGTATCGTTTCCAGCATAACCGAAAACGAAATGTCAAACATATTAATGTTATCAAATTCAAAACGTTGTCTTCTATCCGATTCCCACATGTCATCAAAATATTTCAAATAGAAAAAGTTACAGGGGTGGCCCAAGTTTTAGTTACACCCGGTATGCTCAAGCATATTAGTAGATATAACCACAAATGTTGAGAAATGTTAGGTTAGGTTAGATCATCATCATTTTCTTTTAATCGGGCAAAGACTCTACTATTCATAAATCCCACTAAAAAAGATGTCTAAGGGTGTTAGACCTCATCTACGGGGAGACCAAAGGGTGGAATTTATAGATGAAGAAACGTTTCATGGATTAAAACTATCATTTCGTTTGCTGTGTATAAATCTTTAGTTTTGAATTCAATATACTGGATTATTCAATTTTTAACGATAGATACCAAATACAGCGACCGAAAAGTACTCACACTTTTTTTAAGATAAGATTTGAGTAATCTAATTTTTTCGGATGCAGTGTACTTATCGTATACAATAGCGGAGATATGGCCCTTATCAAATGTTGATCGCTGCATAACTACATCTATATAACGACGAGGAATAACAAGTAATGATTGAGACTTCAACTAGTTTTGCCGCTATCGATCTGAAGGTATGAAACGAATATTTTTTCATAAGAACAGACAAAATGAAAGTTCAAAGAAATACTTCAGTCGAACATTCGAAGATTCGACGCATATTGACATTGCTTTGTTCTTTCACTTCAGTAAATTGTGTAAAATAAGGAAAATTGAATGAATTAAACTGACTCTAAGGAAGTGATCATTAATTCGTCTCGATGCCAATCGTCAAGGAACAGAATAGCCTTTGTTACAATAAGAAGTAATTGGTAATGAATTGCTATTTAAGGTGCGAAGAAAATGAAACAGAAATAACAGCTGTAGAAAGAGAAAGAGGAGAAATTGTGTCGTATTATGTATTCTATTATTATGTTATATAATATTCCCCATATTTAAATTTTAAATTTGAGCCAAATTTTCATATCATTCATGAATATGCGAGTTGTGTAAATAAAGTACTGAGACTCATTCTTTTTCAAATTTTTTTATTCTAATATAATTATAATGCTATATTAATTAACCCCTTCTAAATAGCTTCCTTGGAAAGCCTTAACAGTGCGGTTTTTCCAATCATCATAGCACTAGTAGAATTCGGATACTGGAATAGCCATCAGCTGGTCAGTTACAGATGTTTGGATGTTTTCAACTGGTCCATAATGAGTTTTCTTGAGGCGATTCCCGGAAAAAGAAAAAAGTCACAAGGACTCAAGTCTGGTGAATAAGAACGCCGAAAAACCACATGAATGTTTTTACTGACTAAAAACTCAATTATCGAGAATGAAGTGTGGCATGGAGCATCTTCGTGCTAATATCTCGTTTGTTTTTGAATTTATGATGAAAGGGTTTTGACATTCTACGGGTGCAGTTTATGTGAAATTGAACTACTCGCGATTTTTTTTTCTAATGATTTTTAATTTATGAGGCAAAATTATCTTTTTTAAATATGAACCATACTTAACTTTGATTTATTTGAATACAGTTTTTCTCTCTTCCCAAAAATATATCTCACTTGCACTCAATTCTTCATCCTGGACGTGTTTTCATGAAGTAGCAAAAATTACATAACTCTTGTCTAAATTTGTCTAGTATTTCTATGTTCATTCATAGAATTCACGTGGAATGTTTGAATTAGCTTAAGTAAATTCTATGTTCTCATTATGACAATTCAGAAATCAATTCATTTGAATTGAGAATACTTCCCTCTTCCGATTCCAAGTTGCCTGCTCGATGGGTTAGCAGTTGCTCTTCCTAATATATCAATTCTTGCGTCTTCTCCATCATCTACTTCATATTCTCATTTACTTGGGACGTTGACTGTAGTTCATGATGTTTTTTCAATTTATTGAACATACTTTTATGAGATTATCGCCTCTCAAGAAAACTATCCAAATAGACAGCTCTAACAGCATTACCATCATATTATAATTATTTTGAATATAACATTTAATCTTATTAAACATTTCAAAATTTTCGTACGGCATGATCGATTCATTATTACAAAGGAAACTATATACACAATAGTTGTGAACCAATATTTAAAATTCAGCTTTCACATTATGAGAAGTATAATTAAAGTTTTCTATAATTTAAAGATTTCTGGCAGGGAATTAACCGTTACCACCGTAATAATAAGGCATGGGTGCTCGGACCGCACCGTCTCCGAACCGGTCGTTCGTAGGCGCTTCAACTTTTATAAACATTGAAAAAATTTTTTTTAGGGGTTTTTGGATTTTTATAATTTTTTGTTATTTTTAGGTTTTATTGATTCTTATTTTGAAAAAGCATTAGCACAAAAGATTGCCTGGGAAAATATAGAAAAGAACATATTCAGGAGACTCAGATACTCATTTATTCGATACTGTATCCAATTTCCTTTTTTGTTCTTACCCTATCTATCATTTGTTTTCCCGCTATAATTCTTCAAAAGGTTATTTGTTGTATCTATTATAATTAGTTTCAAAATATATTCTGGGCTACAAGCAGGTAACATATATTTTCAATTTCAAGTAAGTAAGGTTATATTCTGGGCTACAAGCAGGTAACATATATTTTCAATTTCATTTGTCACCCAATAATTGAAAACAAAACTCACAACAAAATCCTTCTTGAAATTGAGTTTCAAGAATTCATCCTCAAAATTAGACCTCCACGGCTCAATTAATTTCTTGAATAACTAACGTAGTTAACTAAATATCCTGCCAAGTAAGTAAGGTTATATTCTGTGCTACAAGCAGGTAACATATGGTTTTCAATTTCATTTGTCATCCATTAATTGAAAACAAAACTCACAACAAAATCCTTCTTGCAATTGAGTTTCAAGAATTCATTCTCGAAATTTTCAATTAATTTCTTGAATAACACGTAGTTAACTAAAACCAAACGGACTACAATATCGTGTGGAAAAGATAGACCTCCACGGCTCAAATTTTTTATCAAATTATAACTTTCTTATACAACCATCTCCTCGTCCAACACTAATTTTGATATACAAAAGTGACATATTCTCATAGCTGCAATATCCTGCCAAATAAGTAACAACTGGCATCTCGAATTGAACTTTTTCGAAATCGTTTTGGTCAAGATGAATATCTGGCTGTAGGAATTATCACAAAATTTCTGTTCTTCATGACAATCGTAAAAATTTTCCGAATAGTTATAGAAATATTGCCAAAATTTTAGACGTTTGATAAAAGCGATTGGATTCTCAGTTTTTTTCAGATTCGTATAACTGCCTTATCGAAATATGATAGTTATCACCTGATAATTGTCTATATATGCGATAATGCTGTATGTGTTTGAGGAGTAAGTTTATGGGGAAAATCAGAAGATTTCCAACAATCCGGACGATTGATCAGATCGCTCAAAGATGTCAATTTGATATCATCTGGAGTTTTAGAAGTAATTGGCATTTGCAGTTCATCTCTGAGTCTCTGTCTTTTCAGAGGAGTTTTCATGTTTACGATTTTCCACCATGTTACTATAATATTTATAAAATCCGCTGTTTCTGATGAATGTTCTGAATTACTTCCAAATTTCAATAGAGCTTCTATAACAAATGGACTGAAAAATTCATTACATTTTGGCGTTCGAAACTACTAGGAAATAATGTCTTGAGTAATAGAAAATTTTCAAATTTCAAAAGTTTATCGTGTTCTAATTTATGGAATTGTATGAGTGAATTGAAGTTGGCTATTTTATTTTCACCAGTCTTAAAATCAGGAAACGTTAAAGTCTTATTACTTTTAGGTTGTAGCCAATTATTTCTAATACATTTAAGTATGTGAACTGAGTCGAATAAAAAAAATGGTCGTTTATTATCCGATGGATGAGGATAAACTATGCTCAGTTTTTTTCGGGGAAAAGTTATTCATGGGATTTACTATTAATAGCATTATTGTCACTAATAACACAAAATACTCTGTAACCTATATCTTCAAGTTTTGAAACGATTATTTTTATATCGTCAAAAAGTGTATCACTTTTAATTGTCGATGTGGAGAATATATGAATAACTTCTTTGAATTTTTATGTCACACTAGTTGTCATGAAAGTATAGGCAGATGTCCATGCAGACGAATCAGTATATGAAGTCCCCACAATTTTTCCACCTTTGAAATCTGAGTAGGGTTGAATGTGAATTTCGTCCATAAGCAGCATGAAATTTTTTTCGTGTTCTTCTAAAAGTTTGAAAATATTACGTGCGTGAAAAAGGAAAACATGTCTATCTTCGTTAGTTGGATCTGTTAAAAACTTATTACAAATATTATTTAAAGTGGATAGATGTGGCAGAATCAAACAATCTGAGTGTCGTGAAAATTTATAAGCATGCGAACTTATAGTAAGCATAATAGAAGACAAAACTAGAGTGCTAGTTTAGTTAGCGATATATTTTTTTTGGTGTTATTATTAGTTTCAGTTATTCGAAAGTTTTTGCCATCGATAGAGTCCAAAATAATTGTCAAATGATTAACTATACGTTTCAAATTTTCATCGTTATCATTGAGCTTTGGAGAATTCTTCAACGATTCTGTTTCAGAATCTAGTACCTCCAAGCAATTTTTTAACATTTTTAAGTTGTTAATGTCGCATGGTGTACTCACTCCATTAATATTCACAAAGATTTCCTGACCGTGAAAATATGTTTTCGTTTTTGAATTATAAGTATGAGTATAATGTTATCGAAAAAAAGTAACTTTCTCTTTTTCAATAACTTTAAGCCACTTAGGATTGTGCAGCATTTGATCTAGAATTACTAAAAGTTTATCGAAAGTATTAAAAAAATGAGATCTTTGCTGAGTTCATATTCAGCTTTTCTTTCATTAATAGCTTTGAGTGGGTTCTGATTTTTTATTTCAATAAGTTTCTCTTCCCTTCCTTCACGATTTTGATGTAGTTTTGATAAATATGTGGGGCAATTCGGACAAATAGCTGGTTCTGCTCCTTCTTTCCAGTGAAGACGTTTTATCGGTACCGTAGAGTACTTACCAGTTTTTTTTATCAAATTTTGTAGTATCCCTGATTAAGTCATCTGTTTGAAAATGTAATTCACATACCTTACTGTACTTCGACGGTTCAAAATGGCTCGGGGAATAGATATCAACCATTTACCTTTCGAACTGATATCTTCCGGAAAGAAAAATACCGCCACTTTCGGTGCATCTAGATAACCGTAGTTTCCTGAACAACCAGGACCACAACACCTGAACGGCATAATATCTCAAAGACACTAACACTCTCACAATAAAAATATCAAAAAAATTTAGGTTCATAAACGAAAAGTTTAACTCACAATTTATCTCACTGAAATTCGTTCAAATTTATAATTGACGCGAATCATTCGGTAAACACACAGCACTATACTGTATCCTGTCTTATAAATGGATTACTACATAAATTAGACACTAGAAACATTTATTTTCGGATGAAATACAGAAAACAAAATGACATGCACTGCCTTTACGATTACACTGTGCCACCTGTTGCTTTCATTTCGCATGCTTGTTATGCCTACTAGAGATGTGTGACGTCATGATGCGTCACAACGCTCAGGCCTTATTATCACGGTGGTAACGGTTTAACCGTACTTAGCGTCTAGCAGTAAATGACATGATTTCTAATATTATTCTCAATAAAATATATAAAAATTAAGCTTTATACATTGACAAAATTGTTATACTATAAAGCTACTTGTCAAAGGTACCACAACCAAAATTTCATAGAAAGGGAAGTTCTTATTTGTGTTGGGAATATACATAGAGAAAGTTTGAGCCTTTATAAAATAGCGAATGTCTGGCTGTGATGGACTCTTGTTCTATTATACTTTATGCATCTCCATCAACTTTCTTCAGAAGCAGGTTTTCCATCTTCTTCTTTGTATTTGTACACACTTATACATTTTCCCTCTCTGGTTGTAAGTTGCACTCAGTAGAATTCATCTAACTAACAAGAATGAAAACCAAAATGGAAATGATTGGAAAATTCATCTTGAATATCAAGAATTTAATGTTTGGAGAGTTTGGTAATTACCTAGGAACCTGAAAGAAACAAACCTACCCTTATACCTGTAGAACTTTGGGCCAAAACCAACAATTTCACTAATTTATCGAAAGACCCCTTTAGGTATTCATAACAGAACCGATACTTCCGAAATAAGTTACCATTATTGTTGCACAATAGTTTAGAGACATATTGCCGAATTTAAGGAATGAGAGGAGATTGATTTTTTAGGCATTTCCGATCTAACATGAACGCTAAAGTCTCAACACCCCAGGTTAGTGATGCAGCGGCTGTGATGTGAATCACTCATCAGTAGAACATTTTCCAGCTTCCTACAGTTACCTCGCACCATAAAATACTTCTCTGAAATTTCCTCCAATCCTCTGGTCCTGTTTTAAATCTGAAAACAACCTACAGTAGGCTATAGGTGCTGATAGTATATCAGCTAAAATTTTCAAAGGGATGCGCTGACTCATTGCTCCTTCCTCTGTAATTCATATTTATTGCTTTTTTTCGTGCACATATCATTCCCTCAGACAAGTTAGTAGGTCGCTAATCAACAAAAAAAGAGACAAATTCTTGTTGACAATAATCAGTAATACCTCGGTAGTTGACAGGGTTTGTGAGCAAATATTGCAAACTAAACTGATGTAATTCATGCTTGGGGTCGGTATGCTGCCAACAATCTTGTCAGCTTAAACAGTTGGACAGAACCGTTGAATGGCGGTATTTCGATTGATGTAATTTGCCTAGACTTTGCAAATGCATTCGATCTGTTACCGCTTCGACGTCTTATGTTAAAATCAGAACATTTCGACTAAAGAACGTAATTATGATCGCCGTTATTCTGTTAGGATCGGGGAAGCAAGATCTTGCATATTTTCAGTTACCAGTGGTGCACCCCAGCGCACGGTGTTTGGTCCAATTTTATTATAAATGTATATTGCAGACTTAGCTTTCCTCTTTCGATCTTTATCCTCATTCTTTGCTGATGATGCAAAAATATACAGTATCCCCCTAGCTAGTTTAAAGCCGCTCCAAGAAGACCTTAACCGTATCAATCGCTATTGTTCGGATTGGTTTCTGGCATTAAATCCGGACAAAAACAAGGTTCTTCACATTGGTAAAAATAACCCAAGAGTTTAATATTACTTGGCAGGTAATCCAACTGGTAAGACTTGGGTGTTACTGTCATTGAAGACCTAATGTGGTCAGCTCAAATTCAAAACATCTGCTCCGAAGCTGCAATACTTTCTCATACATTCCAAAGGTCCTTAAACCGATGCTATTCACCAGCTTGCTATACCAAAGTTATATTTCACCAATATTGGAATTTGCTGGACCAGTCTGGTTTCCCACACTCAAGTGTGACGACGAAGCACTTGAGAGGAGAATAACTAGATTCCCATAAGACCGCATGCGATCAGACTACAACAAAAGTTGTGACCTTATTGCAATATTTCGGATTCTTGGAGGTTTGTTCACCTGCGATTTTTATTCACTATTTACCCTGATTTAAAATAACGTCTACGTGGTCATAATTTTAAATTATTCAAGAAAAACTTCAAGAATTCGTCAAGATTTTCTGACCGAGTTTTCCATACCTAGAATAAACTGACATCATCAACGCTATCTTTATCATCTTATTCAAGAACAAATTTAATGCATGAGTTGATTGACATAACCCAAACTTCTATTCCAATATTCTTTTTTTTTCGTTTTTATTTCGTGTTATTTTTAGGGGTTCTGTAATAAAGCTTCTAAGATGGGGTGTAATTTAGGTATTTTACAACTTTTGAATGTAATTTGTGGGCGTTATTAACTTATATACACTCTTCATTCTGAAAGTAACCGAACTTTTTCATAAAACAGTACTTCTAGTGTCATCTGTTGTAATATTGTACCCGTGGATAACTAGTGCTACAGGGATGGTGTCACACACACGAAGAAGACGTCGATGGTTAACACAAACACTCATCGTGAACGTAAATGTAAGATTAAATAAAAACACGTGGTTCGCTGGTAGACAACATCGGTTCGGTAATATGGCCGGTCGCGTAGGTCCGTAAAGTCGGCTTGTGGCAACGCGTGCTGCAGCCGATTTACGGAGACATTGTGAACTCGATGGGGTCAGCGAACAGAACGAGAACAGTCAAAAGATAGTGAGTTTCAGAAACGCAAGGATATTTAAATCCACGGTCCAGGTAGGCCCTGAGTACGTTCTGTGCTTAGCTTGGTTGGAGTGGTCCACTAGGCGATCTATGATCAAGAAAGCGTGGTTAACACGGGAACAGGCTTGGTCGTAGGGGCCTCAAGCGATCTATGGTTAGGTAGGGTAGTGAAACGGTAACACGGCCCCCCTCTCAAGATCGCGATTGGGCGCCTACATATTGCCATACCGGGTAATAAAATCATGTTGTATCTTTATTTAAGACATGTACAAACGTGTACATCAAACCACTGAAAATCAAAAAAACGAAGAAAAAAGTTTTATCAGGTTATCCTACTTAAATCTAATATGACCCTGTGTGCAGTGCGTTTGTGGTCGTTTTACGATCTTACGTAACATTTGGCACTAACGTGATGATAACAAGGAAAACCACAGAAAATCTTTTCTTACGTAAGTGAGTCGTATGGTCTAGCTACTTACTAGGTGAGAGCTTAGTGCAAGGCTCTATTTAAATCTAAGATATGTAACAATGACAAAACATGAAGGGGGTGTAGTGAAACGCATCTACGTCGTATATTTATTTGTCACTTACATAAAACTCAAGAGATTAGAAGTGCCTGAGAAAGAGAAAAAAAGGTGCTGAAGAAAACAATTTACTAACCTAAGACACACAAGTCGCAACTTATCATTGTCGGAGAACTGCGACTGCGAGGTACACGAGTAGGTTTACGTTCACTATCGCACAGGTAGTCTTTGAATCAACCGCCTCGGTAGCTGCACGTTTAGTGAGCAAGTATGTAGGAATATGCTTAGCCGAGGCCCCTGGTTCGAATCCGGGTTCAATTTATGGGTGTTGTCCTTGAACAAAAATTGTGGTACTTGGAAAAGTCGCCCGAAGAGGGCATAAACTTCCGAAGACTAGATAACTTGTAATCCTTGTGGTGGCAGTTATCATTGCACGGTCTAGGAGAGTGGTTCGGAATCCACTATAAGCTGAAGGTCCACTGTGTAAATGGGCTAAGTTCCCGAGCACATTGTTAAAAGATGAAACAAACAAACAACAACAACATTCGAATGATTTAGGTTAGAATAACCACAAAATGTAAAATTTATGAATTTCGAAAGTTTGTCCTTTCTTTCCTTAAACAAAATATACATAAAAATTGATAAAATAAACATCAAACTACGTTCACTTACCTCTAAAAGTTCATTTAGAGTTTCGTCAAACTTTTCATTCAAATAAAATTCGGAATAACTTATTTTGACAGATCGAATATAAGACTAATTGAAATGAGGTTAGATTCGATTAGATGTAATGGATATTTCATTCCATCTCATATTGACATTCAGAAGAGAGATTGAACTATATTCTAGAAGTTAGTAGTACCGAAATTATGTTATGAAAGAGGAAAATACTAACTATTTCCATCTCACTGTTCTCATTCACACGTTGGGTAGGGGCAGTAGGAGAGGTGACTGACTCCGCCCTCGACGGATGAAAGAAATCCACTTATTTTGACAGCTCGACGTTCATTAATTTCAGGCCGTCAAAGATTTTCGGAATGAGGAATAGAGGAAAATAGAGCCCAGGTAAGATATGGATGTAGTATGAATGTTGGTGTGTTTTCGTTGAATCGAAGACTTGTAATTCAGAGGTCAGTTTTGCACCGTGATTTAACAAAATAGAGCTCTTCGGAATCGAAACTATTGCGGCGCAACATGCGAAACTCGAAGCTTGCTCTTTGTTCAGGTTTCGAAACGATCGAACGCGATGGAAAAATTTGTATAGACATAAGAGCCCGACGAAATTATCCTCTCTACTCGCGAAAAGTCGGAGACCTTTTTTATTTTAGCTTTTTCGGGGATTACTTTGAGAATTTCCAAGTTCCAATCGTCTTCCGAAAGACCGAAGTTTCCGATTCCGAAGAAATCTTGCCGTTTCGACTATTCGTTCGCTCTCGGCGACGTTTCGGCGAAATTTTTCGAAAAATCATCAGGGCTCCGTCGTTTGAGTTAGGGGTTCCAAATTTGGCACGGACCATCCTCAGACCCTTCTTCTTCGGAAAAAATACTCGTGTGGGCCGTAGGCCCCCAATTTTCCGCCGCGTTGCTTCTTCTCCGCCCGGTTCAAACTACGTTATCCCCTCGGATTATTCCCGAAAAAGGCCTTACGACTTTGATAATATAGATGATAATATTATAATTAAGAAATTACTGTGTAATGAAATGCGTCATGAATCGAAGAATTTCCTGAAAAAAATCTTAAATTTTGTAATTGTTTTAATTGGCTACAAGTAAAAGCCTCAAGTTTAAATTATTGAATCATTATTAATTTCCATGTCCCTAGTGGAAACAATATGTGGATGGATTGAGTTAATGAAGTTTTCGAATTATAATTGCCTATTGGTTTCGGTAAAATAACATAATAATATCATCCATACAACTACACTATTCCATTAATCTTGTAGAGAGATGGGTACGGAACTACTTATTTATTATTCATCAAAATTTCCACTATCAGTGATCTCACCCATAATATAGTTAAGGCTCTTCATTAACACGGTAGTAAGAGAGAAATGATTTTGATATACACGAATTCCGAAAGAGGCATTATTTCAGAACCGGACTGGGTTTGCCTTATTAATTGATGCATAGTCGATTCAGTTTACGTTGCTCTTTTGGTAGCACGTGCGGAAAAAGATTGATTGCATTCAAAACAAATTAGTTGAAATTATGCGGTGAATCAATATGTTGAATGTTGTTAACTAAATTAATAGAATTTTAGATTGAAATTGGTTGATGAGATGGAAATGACAAACTTGCATTAAATTCTATAGGAAAAATGGAATCTAATCGATCAATTTATTTTGAATATACAGGGTGTCTACGATTATATGTGCCAGTAGTTAACTTAAGTTGTTTCACAGATGGCGAACGGTAAGGTTGTGGAGATACCTCTCAACAATTTGTGTAAATATTGTAATAGAACTGCATTAACCAGTATAATAAAGAGTCTAAAATGCAATTTACTTCACCACAGAAGATGCTGTGAAAGAAATAATCTACCGAAAACTGCCTGCGGCTTGCGGCGAGAAAGTAATTGTTGTAGGGCTGATGATGGTTAGGCTGAAGTTTTTACTGATCCAATGACAGCTCTGGAATTTTCGTAGTTAAAAATGACTGTGAAGTTTCTTAAACAGTTAATAGTGAAAAAAGACATTATTATAACTGAAAAATCCAAAAATATTTTGGATAAAGAACATATCATTCAATTACTGAATGTGCAGATTAATTAGTTGTCTGAGAAATTAACAGTTAAAGGTGAGCTGTTCAATCCCGATAAAAGTGCACGTTATAAAAAAGAATATACACAAACAAAGAAAAAGTGTTTTTTCCGCACCATCCGTTGAAGATCATCATAATGGTGAGCAAAGAGCAAACGTCGTCATCGGCAGCTGCGCGGAGTGTAAAGAGTGACAACTCTGTGTCACGGAGGATTCCGTGTTGGATAAGGAGTTGAATGCGCTGTACGTAGTTCAAGGGTACCGGCAAAAGTGACAGCTGATTCAGAAAGGAGCAATAAAGAAATTTCTAGCCAAAATGGGACCGATTATGAGTGATCAGATGGTAGCATTCTTTGAGGAAAAACAACTTTTTTCAGATGACCAGTTTGGTTTTAGACGTAGTAGAAGTACCACAGATGCCATTATAGCCTTTATAACAAACATCATCAGATGTTTTGAACAGGGGCTGTACTCACTGTCCCATTTGTCAGATTTGACTAAGGGGTTTGACTGCGTCTGCCATTCGGCTTTGGTGAACAGGCTTGGATGCTATGAATTTGATGGAAGGAGTGTGAATCTCATTAAATATTTCTTAGCAAACAGGTATCAGTTTGTCTAAGCGAATGGGAGTTGGTTTGAAGGAACCAGGCCCTTAGGCCCATTGTGCTTGCTGTGTTATGTTGTTGTTACCATTCCAGCAGAAACTTTTTGATGAAATTCGCAAGACTTCTGTTGTGGGCCTCCTGGAGCTTCTGAGAACTAGCTGTCTCAGTGGGCAATTTATCCAATCTGGTCACCTCATGAGCGGAACATTCAAAGTTATATGTTCCATTGTTTCATCATTTTAAAGGCAACCACTGTGTGTAGGTGTCTATAGAGTTGGTATCTCGTCAATAGGTCAACTACCATCCAAAAAACTTTTGTCAATGGACAATAGTTAATGTTCCTTCTTCCTTGATTGATACCTTTTTATGAGCCTTTTTGACTGTCTCAGTCCCGAAATACCTGCCCAATATTTGATTGCTCGTTAGTGTTCTAGTTTTGAAAGTTGTGGTTTCATTTGAACATTGGAAAGTCAGAATAGGTTCTAGTCCCATCGGCCTAATAACTATTGACTTTTCGACAAGGCTGTCTGCTTTCTTATTCCCTTCGATGCACTGATGGGCTGGGCTCCAAAGCAGAGTAACTCTGTTGATAGTACTGAGTTGTCGGAGTGCCGCTTTGCTTTCGTCGACTAATTTGGATGTAACCATTGGATCTTTCAGATAGCCCAGGACATTCTGGCTGTCAGAGCATATGCAGATGGATGCCTCTGTAGTTCCTGTGTATGTTTTCCTTCAAGCATCAGAGAATTGCTAATATTTCTGCATATGTTACGATGACGTGATCTCCTAGAGCAATCGTAATATTTATCCTCTGGCCGTAGACACTGATGCTTGCACCCATCCCGGTTTTGGACCCGTCTGTAAACCAGGTGGGGCCCTATGGTATGAGTAAGGCGTGGAATCGTGGACATACAAATATCCTCCTTTCCGTAGTGAATGGCACTGTGAGGGTGTTGTCGAGTTTATACTAAGGTTTTCTTCCTCACACCAACACTTGATAGCTGAAAAAGCCTCCTGGAGTCTGTCGGCGACGACATCGTCATCTCAACCATCCAGAATGACTATATGGTCAGCGAATTCTTTTACATAAAGAGCCAGTGTACCGAGTATTTCCACAAGGTCATCCACATCCTTGTACATCTTTCTTATTTTGTTTACTGTAAACTTTCAGGACTTTTGTTGATAACAAACTTGAAAAATTCGTCGAGGTGATCAACTTTCTTCAATAACATTCTGCGAAATATTGATGCATCTTTTGGTGTTCAAATTTTCATGAATATTCAAAATATTTGGTTGTTTAGGATTGCACAAAACATCAAAACTCCATCGTCCGGAATGTAGAGAACGTGCCGAAGATGTGGATAATAGTTTTGTGTGATTGGGTAAAACAAAATTTTATCCGCTTGTTTTAAAATTTCAACAAGGCTTATGGAATAGGGAAACGTCTTATATTTCTCTGAAATTTCATATAACATTAATTTTGGAATAACATTAAATTGGGCATATTTCACGCACAATTGGTCAAAAAATGAAGAAAAGTTGAAATGGAACTGGTGTTCCCAAAAAATTTACAGGAATTTTTGAGAACTGTAGCACAATTTACGTTTAGCAATCCTCACTTTTTATGCACAAATTGTTTCGAGAGTCCACATTTGATTACGATGTGTAATGTTCATTCTCTATGATGCAACGATTGTCCAATATTTTTTTTTTCAGAATATATAAAATTATCTCTGCTTATCCTATTGAGATATTTGGGAACTAAGCAAACAATGCAAGAACTAAAATTTGGATTTACTGACTAAAGTAAAAAGATCTTTTTCTACACCTTCAAATAATGAAGTTATCAACAGTCCCTTAAAAAAGTGTACACCCGATATATCTTCACTTAATAAATAGCATTTCATTAACCTTTATATAAACAAAAAATTCTTTCGATTATTTGGGTCAACTTATATTAGAACATACAATTGTGTTAGTCTCGTAGACTTTCTAGAAAGGGCTTCAGGCCAAATATTAACCAACAATAAAGTGCAAGCCATATCAACGCGGACAAAGGGAAGCTTAGGGGGACTTCATAGTTGATGTTAACTTGTCAAAAGCACAGAATCGCGATCACACAAATGATCGACTTATTCGATTTTTAATTGTTTGAACAGTGTAGTAAGAAAAATATTTCGCATATTTTCAGATTTTGCTCAAGGTCCTCATGATTTTCGACTATCTTATTTCCGCCATAGAATTAGAACGAAAAAACAAGAAAAAGGTCAACATTTGTGGACCCATACTTAGCTGTTATCGAAATGTGTACAAACATAATGATTTTGACAGTCTATCTAAGCTTTCCCACTATTATTGATATTTCTATGGCCGTTAGGAATAACGAAAAGAAAGAAATGAGTAATTCTATATTTCAGATGTTATGATCGTGAACATACTGCCATATTCACGAAGAGGTCAGAAACTTTTCACATCACCCTCGTATTTAGAACGTTCGAAGTACTTCTGAAGAGCAAAGACATGCCGGATACATGGAATTACCACAAATATATTGAAATGTAGTGGCCAGGAAGTATTCTTTCCTAAATCAGTGATAACAAACGAATGCCATGAGACTCTTAGCGCAGTGGATGAAGAAGGCAAAAATTATAACGAACTTCAGAACGGGCAATAAGGCAGATCAAAGATCCATTGCGTTTCTACTGGATTTGTCGAAAGTTATAGAAGTTTTTCTAAAGTCGAGGTTGATATCATATCAAGGAAATAACAAGCTCCCCAATAAAATCCGCATTGAAATCGACGTGGCCGATCGATAACTACATCGCTGCTAGATTGTTAGATAGAGAATGCCTTAGTAGTACAGAATTCCAATGTTCTAGTGCAACTTGTTCCTAAAGATCTGTCAGAAAACTTTGACGCAATGAGTATTGGCACATTCATACTAAAATGGAAAGCATATGGTTTGAGGGATCCACCTTGGAAATCATAAGATTTTTATTATAATATCGAAGACAACAAGTTTTTTGGGACAAAACTCTATCGAAAGAGAAAATTTCAAATCGTCGTGTGCCCCAAGTGTCAATTTTAGAACCTATGATTTTCATTTTATATATAAACGATCTAAAAACTGAAGGATTTAATAATAGTGCTCACTTCCTCGCAGATGGTGTTACCAAGGTATTGAAGGCACTAGCCAGTTCAGCCCTAAGGTATGAAGTGCATCAAGTTACCTTTGAATATGAATCTTGGTTTGCCAAGAAAATTAACAACAACCAAACCCTGCACCTACACTTTTCATCACAGAAGAAAATAAGAATAGGAAGGTGTTGGGTTTAATCATCGACAGTAGAAAATTGTCTAGTCGATACTCAAGAACGAATGTCTGAGATTTTAGAAGCAATAAAAACACCTCAAAAAAGTCTAGGGAACACTTACCAATATCTTTAAAATATGAATTTGATGATTCGAATTTATAGAAATCTTTCGGTTTTTGTTAGGATGTATTGTATATAATGTATTCTCAAGAAAACAAAATAATATTTGACTTCTCCAAAGCACCTATTATAAGAAAAAAATTGAAATTTGAAAATGACGAAATTTGGTAAAACACAGAAAAAAAATCCTGAACTAATATTTTAGAAACGATATGGAAGCACTTATATTTATTTTTCAGTACCCAGAAGGTCCACCTCTGTTATTAATGACATTACATAACATTTTGGCCTAAGTCATTCCAAGCCCCCTGAACTGCTAATCGAAGCTCCTGTTCATGATGGAAGACGTTTTGACGCAGGAGATTTCTTTTTAGGGTGTCCCACACATGCTCAATGGGATTCAGATCTGGGGAGCAGGATGGCTACGGAAGAATATCGATATCATTCTCTTCAAGAACGTCCAAGACAACTCTTGCACGATGAGGAGAGGCATTATCTTGTTGGAAGAGTGGATTTTGACCCATTGTTTGGAGATACGGTACCACTACAGGTAAAACTATCTCATTTGCGTAAGAATTTCCCGTGAGGTTGTTCTGTATGAAAACGAGGTCAGTTCTTCTACCAAGGGTATACCTCCCCAAAACATCACTGATCCGCCTCCCTGTCTAACAACTTCTCGAGCATGCTGGATACGGTTGTGCTTTCCAGGTTCCCTCCATATTCGAATTCTTCCCGAATCGGGATGATAACTAAATCTAGATTCATCACTGAAGAGAACTGTGGCCCACCTCTCTTGATACCAGTTTACGTGTTCTTGGCACCAAGCTAAACGAGCAGCGCGATTTCCATGGGTCAGTTGTGGAACTCTTAAAGGACGTCTGGAGTGGAGTTGACCTTCGTGCAGTCGATTTCTCACAGATTGGTCGGAAATTTGTACATTATGAACTCGTGATAGCTCTTGAGCTAATTGAGATGCTGTGGTAGTACGATCTCTTCTGGCTTGTAAAAGCAAAAATCTTTCTTGGACGACTGTAGTAATCCTGAAATGACTTGTATGACGTTCTTCTACGCTACCTGTTTCATTGAAACGCGACCATAAACGGTTTATGACACTTGGGCTACTTCCCAGAACCCTGGATACTTCCCGTTGTGCTCCCAGCTTGGAGCATGCCAACGGCTCGTAACATCTCTTCTCTAGTCAAATGTCGTCTTATCATGGTCGAATCACAAAAATTGAATCTTTTATTTGTGCTTACAACAGAAACAAAGTGATAACTAACTGATTTGAAACACTCAAACATGAAATGATTATAAAGCAGCGTCACATCTGCTGCATTTTTAGCTTTTTTAAAGAAAAAACTGAAATCTGTTGCGGCACTCTACATAATTTGGTGAGAAATTGATGCAGGTGTTCATTTCTTAAAAAAAATCATCCATATTGATCGTTCTGGATACGATATATCGATATTCAGAAGTGTTCCCTAGACTTTTTTGAGGTGTTTACATTTAAAGAGACCAATTATGTATCAGACTGTTGAAAAATTATACTTCGCCTATTGGCACAGCGTTTTGTCATACGCAACCCTCCTTTGGGGGACATCGCCTGTTGGACGGGATGTTTTTGTCAAATGAAAATGGGCTTCAAGAGTACTTTGTGGATTAAGGAACAGAGACAGTTGTAGAAAAGCCTTTGTGAAAACAAATATACTCACCATTTCGACAATATACATCATTGAATATGTGAAATTTGTTCATAACCATCAAAATAAATTCGAAATAAATGACGAATGTCATAAAATCAACAGAAGAAATCGAAGTAAGTTCAAATTCATAAACAAAAAGAACACAAGACAGTGTTTATTACTGGGGACCAAAACTCTACAGTAAATTCCATTCGACCCAAGGAGCCTGAGTCAATACAAGTTTGCGTTAAAAATTAGGAGCAAGATACGCAAACATCTAGTATACAATTTGCAGGAATGTATGGAAAATATCTTAGGGAATTATGATTTGTATCGAAAAGTGTTTTTAACGGTTACCTTTAAATGATAAATTTTTGATGCGCAAATAACTTACTATACTCTGGATACGGTAGTTATTTACATAACAATTTATGACAAAGTTGTTGGGTGAATGTATCCTAAAATAGCTTTTACTGTTTGTAGTGGAAGTGTTACAATGATATTCTTCTACACCTTACGTTTAGAAAGGATTTTAGTCATTTCGTACTTTAGACAATTGTGGTTTGATTCCTATTGCTGATATCGACTTAATTTTTCACTTACCGTCGAAAAATTGCATCAAGCAGAAATTATCCTCTAATTTGAAACTCTATTATAATCTGACTGATCATTCGATATCAGTAAATTTTTGATATTTAACAGATTGTTTAACTCAAAAGAATAATTGATATTGGAGATATGTGAAATTGCATTCAAAATAGCGATATACGATGTTAAACTAAAAATGCTTTTTTCACAAATTTTGAATCACTCTGTAGAATTTTTGAGCTGAATTTCGTCATGAAGATACACTTCATTACAAAGTTATATTCATTCTTAATAACGTAGTATTTGATTTATGTTGCTAGCTGATTTCTTGAAAGACACAGAGATTTTCCATTAGTATTGTCAGTAAGTATATCATAAGTTTTTATTTACTGACAAAATGAAGTGGTAAACAAGTAAAAAAGACAAACAGAAAGTTACCTACTCAGTAGCGGATATTACCTCCTCGGGCTCCTATCACGGCGCGTTTTGATATACCCTCGATAAGTTTACAGATGTACCCTTGGTCTATTCTTGTCATACAATAGTAATCTCGTGACTTCTTGACGGCCAGTCTGTTTTCAATATCTCAGCTCCACCAGTTCGCCAATAAATTCGGGGATGCCTATTTTGAGATTTAAGGCAAAACCTGGATTTGTCAGACAACAGAACGTTTTGCCATAATTCATAATGCTAGTGCTCTCTGGCGAATTGAAAACCCGCCGGGTGGTGTCCTTTATTCAATTCTGGATCCATTGGTGGTCTTCTAGTACGAAGACCAATTTCTTCTGAACGCCTCCTTACTTTTGCCTCACTTATTGATATTCATCTCACTTCGCTCAACCTGTTTCTTTCATGTACAGCAGTACTAAATCTGTCCCTCAGAGCACCAATCCTAAAAAACGATCAGCTCGAGTAGTCGTTTTCCGTCTTCTTCTCGATCTTATTAGCTTTGGTAATTTACCAGACTCTTGGAAATGCTCCTAGACCTTTTTGCGAAGCTTCTCAATTTATTTAGTCCTATATTTATATACCCTATCTTTGACTATGATAAATTGTACTGATATAGCAGGATTCACTGCTGGAAGAATCATAGTTGAACATCTTCAACAATTGATTTCAACATCTACAAATTTGAAGAATAGAGATCTTCTCGATGCGTTTCAAATATTTGTGGCTTCGTATGAACTCTGGTATATTTTCTACAAATAAATCGATAGCGTCATGAATCAAGCTCCGGCCGAAGACCATAGATTGTGTCCATGGTTTGAATAAATTCAGATCACTATAATTACCTGTGGTATTAGAGGTTGATGATTGTTTGTCATGACCCTATGATTATTCTTACTGAAAAAGGCATTTTCAGATGATAATTATTTCTTCTGAAACAAATAAATAAATGGGTTGAATGTAGAGCTCATCACTAATACAAATATCTATTTTGAAAGTAAAACGAAATGAAACACTTTTGTCACTTTTCCACAATTTATTCAATAACCACGACCGGTTTCGACCTACAGTCATTTTCTAGGGTCGAAACCGGTCGTGATTATTGAATAAATTGTGGAAAAGTGACAAAAGTGTCTCATTTCGTTTTACTCTAAAAATGAATTTCCATAAAATAAATGAATCATCAATACTATCAATCAACTCTATTTTGAAGTCTTTGAGAAAATCTACAAATCTACAATCTGAAGTGCAATGAAAACTTATAAGCACGCTGATCTAAATGTATTGAGCCAAAATGAGATTATGTTGAAAAACGCAATGCCCTTCTGTTGGACAAAATATCTTTCACTCAAAATCAGATTTATTGTAGATCTTCATATTCTTTTGATGACTGTATAATTTTTTACGATAACTACGAATGAGTTAATTCAAACAAAAAACTTCGCGAGTTATTCATCCTATCTTTTACCCTCTTCTCCGTTCCTACATTTATATTACCTATGAGTATAAAAAAGATTATAATTCCGCACTAAATAAAGAAAACTAAAGCGAAAGGGTCAAAGACATTCCGACTGATATGGAATTTATGGAGTGCTCTCTAAACAATGGCTGAAAGTAATTATTCCATTTGATGTTGATGTGACGGCACAGAACGCTATGGATTATGAAAGTAATTATACATCACGTTCAAGTTGTGTACGAATCCATTCTAATCTCAACTTCTATTCACTTTTTGCGGGTATGCAAATCCAGTTGAGTACTAGTAGATTAAATTGAATTTTTTTTAACCTCAGTGAGATTCTCCCAGAGAAAAAACTATTATCACGAACAGTTTTTTCAGGATGTATTTACTTATACGAGGGATTTGCGTTTAAGTCTTGTATATGTGGCTTGAATCAAAAAGAAAGATGATGTTGTTTGACTTCATAAACAAAATTTAAAAGTCTAAGTTAGAATCAGAAGGCACAATTAAATTTCGTTTAGACATTTTTTCTGTTTCCAAATGCCTCAGTACAAAAAGCACACATAAATTTACCTATTTCGAAATTGATGGTATATAAAATTATAAAGAAACATGTTGTTTCCATATTCCATAAACCTTGTTTTTGTCTAGTAAATTTAAATTCGCTCGATCAGACAGAATTCACCAAAAATGGTATTTTCAATAGACAGAAACATTATCATGTTTATCTTGAATACATACGACCACTTTCGACGATTACGTCATTTTCAACTAACAGTCTAGAGCTAAATGTGAGTTATGAGAAAAGATCTGACATTAAAATTCCTTCCCTAACTATTTTAAATGTTGCGTAGAAAAACAAACAAACAAATGGGGAGTGATTCAATTTTAGTTGACTATTGAGAGTGGTGACTTTTGGGTTTTTACAAAGTTTGTAAGTTTCATAACTAATTTCCAACAGATTCATTGCTATCGTTTCATTCCACTTGCAGAAAAGTGACTAACAAGTTCGTCTACACTTGATAAAGATTTTGCCGAATTTTGGTGAAACTAAACTATCGGACACGAATAACAAAGAAGGAACAAGTCAATACTGTAATGGTCGACTTCATTGCCAAAGTTGGTTCCGAGGAAACCCCAGCAGTGACAGGGTAGTTTGAACTAAAAGAGCGTAATTTAAGAGGCGAAAGACTGATTGAATTTTGTGAAGAAGAGGAGATGGTTCTAACTAACACCCTTTTTCAATAAACTGTAAGAAGACTTTACACATGAAGATCACCCAGAGATCAACCAGAGCACATTGTTTGAAATCAAATTTACTTTATTGCGATCAACAAAAGGTTCAGAATGCAGTGACCCCTGGTGCAGGTATTGAAACCGATCACATCATTGTTATTGCAGATGTATGTGTGAGGCTGAAAGCAATGAAAAAGGGAGCGAGGAAGGCTGCAATTGACATACGACGAGTGTGCGAGGGAGACACGAAAAACAGACTTGCAGAAGAAATTGCCTGCAGTTTCCATGATGCACTAAGAAATTCTGAATATTTCGATGAGGAGGAAATGTGGATGAAAGTGATGGGTTGAGTAAACAACACATGAAACCAGCAAGAAGGCCGCACAAAGAGTGCATAATAACCGAGATTTAAACACTTATGGAGGAGAGAAGAAAATGGCTGAATGTTGACCGAACGAAATATCGAGATGCGCACAAATGTATTCGAAGGAAAGTCAGAGATACTAAGCAACGTAGAGAAGAGGAAAAATGTCGAGAATTAGAACAGCTGCAAGAACGACATGAATCGTTTAATCTCCACAAAAAGATTCGAGAGTCGCTAAGGAAAAGACGAGGAAGAGAAATGCATGTTCTTCAAGATCAACTTGGCAACACTGTCAACGAGATCGAGGACAAAAAGCGAATATGGAAGGAATACGTTCAGCAGCTCTTCCATGATGTAAGAGAAGAATCACACGGCTTACAAGTAGTACGGGACCAAACATCCTGGAAGATGAAGTTCGATATGCATTAAACAACTCAATAATGGAAAGACCACTGGCCCAGATGACGTACATGTAGAGGTCCTGAAGCTACTTGATGATGGAGCAGTTAAATATCTCACCAGACTGTTCACCAAAGTGTACAGAGAAGGCAAACTGCTAGTTGATTGGATGAAATCTCATTTCATCACTCTGCCGAAGAAACCCAATGCTAGGAAATGTGAAGACCACCGCACTATTAGGCTCATGAGCCACTATTAGTCTCATGAGATGAACACAACTCTAACGAACAATTTGGCTTCAAGAACGGATTTGGGACAAGAGATGCGATGTTTGGCTTGCAGGTGCTCGTGCAAAGAAGCTTTGATATGAACGTCGATGTATTTGCCTGTTTTACTGACTACAAAAAAGCCTTTGACAAGGTCAGACATACTTCACTCATCGGGATACTGATGGATGTTGTTGTGGACGACAGAAATATTTATATTATTGCAAGTTTGTATTGGAATCAAGTGGCGTCAGTTCTCGTGGACTCTGATGAGACAAGAGACATCACAATCGTAAGAAGAGTAAGGCAGGGATGCGTGCTTTCGCCTACATTTTTCAAACTCTATTCGAAAAGAATAATGGCTGAAGCTTTGGAGGGTGCGACTGAAGGAATTTCAGTGAATGGAATACTTGTCAACAACATCAGGTACGCAGATGACAGTTCCCATTAGCTTGTCGGCAGAAGGCCTACAACAGCTACTAGACCGAGTACATGTTGGCAGCAGAAATTATGGTATTCAAATAAATGTGAAAAAGACAAAGTTTATGGTAATTAATAGGTGTGATGATGTACCGGCTACGCTACAGCTGGATGGGCAACAAATTGAGCGGTGCACGCAGTTTAAATATCTTGACTGCCTAGTAACCAGCAAGTGGGGGATGAAACCCGAAATACAAAGCAGAATAGAACAGGCAAGAGCTGTCTTCGTGAAGATAAAGAGGCTGCTCACGAACAGAGATCTCAGTCTCGACTTGCGTCTGCGGATGGTTCGCTGTTACGTCTTTCCCATTGTGCTGTATGGAGTAGAAGGCTGGACTATAACTCAATGTCTAGAGAATAACATAGCTGCATTTGAGATGTGGATGTACCTGCGAATGCGACCCCACGTGACCAACGACGAAGTTCTCCGAAGATTAAACAGCAACTACTCACCACTGTGAAGACACTCCGATGTTTCGGCCACATTATGAGTAATGAAAAATTCAAACTGCTTCATCTCATCGTTTAAGGCAAGATCCAAGGAAGACGAGCGCCCGACAGAAGAAGAATGTTTTGGCTCATGAACCTACGACAGTGGTTCAACAAGAGTACGAAGTCCCAGTTCAGAGCTGACGCCTTCAAAGTGAAGATTATCCTGATGATCGCCGATCTTCATTAGAAGAGGCTCCTAAAGAAGGGAAGGAGAAGAAGAAACTATCGGAAAGGACATAAGATTTGAAAGTGGATAGATCGAGGTGGTAGGACGCTAGTCCGCTTATATAATCTAACATCTCTTGAATATTATTTCGAGAGATATTTTGAAGTTTCCAAACAAAACTCCTACTCAGCAGATAGTAATGTACCAATACAAAATACACTTCGCCTAGAAATTAGCGCACAAAGTCGAAAATTCAAATTCATTCAAAGAAAGTTTTCACGAGCACTAAGGAATGCTTGAGAACAATCGGAATAAATTTGGTATTCATAGAAATTGAAATAAAACAAATAACGAAAAACGTTTAAATTTTCGAAGAAATCAAACTCCCAAAAACCTTTTCATACCGGATCTTGCCACCCCTGGCGATAATTACTGTTGACATCTGGGATCCATATTCAAAATCAAAGACCTTATAGCATGGGTGCTCAAACTTGAACTGCTGGCGATCTACCTCAATATTTTTAGACTACTTACGATCGATTTTGAGAGGCTGCAAGTATGTGTGATGCAGGGTTATTGTACATACACGATACACCCTACCTACCTATCTACCGAGTTAGGGTGTACCGTAGCATATATAGATATTAGCTTTCCGCACAATATACATTATTTTAGTCAAGGTTTGGGTTAGGTTTAGTTAGGTTCTTCCCTATAATATCAATGAAAAAGCTCATAGTTATTCAAAATTACGAGTTCATTGGTTGTTACGAAACAAAAGAGTTACATATGTGGTTAAACTTAACTAAGGACTGACTTTGGATGTTGAAGCGTGGCACTCCATGTCCAGAGCATACTTTTCATAAGGTGGTATGTAACCACTGAGTGATTTTCGCATGCGTGACGACATATGATCGTCAGTTAGTTGATTGCGATATTTTGACTTAATTATTTACATTTCTGAAAATGCAGACTCGCTCAAGTAAGTTGACAGAAACATTGCCGTCAGATGAAGGGCGATTTGCCTTAGATTCGGATATTTATCTTCAGATATAAAACACCAGAAATCTGTATCAGATGATGTAGCTCTGAGATGTATATCTGATATATTCTGCACCAACTCATTTTCAACAGAACATGAGTTCATATTAAACTGACTTGATATTCCAGTAGCTAATTCCTAACCTCATGTGTTCACATAAAAAGGATAACTCATAAATGGTGCTATATTTGCCGAATTACTGCAATTATGAAAACGCAATTCGAACTGTCCCAAAATATTTGAAACTTCAGCCTCATACGTATCATAATTCAACGGAGGAATGCTTGCTTTCAAAGACGGAAAATGTTTCAGATCCTTTTAATTCAGTTGATCTATCATAAGTTGCAATTTACTTCTGAATGCGTTTACTGCGCTAATCATCTCAATAATAGGTTTTCGTTTACTTTGAAGCTCCAAGTTAATGGTGATTGAAGTGCATTATGATGTCAGTCAAATATGCCAAATCAGTCAACCATTTTTCGTTTTTCTTCATTTGAGTGTCATCCCCTCTTTCGTCTAGAAAAGCTATTATTTCGGGCAATAATTCTTAAAACCTTTCTAGTAAATATCCGCGGCTGAATCTCTTGACATCCGTGTGAAGAACTAAATCAGTGTCTTCAGCTGTCTCCCTATCTTCCAATTGCAACTCAAAGAGCTTCCGTTGCAAGCTACGTTCTCAATTTTTGTTGCAGAGTTCATAATTTCCTCCGTGTTTAAGACTTTTGAACACAAAACTTGTTGATGTATAATACAGTGGAATGAAAAAAAATTAAGGGAAATCTTCATTAGCTTAACACAATGCCACAAAACCGATTTTGTTTCCAGTCATTGCTGGTGCTCTATCGGTTGTAATGGACACTAATTTATATATTGGTAGCTTGTAGTTGTCTACAGAATTGAAGAAAACGTTATATATATATATATATATATATATATATATATATATATATATATAATTATATATATATATATATATATATATATCTTCGCCACAGGTCTTCCTCTTCAGAGGAATGATTGTCAAAAGTTCATCCTTAGCCAACATGTCATTGAATACCATCCGAATAAAAATACACAGCTGGGCAGTGTTTGTCATATCGGTGGATTTGTCGAACTGTAAAGAAAAGTATGTACATTTCATGATATCATGTTTCAGTTTATCTGCCATGTCCTGACTCATGACTTGAATACGCCTTGTGACAGTCAGATGAGATAACTGAAGTTCTCTAATAGCAGACATGATCTCTATTTTATTTTCAAAATCTCCAAATAAAGTCTCACCCGCTTCAATAAATGATTCCTTCACAACCGATCCATCTTCGCATGGTTTCTTGTGTTTCGCCAATATATGAGATATTTTAAATGACGCGATCGTAGCAGCTTTTGATTGTTTGGACGATCTTGTGAACATGGTTTATTTTCTTCTCAAACAAGATATCAAATCACGTACTTTGCGATTTCTTACTTCATTCTGTGGCGGAAAATCCTTTTCATAGTTTTTATGAACCGTTTCATGATGACTCTCTAAGTTACCACGCTTAGGTATTGCAACTGACGCACGACAAATAAGACAAATGCACCATTCAAAAGAAAAATTCTTCCTCCCAATCGTTATTAAAATGATACGTTTAAGATTTCTTCGCTGCACTCATTTTGTACTATTTAATAATAAACTTTGTATCGACGTAGTATTGCCTTCAAGTTACAATTCAGAATGACTCCAATTCCTGCAGGCGCAACATTTATATCGGCGTGAACGAAAGTCTTGAATGTTCCTGTCAAACGCGCCGCCTGAAATTTCTAGAAAAGCGGCAAGAATAAAAAACGCGGTTTTTCTTTGACAAGTACCGCTCACTCCTTTGATAAAGCCGCCTTCTGCCGCTAGTAGAGTGTTATTTTATTACATAATAAATTTTTGTAGTTAAGTTAACTACTTATCGTAAAACTTTTTTATTTTCGAGATCTACTCAAAAATCACTCGTGATCGACTGGTCAATCATTCTGATCCATTTCATTCCGACTTTCAATCAGTCTGTTCCGAACCTCATCCAGAGTAGCTGGCAGTCTTTGTCGCTTCTTGATCTTTTATTAAAAAGTCCCAGACCTGTTTGATGGGATTGAGATTTAGACTTCGTGCAGGTTACTTCATTGAAGCGATTTCGTGATCTCGAAGGAAATTCCTAACGATGTTCGCTTCGTGATGTCTGGCGTTATTATGCATAGTCAAAAGGTGTTCATATACGTTTGCTGCAACATGTTCTTCTGAAATGTCTGCAATGGACCTCTGAGCATTCAGGGTTCCAATGTTTACTATGCTCAGATCAGTGCGGACGTTCAAAGAAATTCCTTCCCATACCATTATTGAAGCTCCACCAAAAGCATAGGTAGGTAAAATGTCGCACTGGGCATATCTCTCATTTTGACTTCTGTACACTAGGGAACGTCGATCGAAAAGAAAACAAAACCTCCACTCATCTGTAAACTAGTTAGCTTTGAACCGATTGACATGTTCTCTGGAAA
Organism: Cryptolaemus montrouzieri; assembly: GCA_013387265.2. Taxonomy (NCBI): domain Eukaryota; kingdom Metazoa; phylum Arthropoda; class Insecta; order Coleoptera; family Coccinellidae; genus Cryptolaemus; species Cryptolaemus montrouzieri. The sequence continues at coordinate 17,166,198 of JABFTP020000062.1, read as the reverse complement.
AATTGAATGAGGCTTTTCGATTTGCTGCGGTTAGAGCTGGACCTCAATCCTCCTTGAGACGCTGTCGTAAGGTTTTAGTCCTAATTCGCACTCCACTGTCCTGTCAAAGCTGCATTTGAAGGTACCGAGTGGTAACGTTGTCTCAACGAGGAAATTTTTGAATAACGTTCATAAATCGCCGTTGCTATTCGAGGTCGTTCTTTCCCAGTACTCCTTTCATCATCACTAATCCTCCTGTACCTGCATTATTGCATTATTACCTAATATCAACATTTTCAAGAAGAACAAACGTTACTCACAAGAAATGATCAGAAACTGCCCTCATTAATATGTGATGATTTTTAAAAAATCTCGAATTTTGTTGGCATATGTCGGGACATATCCGAAAAAAAACATGTGTTAATATTTGAATTGTGGAGGCCGTTACTTGATGTAGATCCATGATATAAATGAGATAAAAAACACAAGGTTTAACTTTCATCTACACTTCATTTGAAAAAATTCGACGACGTTTCGCTGACACAGCAGCTTTATCAAGAATGAAAAACAGAATGAAGAGTATGGTATTATAAACAAATCGTAGAACAAGTTGGATGAATAACAGGAAAATCCACACCGAGCCATTGTACAGTTAGTATGAAAGGTAATAAAAACTAATTAAACAAGTTAAGTAGGGGTGAGTAATTTTCGGTCTTTCGTAAACCAACACATACTGATACAATTATACATAACTACTCATTACATCCAATTCAACACAAAGTTGCAGCTTTAAACAGCATGGTACATCGGTTACTCAATTTACCTTTATCAGTAGAAGATTATAATAAAGAGTTAAACATCATCAAACAGATAGCCATTAATAATTCATATAATCCGGATATGATAGATCTAATCATTCGTAAAAACTGTATCAGAAAGCAATAAATGAAGTATATCCTATTCATAAAGACTATAAAATATTCAACAGTTTAACATTCTGCGGTTCTGCAAGTACAAATATTAAATCCTTTCTCGTCAAACAAAATCTTAATATAACTTTCAAAACTTCTAATAACTTAGGTAAACATATTAAAAATAATAAATCTCGTGTTGAAAAATCAAGTAAATCAGGAATCTATAAACTCATTTACGGTTCTTGTGATAAAATTTATATCGGTAGGACCTATAGGAGTTTTGGCATAAGAACATCTGAACATAAACGTAGCTTCGATAAAAATAAATCTGATTCAAATTATTCAAACCACCTAATAAAAGAAAACCATTCATTCAATAAAAACTTTGACATATTACTTATAAAATCAAAAGTTTAAAATTACATCTCATAGAAGCATTAGAAATAAATAGATACAAACATTCGGACAAGCTTTTGAATGAACAGGTAGATGTGAATTACTCACCCCTACTTAACTTGTTTAATTAGTTTTTATAACCTTTCATACTAACTGTACAATGGCTCGGTGTGGATTTTCCTGTTATTCATCCAACTTGTTCTACGATTTGTTTATAATACCATACTCTTCATTCTGTTTTTCATTCTTGATAAAGCTGCTGTCAGCGAAACGTCGTTGAATTTTTTCAAATAAAGTGTAGATTAAAGTTAAACCTTGTGTTTTTTATCTCATTCATGTGTTAATAATTAGATCGCTACCCAAAATGATATTTGAAATTGTGTATTAATTTCTTAGCTCAGTGTAGGGATTTATGGATAATTGGGGCACATTCAGTAGGTTAAGATTATCCAAAAGAAATCGCTATTGAAATTGTAGGTGCATATTTCTAGCACTCAAGATTTATTCTCAGTTTTGCAGTCCTCAATTCCTTTAACAATCTCGTTCTATCATGTTTCTCAAAATCTTTTTTTATTATTTTCAGATTCATTGCCATGGTCTTGAAGATATTCTTGTATCTCCTTCTTGCTATCGTAATTCAAAAGGACAACAAAGTTTCACCCCAGAGTCTTCCCTCATGTGCCAGTCTCATTTACTGTCGTGGACCTCTTCTAGATACTGTACAAAGAGCAGGAGTGTTCAACGATTCCAAAACATTCGTAGATCTACGAATGTTGTACGATGAAAAAACCATCTTGAGTAACTTTTATCAACTTATGAAAAATACTAGTAATAATCCAGACAGAAAAGAAGTTCAAAACTTTGTTGAGAACAATTTCGCAGATGGAAACGAGTTGAAAAATTGGACATTACCAGACTATAAAGAAAATCCATCGTTTCTTGAGAAAATAAATAACCAAACCCTCAGGAATTTTGCTGCAAATATAGTTAAAATATGGCCAACATTAGCCAGAAAGATAAAACCTGAAGTTCTTCAAAATCTTGACAGGTACTCAATCATTCCAGTACCAAATGGATTTGTGGTTCCTGGTGGAAGATTCAAAGAAATTTATTATTGGGATAGCTATTGGATTATCAAGGGATTACTGATATCAGAAATGCCACAAACGGCTCAGTTGATGCTTGAAAATTTCTTATATTTAGTAGATAAGTTAGGATTCATTCCAAATGGTGCAAGAGTTTACTATTTGAACAGATCTCATCCCCCATTGTTGACACCAATGGTGCGTCTCTTTATAGATGCTACAAATGATTTGAATTGGCTACAGAGGAATATCAAAACATTAGACAAAGAACTACAATTTTTTATCAACAATAGAACAACGAATATTGAAATAAACGGTGCTAATTTTATACTCGCGCACTACGACAGTGAAAGTGGATCTCCACGTCCAGAATCTTACTTAGAGGATGTTAAAACATGTGCACCATTAAGAAATCAAAGTGAAATAGGAGAGTGTTATGCTGATTTGAAAAGTGGAGCTGAAAGTGGATGGGACTTCAGTTTCAGATGGGTTTTCGATAGAAATGGAGGAAACAATGCAAACAGAACATACATACAAACTAGAAGAGTTATTCCTGTAGATCTTAACTCGATGTTAGCTAGAGCTTTCAATGATCTATCTTATTTCTACAACCTCTTAGGTTATACTGAAAGAGCAAAATATTGGAATTCGAAATACCAACAATGGAAAATTGCAATACATACAATCTTATATAGTAGAGAAAAAGGGGTATGGTTTGATTATGATATCAAACTTGGTCGTCATCGTCAGCTTTTTTACCCATCAAACATTGCTCCTCTTTGGGCAGAACTATATAAACCACAAACTGCAGTAATACTTGGTCGCTATGCTTATCAGTATCTTTTGGAAGAAGGAATATTGAATTATTATGGCGGTACACCAACATCTTTGAATAATACTGGAGAACAATGGGATTATCCTAGTGCTTGGGCACCCTTGCAGTCGTTTGTAATTCAAGGATTACAAAAATCCGGATATGGAAAGGCTCAGAATTTAGCTAGAACTTTAGCTGATAGATGGATAAATTCAAATTTACTCGGTTTTGAAAACACAGGTGAAATGTATGAGAAATATGATGCTGAACATCCTGGATCTAGCGGTGGTGGAGGGGAGTATACCGTACAGACTGGTTTTGGATGGACCAATGGTGTTGCTTTAGAAACAATTGTTGATTTTTTCAGTTCATGAGTTTCGAGAAGTTTATTCCATCACATTGATTCAATATGTTGATGTATATTGTGAATGATATCGATCAGACTTTCAAAAGTTAAATATTGACATTACATGATGAATTGTTATCTTAATTCCAAGTAGATACTACAAAAGATAAAATCTCGAGATGAATTATACATAGATAAGTTGAACAAATTGACTAAGTATATAGAAAAATAGAATGGAAGATACGTAATCGATAAACACTTTTTCATTGAATCATTAAAATATTGTTGATTTCAATTTAATAAAATACTTGATTTTGAATTTGAGTTTTATAGAACAAAAGATGGTATATAGTTTCAGCTTAGGCAGATCCTACGTTATCTTTCTGTAAGCGAAATTAAATTTGAATCCTTTAGTCTCAAAAGAATTACATTTTCAATCTCAAATAATAATGATTTGTTTAATTTGGATATCTTTAAGGATATCCAGAAGGCGCAAAAATTAATACAAGTTACAAATTTTCATCCGAAAAAAAAAATAAGTGTTAAGTGATTTTCGCAACAAGAAGTTTGATTTAAAATAAAGATTGCTCAAAGAACCAGTACATAATTTATTATTGAAAAAGCACTATACATACTTGTTAATGATAGCCTCAAGTGCTTGGATGATGGCTATATACAGGAATATCCACCGGGACCGTCCGTTAAAAAATTTTTGAGTTCCAATAACAATATCAAGCTGAAATTTTATACACGGCCATAACTAGCGATTTCCAATTGAAGTGAAATATTTTCGAAGTGATACCATTAACGGTTATACCTGAAGTGGGTCATCACTTTGTTATTTCAAAAGGCAATCTACCTTTTTTATGATACATCTAGAACCGACATTTGAGCAAGGCATAAAATACCCAAGTTGTTGGCACTTATTTGTCAAAACTTTTGACAGATTTAATTATTTTTGTTATAAACTCGATTTTTGAGGAACATTTAAAAAAATTGTAGCTCGTAGATCTTTTACAGTACAGACACAATTTTTGCTTGGGTGGATAGAAGAAGGAAGTTTTTGAACAGTCTACACATGTCAAATGTTCATTGCGTTGTTTTGTATGATTTTTTCAATTTGGACTCTTTCAAACAGCAATAACTCAATTTTTTCAAATGGCACGTACCAATTTTTATATCGCCATCAGATGAAGCGTCAAATTTCAGATGGAATTGTATCAGCATGTACTATACCCATCTCTTATAGTTCCGAAATAATTTGGGAATATATTGAATTTTGATGATTTTGCAAGAACTAACAGAGAAGGCTTTGAAATATTTGAATCAAGTAGCTGAACTGGCTACGCTCATCTGACAGGTGCCTGAAATTAATGTACTTGTCACTTCGTTCATTCGAATTTGATATTTCAACAAGAATTGTCGTTATTTCAGATTGAAAATATCCAAAAAATACAAAACATTTGGAATAAAACCACTGGTTATTCAAACGAAAATATATTTAATCTTTTTTTATTTCATTTTAGAATGTCAAAAGGAGTGGGTAGAAATTGCAGGCAATTCAATAACCAATTTCCAAATTTACTGTCTATGAGTAAAATAAAATTTCGAAGCTTTAGAAGCAATTTTCTAATAATTCGGCTTTAATAAGATGAGACAATTGTGCAAAAATTATATGGTCTGATGAAGCCGAGTTCAATGAAAGTGGAATAACCAAAAGGAGAAATCGACTTTTTGGGCCACAGAAAATCCACATTTCATTGAGGGTATTAATTTCAAAATAAATTCAGCGTGAACGTTTTTGCAATTTTAATGAATGATTTGTTGGCTTATCACATTTATGAGGAAAATCTCAATGGGTATAGATACTGGAAATTTTGAGATAACATTAGCAAATTTTTAGATGTATAACCCTTAATAGCAATCGCTCAGAATGGGATTGCTATTACCAAATGGTTTTATGTGCACCAGCACATAAAACACGAGCTGTCGATCGGCAGCTAACAGAAATGTTCGAGGAGAGATGGTGGAGTAATCAAGGATCAAATTTATGGCCTCCGCGTTTTCCGGACCTGACGCCCCTTGATTTTTATTTATGGGGCAAAATCAAGAGTGAGGTGTATCTTATTCCTGTAAGAAGTAAAGAACAGTTACTAGAGCGCATTCATAATGCTTTTCGTAATATTGATCCTGAGGAAACTAGAAGGGCAACTCATCATGTTCGTATACGAGCTGTCAAGTGTATCGAGCAAAATGGGGCCTATATAGAACATTTATTCAGATCGTCAATTAGTTTTCCCTATGGTGTTTGCTATCATTTATTCGTATTAATGTAATTATCTTCGATGATTGGTTTTCGCTTAGTTCCTACAATTTTTATTCATCCAACTTGTAGAAAATTGCTTCTAATGCTTCGAAATTTTATTTTACTCATAGACCGTAAATTTGGACATTGGTTATTGAATTGCCTGCAATTTCTACCCACTCCTTTTTGACATTCTAAAATGAATTAAAAAAAGATTAAATATATTTTCGTTTGAATAACCAGTGGTTTTATTCCAAATGTTTTGTATTTTTTGGATATTTTCAATCTGAAATAACGACAATTCTTGTTGAAATATCAAATTCGAATGAACGAAGTGACAAGTACATTAATTTTAGGCACCTGTCAGGTGAGCGTAGCCAGTTCAGCTACTTGATTCAGATATTTCAAAGCATTCTCTGTTAGTTCTTGCAAAATCATCCAAATTCAATATATTCCCAAATTATTTCGGAACTATAAGAGATGGGTATAGTACATGTTTATACAATTCCAACTGAAATTTAACGCTTCATCTGATGGCGATATAAAAATTAGCACTTGCAATTTGAAAAAATTGAGTTATTGCTGTTTGAAAGAGGCCAAATTGAAAAAATCAAACAAAACAACGCAATAAACATTTGACATGTGTAGACTGCTTAAAAATATCCTTGATCCTTCTTCTATCCACCTAAGCAAAAATTGTGTCTGTAGTGCAAAAGACCTACGAGCTACAATTTTTTAAATGTTCCTCAAAAATCGAGTTTATAAAAAAATAATTAAATCTGTAAAAAGTTTTGACAGATAAATGCCTACAAGTTGGGTATTTTATGCCTTTCTCAAATGCCGTTTCTAGATGTATAATAAAAAGGTAGTTTGCCATTTGAAATAACAAGTGATGACCCATTTCCGGTATAATCGGAAATGGTATCACTCGAAAATATTTCACTCCAATTGGAAATCGCTAGTTATGGCCGCGTATAAAATTTCAGCTTGATATTGTAATTGGAACTTAAAAAGTTTTTAACGGACGGTCCGGTGGATATCCCTGTATATAAATTTGAATTTTTCTGTATGAAAACTTATTATGTTGATGAGTACTAAAATCAGTGAAGGTTACACTGACACTCTAATACTACTGGGACAAGACTAAAGTAAAAATATATATACAGTTAATACTAGGATGAATATCCAATAATAAATTTCTGGCTATATGCAATGTATACAAAACATACCATGAATATTGGGAATTTCCTATTTTAAATACTACCTAAACAACTATTTACAGTCTTTCTAAGAAAGGGTACAATAAAGATATTGAACTAATAATAAAAATATTGGAACAACATATTTGATATTTGCCATGGGTTCTGTACATGTTGAGATTATTCATAATAATTCTCAACAATATTGCTTATTTGAAGCAAAGTCTAAGTGATGCAATTTACCCAAAGGAAGATAATCTATGCCTTAGTAAATACTGCATTAATGAGTAATACTGATGATTTATTTATTGAATGGAAATTATTTTAACGAAGATGAAATAAATGATATAATATACTCTTCTCAATTTTATTTTTGACGAGCACGACAGGTTGCGACCATCAGATCATTTTCAAGTAGTCAACTACAGGAAATGAACTTCCTTATATAGACACTAGCCTAAATTAATATCAAGTAATGGAGTAGTATTGATGTCTTTCTGGCAATGAAGGGTGAATTTACTTGGGTTTTCACAGAATTTATTGATTTCCAAACTCCAACAGCTTAATTTTCTTTCCTTTGTGGCAATTATGAAAAATTTTGATATTATCTAACCTTGTTGAATGTTTTGTGGTTTTATATGTTCACATATTGGAGAATTATTCTCAGATGATGAATGTTCTTTGAATCTGATTTCACATTGGCAAACCTGTCTGCCCGACATAGGCTACGGTAGACTCATTGCAATGCATTTTGGAACTCCTGATTTTTTGAATTTGTCTGTTTTCAGTACTCGGTCCACGTAATTTCTAGCCGTAACACTCGCAGAAAACGAAATCAAATCTGTTTTTTTTGTTTTTAGCATTGAATAATAATTTGCTCAAGTTCAAACCACTTGAGAAAGGGGTGGTTATTCAAAGTTTAGAAAAAAGTTTCTCAAATTATTGGAGAGAGGATCAGCACAGTTGAAACTAGCATATTTTTTCAAGGTATTTTTATGCAATATAATAATTGTCTTATTCGATATTTTTTATGTTAGATATTTCGTCTATAAAGTTCAAGGCAATTTTCCTGATAGTAGTTATTTCAATTCTGAAGTCTGTCAGTTACAGTGGAATGGAAGAGGCCCAATGGATCATTGAATTATAAGCTGCTAGTTTGTGATTTGAGTGATTGAATGAGTCCATGGAAATTAATGCAAACTTTTTCCAAGATTCGCAATGACACAGTGAGTTAACTCCAGAGAACAATAGAATTAAATATAGTAAGGAAATGATTGGAGTCCTTTCCGAACTAAATAGTCAGAAGCACAGAAACGTTATCAAAAACCCCATTTCCCATAAATATAAGATTGCTAAAATAATTAAACGATCCAACATTCGACCCAAGAAGGATATATATATATATATATATATATATATATATATATATATATATATATATATATATATATATATATATATATATATATATATATATATATATATATACTGGGTGATTCACCAGTGGCGCGGTGCTCTGTTGCTCGTACACTCTTGAAGATTTAATTTTGTTCGAACGGTATTGTATTCAGAAGGTAAGAATCTACACCTACAGCAATTTATTTTGCAATAAACAGAGTGTCCCAATTTTCAATAAAAATCTTGGGTGCTCTTTTGCAGATTGCAAGACCACTTTTTATTCAAGATTCAGGAGCAGCCTAAACTCTGTTAAAATGTCTTTAGGTCATATTTTTTCGTGAGTAGTTTCATCAAAATATTTTTTTCCGTAAAAATTCATGAAAATAGTCTCTCACATCATCGAATGCTCCTTCGCCCAGAGAGGATGAATACTTTTTTCCTTTCCTGCGTGCGCGGCAGGCAGATTTGGGAATTAGCTCTTGTCAGGAAGGATTATTCACTGATCTACGGATTTTGAATGATTCTTCTTGTCTCAAGTTTACTTGAGCTTCATGAGGAGTCTACATATGTAAACTTGAGACAAAAGTTTTATTCAAATATATATATATATATATATATATATATATATATATATATATATATATATATATATATATATATATTTACTTCACGAGTAGTCTACATATGAAAACTTGAGACAAGAAGAACTATTCAAAATCCGTAGATCCATGAATAATCCTTCCTGATGAGAGCTAGTTCTCAAATCTGCCTGCCATGCACGCAGCCCCAAGAGCCACAATAGTGCAACTAAGCAGGATGCCCAAAACGAAGCGGCAGACTGCAGTTTCGTCCTTATTAGGAGCTCATCAGTGTCGCATATCGCTTTTCAGCATCCAATTGAGCTACATCAGGGTACCCCATAGAATCCAGAAGGACGCATCTCGCGCACTCAGCCGCTTCGTTTCTTGGCATCCTGCTCAGTTGCACTATTGTGGCTCTAGGGAGCTGCGTGCATGGCGGGCAGATTTGGGAACTAGCTCTTGTCAGGAAGGATTATTCATTGATCTACGGATTTTTGAATAATTGTCGCGGAAGATATTAGTCCCATCAAATATTTACCGACAGGAGGTTTAATCTCGGAAACAGAGGTCCAGAGCACTATTTCAGTGGAATTATTTAGCTCGTTTGGTACCATTGATGTGATTCACGGGCCGGCGGAAGACGTCTCCAAGTGTTGGAATTTCTAAAGTTCTCAACATCTGTCTGTTATTGTTCGTATCTTTCTCGAAGTCCGGTAGCGGGTTCACCGTCTTGGTCCATAGAGGGCGACTCTCGTACGTATGTACGAGGTGGAATCGATAGGGTACCCTGATGTAGCTTGATAGGATGCTGAGAAACGATATGCGACACTGATGAGCTCCTTATAAGGGCGAAACTGCAGTCTTCCGCTTCGTTTCTCGGCATCCTGCTTAATTGCACTATTGTGGCTGTTGGGGCTGCGTGCATTGCGGGCAGATTTGGGAACTAGCTTTTGTCAGGAAGGACTATTCATTGATCTACGGATTTTGAATAATATTCTTTTGTCTCAAGTTTACCTATGTAGACTCCTCATGAAGTTTGTCGTGGAAGATATTTCCCATCATATATATATATATATATATATATATATATATATATATATATATATATATATATATATATATATATATATATATATATATATATATATATATATATATATATATATATATATATATATATATATATATATATATATATATATATATATATATATATATATATAAATATATGATGGGACAAATATATTCACCCCAACGGGGACCAATGGTAGTGGCTGACAACAATATTCCAGAATTCCCTTTTTATTTTTAAATTGAATGAATGAATGATCCTGTTTTTTTTTTGTGATATGTGATTTATATTTTTGATTCACATGCGTTAAGAATTTGTTTTATTTTTGAAATGTTTTGCTACAATTATGGTTTAAGAGATTTTTTATTTTAGAATAAAAGAGCTATTGTGAAAAAATACTAATTATTTGAACAGTCTAATGGAGCCAGAAATAAACTGCATCGATTAGACTACTTCCAATACCCCATTTAAGTCAAGTTGAACTCGATCGTGGAAAATCTAGAATTAAAATAAGGCGCCTTTCGGTTTAGTCTTCCATAATGACACGTGTAGCGCTAGTTTCCATGCAGAGTTGGCCATATTGTTTCCCATGCCAGGGCACTGAGTTTTTATTTCTCATTAGGGTCTGTTCTGTGCTAGAAAGTATGCACGCTTATCTGGAAGAACTTAGACTGAAATCGGTGAGGATAAAATCACCAAACTAGTCATTCCTAAAATAGGATGCGGACTTGATGGATTCGAATGGAATAAAGTGAATTGCATTATTTTGCATCTCTTCAAAAATAGCCCTATGGAAATACTGGTCTGCAGTAAACCTCAAACTGATGTCGTACCGTATGGTAAGCGCAAAACCATTACTCCGACTGACCAGCTTCCACTTACACTTAGCCTATACGAATTAATATTTGTGCCACACACGACACAATCAATATATATAATATCTGTCCAAATTAAGATGATCTCAAACAACCTAGCCACGACACATTCTCTTCTAGTGACAAAGTGATTGGTAGCACAAACTTACCCATAAACTAACTTTGAACGTCACTGAGGAAAACTTTTCGCGATGGTACAAAATACAGGATTTTTGCCACAAAAGTATTAGCTCAGAACACTATAGATTATATGGGCCAGAAGAAAATTTTCCTGAAGAGAAGGAAGAATGAGCATTAACTCTACAAAATCAATTTGATGAAGTAAATGTGGATGACTACAACCCTGAGCACACAAAAGAAATATATTTAAAAAGCTAGTGGAAAATTTCCTATGTATATTTAAGGGGTGTTTTCGAAAACTTTTAATATAATGGGCATAACTGAGTTGGTAGTTTGCGTTTCATTTATTTCATTTATATCATTTGACCGAATAAAACATGAGTTGATGGAAGCAAAGTGGCCCAATATGACCAATATATTTCACTTAGCAGCGTTTATTTTATATCATAAAATAATGATTACCAGGAACCCTTTCTATTTGCACCGGAAAATCACTTTTAGATCTGATGTTCATAGTCACCACCACACCAGAAGTAGAGGTCTCATTTCTCCTCCTATGCACAGACTTGTCAATTTCAAGAGATCTTTTCGTTCGGCATCTATAAACTCTATAATGAATTCATAGCTGAATGCTACAGGTCTTCATCTGTTGCCTCGTTTAAGTCTCGTGCTTGGACGATCTTATTCGAAAAACAGTGTGCGCCTTAACTGATTGCAGTTCCGTCATAATCATTTTCTTTTTCTAATTTTTTGTAGTTGGTTTCCCGAAAAGGATTCGCTTAGTAATAGGTATAATTAAAACTTTTTTTCACATCAGGATTTGAGTGGAAGAGCAGAGTGTGCTCATGGCAACTCTCTGAACTCCGCCCTGTGATAATGAAATGAATTACAATTTGTTTTCTTCCTTGTCCTCATGAATTGTTCAATAAAGTCATCTCAAAACTTGAAGTTGCTATATGCGAGATTTCGCAATATGTAGACACATCGAAAAAATTATTACTCAGGGAACAATATCCAACCTTCCGTAGAACTTTAAATATCTTCCCTTGAAGGAGCTGATCCACCCTTCATAATCACCGTCAACCGGGGCAACAAAGCAGTGATACATCGCGGTCAGATGTCATGAATAGGAGCATTAGATTGCAGTTTCGGACTCATTTGACCAATATCAGACTAAACTGCCATCTACTCATTTCAATTTGTTGGAGAGAACGTAAGCATGTAAATGTCACTGCGCTCTCCAACGAACCGAAACAGAGGCTACCAAACTAATGCCCCACGAAATGGTGAAAACATAGAGTAGATAAAACAGGAAAACGTTGTTCGCACACTAGTTCGATAACATACCGCCATGCGGCACTCACGTATCAGACAGAAGCGGCCGTCGAAGGACCGACGCTCCTCATGCCTATGTGGTTCACAACCAGGCATACACAAGCATCTCAAAACAAAAAGTTATTATATGCGAGATTTAGCAATGTGTAGAGACATTGGAATGAAGAGCGTCGGTCCTTCGACGGCCGCTTCTGTTTGATATAGTATGACCACTTAACGTTTTCCTGTTTCACCTACCCTTTGTTTTCACCGTTTCGCGAGACGTTACTGAGGTTAGGTTAGATTTAGAGTTGAGATGAGTAGGTAACGGCATAGACTGGTGCTACGAATGGGTAGACAATGCTGACGAGGTCAAACAAGACCGAACTGCAGTCCATTGTTCCTATTCGTGACATCTGACCGTGCTGTACCACTGCTCTGTGGTCCCGGTTGACGGTGATTATGAAGAGTAGATCCTCCTTCAACGGAGGATATTTAAAATTCTACGGAAGTCAATTAATAATAATAATAAAAGACGTTGGGCATACACAACCGATGAAATGCAGGCCATATAAAGAAATGCTTGAACATCAGATTATCCGGCCTGGCTACTCTCCCTCCCTGGGCAAGGCGCATAGTTATTGTGAGAAAGAAAACGGGGAAACTCGGTTCTGTGTTCATCACTGAAAATTGAATGAGGAAACTAATAAAACCATTTATCCTTTCCCAAACATTGACGAGATGCTAACCTATCTTGGAGGTGCCAAATGTATTTTCATTCTTGAGATATAGTTAACCGTTTCGGGATTGTTTAGGAAAACCTGTCTTTAGGATACCCAACCTATTTGTTGGGGTGTATTTCCCTAAGAAATTCTTTCTCGACAAAAGACAAAACATTCATCATTAAGTTAAAACTTCTAAGAATCAACGCTTGAGTACTTACTGGACATCTTGAAATACTCTATATTAACCCTTAACCGACATTGTGACGTTCCTGGGACACCCTGTAGGAAACAAAGGTGAATATTTTGTGATTATTGACTTCATCAACTGGTGACGCTCAGTGCCTTCATATGGTGCAAGTCTCTTTGACATACTAGCGAAGCATGGCGTTCAGTGCATCGTAAGTATTCAAAGGTGGACTTTCTGGGACGTACAACGTAGTTTGTGTGATTTTTAACTTCGATGGCGACAAAAAGTTCAAAGCGATCAAAGCCCACTGATCCAGATTTGGAGAAAACACTCCTTGAATGGTGTGGGGAATGTGAAAGTGGCTTTTCTGACTGACGTCTGTGTTCAAATCAAATAATGAAGATATCCAAGCTATTTGCCACAGATGGTACTGGCAGGAAAGTATTCAGATTAGTTTCTTCCTCTCGCCGTTTTCCGTACTGTTGTTGTGTCTACCTACGATTTGATACTTCAGAAGAAAGACGGGAATTAGTTCTAGACAATGCAGCTGTAGCAGTGTCACATATTCTGAAAAACATTATTAAGAAATCACAAAACTCGTTTTCACTTGGAAAAAAATTGCACAGTCGATGAAATGCTTGTGGGTTTCAAGGGTCAATGTAAGTTCAAGATGTATATTCCTTCAAAACCAGAAAAATACGGCATAAAAGTTCAATGTCTGGCAGATGCAAGAACGAACTAGGTTTACAATACGTATATTTACTGTGGAAAGGGAACGGATGCTCTGGAAGATGTAACACCTGAGGAAAAAAGTTTGCAATATCCACCGAAGCAGTTTTCGATCATGCAAGCCAATATTTGAAAGCAACAGAAATATTACTGGTAAATACTATTGAGCTTGTAGACATTTTGCTCAAGAATAAACTAACAATAATAAAAAACAAGTACTGTGTTTTAAGGAATTTTACTTAATAATTGCGATTCGTAACGCGTTTCACTACACCGTAGCTTCTTCAGACGAATGAATATACAGAAAAATATAAATGAGGATATAACTATAAATGTTCCTGAGTAATTAAAAGCTTATTGGGTTGCTTCTTCTTAAGTGGTTATTTATGACAGGTATATCCAATAAAATTAAGGAATAGATTGCTCACCGAAAAGATTCAATAGAGGTGAAGGGCTTAAATCGACTTGTTCATTGATGAGTCTACCTGAGTGTTTGTATTTATTGATTTCTAAAGTTTCCCAAAGATCTACCTTCCAATATTTATTATCTGTATGCAAAATTTCAAACTGTGGGTCGAAAGGATGATTATTTTCTAAGAGCTGATTCGCGTAATTTGAATCTGATTTTTTATTTGAAAAACTGTGTTTATGTTTCGATATTCTAATATTAAAATTTCTATGTGTTCTACCAATGTAGAAATTATCACAGTCATTGCAATTCAATCGATAAACACCTGATTTATTGTTTTACCTGGTTTGGTTTTATTATTTTTATATATTTGCCTAAATTATTATTAGTTTGGAAAGCTATGTTGAAATTATTGCTACTTAAGAATGATTTCAGTTTCTCACTTGTAATGCCAACGTAGGTTAAGGTGTTGAATTTTTGTTTCAATTTATCGACAGGGTAAACTTCATTCAATGCGATTCTACTTTGTTTTTATTTAAAATATTATTTATTAGTTTGGGATTGTAACCATTATTTTTGGCTATTTGTTTAATCAAATTTAGTTCTTTGTTGAAATTTTCTGGTGATAACGGGATGTTGATCAATCTATGAATAAAACTATTGAATGCTGACATTTTATGTTGATATGGATGACACGACGAGTTATGTATTATAATATCTGTATGTGACGGCTTATGGTAAATTAAAACAAAAACTAATAAATAATATTTTAAATAAAAACAAAGTAGAATCGCATTGAATGAAGTTTACCCTGTCGATAAATTGAAACAAAAATTCAACACCTTAACCTACGTTGGCATTACAAGTCAGAAACTGAAATCATTCTTAAGTAGCAATAATTTCAACATAGCTTTCCAAACTAATAATAATTTAGGCAAATATATAAAAATAATAAAACCAAACCAGGTAAAAACAATAAATCAGGTGTTTATCGATTGAATTGCAATGACTGTGATAATTTCTACATTGGTAGAACACATAGAAATTTTAATATTAGAATATCGGAACATAAACGCAGTTTTTCAAATAAAAATCAGATTCAAATTACGCGAATCATCTCCTAGAAAATAATCATTCTTTCGACCCACAGTTTGAAATTTTGCATACAGATAATAAATATTGGAAGGTAGATCTTTGGGAAACTTTAGAAATCAATAAATACAAACACTCAGGTAGACTCATCAATGAACAAGTCGATTTAAGCCCTTCACCTCTATTGAATCTTTTCGGGAGCAATCTATTCCTTAATTTTATTGGATATACCTGTCATAAATAACCACTTAAGAATAAGCAACCCAATAAGCTTTTAATTACTCAGGAACATTTATAGTTATATCCTCATTTATATTTTTCTGTATATTCATTCGTCTGAAGAAGCTACGGTGTAGTGAAACGTGTTACGAATCGCAATTATTAAGTAAAATTCCTTAAAAAAAAGTACTTGTTTTTTATTACTGATAATGGAATTTTACCAAGTAAAAACCTCCCAAATTCAAATTCAAATAAACTAACATATGAAGAAAAATAAATGAGAAATCCCTCCGGAGTTTCTGCCTTCTAGATCTAGAAATCCAACAGATCGACTAAATGTCGATCTGTTGGATCGACATTGTATGGATTTACAAGTGATAAAACCCTTATATCTCGCGTGCCAAAAAAATAAGGCTGTTGTTTTGATTTCATCAATGCACCATGACAAAAAGATGATGTTGAGAATGGGTTGCCGGAAATCAATTCTTATTACAAAGGGAGGTGTGGACTCAGTTTACGAAGAATGCTCGAGATATTCTTGTAGCAGGAGCACAAGATGTTGGCCCATGGCCTTATTTTTCCGTAATATCGACATGAGTGGCCTGAAAGCTTATATAAAACACCAAAGCGTTTCAAAAACGCAGTACACAAAATTGCAATTTCTGAAACTTTTGGCGAAGCAACGATATGAACCTCTTCTGACAGAAAGGGCAATTAACATTCGCCTCCCAAGAGAACCTAGACAGAGCGTCTAGACAGAGCGTTCATAGAGTATTAGAAACTAAAGTCCCGAAAATTCCAAATGATTCTGATATGCTGCCTAGAAATGCAAGGAAAGTGTGTTATCCATGTGATCCGAAACGGAAAAGAAAGACAAGTTACCTGTACAAAATATGTAGTACAAAAGTATGTGTAACTTGCGTAAACAAGCTAGAATGACCTACTGAATGTATTTCATGTTTAGGTATTGCAGAAATTTTCGTGAAAGTACCTGCACATTGAAAATTCATTCCATAGAATACGTTCTAGTTAAGAATTTCAATTTATTTCATTTTCTCGTTAAATTTGTTTTTCATTATTTTCAATATTCACACAATTTTGGGAGATATTTTTCTCATTTTGAATATTTTATTTGCCAAATTATTGGCATCACGTCGGTTAAGGGTTAGAAAAACCCTCAGAAAAAGCTCCCACAGTATTACCACGATTTGGTTTAATTAATTTGATAGCATTTTTAATAAGAAACTGCAGAACTTTGTTGTTACTTAATCAATATTATATTCGAAGTATTTAATTATCAATCTTCAGTGTAGTTTTCGATTTGGTTTCTAATAATTTCTGCTGCAAAAAGACTTGTTTCTATAAGACACATAGTTTCGGGGTATTCAAAAATATAAATTTATGCCAGTGGATACTGCTTGAAGAACTTTATTGTGGTTGCAATTCACTCACTATAGTTATTGTAATTTTAACCTAATGAAAATCTATATAATACCTATTTCTTTATGTCAATTTAGAAGAATCTTCTTGATTTCTAAGGCAAAATTAGTAGCACTAATATTTGGGCCTCCTCAAATAACCCCGCTAAATTCTATTGTATTACTTGTGCAACTTCACTTCATGGAGAAGAATTCACTGACGAGTTCAAAGATTACACCATTCGACCAGCCAAAACCTGTTTGAATCTTATATTCTCCTCCCCCACCATTTTCATTATTTTCAATATTCATACAATTTTGGGAGATATTTTTCTCATTTCGAATATTTTATTTTTATTTTTTTTGTTGATTTGTTACATTGGTTGCAACTATTGAATGATTTTCTACTACCTTGTCATGTTTTCTTCGAATCGCAATAAAAAGAATCTCACAAAACTAAACGAAGACAAAAATGTTAGCATTTGAACAAGTTGGGGTCGCAGGAACCTACAACGTAGTTAATGCAAAATATTGGCACCACGTCGGTCAAGGGTTAAAGAAACAATCCTCAAAAAAGGCTCCCACAGTACTACCACGATTTGGTTTAATTAATTTGATAGCATTGTTAATAAGAAACTGCAGAACTTTGTTGTTACTTAATCAATCATATATTCGAGGTATTTATTATCAATCTTCAGTGTAGTTTTCGATTTGGTTACTAATAATTTCTGCTGCAAAAAGACTTGTTTCTATAAGACACATAGTTTCGGGGTATTCAAAAATATAAATTTATTCCAGTGGATACTGCTTGAAGAACTTTATTGTGGTTGCAATTCACTCACTACAGTTATTGTAATTTTAACCTAATGAAAATCTATATAATACCTATTTCTTTATGTCAATTCAGAAGAAGAATCGTCTTGATTTCTAAGGCAAAATAAGTAGCACTAATATTTGGGCCTCCTCAAATAACCCCGCACAATTCTATTGTATTAGTTGTGCAACTTCACATCATGGAGAAGAATTCACTGACGAGTTCAAAGATTACACCATTCGACCAGCCAAAACCTGTTTGATTCTTATATTCCCCTCCCCCACCATTTTCATTATTTTCAATATTCATACAATTTTGGGAGATATTTTTCTCATTTCGAATATTTTATTTTTATTTTTTTGTGGTTGATTTGTTACATTGGTTGCAACTATTGAATAATTTTCTACTACCTTTTCATGTTTTCTTTGAGTCGCAATAAAAAGAATCTCACAAAACTAAACAAAGACAAAAATTTCAGCATTTGAACAAGTTGGGGTCGCAGGAACCTACAACGTAGTTAACGCAAAATATTGGCACCACGTCGGTCAATGGTTAAAGAAACAATCCTCAAAAATGGCTCCCACAGTACTACCACGATTTGGTTCAGTTAATTTGATAGCATTGTTAATAAGAAACTGCAGAACTTTGTTGTTACTTAATCAATCATATATTCGAGGTATTTAATTTTCAATCTTCAGTGTAGTTTTCGATTTGGTTTCTAATAATTTCTGCTGCAAAAGACACATAGTTTCGGGGTATTCAAAAATATAAATTTATTCCAGTGGATACTGCTTGAAGAACTTTATTGTGGATGCAATTCACTCACTACAGTTATTGTAATTTTAACCTAATGAAAATCTATATAATACCTATTTCTTTATGTCAATTTAGAAAAATCTTCTTGATTTCTAAGGCAAAATAAGTAGCACTAATATTTGGGCCTCTTCAAATAACCCCGCTCAATTCTATTATATTACTTGTGCAACTTCACATCATGGAGAAGAATTCACTGACGAGTTCAAAGATTACACCATTCGACCAGCCAAAACCTGTTTGAATCTTATATTCTCCTCCCCCACCAATAACACCAACAGATTCAGCACTGTACTTTTCATACATAAACCCTGTTCTGTTGAATATCAATAAATTGTTATCTATCCATTTTTCAGCTAATTGTTTTGCAACTTCGATGGCACTGGTATCTTTCGATCTTTTCAGCCCGAGAATTACTATTGATTGTAGTGGGGGCCAGGCATTTGGAGCATCCCATTGTTCACCAGTATGAAGAAGAGACGTTGGAATGCCTCCTGGGAAATCTAGTATTCCCTTTTTCTTCAGGTAATTTACTGCAAGATCTCCATAGCCGGACTCATGAAAAATTTCACTCCAAAGAGGTGTTAGATTGCTTGGATAAAACCCTGTTCTATGTTTCAGCAATAAGAGGTCTAAATCATTCCATATACCTTCAGTAGGATTGAAGAGAACTTTTTCTATACTAATTTTCCAAATTTCGTAAGTGTAGAACCATTTACTAGCTTTATCGTTTTCTCCTAGAGCCAAAGCAAAAGATGCAAAGGTGCGATAAGCCTGTGTTAAAATAGAGTTGAGATCAACTGGTATAACTCGTCGCGTTTGAATATTTGTTAAGTTTCCTGCATAACTACCATCTTCATCAAAAAGCCATCTAGAACTGAAATCCCATCCAGTTTCTGCTCCACTTTTCAAGTCTCTGTAACAATTTTCGATATTTTTCTTCTTATTTCTTGGAGCACAAGTCAATACATCTTCCACGAAAGACTCTGGTCTCGGTGATGGACTGTCAACAGCATAATGAGCTAATGTATGTATCTCATCATCGTATATGAAAGTTACAGACTGAGTCATTAGCCAATAATTTAATTCTTTCTCGAGAAGATGGAAATGTTCTTTCAACCATTCAGTATTATTTGTGGCTTCAATGTATTGTTCAACCATTAAAGTAAGAAAAGGTGGCTGCGATCGATTAAGATAATAAACTCTTCCACCATTGGGAACGAAACCGTATTTGTCGACCATTGATAGGAAATTTTCAAGCATTCCTCTTACAGTCTCATGCATTCCACTTAAAAGAAGACCCTTGATAATCCAGTAGGAATCCCAGTAGTAAAATTCACTGAATCTACCTCCAGGAACTACAAATCCATTCGGTACAGGAATAATTGAGTATCTCTCAGGTTCCTCGAATACATCAGGCTTCATTATTCTGCTAAAATTCGACCACAGCTTTACCAGGTCATTGATGAATTGCCGATACTTCGGAACAGTTATCATTTGAAGAAACGGTGGATTTGGGTTGAAATCAGGGGCTATCCATTCTTCCAGTTCATTACCTGGTTGGAAATTTTCTTTAACGAACTTTTTAATATCCTTTCTTTTAGGTTTTCTTTTTGTAGCATCCAGGAGATCCTGGAAGTTCTTGAGAACCTCTTCTGGAGCATATTTCATTTCCATATCGACAAATGTTTTAGAATCTGGAAAGATTCTAGCTAGTTGAACAGTGGCCAGCAATTTACCTCTACAGTAAATTTTACTGTCACAAGAAGGTTGTTGAGAGTGGACATTTCTGAACGTTTCTACGAACACCAAGATAGCCCAAATGTAATCCCTTATACGCATCTTAGAGAGCTACGTCTGAAACAAAAGAATGGTGATTTAGTGTCTATGGACATACAGACTTAAACAAGTTTTTCTAATGAACTGTTCTGAATCGAAATTGATTATGATCAATTGCTTGCGGAGGTCAGCATGACCTCTAAAAGATACAAGTTACTCTAAAAGGTAATTGTGAGCAGGCAATATTTTTAGTACCAGTCTCTTCTTGATAAGGATCTAAACGTTAAGAGTGTAAAAATGGAAATTTGGAACTATATGTTTACATCTTCCACAGAAATTACAAAATGAGATACAGTAGACACAGTATAACTGTGAACTGCTCAATAACGTGAACATAAAATTTATTTCATAAGCTCTGTGTAGTGTAAACAATCGGTACCTTTATGTGGACAAGAATTAACTTCTTCAGACCGGAAATGAGAGAAGACCTATCAGTCTGTCAATTCAATATGTACTCATTTACATGTTTTCGCAATTTACCATAAGCCGTCACATACAGATATTATAATACATAACTCGTCGTGTCATCCATATCAACATAAAATGTCAGCATTCAATAGTTTTATTCATAGATTGATTAACATCCCGCTATCACCAGAAAATTTCAACAAAGAACTAAATTTGATTAAACAAATAGCCAAAAATAATGGTTACAATCCCAAACTAATAAATAATATTTTAAATAAAAACAAAGTAGAATCGCATTGAATGAAGTTTACCCTGTCGATAAATTGAAACAAAATTCAACACCTTAACCTACGTTGGCATTACAAGTGAGAAACTGAAATCATTCTTAAGTAGCAATAATTTCAACATAGCTTTCCAAACTAATAATAATTTAGGCAAATATATAAAAAATAATAAAACCAAACCAGGTAAAAACAATAAATCAGGTGTTTATAGATTGAATTGCAATGACTGTGATAATTTCTACATTGGTAGAACACATAGAAATTTTAATGTTAGAATATCGGAACATAAACGCAGTTTTTCAAATAAAAATCAGATTCAAATTACGCGAATCATCTCTTAGAAAATAATCATTCTTTCGACCCACAGTTTGAAATTTTGCATACAGATAATAAATATTGGAAGGTAGATCTTTGGGAAACTTTAGAAATAAATAAATACAAACACTCAGGTAGACTCATCAATGAACAAGTCGATTTAAGCCCTTCACCTCTATTGAATCTTTTCGGGAGCAATCTATTCCTTAATTTTATTGGATATACCTGTCATAAATAACCACTTAGGAGGAGGCGACCAATAAGCTTTTAATTACTCAAGAACATTTATAGTTATATTCTCATTTACATTTTCTGCATAATCATTCGTCTGAAGAAGCTACGGTGTAGTGAAACGCGTTACGAATCGCAATTATTAAGTAAAATTCCTTAAAACACAGTACTTGTTTTTATTATTAATATGTACTCATTTTGTGTTGGAATTTATAGACAGATGTATTCAGTTTTGGGAATTGATAAAATAATGGCTTGGATGAGAAAGAAGTTTTCGACTCCTTATGAGATATAGATTATAAAAGTGTCACTACTTTTTCGAAAAACTTCGGGATGCCGAATCCACTATATGCTCCATCAAAAATAAACAGAGAAAATTTTCGGAAGTTATTGATCCGAGTTTTAAACCAAGTGAGATCAAGGAGTGTATTCTAAGAATTGCTGAATATACTTTGATGATAAACAAACTCTACAAATGGATCGTAAACAAAGGGAATGAAACTTTACCTTTTCGAAAGAAATGCTCAAAAGCAAGCTTTACATTTGCATGAGAGGTTGATGTTACCTTATGAAAAACTGAATGCAAGCGATGGATGCTTGCTACGTTTCAAAAGTCGATATGGAATACGATTTTCATAATCTGAATCAGTTCATTCAATTATAAAAGAACTGTTGAATATAATACCCGCACTTAATTTAACTGATCAATTAATGCACAATGAAAAGACTGCCCCTGTTTAAAGATTTTAGTAACTCAAAGCAGATCTTTATTTTTCGAAAAGAAATACCCTTCTTATGAGAAGAAAAATATTCCTGAAGCCCTAACACGTACCATTTTTCAATGAAGATGGCTATAAGATCCTTTTACATTTGCAGGTAGTAAATGTAAAGAGTGGACGGTTAGCTGAAATGGGGTTTATTCCGAAACCGTAATGTTTACAATAGCATACATGAAAGGATGATTATAAACCAGTCATCAGTTGAGTACCGAAGTGGGAGGTTATTTGTGTGTAGAAAAGAAAATGATTTAACTACAGAAATGACAAGAAAAACGCAACGCAGTTGCAAAATCTATCGTAATACATTTTGTTAAATTTGTGGAGAATTTATGGTGAAATCGCAAGGCGTTTCTCTGAGAATGTTGAAAAAACCTGTTACTATATTTTGGTGTTTCAATTGGAGATCAACACAAGAAGTGGGCTCGTTATGTGTGCTGTATCAATTGGTGCAGTGGATGAAAGGGAAGGGACAAGCATGCCTTTTGCAGTCATTATGATATGGCGAGAATCCATTGTCTTTATGATATTCGATTCTCCTCTGAGCGAATGAAAACGATCACCAGATATTGCCGATGAGTATAAAAGTTGGCAGATCTAAAACTTTCCATTTAGGTTTACTGTACTGTAAGTTTTTTCTTGATGAAACAGCGAAATTATTTTAAGAAAGAAGGAAACTAAAACCAGACAAACATAGGAACTTAATCGAATGGGCTGAACTGAACAAATTAATAAGAAGAGAAATTAGAAAAGACATTAGGGAATTTAATACCAAGATCATAAAAGAAACTATTGAGAATAACAAATGCCCAAAAATTTTCAATAGACATGTTAGTATAGGAAGAAGAGAAATGGAATCACTTAAAGACAAAGCTGGGAAGGTCATTACAAATAGAGATCAAATGCTCAAATTAATAGAAAGCTTTTATAAAGAATTATATGAT
The DNA here is from genome assembly GCA_013387265.2 of Cryptolaemus montrouzieri. Taxonomy (NCBI): domain Eukaryota; kingdom Metazoa; phylum Arthropoda; class Insecta; order Coleoptera; family Coccinellidae; genus Cryptolaemus; species Cryptolaemus montrouzieri. Next base: position 17,142,597 of record JABFTP020000062.1, on the reverse strand, counting down.
TCCAAATTACAACCAAACGCACAACAAAAGGAAGATGGAAAGAGAAAATATGTAATGTTGGTTCTGAGGATATTCCCGAAATAACTGTTACTTAATTAAACTCAGCCCTGAATAATCTTTAAAATTCCAAGGCGGCTGGACTAGATGGCATAATTCCAGAAATGCTCAAATGTGGAAGTCCTCGCCTAAAACAAGTACTGATAATATTGTTCAATAAATGCTTGGATCAAAGTCAAGTCCCCAAGCATGGCTTGAGGCTGAAGTAATTCTTCACCACAAAAAGGCGACATAAGAAACCTTGGTAATTATAGACCAATAAGCCTTTTATCCCAGCTATATAAGTTATTCGCCAAAATAATTACCAAAAGATTAACGGGAAAATAGATTTCCAGCAATCCCGTGAACAAGCTGGATTTAGATCTGGGTTCAGTACGCTGGATCATATTCATGCAATTAAACACCTAATAAAAAAGTGCAATGAGTATAATTCAGATGTTTATATAGCCTTTATAGACTACCAAAAGGCCTTTGACAGTATAGAAATTTGGGCAGTCCTTAATTCTCTTAATGCATGTAGCGTGGACAGCAGATACACGAACCTGATAAAAAACATCTATTCTTCCGCCATAATGCATGTCCAGTTATGGAATAAAACCAACGACATTCCAATAAAACGAGGTGTTCGACAAGGAGATACAGTGTCACCGGGGCTATTTATTGCAGCTTTGAACGAAATCCTTAGAGAAATGGATTGGCATAAGAAAGGAATCAACATTGATGGCAAACTTCTACATCATCTACGCTTTGCCGACGATATTGTACTAATAAGTAGTAACGTCCAAGGATTACAAGATATAATCCTTGACTTGAACAACTATTCAAAAAATGTTGGCCTAGAAATGAACATCAGCAAGACGAAGATAATGACTAACACAAACAATAACCCCGTAATCCACGTAAAAGGTTAACAACTAGAGAATGTCGAAAACTACATATACCTAGGACAAAAACTAACTACTAAAAAAGACAACATGACTGACGAGATTACACGAAGAGTGTCCTTTCGTGGGCGGCATTTGGCAAATTAAAACATGTCCTGACATCAGACATACCCCACAACCTCAAGAAAAACCTCTACAACCAATGCATTCTTCCTGTGCTTACATATGGAGCCGAAACATGGTGTCTTACTAAGAAGTTGGCCCAAAAATTGACGAAAACCCAAAGAGCCCACGAGAGAATAATATTAAATATTAAACTATCAGATCGCATAAGAAATACTTGGATAAGAGAACAAACCAAGCTGACAGATGTCATGGAGAGGGCAGCTCAACTAAAGTGGTCATGGGCAGGTCACGTAGCTCGAAGAAATGACAATCGGTGGACCAAGAGGCTCATGGAATGGAGGCCAAGAGTGGGGCATAGGAGTATCGGCAGGCCAAACACAAGGTGGAGAGACGATATTAAAAAATCAGCGGGTCTTCTTTGGATGAGAGAAGCTATTAGCAGAAAGAAATGGTTCAATATGGGAAAAGCCTACATCCAGCAGTGGATTGAAATAGGCAGATCGTGATCGTGATCGTGATCGTCGTACTGTAAGTTAATGAATAAAAATTGCTCTAAAAGGTCGAATTTAGGTCTGTTAAAGATGATGGAAATGATGAATCATTACTCTTTAAAAACAGAACTACTTCTTGGAGATCATCTGAAAAGAGTTTAAGCTTCCTTTTAAGAAAGAAAATCAGCAAAATTTGCTTTGCGTAGTCTAACTATGGAAGAACAAAAAAATACATTGAGATCTATCAACAAGAGTTTCCTTTGGTGATGAATCAGGTCTACTGTGGAGTCTTTGGAGAATTGCATTACCAACTTGCACTTAGGAGATTAAACAATAATGGGAACAAGGTGGACGCCCCTTACCACTCTTGGTATCACTAGTTGTGGAAGAATTGTTGCAGAGACTACCCAGAGCCAGATACCAAGTCGGCATTTATGATGTTTATTGTATTCTTAAATTGAATGATATGAGTGGAGTACTTTGGTGTTATGCTCCACGAAAAACTAATACGGAGGCCTCATAGAAGCAACCATTAGAAGAGCAAGAGGCATTCTCTTTAATTGTTCTAAAATGGTCAAGAAGTGCTGAGGACTAACAGCAAGGATGACGGATTGGATACTAAATCCCATTCTATTGATCCTACATAAGTTTTCCAGCTTTATATAGCGGCTGAAACTTAAGCCCAAAATCGGCGAAACGTTCCTGAAAAAAAATACAAACTACTGCTTGCCTTGCAACAATAGGGGAATCTTGATGCAGATGCAGATTTTACATGACCTCTCTACAATAAAAATATTTGTAAAAGAGCAGGTAACGATTTCCGACCTGGGCAGACAAATGAGCATTCTCAATGCATTAAGGTTCATAGAACCAATTAGTGTCGTTACGGACGACACACTCCCTGAGTAACAATTCTTGAATAACCAACATGGTTTTTCCAGCTGCGAAAAAATAAATTTTCTCTTATTCTTCTTCTAGAGCAGGGGTGCTCAAATGGTCGATCGCGAGTGCTTTTTGAGTAGACCTCGGGAAAAAAAATGTATAATAAGTAGGTACTAAACTACAAAAATTTATGGCGTAATAAAATAACACTTTGCTTGCGGCAAAAGGCGGCTTCATCAAAGGAACGCGCGGTACTTGTCAAAGAAAAGCCGCGTATTTATTCTTGCTGCTTTTCTAGAAATTTCGGGCGGCGCATTTTACGGGAAGATTCGATATAAATGTTGAGTCTGCAGGAATTGGAGTCATTCTGAATTGTAACTTGAAGGCAATACTACGTCGATACAAATTTATTATTAAATAGTACAAAATGAGTGCAGCGAAGAAATCTTAAACGTAACATTTTAATAACGATTGGGGGGAAGAATTTTTCTTTTGTATGGTGAAGGATAAGTGCATTTGTATTATTTGTCGTGCGTCAGTTGCAATACCTAAGTGTGGTAACTTCGAGAGGCATCATAAAACGGTTTGAAGAGAACAAACCATGTTCATAAGACCAGCCAAACAATCAAAAGCTGCTACTATCGCGTCATTTAAAATATCTCATATATTGGCGAAACACAAGAAACCATTCGATGATGGATCAATTATGAAGAAAGCATTTATTGAAGCGGGTTAGACTTTATTTGGAGATTTTAAAAATAAAACAGAAATCATGTCTGCTATAAGAGAACTTCAGTTATATCGTCCGCCTGACACAAGGCGTATTGAAGTGATGAGTCAGGACATGACAGATGTATCGGTTGTAAAGGAAGCATATATTGAAATGAGTGAGATTTTATTTGGAGATTTCAAAAATGAAACAGAAACATACTTTTCTTCACAGTTCGACGAATCCACAGATATGACAGACACTGCCCTGGTGTGTATTTTTATTCGGATGGTATTTAATGACATGTTGGCTATGGAAGAACTTTTGACAATCATTCCTCTGAAGGGGAAGATCCGTGGCGAAGATATATATGAAGTTTTCTTCGATTTTGTAAAAAACTACAAGCTACCAATATATAAATTAGTGTGCATTACAACCGATAGAGCATCAGCAATTTTGTGGCATTGTGTCGAGCTAATGAAGATTTCCCTACATTTTTTCTTTACATTGCATTATACATCAACAAGTTTTGTGTTCAAAAGTCTTAAACACGGAAGAAATTATAGGCTCTGCAACAAAAATTGTGAATTCCATAATTGCACGTAGCTGCAAAGGCGGATCTTTAAATTGCAGTTTGAAGATAGGGTGTCAGCTGAACATACTGATTTAGTTTTTCACACAAACGTTAGTTGACTCGCGGATTATTCCTAGAAAGGTTTCAAGATTTATTGCCTGAAATAACAGCTTTTCTAGACGAAAGAGGTGATGACACTCAGATGTTGAAAAACGAAAATGGCTGACTGGTTTGGCATTTTAACTGACATCACAATGCTCTTAAGCACCAATATGTTGGAGCTTCAAGGTAAAGGAAAATCTATTATTGAGATAATTAGCTCAGTAAACGCATTCAGAAGTAAATTGCAACTTATGATAGATGAACTGAAAAGAAAGGATCTGAAACATTTTGAAAGCCAGGATTCCTCAGTTGAATTATGATACTTATGAAGCTGAATTATCAAATACCTAACTAAACCTAACCCAAACCTTGACTACAATAATGTATACTGTGCGTACCATCTTATGGAAAGCTAATATCTATATATGCTACGGTACTCCCTACCTAGGTAGGGTGTATCATGTATGTATGACAACCCTGCATCACACATACTTGCAGCCTCACAGAGTCGATCGTAAGTAGTTCTAGAGGAAGGAAACGAACAACTTGATAATATAATTTCTGTTTTAGAATTTATCAATATTAGGAATTAGTGGCCATTTTGGATGCAGTGGTTATCTAATTTTGAATCTTGTTTAGATTTGAGTTTAATGTTTTTTATATCTAATTTTGAAGGAACAACCAGTCTGACCTATGTGATTATTATTGCAGTATGAAACTTATAAATCCTGATTCATTGAAACTCTCTATAGGATTTTTAGCATTAATTTAGAGTGATGACAATTTTAATTTGAGGTCTGAATGCGATTTTAGATTTAAATTTGAAATAGTTATTCGCCACATTTTCATAATTCTGTCTAAAATAGGTTAAAGAGATGAATATTACGGATTTGTTGGTATTCATGGCATGTTTTTGTCTTTCAGCTTAACGTAATTGCTTTCCCCATTTTGTACGTTGAGTCACGATCAAAATGGTTGTTGTGAGTTTCACTTTCTATGGTTTCAATTCTTTTTCCAAGACTTTCCAATGATAAATGTAACATAAATGCTTTGTGAATCATTGAATTGTTACCCGAAGTTTTATGTGAAACAGGGTGGTTGAAATCCTTCATTCCTTCAAAATAAACATGATTCAACATTATAACTGCATTCAATATGGCCAATTTTTTCCTAGGATTGAAAAATTTAACATTTTACATCAGGGGTGCTCCAACTTGAAATGCTGGCGATCTACCTCAATATTTTTACACTACTTACCGAGAGGCTGCAAGTATGAGTGATGCAGGGTTGTCGTACATACACGATACACCTTACCTACCTACCAAGGTAGGTTTTGCCGTAGCATATATAGATATTAGCTTTCCGGACAATTAACATTATTTCAGTCGAGGTTTGGGTTAAGTTTATTTATTTGAATTTGGGAGGCTTTTACTTGGTAAATTTATTATCAATATTAAAAACAAGTACTGTGTCTTTGAATTTTACTTAATGATTGCGATTCGTTACTTTTAATGTTTCTTCAGAATTTCAGAAAATATAGATGAGAATATGATACAAATATTTTTATTTAAAAATATTATTTATTAGTTTAGATTGTAACATATTATTTTAATAATAATAATATTTTAAATAAAAAAACAAAGTAGAATCGCATTGAATGAAGTTTACGCTGTCGATAAATTGAAACAAAAATTCAACACCTTGGCATTACAAGTGAGAAACTGAAATTATTTTTAAGTACCAAGAATTTCAAATATAGCTTCCAAAGTAATAATAATTTAGGCAAATATATAAAAAATAATAAAACCAAACCAGGTAAAACAATAAATCAGGTGTTTATAGATTGAATTGGTATATAAAATGACTGTGATAATTTCAACATTGGCAGAACACATAGAAATTTTAATATTAGAATATCGGAACATGAAGAAGATTTTTTCAAATAAAAATCAGATTCAAATTACGCGAATCATCTCTTAGAAAATAATCATTCTTTCGACCCACAGTTTGAAATTTTGCATACAGATAATAAATATTGGAAGGTAGATCTTTGGGAAACTTTAGAAATCAATAAATACAAACACTCAGGTAGACTCATCAATGAACAAGTCAATTTAAGCCCTTCACCCTATTGAATCTTTTTCGGGGAGCAATCTATTCCTTAATTTTATTGGATATACCTGTCATAAATAACCACTTAAGAAGAAGCAACTCAATAAGCTTTTAATTACTCAAGAACGTTTGTATTTATATTCTCATTTATATTTTCTGTATTTTCATTCGTCTGAAGAAGCTACGGTGTAGTGAAACGCGTTACGAATCGCAATTATTAAGTAAAATTCCTTAAACACAGTACTTGTTTTTTATTATTTAAGTTTTTAGGTTCTTCTCATTAATATCGATGGAAAAACTCATAGTTATTCAAAATTGCGAGTTTCCTGGTTGTTACAAAACAAAAGAGTTACATAAAGTGTTAAACTTAACTAAGGAGTGACTTTGGATGTTGAAGCGTGGTACTGCATATCCTCAGCATACTTTTCATAAGATGATACGTAGCCTCTGAGTGCTGATCGCAAGCATGATATCATATGATAGTCGATTACGATATTTTGACTCAATTATCTTCATTACAGAAAATGCAGAGTCGCACAAGTCAGTTGACCCAAACATTGTCGTCAGTTGAAAGGCAATTTGCCTTCGATTCGGATATTTATCTTCTGATATAGAACAACAGAAATTTGTATCAGATGCTGTAGCTTTGATATAATTATCTTATATAATCTACACCAACTCATTTACAAAAGAACACGAGTTCATATCAAACTGACTTGCTATTTCAGTAGCTAATTCCTCGATGTTCTTACATGAAAAAGTATAACTCATAAATGATGATCTATTTGCCAATTTACTGCAATCATAAAAACGCATTTGGAATTGTCCAAAATATTCGATAATTCAGCCTCATACGTATCATTGTTCAACTAAGGATTCCTTGCTTTCAAAGACAGAAAATGTTTCATATAATTCCTCTTCAGATGATCTATCATAAGTTGCAATTTACTTCTGAATGCCTTTACTGAGCTAATCATCTAAATAATAGTTTTTCCTTTACCTTGAAGCTCCAACATAATGGTGCTTAAGAGCATTGTGATGTCAGTTAAAATGCCAAACCAGTCAACCATTTTTCGTTTTTCAACATCACCTGTCATCACCTCTTTCGTCTAGGAAAGCTGTTATTTCGGGCACAAACTATTGAGACCTCTCTAGGAATTTTCCGTGACTCAACCACCTGACGTTCATGTGAAGATCTAATTCAGTTTGTTCAGCTGACTCCTATCTTCCAACTGCAACTTGAAGAGCCGCCGTTGCAAGCTACGTGCACGGATGGAATTCACAATTTTTGTTCCAATGCCCGTAATTTCTTCCGTGTTTAAATCTTTTGATGTATAATGAAATGGAATGATAACAGTGAAGGGAAATCTTCACACACCGATTTTGTTTCCAGTCATAACTGGTACTCAATCAGTTGTAATGCACACTAATTTATATTTTGGTAGCTTGTACGTTTTTACAAAATTGAAGAAAACGTCATATATATCTTCGCTACGGGTCTTTCCTTCAGAGAAAAATCATTTCTCTGAAGGGGATCTGCCATGTCCTGACTCATGACTTCAATTCGCCTTGTGACAGGCGGACGATATAACTGAAGTTCTCTTATAGCAGACATGATTTCTGTTATATTTTTAAAATCTCCAAATAAAGTCTCACCCGCTTCAATAAATGCTTTCTTTACAATTGATCCATCATCGAATGGTTTCTTGTGTTTTGCCAATATTCAAGATATTTTAAATGACGCGATCGTAGCAGCTTTTGATTGTTTGACTGGTCTTATGAACATGATTTGTCCTTTTTTCAAACTAGATATCAAATCAACTACTTTTTGTTTTCTTAATTCAGTCTGTGGCGGAAAATCGTTTTCATAGTTTTTATGAAACATTTTATGATCCTTCCTTAAGTTACCAAGCTTAGGTATTGCAACTGACGCACGACAAACAAGACAAATGCACTTCACCATACAAAAAAAATTCTTCCTGCTAATCGTTATGAAAATGATATGTTTTAGATTTCTTCGCACTCATTTTGTACTATTTAATAATAAACTTTGTATCGACGTAGTATTGCCTTCAAGTTACAATTCAGAAGAATTCCAATACCTGCAATACCCGAAATTTCTAGAAAAGCGGCAAGAATAAAGAACGCGGCTTTTCTTTGACAAGTACCGCGCGTTCCTTTGATAGAGCCGCCTTTTGTCGCTAGCAGAGTGTTATTTCATTACGTAATAAATTCAGTTTAGTTATCAACTCATTAAAAAATTTTTTCTACTCGAGATCTACTCAGAAAGCACACGCGATCGACCGTTTGAGGAATCCTGTTCTACACATCGTTTCAGATAATAAACGACCAGACTGATCAATGTGAATCTCAAAAATGTTGGTACATTCTAATAATAAAACTCCCTTTCAGTAGGCTTTGAATACCGCCCTGGTATCTAGTTTTTCTAAATCGAAATAACAACCTATTCATTCATATTTCATGCCACGTTGTACTTGGTTTACATCCTATCCGAAGTTGATCGAAAGTTCGGAACCTCGGTACGCAGTAATTGATTCCATTTATTTGTTGGTATTAAAAACAGTATGTTTTATGAATACTCACCAATTCCTGAAATTTCATGAATGAAAAATTTCGATCTATATAAAGGCCAAATATAGTTCTGTTATTGGTCTAATCATATAATTCTCAATTCAAAGTTTCCTAAATGATATTTCAAAGGTTTCACTACACAACAGAATGATTATATAATACAAATATATACATGAAAATAAATATCAGTAGAAACTTACAGTTGATTTTTCAAATAATATCTTTGCAAAATATAGAAATTCACAATTTGGGACAGATACTTGGCTACTAGCGTTCAAAATGAATATGGATCTATTCAAATATATTCCTTTTATATTAACTTGAAAATGCTTAAATATTCCTAGAAGTTTATCAGAAAATAAGGGGAACGCTTGATATTATATCGTAAAAAACAGGAAAAATATTCTTATTACAATCGAGCATCAACTTTTATTAATATGGTATGCAACTCACCTGAATGAAAAAAACAGGAAAATGATCTCGAAATATCTATAGAAAAACATTTATTCATGATTGAGTAATCGAGAAAATTATGTTATCACAAAGTGATTGCAGATACTTCTAATATTTCTCTTTTCCTTGAAAGTTAAATATTTCAAGATATGAAATGAAATTGAAAAAATAACTTTATTTTAGTTTATCCATTAACGACATTTTTATAACTTGAAACGTTTTGTGATATCTGTGACACAACCAAATCACCCGTCATTGTATTCTTTTCGAGATATTCCAATTGAAAAAGAAATAAATTGAGGTTCATTTTAGGAAAGAAACGAATGAAAGAGATTAATAGACTCTTTCCGCATGAGAAAATTGAAAATTGTTTTCTCGACCTCAGTAGTTTGTATTACCTCCTCTTGCTCTGATACAAGCCTGAATCCGTCTAGGCATGGGTTAGGTTTTCGACCTCTTCTGGGGATATTCTGCCATTCTTCTGTGGTGGCTTGGATGAGCTACTGTGGGGTTCTTGGATTATACTTGTGCGATCTAATTTTCATTTGGAGATTATCCCATAAATGTTCAATAGGATTTAAATCAGAAGAGCAAGCTTGCCAGACAAAAATAGCGATTCCTCTGTTTCAATACAAGGTCCCGCGAGGTTGCTGGTATGCGAAGGAGCATTATCTTGCATAAAGTGAAATTCTCACCGTGGTCACCTCGTACGAGTCTCACTATGGGCTCCAGCATTAGGTTCATGTAATTTTTAGCCATTACACTCGCAAGGAACGAAATCAAATCTGTTTTGCCTCCCAGCATAATGCCACCCCAAAACATCACACTGCCCCTTGGTATTTCGGAAACTGTCTTGCTGCTCGGAGTCTAGCTTGTCTTCCACGACCCTTACAACCCAAATCCGGCACTGATGCCTGTTGTTTCCAGAAATTTTCTTTGGAGTATGGGATGCAACGCACAAGGGTCTCTCCTTTGCAATTCTGCTCAAAAAGCGGTCTTGTTCTCCAGGAGTGATCTTCCTACGACTTCTTCTAGGCCTATTTTGCAGAGATTATAGGTCCACTAATCGGGCGTAGGTTTTTGAAATCAGCCCCTGTGATACCCCCATTGTGGCCGTTATATCCTTCTGTGTCACCCCTCCTTCAACGAGAGCAATTATTCGACCCCTCTGCACATCGGACAATCCACCGTAAGGCATTTTCAATAATGAATATAGGCTTTTTCAGATTTTGAAATTCACAGTTCCAAATCTTAGTGACGACTGAGTACAATATCCCGAACATGTTGTGATAATTCAACATTTCTTATCATACTATCCAGTTTTCTACTACAAAAAACTTCATTCTTCACAAGTAGTCAAAGATCCATGGTTGAAAGCAATCAACAATGTGAAATACCGAGTGATTCCATATAAGTTTGGTTGTAACTATTTTGATAAAGTTGGACCGAAATATCTCCAGGTTGATGCCCCTGAAGTATTGCTTCGTATTAGTAAGTTATGCAAAAACGAGTTGCACCTTTTAGGATTTATTGCGTTTTATAAGCGAAAATAGGGATTCGGCAGCTTTCTTGAAATGTCCATAACTTTGCTTATATAGAAGATGTTTAGAAACTTAATTTTCTACAGGACATTTGTTTTAAATGCATTGGTGTGGTCAACAGAATTTTTGCGGGTTTCGTTCGACAGTTATGACATAATAAATAATTAATATACATTTCAAAATATACAACTTGATTTCAATTATTTCAACACTTGTCTTTTGAATATGAAATCCGCATTGTATGATATACACTGCGCCAAAAAATTAACGCACAAAATCGAAACTTTATTCTGACGAAGCTAAGTTATGTTGGAGAATTATTATTTTTTCAGTAATCCATTAGCAATTAGGAATGCTTGAGAATGATAGAAATAAGAATGGTAGTCATTGAAATTGAAATGAAACTAATCAAGGGCCTTCTAGTATTCCGATCTCTTTTGTTCAAAATTGCGGTCAGTCTGTTCCGAACCTCATTTATGATAGCTGCTTGGTTCTGCTATGTTCTTAATCCACTATTTAGAATGTCCCAGACATGTTCGATGGCACTGAGGAATCGACTTCTTGTAGGTCACTCCATTGAAGTGATTTCATGATGTTGAAGTTAGTTCCTAACGATATGAGCTTGATGAGGTTAGATTTCATCAATCGTCGATGCGATTCACGGACGGGCGAAAGTTTTGGAATTTTTAACGTTCTCACATCTGTTTGTTATTGTTCGTCGATTTCTCAGGTAGCGGGTTTACCGTCTCGGTCCATGGAGAGTGACTCTCGTACGTATGTACAAGATGCGTCCTTTCTGGAATCGTTAGGTTACCCCGATCTAGCTGGTTAGGGTGCAGAAAAGCGTTATGTGACATTGATGAGTTCCTAATAAGGACGAAACTGCAGTCTGTCGATTCGTGTCTCAGCATCCTGCTTAGTTGCACTATTGTGGTTCCTGGGGGCTGCGTGCATGGCGAGCAGGTCTGAGAACTAGCTCTTGTCATAAAGGATTATTCCTTGATCTACGGATTTTTGAATAGTTCTTCTTGTTTCAAGTTTTTATATGTAGACTACTCGTGAAAGGTTTTCCATTTCGGTCTATTTTTGGCCAGCCCTTTTATTTGGTTCCAGGACTTGCCACTTGTTCCTATTTCTGCAAGAATTGTTCTTTTTCAAGTGCTTCGGGGTCTTCTGCGTTGTTTTCTCCCCTATGGGTTTCATTCTAGTACTCGTTGGATGGTGTTCGTAGTTTCTCTTCGCAAGATGTGGCCGATCCATTTCCATTTTCGCAGCCTCATTTCGTTGTTGATTTTTCTCTGATGGGTGATGTTGTAAAATTCTTCGTTTGTTATCCGTTGTGGCCAGCAGATTTGAAGGATTTTACGGAGGCATTTGTTTACACAGACCTGGAGGCTCTGCTCCATGGTTATTGTTAGCTTTTAGGTATCGCACCCATATAAGAGGACTGATTTGACGTTCGAATTGAAGATGCGTTTCTTCGTTGGGTTCGTGTTGGCGTTTGATCTCCACACAGTTCTAAGCACTGCGAAAGCCTGATTTGCCTTAAATATGGTGTTAATAAGTAGTTGCTTACCAGAGAAGCAACTTGAAATATGGAAATTGTGCGTTAGTTTCTTCCGCAGTGTATTGTGAAGTGAAAAGTTAGGGTTACGAGTAGAAGAGTCACTTATTCTATTTTCTAATCCGAAACAAGAAATATTCCGATTATTGACAATTGGTATTATTCTGTTTTCGTGTCTTTCATTCATTTTGAAGAATCCCGCATTGTGAGTGTAATAGTTGATAATTTATATCCTATGTATCAGTGGTTCACAAAGGTGGTATTGGAATTATGATTATTACGAGGTGAATAATCGATGTTTACAGAAGCTTAGAGGGTTCAGGCAGGAGACCGGGAAGGACTTCTTCCTCCAATCCAACAACTAGGATTTTGAAAATTGAGGTACTGGCCCCATCTTGTTGAAAGTGCAGTTGCTGTTCAAGTAGTTGTTTGTTTTCTAGCATATCAAAATAACTTTCGCTGTTTAAATTATTAGGAATAAACAGAGATCCGACAAGGTGGTCCCTCAAAATATCCAGATTTTTCGATTATCGAGTATGGGTTTCACAAAGTGCATAAGGATTTGCCTCGCTTCAAAACATACTGTTGAGCCGGTTAGGTTAGATTTCTTCATAGAGTAAAATTGTTTATTTGTCAGGTCATAATTTTGCGAAACTCCTCGATCCAAATCACCATCATACAATTCAAGAAGTAAATTAATTATGTTTGGATGGAACTTGTATTTATGTTAAAATTTAAAGACGTTGGGTTGGTTTGCAAAAAGCTGCATAAATTTGTCATACAGATTGCATGTTTGACATGAAGTGCTGCTTCATCATTTAGAATTCTAATTTGCGCCTTTTTTATCCATCATTGAACCCATATCAATGAATTTTAATATAAAGTCCATTATGGTGAACTCCAACAGGTTTTAGTTAAATATTCTTGCTACCACAATATTGATTTCAATAATTAAGTCCTACCTACCCAACAGGTTTTTGCAATAGGTACATCGTAATTGTTTCTAACATTTTAATCGCATCAGTAAAGTAGTAGCACACTGATTGATTTCCAATGCATTATATGGTCTAACAGCCGTATTATCGGATGAACCTTGTGCATCAAAGCACAAAAATTAGGTTAAAACAAATATTTTCATTTATTATTTTCTATTCATACAGTTTGGAGAATTTTTTTAAAGAGTGAGAAAAAATGAATAAAACAATGAATTATTTTCTAGATTGTTGTAGAGTTTGCAAGACACATCACAACAAAATCAATTTCCCTTTCATCTTAAATCTCGAAGTAATGAATTTACTGGTTAATAGACGTAGGCGCTAACTACCCTAGAAAGGTTTCCTTTCTGAAGGAAAATTGATTTGTTTCCCCTTTTCCAATAATCTTCAAAATAGCCAAAATATTCAAGGTATCTCGTTTGAGATGAGAAATGAATTTTTGCAGAAGAAAGATCCGTCAAAATTACTTTCCTCATACAGTTTCGTGAAAAAGCTTTTTCAGAAGAGGTGTCGTTCGACCTCTTTGCCTCAATTAATTTTGAGGGGGTTGAAGCGCACCTTCGTAAGGAGTTCCTCTTTGAAATATATATATGAATAACACATAAAATGAAACTAAATGGAAAAATATTCTCATATGCTTGAATGAAGATAAATGCAGAATTAAAATCAGATTTCATTTTTGTTTTTCCCTGTGCTTCCGAAATTATTTATAATATACGACGGGGTGAAAAGCAAATATTCAAAAGTTTCAAGGAAAAACTATGTACTTACCAAATCTTCTGTGAATTTCTACAAATATCAGAGGCGAAATGAACTTGTCAAACAATTCCCATACAATTATTTCACAGATTAAAATAAAACTTAATTTTCCCGTTGATTGCGGACTAATAATGAATAACTCAAGATGACAAAAACATTTCTCATTATGTAAGATTAATTTAGCAGGCCATGAATTGTTGAAAACCACAACCTTACTAATTCTCTTGTTCTTAAGTCTTTTTATGTATTTAAAAAGTATTTTGTTCAAGTGGAATGATTTGAGATGATTTTGTTTAATTGATTCATCATTGGCGTAGCTAGAGATTAAAGATCTTAAAAAATTATGAAAGTTAAAGTTATACCTATAAATATCTATATATTGTGTTTTAGATAATAGATCTGGAAATTATAGTCCATAAAACAAATGCTTGCTTCAATTACCAAGTCATACCAGATGCCGATTATTCTCTACAATTAACTTATTTTCTTAAAATCAGTTTGTTGTCTTATTTTCTATTACACACATAGTGAACACATTTTTTTTTGTAGAACTATTGTGTATGAATAAGACCCATAGGTGATATAAACTGTCATTGATCATGTGAAAATTCTGGGTATTCATTTGGACGTGTTCGAAGTGAAATGATCATTGCAGTTATCTCGCGTCCAGGCTTTCCGTAGCCGTCGTGTATTCGGAAAATGGTCTATTATTTTGCCATTATAGATAAATATAGGAATATGGTTTAGGGTAACTAAGCCATGTGGACTTGTCTTTTGGGATCCAAAGACGAGCACTATGAGTAGTGGGGGCACAAAATTATCAGGAGTGTTGTAGAGGTACCTCAGGGCGCCTAGATATACTCAGCTTGTCGTCATTCACATCTTGGAATATCAGTTGTTTGTGCACAAAATTATGAATACATACAAGGTATATTCGGGTTATGATTGCCACAACACAAGGATAAAGACAAAATTAGCAAAGACTTCTCTAGGCTCAGTAGGTAACAGAACGGTCCTAATATCCAAGCCACTAATTTCTATAGGAGGTATGTCAATCAGGTTCGCGGAAGTTAGCAAAGCTGCGGCAGTTGGTAACTCTGCAGCGTTCGCATTGGTTTCATTCGAAACAGAATCAATTTGATCAGTTGTATACTTCGCCTTTTATCGCCCTTTGAACATCGATCTGTTTTGATATACCGTCGTGAAGATGAGTAATAAAATAACTGATCAAAGAATAGTGATTAAATTTTTAGTGAAACGCGGCGAAATTTCCGTGGAAATTATGAATCAGTTAACCGACGGCTATTAGGAAGATTGTCTGAAAAAATCAGCTGTTTACGATTGGGCAAAGCGGTTCAGAAGCGGCAGAGAGTCAGTGGAGGCTGATCGACTATTGGAAGACGAGTTGGACATCAACAAGGAGACGATCCGGCAGATGTTACATGAAGATTTAGGGATGCGTAAGCCGTGTGCGAAAATGGTTCCCAAAGTACTCACAGTAGAGCCGAAAGAACTCTGATTGCCCATCTGTCAAGACATGATTTCTCATCGTGGGTGTCCGAATACGACTCTGAGACTAAAAGGCAGAGCATGCAGTGGGTAGAGAAGGGGGGTAATTGCTCCACGAAAGCCAGAATGTCAAAATCGAAGGTGAAATCTTTGTTCATCGCATTTTTCGATATTAATGGAGTTGAACACCACAAATACGTTCCAGCAGGTCAGACAGTCAACGCAGTATTCTAAATCGAAGTTTTGAAACGTCTGAAGGCCCGCGTTTTGTGGACTACCCTAATTGGCGGAGCGCGGATGGGTGGTTCATCATGATAATGGTCCGGCTCACTCGTCATTCGCAGTTCGTGATTTTTTAACCAAAAACGGCATTCCAACACTTCCACACCCCTACAGTCTAGACCTGCCCCCCTGTGATTCCACAGTTGAAGTAGTATAGATATGACGGAGTTTTGGAAATCCAAAGCATCACGACGGCGGTTCTGAGGGACCTATCTTCAGGAGGTTCAGGATGAGCTCTCAACTCAAGGGAGACTATTGCGAAGGATTGTGAGGTGTTTTCAAGTATTTATGTACTTTCCGGACCGTCCGGGCACTTTTCCGCGAACTTAATTGACACACCTCTTACTAGACTCCCATCTAGCTTCAAAGATCTAGCTATAGAGTAATTTAAACGCAGAATTAATGATGTTTTAGTGGATATATATGGCATTGTATTCGACAGATGAATATTTTGACATTGATTTTGATATTTTGTGATGCTTTGTAGAGAATTTGCATTTTATGTATAACTTTGTCTATTTATTTATCCTCTTTCATTCAGTAGTGTTTTTGTAAAGTTTTAATATTTCTAAGAAATTGTTGACTATTATTGCTTTTATTGTATCATTTTATCGACGTGTGTAAACCTGAAATTATTCGTGGTAAAACATAAATAAATGTGTGAATACGAATACAGAAATGGTTGAGTAGAAATGAGATGCTAAAATCCATCGATATGCTTCAAGTTGTATGTTGACAGCGAGAGGTATCCAAGGTTCTTAAGGGGTTATACCTCCCTAATTTCTTTTCCCATTTTTTTACTGTCTTAAATTATCCCTCAACATCCCTAGAATCGAAATCTAACCTAACTTCCAAATATTGATATAAACTCAAAATATCTTAAAATTGATTTTTTCCGAAGCAACTTTAAGCTCAAAAATTCAAAGTTTTACGTATTCTAGCAATGCTAGCTTTTTGAATTTCGCGGCTTCAAAAATTGGTAGAAGTTGTGATGTATGTAGTATTATAAATTTGACCTGCAGAGGTCACTGTAAAAAAAAACGACAGTAATATTATCTCTATAGTATCTCTACAGCACATGTTTACTCACACTCTCACTGTGTTTAGTCGATCAGCTGCTCTTGTCGTTTTGCACTTTGCCTCTTTGAATTTTAAATGTGAATTATAATTCTAAGAGTTCAATTATAAGTGATAAGGTGTATAATGGTCGCAAAGGCAATAAAACAAAGAGTACCCATCATACTCGGAGTAAAATCTCAAATCGTCGTCCTCCTAACCGTCATACGTTCGAAGGCGATTAGGAGTAAGTAAGCACTTTGGCCAAGAAATTAAAAGTGTCTGATGTGGACTTTGATCGTGATTGAGATAACAATTTTGGCTATTGTTTCATACAGTTTTTCACTGTGTTTACGGCTCTTTTGCAAATACTGGTGTATAAACAATGTAGAGGCGATGAGCGTTTTTCTGAGTCAAGTAAACGTAGACTAGGCTTCAAAATATCAATGTGTTGTGGAAATTGTGGAAAGTCTCTTATTAATAGCTGCCGTTTGATAAATGATCGTGCTTACGAGATAAACTGTTGTATTATATTGGCGATGCGCATCATAGGAATAGGGATTGATGGTATAAAACTCTACCTCTATCTAAGTAAAAGGAACTATCTATAGAAAACGGTGAAAATCATAGTCTTACACTGTCAGGCGATGGATCTTGGCGTTAAGAGTACATGGAATTTTTACAGGTCATTCCATTTCTTTGGTTTTTTGTCTAATGAAAGACAACTGACACATATGAATTGTGCTTGTCAAAAATGAAAAACTACTGTTCAAGATTGAATATTGTATTATCTGAAATAGAAGTAATGATTGATCTCGCAACTTCTATTCACCAGGCCTCTTTAAATGTTTGACTGAATACAAAAATTACAAGATGTTGGTTCAATGTCATATTTTTAAAACGACTGTCAAAATTTTTTCGCAAATTTTTCTTTAAACTAAACAAGATCCATAAAGAAATAATATATGGGAGAAGTCAACCCAAATTATTGGGAACACAATGATTCTTGAACATCTATAGATCATAATCGGCATCACTTAGAAGACCGAACCTGGCAATCGGGGCTCTCTCGGTCAAACAGAGAGGGAATTGTTTTGTTGAGTTTCAATATTGAAGGGATTTTGCGATTATACTTCAAAATTGGCAAGCAAGAACAAGGAAGTGATTATGTTTCAGGAGACTCACACTACGACGGAAGAACATCTCTGCGAAAGAGGAAATATCGCAGGTTATGTAATTTTTGATTATCTCCTTAGTCCTTTTATGGCCTTGCTTGCTATGTAAAATCTTTTCTTAGATTCAAGTGAGTTTAGACATATAAGAGTCAGGTATGATTGTTGAAATATTTTTCTGTTGGTTTTCTTTTTCCATTGGTACAGATTGCTGTCCCAAACCCCCTTCCTTTCACCCTTGTCTTCATCTGGAAATCATTGAGAGCCAGATGAAAATGAGGGAATGAAGCTGCTAAGCAGAAAAATCTTTGGTACTCTTTATGTACACTCAATTCTAACACAGCATAAACAGACAAGCTATTGCTAGTGCAATAGCGACAGAGAAACGTTTTTTCCTCAGGTTTTTTCTCACTCGTTTATTGAATCATACGTAATCTAACCTAATCTAACCAAAGTATGGTTCCCCTGTTACATTTCCTGAGCTCACACTTGTGTTTTCGGACACGCACCAGAATTATAGATATAAGCATTTGTTGTAAATACAATTATTCGAATTTTGTAAATCCTTTTGTAAATATATATATATATATATATATATATATATATATATATATATATATATATATATATATATATATATATATATATAGTTGAATTGAATCAACATTGAAGGAGCGTATTCTCCCACCTCATTCGAATCTGTTCCGGCCATTTGACCTTGCATATTTATTGTTTAGTGCGCTAACTGACTGCGTGAGTGACAGCTTGATTTATAAGTTTTACCTTTGATAAGACTGTATTTATGCATTACCATGTCGCAAAAAAAGAAGAAAGTGTTAACTATTGAAGAAAAATCTCTTATCATATGGAAATTAGAAAATGGCGAGTCGAACAGTGAAATTGCAAAGGAGCGTGGAGTTTCACATTCTTCAATATGTACGATTAGGAAGAATAGAGATAATGAGATCAATGAATAATCCCTCCTGACAAGAGCTAGTTCCCAAATCTTCCTGCCATGCACGCAGCCCCAAGCGCCTCAATAGTGCAACCAATCAGGATGCCGAGAAACGAAGCGGCAGACTGCAGTTTCGCCCTTATTAGCAGCTCATCAGTGTCGCATATCGCTTCTCAGAATCCTACCAAGCTACATCGGGGTACCCTATCAATTCCAGAAAGGAAGCACCTCGTACATACGTATGAGAGTCGCCCTCTATGGACCGACACGGCGATCCCGCTACCGGACTTCGAGAAAGATACGAACTTATGATAATTTAACTACATACTAATGCTATGTATTGCTTATAACAACTATCGGATATAACGTCGGAAATTATACGGTCCCTTCAATGACGCTTTATCCGGTGTTGGCTGTAATAATCAATAAATAGTACTAATATGCTCAGACTTGATTTCTGAGCCTACAATTGCAAAAATATCATGAATAAATTACGGATATTGGCGAAGATGTAAATACAGATTATATACCTGAAATTCACTTGTGGCCCAGATGGACATTTTAAAAATCCTTATACTTAGGTGCTGGCCGAGATAGACATCACCGATATTAGAGGGTTTCCTTTTGAATACTAAATATATTAAATCAGTTGAAGAAGAAGAATTTACTAATATAGAGATTGTTCACCTGAGTCCGAAAATGGTATTCAAATTTATCTTTCACAGATTGTGGCAATGATAGACGCTGGTTTCTGGAAATTGATTTTGGATTTCAATTCAATCAAATATAATATCCAAAGATCCTTGAAGAACGAATTAATCAACTAAACCATTATTTTTATTAGAATTAAATGGCAGATTTTCTAATTACTGTTGTTCTCGATTCACAGTTACAATAAGCATCAATTCATAATATTATGGATTATTTCGATAAAACTGTTTATTAAGTTGACAGTTGTTTCACAATTTGCGTCAATCTATGTTTGATCATAGAGCATAGTAGTATGACTATGTTTCAATCATGGCTCTGCAAAGTCAGATAATCGAACTGTGACAAAATACATTATTGGTATATTTTTAACGGGAAACATGATTTTTCTATTTTTCATAAGTTATCGCATACAGATATTACTATTCACAGCTCATCTACACATCCTTATCCACATAAATTAGCAGCTTACAATAGTATGGTACATAGACTCATAATATGTCACAATATAATTTCAGAAAAGACCTAAATATAATTAAACAAATAGCAGTCAATAACGGTTAAAGTCCAGTTATGATTGAGAACACGATTTCACGCAAAAAATTTCAAAAAGCTATCCATGAAGTATTTCCAAATTTAAAAGTTCAAACACAAAATACCACAGCTTAACTTATATTGGTGATCCTAGTCTGAAATTAAAATCATTCCTCTCGCATGATAATTTCAATATAGCATTCCGAACTGATAATTCTTTACGCCGACATATCAAAAACTGCAAATCTAAAATTGATAAAAGTAATAAATCCGGTGTTTATAAACTGTCTTGCGGGGATTGTGATAAAATTTATATTGATAGAACTTTCAGAAATTTCAAAGTTAGATTATCCGAGCACAAACGTAGTTTTAATTATCATAAATCAGATTCCCATTATTCTAATCACTTACTCGAAGAAAACCATAACTTTAATGATAATTTCAAAATTTTACACAATGAAAATAACAGACAAAAACTCAATCTAGTGGAAAATTTAGAGATCAACAAAGAAAGGAATTCAGGTAGGTTACTTAATAGTCCATTAAATCTAAATCCTTCTCCTTTACTCAATCTTTTCAATTCATAAAGTAAGCAACTCCGATGGGTTTTCCAACATACCTCTTGTACCTATTGTAATATTAAGTAGGAAATAAGACTAATATATAAGGAATAACTCTGTTCATTAGTTTGTATCTAACTGATGAAGCCACAGTGTGGTGAAACCGGTCATAGTTTTGTTAATATAGTGAAAATCTAAATACTTTAGTTTCATTTCATTGAAAATATGTATATCGAATTTGATCAAGTAACGACCTCCTCAATCAAAATATTTTTTCTCTTTTGTGCACCTCGCAGATGTTCCAATTTTTGGTTAACCATTTCTAAGTATTCATCTAACCTTTCTATGGACTGAACTTTTTAGATTGATAATAAAGTTAAGCAGTGATTCAAATCTTTTATGAGTTCTTTACTTTTTTATTATATCTTATCGTCATAGAAGGGAATAATAATTCTGGGTATGTGGTTAAGAGTGAAAAAGTCCTAAATGCTGGATTAATTTTACTATATGCAGACAGATTGTGAGTCATCGTAAATGAAATTGTATGCCATCTGTTCACAGTGCCTCCTAATCAGATTCTCCCCAGTTGACTGGAGAATTTAGAGTTGTAGGAGAAATGGTCGAAATAAAAGCAATGAATTCCTCTTGTAAAACTGGCGTTGGAGGTCGGTGCAGAGATTTATCTTGCTGCTTTGTTATTTTTGTCTGTATGAATGGAATCAGGGGACAAAATAGATGCAATCATATTTAAGTAACACGAGTGAGATATATTATATTTTCCTTATTTTAAGTTTTCATTGCATTCTCCTTTTTAAAGAAATTAATCATAAAAATTGAAAAATGAATGGGTGGAAATACACACATGTTCAAATTTTGCGGATTTTCAATATTTAATGGTTCTAATGATAGATAGATAGATAGAAATTTAATATGTTCAGTATGGCACACATAGGTACAGAGAAGCTGTCAAATTACATTAATTGCATTAATTGTTAAGAATATCAGAACAGTGAAGCATCTCAATATAAAAATAAAACATAAATAAAATTGAAATACTGTACAAAACAAAATACGAAAAATGATTTCTACACAAAATCATCGTCGAAAAATTTCTGGGCTTCATAGTATGTTCTTTCTAGCAGGTAAACCACAATTGGCCAGGATTGTGACTCTAAGGGTATTCTGTTATAGAGTTGAATCGAGATAAATATTACATCTTTTTGCAAATAGGTATAGTTTGTCTGAAAGTAATAAGGTTGTCTCTGGGCCTTGTGGGATAATTATGTTCTGTATCACAAGTATGAAATGAGTTGATGTCCTTTCTTACATATAAGCAGCATTCTAAAATAAAAAGGCTCGGACGAGTAAGTATTCTCCCAGAAATTAAAAAGGGTTTACAACTCTGCCTCATGCTCAATCCATACAGCTTTTTGATGCAACGTTTTCGACGTATGAAGGCTTTATCGATCTTGATTGAGTTCCCCCAAAAACTAACACCATATCTGAGGTAAGATTTCACATTTGCATGGTAAAATGATAGGAATGCCTTTTTATATACTATCTTTGATAGAATCTTCAACGTATAACATGCTCCTCCTATGTTTTCACTGTTATTTTCCAACTGGCATGTCCAGTCCAGTCTCGAATCAATCCTAACTTCCAAGAAAGTATTATTTTCTTCAGTTTTTAGTGTCTCACGTATATTATATACAATGCTGAGCTGTTCAGATTTCTCTCTTCTATGTCCAACAGAAATTATCTCAGTTTTCGCTGTATTCTGTTTGAGATGGTTTTGGGTGAAGTATGAGTACACAAAATTGTTTTAAACTATCGAGAAAAGAAATTGATAGAGATAGCTGAGACCCTGAAGATCCAAGAAATATGTTTGTTTCATTTGAAACGAATGTTTGGGCATGCAAAAGCCGTGCGAGAAATGGGTACCGCGCTTGTTCCCTCTTGATCAAAAGCAACGATTCCATGATTCTAAGCACTGTTTAAAGATAATAAACCGTAATAAAGCCGAGTTTCTTCGTCGATACATCACAAAGGATGAAACATGAATTCATTACTACACTCCAGAAATCGATAGTCAGCCGAGTGGACTGAACGAGATGAATGATATCCACAGCGTGCAAAAATGCAGCAGTCAGCTGTCAAGGTTATGGCATTTGTTTTCAGGGATGCTCAGGCTATGATACTGGATTACATTGCCTGACGATAAACAGCAACTACTACATTGAGTTATTGAAAAAAAAACGGTTCCATTTGAAAATGAAAGTCGAGCTGTGAATTCTTAGTAATTATCTTTCGAACATAATGCCGATGAACCAAATATCATAATTCCCCAAGAAAATATGTAGATCTGAAAAACAATTCTGCTCTAGCATTACCTCTATTCACCTTGATGTAACAAATTTCATATCACTTCTTTATTATTGGAGGTCACAGGTTTCCTGTTGAAGTCATGTTTATTTTCTCTGCAAATGTATATGCAAATACACAGAGGCTTAAGTTTTGATATATGATACCGAGATGAAAACATATAACATCAGATTGTATGTTTACACACAGCTACATTCATGATATCAATTGAGCGAACTGTTGCCGAAAGATATTGTTACTTGGTTAAGTCCTGCTCTCACATGTTTCGCCAAAATGTTATATTTGGAGCTGTATTCGCGACCACATATTTCAAACTATCACACGTCGAGATAATATCTAACATGCATGTCTATGTTGAAGAAGCACTATCCCACAGAAATAAATGTTATCACATTTGTCAGCTGATTAAACGTGACTGGAATTTGTTTTGAATTCCCTAATTCAGAAAATAAAGTCAGCGTTTTTCTTATCAATGATTACATAGGTTATAAAATTTCGCAATTAATTCTTTGTGTGATCTCGCAACAACAACGTTCTCGTATCGTTTGTCGACGTACGTGATTCCAACATCTACAAGGTGTTTTCGCCTTTGTTACATCTGGTTACTTCATTAATCTAATTTTTGATGATGCATAAAATAAAGTTACTGAAGACTTCAACCGTTGGAGTATCATGAACTACTTTCAGAATAACTGAACCTGGCCATCGGGGCTCTCTCTGTCAAACAGAGATGGAATTTGAGGAAATATCGCAGGTTCTGTATTTTTTTATAGATATGAAGATCCAGTACAACAGGAGGGACGTTGCAAACATATATTTGAAGGTAATCCATACAGAATTATTGTTTAGATTGCACCCTGTTGAGTTTGATATTTTAGACTCTGAATCCAGATACGATGTCAAAATTTTAATTCATAAAAAGTTTCAGCAACAACAGAAAAAGTTGAATTCACTTAAATTCAAAATTTCTCCACCCAAACCTTCAACTGATAAATTTTCAGACCATAAATTTTTGAAAGATTCACTAATTTAACTGATACCGATTTTACAAAACCACAAAAGATTTATTAGAAAAAGGATTCAAACATAATTTACATCCAAAACATAATAAAACTAATTTTGAACAGTTAGGCATAGACTCTGAAATTATTCTCAAAAACTCCAAAGATAATATTTTAGCCAAACATCAAACAGCAAAAATCATCAAAGAAGACTTTTCGAAATTATCACCTCATTGCAATTCCGATTATAAGATAATAAAACAATTCGTGAAAATAGTACCAAGAACGATTTAGTATTCACTAAAGCAGATAAAGGTAACACCGTCATTGCGATTAGTAAAACCGATTATATTTCTAAAACTGAAGAATTCTTAACAGCCGGAAACTATATAACATCAACTAAGGATCCTACCGCAAAATTTCAGGAAGTTGTCAAAACATAATTTCGACAGCAAAATCATTAATTACAGACCAAGAAAAATATAAATTCATTAACTCCAATCCACAATCCCCCGAATTATATTCGTTGATAAAACTTCATAAACCTAATTACCCTATTAGACCTGTTGTTTCTTATGTAACGGCACCTTCGTTCAAACTTTCAAAATTCCTCAACGACTTGCTAATAAAACATTGCAATTTTAAATCTGAATTTTCGGTCAAAA
Source organism: Cryptolaemus montrouzieri (assembly GCA_013387265.2). Classification (NCBI taxonomy): domain Eukaryota; kingdom Metazoa; phylum Arthropoda; class Insecta; order Coleoptera; family Coccinellidae; genus Cryptolaemus; species Cryptolaemus montrouzieri. The sequence goes on along the minus strand of JABFTP020000062.1, from coordinate 17,117,932 downwards.
ATTCATACGAACTTATTGCCTATATCAAAGATACCACTATACCACCTAATTCCAAACTTATTTCTTTCGATGTTAAGAATCTATTTCCCAACATTCCTCCAAAAGATACGTATTACTTAGTTGAAGAATTATTAGAAAGGAATCATGTCAATACTATCATTAAATCAGATATTCTTTCATTATTAAAAATTTGTTTGGATCAAAATTATTTCCATTTCAATAACAAATATTATACTATTGAAGACGGCTTGATTATGGGCAATCCGTTAAGTCCTTTGTTAGCAGAAATTTTCATGAATAACTTAGAGAAATTAATTCATAATCATCCACTCAGTAAATATTGTTTATACTGGTATCGCTATGTAGACGATATCATTATTTGCTTCACAGGAACAGATAGACAGTTGAAAATTTTCGAAAATCATATAAATTCATTACATCCAAAAATTGCATTCACAACCGAAATAGAAAGCAATAATTCGATAAATTTCTTAGACGTAACAATTTCGAATGAAAATGGAAAACATGTTTTCGCAATTTACCATAAGCCGTCACATACAGATATTATAATACATAACTCGTCGTGTCATCCATATCAACATAAAATGTCAGCATTCAATAGTTTTATTCATAGATTGATTAACATCCCGCTATCACCAGAAAATTTCAACAAAGAACTAAATTTGATTAAACAAATAGCCAAAATATTGGTTACAATCCCAAACTAATAAATAATATTTTAAATAAAAACAAAGTAGAATCGCATTGAATGAAGTTTACCCTGTCGATAAATTGAAACAAAAATTCAACACCTTAACCTACGTTGGCATTACAAGTGAGAAACTGAAATCATTCTTAAGTAGCAATAATTTCAACATAGCTTTCCAAACTAATAATAACTTAGGCAAATATATAAAAATAATAAAACCAAACCAGGTAAAAACAATAAATCAGGTGTTTATAGATTGAATTGCAATGACTGTGATAATTTCTACATTGGTAGAACACATAGAAATTTTAATATTAGAATATCGGAACATAAACGCAGTTTTTCAAATAAAAAATCAGATTCAAATTACGCGAATCATCTCTTAGAAAATAATCATTCTTTCGACCCACAGTTTGAAATTTTGCATACAGATAATAAATATTGGAAGGTAGATCTTTGGGAAACTTTAGAAATCAATAAATACAAACACTCAGGTAGACTCATCAATGAACAAGTCGATTTAAGCCCTTCACCTCTATTGAATCTTTTCGGGGAGCAATCTATTCCTTAATTTTATTGGATATACCTGTCATAAATAACCACTTAAGAATAAGCAACCAATAAGCTTTTAATTACTCAAGAACATTTATAGTTATATTCTCATTTATATTTTTCTGCATAATCATTCGTCTGAAGAAGCTACGGTGTAGTGAAACGCGTTACGAATCAAATTTTTTTTTTATCTCCTTAGTCCTTTTCATGACCTTGCTTCCTATGTAAAATCTTGTCTTAAGTTTGTTTAGACGTATAAGAAGTATGATTGTTGAAATATTTTTCTGCTGGTTTTCTTTTTCCATTGTTACAGATTCCTGCTCCAAAACCCCTTCCTTTCACCCTTGTCTTCGTTTGGAAATGATGGAATGCAAGAGAGAATGAAGCGGCTAAGCAGAAAAATCTTTGGTACTCTTTATGTACACACGACACTAACACAACATAAACAGACAAGCTATTGCACTAATTGCAAGTGCAATAGCGATAGGGAAACGAGTGTTTTCCTCAGGTTTTTTCACTCGTTTATTGAATCATATACAAGATAGTATGGTTCCCCTGTTACCAGGCCCGCCGCTAGCGGTTTGAACGCCGGTGTGCAATTCCTATCGTGCCGCCCCTATCTAACTACAAAACCTAGGTGTTTATAAAAATGTGAAAAAAAATGCTGTACAGTGAAAAACTATGTTATATTAGGTTATTTTATACAAGATAGATACACTAATACGACATTAAATGAAAAAATGAAGGCAAGCAAGGTGCAGTTTATACATATTATGTAGGTAGGTATAGGTATTAAGTTATTTTACAGAAACTGCACCTTTCTTGCCTTCATGTTGGCAAAATCAGCTATAATTTTTTGGTGTCTAGTCTATTTAGAATCTCATGTTCAATTGAAATTATTGCTAAATTACTTAGTCTTTGCTGGTGCATAGTTGATCTCAAATAGTTTTTATTATTTTTAACTTTGAAAATGACCTTTCACCAGATGCAACTGAAACCGGCAATGTAAGTAGTATCCTTAGCGCTATTGCTGTATTCGGAAATGTTGACATTAATTCATTAGCAAAATGTATTGCAATAGGGTTTGTGGATCATTAGACTGGTTTTCAGTTAAATGCAACTTTAAAGCATTGATTTCATTAAACATATCTATACCGTCAATATCTGCGTCACTACTTGAACTATCTTTTAGCTTCACATTCAAATCTTTACAATGTTTCATTAAATCATCTTTGGAGTAACTAAACAAGTTATTATTGGTGAAAAAGCCAAAAACGTCGGTAAAAGTTTCCAACTCATCGAATCTACGTTTTAAAGAAGTTAAGGTTTGGTCCAGGATTCTAAAAAAAACATCTACCTTGTATTTTGTTTTAGGGTCTAGTAAGACTTCATCACTCTGTTCATACTGAAATTGAGTTGGTTTTCTTCGTGGACGAACGGTATCTACAGGCGGAAAATCTGCATCTACATTAAGTTCCCGAGCCACAGTGGTAGCTTCTTCTAACACCCTTTCGAAATGCTCATCTGTGCGATATTCGGTGAATTTATGAATCAATTTATTTAACAAATTTATGCAGATTTGAGTATTTATTGTGGGGTTTTGCATCATTTTGCTAATAGCATTAATTTCGTTTAAAATATCAAACCAAATTACAACTAAGCAAATAAATCTATAATTTTGAATATTCAAAGCAAGCCAATGTGCTTTGTGAGTTGTTGTACAATCCTATTCCGACGAATTGTTATCTGATATTTCAAGTAAAGCGTCAAATATTTTTTCGAGGTGGTACCGTAAAGGTTTGACTGCATCAATTCTGCTAGACCATCGCGTGGCACTTAATGCCTTTAGTTTTAAATCAGGTAAATGCTTGCAAATTATGGACCACCTTTTGGTAGAAGACGAAAAGAAAACGTAAATTTCTTGAATTAAGTTGAAAAAGTTGACCGTGTCGTGCGTTATATTTGCCGCATCGTTAACGACCAAATTGAGACTATGCGCCGAGCATGGAACGTAAAATGCACGATTATTCATTTCCAATATTTTTTTTTGTAATCCATTGTGTTTTCCACGCATATTAGAACCATTGTCATAACCTTGGCCACGTAAGTTTTTAATATCAAGGTTTAATTGCGAAAATAAATCTAAAACAAAATTTAATAGTCCTTCACCTGTGGAGCTGGTTATCGGACAGATGCCAATAAAACTTTCGCATATTGTAACATTTTTAGTTTCACTGTTTAAAACAACATACCTTAGTATAACTGTAATTTGTTCTGTGTGACTTACATTTGGTGTGCAATCTAATATGGTAGAGAAATATTTTGATTCTCTGACTTTGTTCAGGATATAATTTTTTATGGTCGTGCCGAGTAAATCAATGACGCCAGACATTGATGAGATAAAAATTTTATAACAGCTATGATCCTTTCCAAAACATCACAGCATTGTTTTTTCAGATTCTAATAGTCTCAGTTGCATTTGATTTACAGTAGTTTTATTTTTTAACATATGATTTAGTTGGACCCAACATTTTAAATTTTCGCTATGGGAAATGCTTGTTTCGTGTCGTTTTAAGGTAGATGACAGATGTTGCCAATCGGAAAAACCGCTTGGAGCTGACAGACTACTTACAGTTTTACTGAATATTTTACAACAAAAACAATAGACTGAATCTTTTGACGTAGAGTAAACAAGCCATTCTCTGTTAATTTTTTCTACATTAGGAAGATTTCTAGAGTAATAACTGTTTGCAAATTTTCTTCCATTTATATTAGCAGGAAAATTGTGGTTAAACAGCTGCACGGGAACACGGCTAACCAAAATATTAACAATATCATTAGTCATACTGGCGGGCCACGAACCGGGATCATCACCACAATCAAAACAGCTACTTGATGACGATAAATTGCTTACAGGTTCTTTAGCACTACTTTCTCTTTTTTTAGTTTCACTGGAGTCTCCTTCTGAAGGACTAACATTTTTCTCTACAGATACCTCCATAACTCTAGATTTAAAGCTGCGCTTGTTGAAGCTACATCTACGTCAATATTCTCTTGACATTCAGAGTCCCTATTTTCTGGTTTGCTAAAAAAAAAAAATTCTCAAGAGATCCCACTAGTTTTTTTTCTCTGTATCTTTTCTCGTTTTTGCCGTCGAAATTGAGCTCCTGAAATTTTTTCCTTTTGCGGTTCCTGGAATTTTTCTGAAAAGTTTAGTATACGGTTGTACAAAAGTAACTTAAATCCCAAAGGGGTCGATCATTCCACCCATTATTGCGAACAACCTTTACTAGGGGTCAACACTGAAATCGCGAAAAAAATCAACTTTTCCATACATTTTGTAATGAATAGTTTTTTTTCGCGATTTCACCGTTGACCCTATAGTAAAAGTTGTTCGTATTTATATGATAGAATGACTCCTTTCGGGATTTAAGTTACTTTGTTACACCCTGTATAGGTATAATTTTAATATTTTTTTTTTTATAAATCTTCACTCTTAAGTTGTATAACAGAAAAAATACCCTTTAAATCACAATAATAATCACAATACTACTGCGACTTCAGAAAAAAAGTTGTTCGTATTGATTAGATGGAATGTCCCCTTTCGTTACTTAAGTTACTTTTGTTACACTCTGTATTAATTTTAATACATTTTTTCAATAAATCTTTACTTTAAGTTTTTTCAGTAAAATAACCTTTAAATTTTACATGAATGCCTGCTGTTTATATGAATGCGCCCATATGCTGATTAATTAAACAAAGACACTTACCATAATTATGATTTTTGCGCCGACGGATGATATAAATAATTTTCTAAATTATTTTTATAGTCACACTTCGCACAAAAATATACAGAATATTATTAATTTTAAGTACCCTGGACCGTTTCCGGATCTCACATTAGGGCTATAACCAAATAATTGAAGTTTGTTGTTCACTCACATCACTTTCGCATTTGTGTTAAATAAATAAAAACAAAGAAATGAGTATATAGTTTTAAGGGGATTTCCCCTGATATCTGTGGGATTTCCCTATTTCGCATAGAGCACGATACGGATTAACTTTGTTCTCATGAATTTCAATAGATGGCGCTATGTAATGCTACGATATAAAAGAAATATTTGGGCGCCGTTCATCATATTATTTTTATAAGGATAATCTTTTTAGTATTGTGAGGTGACAATGTCTGAATTTTAGTCGATGATTGTCTGATTTGCCGCCCCCCTGAATGCGCCGCCCGCGTGCATTGCACGCCTTGCACGCCCGCTAACGGCGGGCCTGCCTGTTACATTTCCTGAGCTCACACTTGTGTTTTTTCTGACACACATCAAAATTATAGATATAAGCATTTATTGTAAAAACAATTATTCAAATTTTTGTAAATCCTCTCTTTTCAAAAGAATATATATAGAATGCAATTGGAGGAGAAATTCAAATTTCCATATGAGGAGTCAGCCTAGATTTCGTTCTGGGTCAAACTTCAAAAAAATTAGTGAATTGGATCAAATAACTAACTAGAAACAGCTTTCCTATCAACAAGGAAGGACTGCTGTTTTCCTTTAAATAAATTATCGAAAAATCGAACATTTGATCTTCTTTCACAAATAACATTCCGGGTCGATATTGGTACGAACTTCTTTTGAGAATTCATCGGATCGTGAGTATAAAACGTCTAGAATATACAGGGTGCATACCTACGCACAGGTATTAGATACCTCTGTAGGATAACTTATGTGATATGCCAATTCTGGAAGTAAATTGAAATTGTTTTCAAAATCTCGGAAAACTAACAACCATTGACGTGCTCGAAACACTATAATACTGAAAATATACCCATAATTTTTGAAGAATGTAATGTAATTTTTGAATGAAAATATACTACCTATATCGGGTAATTTCGAATCTATGGGACTTTTGATATTGAAACAAATTTGGAAGTGAATAATGGTATTTAACTATGTGAGAAATAACTGACTGGACCTAATTAATGAGACGACGCTGACCAAGTTCTAGTGGATCTATCAGATGAACTAGATTAAACTATTATTGATTTATAGAAATATAATGATCTGATTAACCAGTTTCATGTTCATTGATCGAAGCAAGACAAAGAGCAAATCATTGTCAACACCACGCTATGTCACTCCGTATGAAAAAAAACAAAACAACAAACAAGTGTACAATTCGATTTTACCTCCCTACCTGCATTCTTAAAGGAAACTTGATAAAAATTAAGGCAAGTGAATAATAATAATTATGATGTTGAATTACACTCCTCAGAAAAATTGTCGCATCCCTACTTTTACGACAATACTATATAAACTTTTAGGTTGGTCATTCCAGAGTCGCATGGTAACTTTCAGAAGTGTAAAATAAGAAGATATCATTTGAAAGAGATGAGTTTATGATGGAATATATCAACAATTTTCGAGTTAATGAAAAATTAAAAAATTCTACCATCTTCAAACATTCGCGAAAAGACCAATCAACTAGCATCGAATGGTTACTAATCATTTTCAAAATCGAGTGTTTCCTACTTGGGCCCTAATTACACCCAGTATACTTCTCGGAAGCCCCTCAAACAAAATTTGGATGTACTCTTGAGTCACTGAGTTCCAAATTTCAGGAAGCAGATTTTTTAGTTGTTGGAGTGCTCTACAAGGCATCCTACGTTGCTGAATTCGCCACCCCATATTGTCCCAAACATGTTCGATGGGATTCAAGTCGGAACTTCTGGCTGGCCATCTTAAAATATCAAGTTCGGCATTTTGCAGAAATTCTGTAACTACTCTAGCTGCATGAGGCCGAGCATTATCATGCATATGAATTAAGTTTTCGCCAATCAAAAAAATATTCACTAGGACTAACTCAGTTCGACCATGGAAAGATTTGATGCTAGACAGAACCTGGACTTGTCGGAAAAGAGAACATTCGACCATTCTGGTGCTTTCTGGTGAGACGCGGCCGGTAGAAGCCACTCTTGATCTGATATCGTCTTCTCTGAGCCTGTTCCTAACAGTTTGCAATGAAATATGCTCATTTCTGGAAAGTGCAAGTTCATTTTTAGCATTCTAGCCATACAGTGCCGAACTCTTAGTTAAACGAAGCCAACAATCATCAACTGGTGTTGTTATCCGATTTCTACCCTGTCCGGCCCTTCTTCCATATTCCTCTGTTTCGTGGTACCGATTAATTGCTCTTCAAATAGTGCTTTGGTTAACATTCAACAAATTAGCCACGTAACGTTGACTTCGCCCCTCCTCTAGAAGTGTTACAATTCTTACCACTTTATGTTCACTCAAATAGCGTCCAGGACGTTCAGCAGCCATTACTATAAATTCAAAGATTCGAAAATCAACAAGAAACAGAAAACTTCCATTAATTCAGCGTGAAAGCTGAAGAGAAATTAAATGAATAATGATAGTCAAATAAACTCATTGTTGTTTCAGCCATGTTTAAGATCATATGGAAACAAATGTTACTACATAAATAAGATTTTTTCCCCCCATATGTCCAAAAACATATGTATCGATGACATATCGATCGAGCTGCTTAATCGATTGTGGAATTCAGAATACCAGGTGATGCGACAATTTTTGTGGTGTGTGTATTTATAATGTTTTCGACATTCAGGAAGAATGAATTTTGCTGGAGCACTTGACGTACTATGTCTGAAACTAACTCAAAATCAAGAATGCAAATCGAGAAATCACATTTTCTGTTTCAGCTGAAGAACCATTTGCCATACTTTTGATAAGAAAACTACCATGATGAAACTGTACTGAATAAATTGTATACTAACTGAAAAAAATGAATGATCAAGGAACTTAACGATTGTGAGATTTAATTTATTGTTGAAATTTTCAATTTCTGTTTGTAACACACTGTTAGAAATTAACGCTTTAAATCATATAAATGAAGACCAATTTCGTTTGATTTCATAAATTTGATTTTTGTATTATTTATTTAGGATATTCTATTTCAACGAGATAATTAAACATAGCTCTTCTTAAATCCGTTCTTTGTCACGAAATAAACTAATCACATTTCATTCAACTATACAGTTTCGGTCAACTTGAAACATCTTCCTACCATTTCCTGTCGTTTTTCATAACCGAGTGAAACAGCGTGTCAATATTTGTGATCAAATATGTCAACAGTAGAAATATATGCAATTTCTTGTATCTTATTTATCTTATTATTTCGATATATCCTTCGTCCTTCCATTTTGCATGAAAATGGTTTATTTGAAACAGATGGATCTTTGGAGGAGGGTTCGATTCTGATATATATATTTGTTTCAGCGAAAAGTCCGACATTGGAATTGAGAGAAGAAATGTAGTCGTTCTATAAGGTAATTTCATACAAGTTAGGGGAGGATCACATCCGTTTAAAGAATTACGATTCAGATTGGCTACGTTTCCCAATATCTTCTATTCAAGACGGTAGCAGAGAGGTATGGAGGTTGCTTTTATAACCGCTTTGAGAATTCACGAAGCATTTTTCGCTTTGTTTCAGATAACTTTCAAGCAAACTTTGAAATGATTAAAACATAAAACATGATGAATAAAAATATAATTTACATATACACATAACAAAATTTATACATATATACATTGGTCCGCAGAAGCTTCGTAACGGAGCTACAGGGTGTTGAAACTTCCGGAAGAAAATGGCATTTTCTTCAGAACTCCTGCACTTTTGAGACATTCAGCCCAAATTTGGAATGCAAGTTATTTTTTACAGCCTCCATCCTCACACATTCTAAATTCAAACTAGAATCTACTAGATGTTTTCTTTTCCGGAGCCATATCTTCTTTTGCCCTTTCAAACTTTTTTGCAGTACGCCACTGATCAGCGAACAATCAATTTTCGTCATCTTCGTTCAATTTAAAAACCTTTTTGAGACTTGTAATTTTTTCGTATATCCAACCGTTTTTAAGTGAAAATTATTGAATTTGAATTATTTGAATCATATGTTATTCGCTAAATAAAAAACAAAAATAGAAATACTCGATAGGTATGTCCAAAATTTGCTTTTATTTTGATAGATCGTCTTCTGAGACTCAACTTATACTCATTCAATATCAAACTAAAAAGAAGAACAACTAAAAGCTAAATAAATTGCTGGAAGTGTCCTTCACCTGCAAGAATACAGGCCTCTGTCCTTCTTCGCATATTAATACTCTTTGAAATATTCTTGGGGTATTTCTTATCGTGTCACAAGAAGTTATTATTTGATTTCCCAATTCTTCTACAGTGTTCACTGGGGGGCATAAAATAAAGTCTTGAGATATCCCCATAGGAAAAAGTCTAAACTATTTAAGGCTGGGGACCTAGGAGGCCATGGTTCTGGCCCACCCCGACCTATCCATCGGTTGTTAGGCAAAAAAATGGCCGAATCAAATAATTTCTAATTATTTCGACCCAGTCATTTAGTGAGAATTGTTCTTGATGATGAGATTCTTCGATCAAATGGGGGTTTTCCTCGGCCCAATAATGATTATTGTGAAAATTTGTGATAGGTGTTCTCGAAAAGTTAGTTTGGTCTGTAAACATTATTTCACTATCAAAATAACCATCGGCAGAAATTTAGTATTGAAAGAAAATCTCGAGGAAGTAGAGTTTGGACGCGATGAATATGAAATGGGACAATAAAAAGTCGTGGAGAATCTTCCGAACTAGAACATGTGAAATATTCAACTGATTTCCAATTTTTCTTGTTCTCACATGAGGATTCAAATCCATACAATTTAAAACTGCTTCCTCAATATCTAGAGTTCTCATAGTTTGAGTTCCACATTTTAAATGATTATTTGCAGTGAAAGCATCAGTTTCCCTAACCTTCTGTGGATATTTGAAAATGTTCGCCTGTCTGGTGTAACTCGATTTGGAAAGCGCACCTGATATAATCGCCTAGCTTCTGTTGTGTTTCCGTCAGCCAGACCGTACATTTAATGGATATCAACCAATTCGGCGTTAGTAAAATTAGCCATTTTTTCTTACAGCAATAATATCAAAAGTCTTGAAACTAATTGTTAATTTAATAAGCAATTCGAGCAGAAACTGGTTCAACTTCAGCAGTTGTCAAAATAAATAAATGAAAAGAATCAAAGCCAAAGTGCTTTCAATTCAGCGAATGCATACAATCGTTTAATAATTTTTTGCTCGAGAACGGTCGAAAATATGGAAAAATTACAAGTTTCAAAAAAGTGTTTAAATTGAACGAAGATGACGAAAATTGATTGTACGCTGATCAGTGGCGTACTGCAAAAAAGTTTGAAAGGGCAAAAAAAGACATGGCTTTGGAAAACGAAACACCTTATAGGTTCTAGTTAAAATTTAGGACGAGTAATGATGAAGGCTGTAGAAAATAGCTTTCATTCCAAATTTGGGCTGAATATCTCGAAACCTGCGAAAGTTTTGAAAAAAATATATGATTTTTTCTACTTGAAATTGCACATAGATTTACTCCCTCAAGTTGTGACATACTATTATGTATGGGATCGTTCGGTATTTCACTGTATTGATTGATTTCAACCATGGATCCTTGACTACTTGTGAAAAAGGAAGTTTTTTGTTGTAAAAAAACTGGATAGTATGATAAGAAATGTTCAACTATGACCACATGTTGGAGATATTGTACTCAGTCGTCACTGAGTTTTGAAATTGTGAAATTCAAAATTTAAAAAAGGCTATAATCATAATTAAAAATGCCTTACGTTGAATTGTCCGATGTGCAGAGGGGTCGAATAATTGCTTTTGTTGAAGAAGGGGTGACACAGGGGGGATATAGCGGCCACAATGGGGATATCAAAGGAGGTGATTTCAAAAACCTACGCCCGATACGTGAAGCTACAATCTCTATAAAATAGGCCTAGAAGAAGTCGTAGGAAAATCACTTCTGAAGTACAAGACCGCTTTTTGTGCCAAATTGCAAGAAGAGATCCTAGTGCGTCGCATGCCATACTCTAAAGGCAATTTCTGGAGGCAACAGGCATCAGTGTATCAGTCGAGACGATACGTCGAAGACTTCGTTGAAGGGGTTTATACAACAGAAGGACCCTAAGAGTTCCAGAGCTAACCAGATAACGAAAGATTCACAGACTTAATTGATGTATGGAGCGCCAAAATTGGAATATTGAAAATTTTTCGGATGAGACAAAAATTGAAGTTCGATCAGATGACCGCCGGATTCTGGTTTTAAGGGGTCGTGGAAGACAAGATAGGCTCTAAGCAGCAAGATAAATTCCGAAATACCAAGGGAACATGCATCTTCTCGTTATCATAATCAACTCCATAATTTTTGGATGGTGTTCAGGAAAGAGCAGAAAGAACACTACTTTCTAACCCTATAAGCCTCCGGAGATCACGCGTGATATCACGCTCAAAGGCATCAGATTGCCGATCTTTCTCTTGTTTACAGATACTTCCATGGCACATGCTCTGAATAACTAAAGGCTCGATTCCGAAGGAGTCCAGTTCTAAAGACAAATCACGTTTGCATAAAACTCTCATCATCTGTCGATCCTACTCCATGTACCTCTCTCTATATAAATTATCTGGTTCACATCGTTATCAGGATAATGTTACACATATGAAGAAAACGACGTGAATGTGAATGTTGAATTAAATGAAACACGTTGTCCGCTGGTAGACAACGGCAGTTCTCCAGGCTGTGACTACGAATAGGTTCACTCGCGCACTAGTCGTCTTGAAACACTACACTCACACACTCGTCGCATTCAGCAAGTCTAGTCATCATGGTGGTTTTGCTTCAGGGAGGTTTTGGGCGTCACTTGTTATTGTCTTCGGTCCAAGAACCGGATGCTACCTTCACGGCTGCTGCGGTGGTGGATTCCTGCACATTGACCCATCATGTATTTTGTCCAGCGATCGCGGTTATTTCGTAAGGGCCTCATGGCTGTATGCATAAAACTCTGAGAGATCTGCGTGTTTCGAAAGATTAGCCAATCCTAGAAATAACTTAACGACATCCTCTATATTCAGCCTTTTATCCACGTGCGTCGGTTCCATTGCTGGCGTCGGTACTATCACGTGCATCATCTCCTGTGAGGAAGTAGCGGAATTCTTGACTAGACGTGTCGTTATCATCATTTTTGACTAACTCAGTCGGCGATGAGTTCTTCTTAACGGGGAAAACCATCCCCATATGCACCGCATTTGACTCCACTTGCTACCCGGATGGGGTCACACACAAGAGGAAAACGTCGATGGTTCACACAAGTACCGGCTATCAACGTAAATATAGAATTAAATAAAACACGTTGTTCGCTTTTAACAATGATGGTTTAGCAATATGGCGGACGGCGTGGGTCGTGGCAACGAGAATTGCAGACGATCTACGGAGCCGATGTGACCTCGATGAAGTCGGCGAAAGAAAAGAGAACGAGTCTAAGGAATGCCCGAGTATTTACACCCTTAGGCCAGGTAAAAACAGAGTACGATCTGTGCTCAGCTTGGTCAAAATCGCCTAGAGCGTTTCGTTGTCAGAAAGTATAGTGAACACGCTGGTCCTCCTCAAGAAACGAGTGAATACACGCATGAGATGAGCTCATCAAATATCTCGAGTTAAATTTGTAATCATCAACAATTGAAAATCATGGCGAATCAAGAACTATTATTGATATCTCAAAAACCTTCGACAGAGTTTTGCTAGCAGCCTTGATGAATGAACAAATCGCATATGGATTTCCGAAAATCCTTCTCTTCAGTAGATAGATTCAAGTGGTATTTGATGGGGTAATTGGTGAATATTTCCAGGTTAATGCAGGTGTACTTCATACTCTTGCCAACTTGTTTCCGCCTGCGGATTAATGATCTGCTGCGTCTCATCGAAAACAGAATTATTAGGTTTTGCGGACGACTCTACTCTGGTGTCCTAATGTTTGAACAGCATTCTATAACTTCTTAGGAGTCACATCGACAAAGATACCAACGAAGCATGTCACTGAATTTAAACTTGGAGAATATTATCAAAATGGAAACTCAATCAAGCCGCAATCAGCAACGTTCTCTAGGAAAGTCACTGCTAGAGAACCTCCTGTAATAATGCAAGGACATCAAATTTCCTCAGTAAAGAACATGCATGTACTCGACATCATAGACAACACCGGAGTTTGTTGGCATGACTATGCGTCCGCCATTGCCAAATCTGTGTCTGCTGAACTCAGTTTTCTTTTCAGGACTAAGTAGTACTTCACACTATCACAGGTGATGCTTTAATACGAAGCACAGGTGCGACTTGGTCTGGAATGCTCTTCTCTTGTGTGAGGATTCGTACCCAAATTTTCATTACCTCTAACAAATAATGGCCAGAAGTGAGCAGTGCACCCCATCGATCAGAGGAGTTTTGAATAAACAAAAATTGAATCATTATGGATGGTCACAGCTGTGGCTCAAGAGGCATTGTCTCCTGCCAGGACTTGAGAATATGCAAAATTGTAATGATTGTTCTTTTTATAAAGGTCAAACTGGTCGTTCTATCAATATCAAAATAGATGGGCAAAAAAAAACCATAAGTCAGAAAAACACAAGTGTGAGCTCAGGAAATGTAACAGGGGAACCATACTATCTTGCGTATGATTCAATAAACGAGTGAAAAAATCTGAGGAAAAAACTCCTTGTCGCTATTGCACTAGCAATAGCTTGTCTGTTTATGTTGTGTTAGTGTCATGTGTACATAAAGAGAACCAAAGATTTTTCTGCTTAGCAGCTTCATTCTCTGATTCTCATCTTGCATTCCATCATTTCAATGGAAAAAGAAAACCAACAGAAAAACATTTCAACAATCCTACCTGACTCTTATATGTCTTAACTCACTTGAATATGAGAAAAGATTTTACATAGCAAGCAAAGCCTTAAAAAGGACTAAGGAGATAATCAAAAAGTACATAAGATATTTCCTTTTTCGCAGAGATGTCCTTCCGTCGCACTGTGAGTCTCCTGAAACATAATCACTTACTTGTTCTTGCTTGCCAATTTTGAAGTATAATCGCAAAATTCCTTCAATATTCAAACTCAACAAAACAATTCCCTCTTTGTTTGACCGAGAGAGCCCTGAAGGCTAGGTTCGGTCTTCTAAGTGATGCCGATTATGATCTATAGATGTTCTATGATCATTATGAACTCAATGATTTGGGTTGACATCTCCCATACATTATTTTTTCGTGGATCTTGTTTAATTTAGAAAAATTTTGACAGTCGTTTTGAAAATATGACACATGATACAACCGAAACAAATGTAAAACATATTTTGTTTGTTAGTCTGTTCCTTTAACGTGTTCTATTTTCGTTTTTCGGCCAATGACACGTCGGGGAATTCTGTCACCTCACTAACCCGACAAAACCCTCTCGTGTCGAGGGAAGGGATCTTTAATGTCCAACACATATCTGTTAGACAAGACCGACGGCTCTAAATCTCCCCCGAAAGATGGATACTCAAACGATTCCCAGAATCCGAAAAATCGCACCGACTTTGTGGGGATTGAACCCAGATAACTCTGCGAGCATCATATCCTCCACGACACCGACTCAAACATATTTCAATTCATTTTATTTTGTGAAACTAAAGCCTAGTGTTTTTTCTTCTTGTTTAATTATTTATTAAGAATGTTCCACCAAGTGATTAGTGAGACTTCTATATCAACAATTGAACATATTTCTGGTAATTTTGTCTCAGTAAAAACTGAAGTCATCTTATTCAAAGCTGCTTCCGCTCCTTTCTGATTAACTGTTCGATACTAATTTTGTCGTAGTCGAACCAATATGTAACAGACCAACCACCTTAAATTTCCTTGGGGTAAAAATAACATTGGGAAGGAGAGGTCAGCTGCAATATAAAAACGTCGAATTCTGTGTAATATATCAAACCTCTATTATCAAGGAATATATATATATATATATATATATATATATATATATATATATATATATATATATATATATATATATATATATATATATATATATATATATATATATATATATATATATATATATATATATATATATATATATATATAAACAGATTTACAGGCCAAGTAGGCCTATGGCTTCATTACACGTTCTTCTCCATTTCATTTTATTCATAACTGCTCCCTTCCAGTCCTTCACTCCTAGCTCTTCAATATCTTTCTCCACCATCTTGATCCATTCTGTGCGTGGTCTTCCCCTGCCTCTTCTTCCCGTTATTCCCCTTGTCAAAACTTGTCTTGTTGTTCTATCGTCTCCCAGTCGGAAAACATGGCCAAGCCATCTCATTCTTTGTGCTCTAGCCACATTTGTTATTGAGGGTTGTCCATACAATTCTTGAAGCTCGGCGTTCGTTCTCCTTTCCCAACGATTTTCTACCTTTTGTCCACCATATATTCTTCTGAGTATTCTTCTCTCGAAAACTTCTAATGTATATTTTTCCCTCTGATTCAACTTCCACAGTTCGCAACCGTATGTTACTACAGGCCTGATGATCTTCTGATGAATTTCCTCCTTCGCGTTTTTCGACATATCTTTGGACCTGAGCACTCTGTATAATCCTCCTAAGCATTTTGTTCCTTTAGCTATCCTTTCCTGTATTTCTACTTTCTCCTTCCTGTTCTCGTCAATGTTACACCTAAATAGTTGAACTGTTCTACCTTTTCAAAGCAGTATGTCCTATCTTCACTAATTATTTGCAGCCTTTCATTCTCTTGTTGTCCTACTATCTTCACTATCATTAAACCCTTTCTTCTTGCAGCGGTTTCTAACTTCCTAAATTCATTCACCAAATGTTCTCTTGTTCTGATCACAATAACTAATTCGTCTGCATACGCTAAAACTTGTGTCTTTTGACTGTATATTGTACCTTTGCTAGCTATACTGCTCTCTTCTATAATTTTATCCATCACGATATTGAAAAGTGTAGTAGAAAGGGATCTCCTGTCTCAGGCCTTTATCAACACAGAATGATTCCGACAAATCGCTCATATATATATATATATATATATATATATATATATATATATATATATATATATATATATATATATATATATATATATATATATATATATATATATATATATGCCGGTGGCTCTAAACTTTAAAATAGATCACAGAGTGAAATGAAAAGGATACGAAAACTTTTGATAAGGTCAACTGTCAATTAAACTTGTAGTTAACCGGAGTTAAGATGTCCAAACACCTTCGTACATGAAGGCTTAACTTCGGAAGTTTGTTGCAGTTCTGATGAATTTTGTTTATAAGTGTGCACCGAAGGTTCCTCATCTCCATCATACCAGCTTTTCTCTTCCAAACTATAATCAGATATGTATTAAACTGGTACAAAATTTTAATAGCTACTGGCCTTCATAAATCTACCACACGTTGAATTAATGTAGGAATAGGCCAGAAATTCGGAAATCCGTATTCTACAAGAGTAATTTCCCATATCTGTGCAATTCCGAGGCCGACCTTTGCACTTTCAGACATTTAACTTCTTTATCTGTACGGCGCCAGATTTCAGGGCTTTTTGCTACTTAATAACATAAATTGTGAACGTAATTTAAACTTACTAACATTGTAGAGGATAACTCGATGAATTATTATCATGAGCTTTTTGCTATTTTAATGGGGAAGGTATTAAGTGAATCCCTGACGTTTTTACAAGGATATCAAGATGCTCCTTGGATGAACCATGTCTAGAGGACTGAAGAAGGTATAGTAAGCGTTTACGCTCATTAAGAGAGAATTAGAACGGATATAGATGATCCAAAGATGTTCAACTATTTACTTACCAATTAGGAATATACACAGGTGAACTAACACCTAAAAACTGTAGTCACAACTTCTTAATTAAGTGTTGAATTTGCAACAAAAATTGATATAAGGAGCACTGAATTTAGATTAAATTACAATCGAAAGTTACAATTGAAAATTCAAGTGAAAAGGTTAAGAAAAGAAAATAAAGGAGGGCGACACTAATTACAAATACACTCGGAGGCAAAATCAGCGGAACACTCGAAAATTTAACCAAATTCGAAGTTCGATATTTTTCCTAATTCTCAACCGATTTAAATGATTTGTTCGGCAAGTTATAGATCAACTCTTCTGCTTTGTAGAAATCATAAGAGAAAACAAAAAAAAATTGAAAAAAATTTTAAACGGGGGCAAAACTAAAAGTGTTTTTTTTGTCAAAAATTCGTAACACCCTGTGGAATTTCGTGGTCCGAGTTGAAACGTACAATATCATGGTCTGTCAAAACACATCTTCCTACAGTAACGCCCTTCTTGTTTCATGCGTTCATCTCTATTTTTGCAAAATATATTTAATTTCAAGTGGAAAATCACCATTTTGGAGAAATTCCATTGAATCAAGAAATTGTCATTAAAATTCGTCTATCAATTTGGAATTTTCTTATTATCACTCAGGCGTGTCGAAATTGTCGTTTGCGATTTTTATGTTCGAATTGCATTAGTTATTGATGACAATTTGGTTAATTTGGTGAAAATTAGGAACTCATAGGAGATAACAATCGGTAGGTATTAAAATACACAACCGAATTCTGGAACCATTGATAAAACTTTTCATTTACACATGTGCACACCTTTTTTTATCGAATATGAAATACAACACATGTATTTTTGTATATGACCACATTTGCACTTGTTTAAAGAATGAGAGTTTTCCATTCTTTGATTTGATACAAATTCGATCGGTTGCGGTGTTTTGTGATTCTTTTACTGTTTACGATTCGAAACGGTATTTTTCATTTAGAATGAGAGATTTACCACCAACCTCAGTAGCAAGGGCAGTTACATTGATCGAGGAAGGGCGCACCTACCGCTCAGTCGGTACCATGTTGGGTGTCTCGACGTCGGTTACCCATCGAATCTACCGACGTTACAGGGAAACTGGATTGTACGTGAGGAGGCGAGGACAAGGAAGAAATCGGGCAACCCGCGCTATACATGACCGTTTCATCGTCAATCAAACCATAAGAAATCCTCGTCTTACTGCTGTTGAGGCACGTAACCTTTTACAAGCAGTGGATAACATTAACGTCAGTGTGAGGACAGTCAGAAGACGATTAAATGTAATAAATTTTTGTAGTTTAGTTACCTAATTATTAGAAATGTTTTTCTTCTGGAGATCTACTCAAAAAGCACTCGCGATCGACCGTTTGAGCACCCCTGCTCTACGTTATGAAGGTGCAAAGCTAGGTGATATCTGAATTCGAAATTTCTCTGTGTTTTCATTTCCGTTGTCAAGAATAAGTGCTTTTATTTAAAGAAAATTACTCGGACTTAAAATAATCTCGAAGATCAGAGTCAATGTCGAATCCAAGGTCACTAAGTGATAACCAGAAAAAATATTATAGTTAGGTCCCAGAATTTTGTGGCCAATGAATATTACTTTTTGAATACCCTTTATAAGTTTTATTGAATTAACGTTGAATCACCCTCTTTAAAATAAATGTTTTCTATGGAATCCAAGTGTTTTAAGATAAGATGATGATATAAATGTCGATATTTCACGAAAATAGGCTTTCACAAGCTAGACTACATCATTTTCCAATAACATGTCTCGGGTATCAGCCAGCAGCCTTAATCTGTATTTGACGTTATACAAGTTTTGATTAATAAGTCCGTTTCAATCAACTGCAATCAACAACACGAATTCAAACTTCAGCCGAACGTGAGCGCCTGTCAAACTATCCAAAGTTGAAATGGATGGTTTCAAATGAAAGTAGGACATCCTTAGTTGAAATAACGATAATTCTATGAACCATATGTGTATTGCGAAAACTTTAATATGATCTTTTGATGCAATAACTGTACCCCATGTCGCAGATACTCAAATAATAAATAACATAGGAAAGAATTAATGTGTACAAAATTGAACTCAGTGAATTGTTTTGAAAAGTCAAGGAATCAGGGTCACACCTGACAAATTCACAAATCATCCCACAAACTACCGATTAACGAGATTTGTTTTGTAGTTCATTTTATAAACATGCAACAATACAGGGGGTGTTGAAGTTTCAAAAATGTTTCAGTTTGCTCTCGAACTTCAGAACTTAAATAATTTAGCTGGAAATTGACTGGACAGTTATCTATTTGAATCCATGTCTCCAAACAAGCGAAAGATTTGTGGCAGTATACAAGATGTTATTCTCTTTTTACCCTCTCAACTCTCCACTTATGCAGCACTGACGAAATCTAACTAGAAACATTTAGATTCCTCACATTTTGTCTATTTTATTACTGTTTTCGAGATATTAATTACATGGCATTGACCTTTTCGTTTCTGGTGTGCTGGGTGATTTTTTACAATTACAATTGAAAAGATTTTCATCTTGTATCCAGTAGAATCTGGTACGCACCTAATGAGCTTGTGACCACAGACAGCAGCAGCGGATGATTTTGCGGTGGCACCATCTTATATTTCTCTGAACTCTCTTGGGATAATGATCTTTTTTCGGACAAAATTATCTGGAGGTAAACTTGCTGCCCACTCGGTTCGATGGAAATGGCTCGGAGTGCATGTGATGGTATTACGACTAATGGGACGCGTGGAATCCCCTCGAATCTGATAAGAAACTCAACCTCATATCCTAGTTCTAACGAGAACCCAAATAATGCTAACAAGAGATACCACCTTTCCCTGATTCAATGGCTATGAATTGCACTCAGAGTTTCGATTTAAGGGTTTTGGAATGTAACCAGATCGGATGTAACTTTTCAAGTTGAGGTAAAGAACCCATCACTGACTGAGTAAGTCGATAAATGGTGATAAGATAGAAGCGATGCAGATGGATAATATCCAGTTAATTCTGCGATAGAACAATTCATACACCACCACAGCAGTCGTGAAGGAAACATCCGGTACTTGGACCGAAGACAACACCAAGTGGCGCCCAACGACGAGTGTATGAGTGTTTCATGATTAGCTCATCATGTGTTTTATGTGTCTTAGGTTAGTAAACTGTTTTTCTCCCAGCACTTTTTCTTTTTCAGGCTTTTTTTACTATCTAAGTTTTTCTGCCAAATAAAGATACAAAGTAAAGGCACTTTTCCCTTTTACAAGTTTTGTTTTTGTACATATCTTAGATTTACATGATTTAAATAGAACCTTGCGCCACGCTCTCACCTTGTAAGTAGCTAGACAATACGACTCACTTGAGTAAGACAAGGTTTGCTGTGGTTATCTTTGTCATCATCGCATTGATGCCAAATGGTACGTAAGATAGTACGACGGTTACAATTGCATTGCATATAGAGTCGTATTAGGTTAAGGTAGGATAATCAGATAAAACAATTTTTGATTTTCAAAGGTATGATGTATGAACTTAAATAAAGATACAACATGGTTTTACTACCCGGTATGGCAATGTGGAGACGTCTAACTGCGATCTTCAGAGGCGGTCGTGTTTTCGTATTCATTATGCATCCTAGCCATAGATCGCCTAGTAGGTCCCTCCGACCAAGCTAAGCACAAACCGAACTTTGGGCCTACCTAACCCAAGGGGTTCAAATTTCGTTGCATTTTCTGAGATTCGCGCTGTCTGTTTTCCTTCGCCGAGTCCATCGACTTGACATCGTCTCCATAGATCGTCTGCAGCACGCGTTGCCACAAGTCGACTCTAGCGATCAACGCCATCAGCCATATTGCCAAACCGTCGTTGTCGATCAGCGAACCACCTGCTTCATTCCATCTTACATTTAAGTTTACAACGAGTGTTTTTGTGTTAACAATCGACTTTTTTCTTCATGTGTGTGACTCCATCCTGGTAGCACAATGTTTCTCTGTTGTCTCTATCGATCTCTTAACGATAACAACTACCCTAGATTGTTTCAGTACCTAGGCGACAAATTAGACACGATCCAATTACAGCATCTGTAAGCGGAGGTTATCGTAAAGGAAGACAGCGTCTGCAACATAAAGTGGGTCCAATACTGGAATAGGGACCATCACCTCGTATAATCTTTTCGATGAGCGACAAGAATTTCTAACAATAACCGAATACTATCGATTTCTTTATAGTTTCTGATCCATATGATTTCCTTTTACAGGTCTCAGCACTCTTAAGCATTTCCGACTACAACCTCGTTTCTGCTACTGGTGACGTCGTACAACCATGCAATAAAGATCCAATGTATTCCAGGAAGAAATGGTATCACAATCGAGCCATTTTCTCGTCTTTTCCCTTTAATGACATCTGGTTTCAGATCTTGATATCAATCTCAATACTGAGTTCCTCACTGAAATTATTCTCGCAGTTATGGACTTCTACATTCCAAACTCCACGAAAAAAACATCCCCACAAAGGCTTTCATTCACTTAAAACTATCAAATAGCTGTCCCAGTTGATAATAGAACTTATACGAACTGAAAGAAGAATCCAACTGATGAAACTATTGCTAAATATATGAGTTTCAAGAACATTTGTAATTCAACAATTGATGAAACGAAAACCTTCTCCAATAAGAGAATTAGGAGTAGACTCTGGGAGCAGACCAGTGAAACTCGTGAGTTCTAGTCTATGGTAGTCTGCAACAACTTTTGAAAGTCATGTTTCCCACGTTTGATTAGAAATGATGGTTGTTCCATCATCTCCTGGAGTGAAGGCGGATCTCCTTACGTAAATGTTTTTGCAAAATTCTATTTAAGATGCATCGAACGCAAAGCCACCAATCATTCCACATGTTCAATCGAATATATCACAGGTAAAACTTAGAGTGCTTACGGTAAGGCGCGTTCTGCAACAACTGAAATGTAAAAAAGCTGTGGATCTTAATGGAAAACGACCAACTGTTTCGAAGAAATATGCTCCAGAGTTAGCACCTGTTTTCTGTCGTTTTCTTCAGATTTCGTATTAGAGCCATACGTTTCCGAAGTGTTGGAAAGTTTCTACAATACAAACGATCCCAAAATAAGGGAATACCTTTTCAAAATCATCGTCCGATCCCAATATTGCCATTATGTCGAAAATCGTCATGAAAAGAGTGATCAATGATGAGGTCATAAAATATTTCGAGTTACAGGGTATCATCAGTGATCGATAATACGGTTTCCGTAGACAACGATCAGCTGGCGACCTCCTTGTATAAGATAAGCATTTGAGCACATCTACAATCGAAAAGCATGGCGAATCAATAATTATTGCTGTTGATATCTCAAATGGCTTCGACAGGGTTTGGCAAGCAACTTTGATGGGAAAACTGATCGCATCAAAAAATTGCATGATTGGGTTAGTAGCTTCCTCCCAGTAGATCAATTCGGGTGGTAGTTGATGGTGTAACGAGTGAATATTTTCAGGTGAATGCAGGAGTATTCCAGGGCTGCATACTCTTACCACTCTTTTTTTTAATACATACCTGCTGAGGAGACACACCTACGAAGATACAAACAGCGCAAGTCACTGAATCCAGACTTGGAGAAGATATCAGAGTGGCGATGAACTCCAACTTCTCGCTCAAGGGCAGCAGGTTGCTGATCTTTTCTTTTTCATCGGTATTTCGATGGTAAATGCTTAGAAGAACAGGTGAACTAGCTATGTCACCAACTTTTCTCTATAAAAGTTTCTTTTTTTACAGGGTTAATTTGCTGTGGAACTCGTTTTCATCGAACATCTTTCCAATAACTTAGGAATTTAACGAGCGAACACACCAAATTGAATCATCTTGAGGGCCACACTTGTGTTATGACACCGAAAGTGGGATAATGGCTGAATTTCCCGCATATGAGAACTAACTATTGGTTTACTCAAGTTTTGGAGATACTTGTATCTTTTGAGTAGTTCCGGAAGAATATAGGGAAGTCGCAGAACGAGGTGCAGGAGGTACGGGACAGTGAAGAATATGGAGCACCTGATAGTAAGGTGTAACAAGTGGCACAGGGGGAGAGAAGTGTTAGAGATTTTTTCATCTTGAAATTAAAAAAAAAAGTAGGACTACGCATGGGGGTTATAGAGGAGATGACTGACTGGTGCAATAGAAATAGGCTAATAATTAATAATCATAAAACTGTTCTCCTTAATTTTTGCAATAGAAAGCCTCTGACCTCCATTGAGTTTAAATTTGCTACTGTAACCAAATATCTTGGTGTTGGCATTGACTCTCATCTGCCTTGGGATGAACATATCCACTTTGTATGTAAACAATTGAACAAAGAAATTTTCGCACTTCTACAACTGAAGTCGAGTAAAGATCGTGATGGGCTCAAAAGTGTTTATTACTCTATAGTTCATAGCTATTCAGATTATAATGTTTTGCTTTGGGGAAATTCTGTTCATTGGACCAGAGTCTTCATATTACAGAAGAGAATTCTTCGTTTAATGTTTTTCTCAAGGCTCAATAAACTGCAGAAATTGAATCATTTCCTTAACTATGGGACACGAAATTGTGATGTCCAGTCATTCCCTATGCATATAACCACAATGTACAGAAAATCGCCTCACTTCTCTGCAATCTACTTTCACGATAGATTGCCAGGTGAACTAAAGTCAATAAGAAGCTACGAAGGATTCAGAGCTGCCATACAAAATTATTTGATTGGAAGAACGCCCTTCTCCTTCGATGAATTCTGAAGTAGGGATAAGTTATTGTAATTCTTTATCAGTTGTGAAATAATTTTGTGATGTTTATTCCATGTTTTTTCGATGTTTTGTAAGCAAACTGTATCAAGTATCTATTTCAAATGACATATACATCCTTATGGGCCAAAAGTACGAAATAAATTATTCTATTCTGTTCTCTTCTATAGAATACACGGAAGATTGCTCCGTTTTGAAACTCATCTAATTTTGGTGAGAAGTAATACTTGGTTTATTGATCTCAAATCCGCATTGAAAAATCAACATAATTGGATTGGTTTTATAAATACATGCTCTTTGGACATTTCTCTAAGTAGGATCCTGACGATCTCCCGAGCTGTGACAACAATTCAGATTCAGTACATTTTAATCGAGATAATGAAATTAATTTTTACTCACAATAAGAACTCATCCCTGGACTTTTGCCGCATGTTCAAGAAACACCTGTATAGGTGTTCAGTTTTATTTATTTCTCTACTGAAGAAAGCCGGATTCACTATTGTAGTATACATTGTTTGTTTGTTTGTTTTTCCTTTAACGTGCTTTGTTTCTGCCTTTCGGCTAATGACACGCCGGGGAATTCTGTCACCCCACTAACCCGGGAATTTTGCCGAACCCCTCTCGTGTCGAGGGAAGGGATCTTTAATGTCCAACACATCTCTGTTAGACAGGACCGACAGCTTTACATCTCCTCCGAAAGATGGACACTCAAGCGATTCCCAGAATTCGAAAAATCGCACCGACTTTGTGGGGATTGAACCCAGGTAACTCTGCGTAGGAGACGAGCATCATATCCCATACGCCACCGAGCCGGCTTTGTAGTATACATATTCTAAGTAAATCTTTCACGAGGCCTGGTCTCTGTAACTTGGGCTTTTCCAGTTAATGAAGTAAGTGCAGTAAGTTGAAAGGAATGAGACTATGACAACCCTGGCTTACACAATATGGGTAAGTGGGTCTATGATGTAACCCTGGTATTTAGTAGGGTAAAATAAGAAATGACAACCAATAATTATATCTATCAACAAAAGAATTAACTATTTCATGAAAGCATGTATAAAGGGTTCAAGAGTTGAAATATTTCAAAAACTTAGACAGTTTGATACCCTATATATCAGAAACTAGTTGTTGGAATCATATAACGAAAAACAGCATATAATCAGAATTTCAGGATGATTGACTTTAATCAGATTTTTCATTTATCGTCAGGGGTTATTTGATTCAAAATTCATACTTCATATAATATTTTATGATTTTTCATACAACTATCTCTTCAATCATCTTCTACTCTGAAATAAAACCCAGTGCTAAATAATACAGTTTTCTGGTTGAATATCGAGAAAATTGCCTTGCATCGCCATAACGGTAGGAAGTTAATGATATTCTCCAATAAACGATTTGGATCTGCTTTCACCCAGAAGTATCCCTGGAAAGATAAACATTTCATTTAATACGATTGGAAAGGAAAGAAATGGAAAGAAATCTTATTTCTCCATGAATGAGAGTGTTTAGATAGTCGATATTCGATAAATCGAGTTATCACAAAGCTGTTTTCCCATAATGAATATTTCTAATTCGCCTGATTGTATTCAATATAATAGATTTAAACTGTTTACTGATTATTCGAATAAGATTATCGTCATATCATGTTGAACAGCATGATTCAAGCGGAATATCACAACCTGGTGGTTGAGGTGGGAAATTTAAGATCTAGCCATCAACATGACCATCGTTGTGATGACTTTTTTTAGGTCTTTTATAAATAGAATGAATTCCTTTGTAGATTTTCATTTTTGGTAAGTTATATTTTTCATGTAGTTTGGGATTTTCTTGGGTAATAAAGGTGAGAAAAATGAAACTATTTTCTTCAAAAACATGATATGTCATGTTACACTACGTTGAAAAGATTTCTTGAATATGAAATAGACTTGAATATCATTTTACACTTTTTCTTTGTACAGCCGAAAAGAGTATATTTTGAAAATAAACAAAAATTAACTCATTAATCATCTTGATATATTATCTTTCCAGTGAACTAGTGGAACATAAGCATCTTTTCATCTATGGCAATCGCAATTGATTACTTTAATCGATATGTAGACCTTTTTTCCACCTCGCTATTCATTGAAATTGGTTAATCAAGCTCTGCAGAATAATAATGTGAATCCCATTAAATAATCAGAGCTTATCTTTTCAAAATATGTTTAGAATTTCAACTTCAATCATGAAATTTACATGGGTTGAAACGGCGCGATAATAGATAATGCTCTAAGTCCTTTACTAGCAGAAATTTTCATGTTAACATAACAACAGAAAATAATTCAAATAATTCATAATCGTCCGATGTCGAAATACTCATGTATTGGTTTATATATGCTGATGACTTAATCTGTAACTTTACAGGTACAAATAGACAATCAGATTTTTTCAGTATCTTCATAAATTCAATTCACCCTAATATAAAATTCACTTTGGAAAAGGAAACTGAGAAATCAATTAATTTTTCATATTCAACTATAACCAAACGTGACCACAGACTTGATTTTTATATTTTTCATTAACCATCCCATACAGATATTATCATTCAAAATTCTTCCGAACATCCACACCAACAAAACGGAGGTACTTATAACAGAATGATACATAGACTCACCAATGTCAGAAAATTTCTTGAAACAGCTCAATATTATGAAACAAATAGCTATCAATAATGGTTATAATTCTCGTTAATTGACAGTTTGCTTTCTCATGAAAAATTTCAACATGCATCCCTTAGATTCTTCTCAGTGTTAAAGAGGCCAATCAAAAATATAATATGATAACTTATATTGGTAAACCCAGTCTGAATTTAAAGTAATTCTTCCTATCTCATGATTTGAATATAGCATTCAGAACGGCCAACTCTCTAAGCAGATATATATTAAAAACTGTAAGCCCACAATTCATAACGGGAACAATTATTTGTGGAAGTTGTGATAGAATTTATTTCAGTAGAACTTTAAGGAATCTCAATATTAATATATCTGAGCGCCTACATAGCTTTGGCGAACAAAATTCAGATTCTCACTATACAAATCATCTACTGAAGGAAAACCATACTTTCAGAAATAATAAAGATTTCTTGAATAATGAAAATGATAGACTGAAACCGAACCTATGTTCACTAAATCATGATATTCCAGTCTTCCACATAACAGTATTATTAATCGCTAAGAACAAAAACCTATTTCTCAACTACTATATTCCATTATAGAAAAGCCAGAAAATTATTACGCGTGTCTAACTCACATTGGTCCCCTCTCTTATAACTTCAGCAGGTATCTCTCTAAATTTATTTTAACAACCTTGGCATTCAATGCCAAACAAAAAACTTATTAATTCAAAAAGTCTGGAATATACATAATTGAATGTAGCTTACGTAGGACAAAAGTAGTTGAAATTTCGAATCTAGATTCAAAGGAAATCTCTCATCAGACAACGAATCCGCTTTTTTTGAACATATTGAATCTACTAATCACATAATTGAATTAAATTCTCCAGTTATACAATAAAGGCATCTGTTGGAAATTAACAAACTTTCTGAAAACCAAAAATTCACCTTGGTCAGCTCGGCTATATCGAAGCTCATCTCATGCAGAACTAAGACTGGTAGGTAGGCTTTGAAAACATGGCCGCGGACCAACTCCTCCTTACCCTGCTGTTATGTCGTGACTAAGGGTCTGCACAAGGGTATCAATGGCGCCGACTCTGTGTGATAGCTATGCTGGTCGCAGAGTCCGTCAGTACCAGGCATGTGTCGATGTTTGTGGTCTCACGACAGGCATGAGTCCCCCCCCCTTGGCTTAATTGTCCGGGCCATAAGGAATGAACTTTATCAAAAATTCCCAAGTTCACGATGGAACCTCCTATGCCTAGGAACCTGCTCCCATTATGCGGAAGGCCCATTGGAAAAATTTGCCTCTCTCAAAAGTCAATTAGTATTAAATCTCCACTACTCAACATCCTTCATTGATTACCAGAAGGCTTTTGATAGTTCTCCTCATTCATGGCTTCAAAAAATTTCTTAAATTTATAAAATTGATAAGACACTCCGTCTTTTTCTCGAATTTGTAATGAAAAATTGGAGAACCAATCTTCATTTAAATATTTCGAAACAATCGTTAACATCTCGATCAAAAGAGGCATTTCTCAACGTGATGCTTTTGTGCTCTTTGGTTTTCTCTTTGCCTTAATCTATTATCTCATGAATTAAATGCTACTAGTTTCGGTTTTCAAAATAAAGAGTCTATCAACTGAATTCAAATTAAGTCACTTAATTTATTTAGATGATATTAAATTATCTAGATCTCATTCGAAAAGTCTACTTGAGATTACTTTCAACTATTCCAATGATATTCATATGAAATTTGGGCTTCCAAAATATAAAAATCTTTCTATTGAACAGGAAACATTACCTCTGATTATATAAAGATTTTCAATATCGAAATCGAGCCAATGCATCAAGGAGATACATATAAATATCTTGGATTTGTTCAAGAGAAGACAATTAACCATAGCAGCACTAAAGAAAATATTAGAAGTTTATATTACAACAGACTTAGAAGTATCATCAAGAGTCATTTAACTAATAAAAACCTTTTAAGAGCTACCAACTCCTATGCAGTGCCTATTCTTATATCTTCTTCTGGAATTATTAGATGGTCTAAGACTGATCTAAATGAATTACAATGTCAAACGAGGAAAATGCCTTGTAAATATCATAAGGACCACCCAAAGTTAGCTATATAAAGAGTTACACTATCTAGACATCTTGGAAGTCGTTGATTAACTGATTTGAACAATCTTCATAGTGAACAGATTTTTCATCTACGTTCCCATTTTCATGATAAACAGAGAACGTCTAAATTACATGATATTGTTTTTGCTTCAGATTATAATCTTACACCTCTGAACTTGACAATGCAAAAGGTAGATTTTGATATATTTGATAATAATAATTCTTAAAGAGAAAGTTGGATGCGGAAGGAATTACACGGAAAGCAGCCTTAAGAATTGAAGAATGATTATATCGATGAAATCGCATCAAATAGATGGTTAATCTCTGGAGAATTGTTCGCTGAAACAGATGGCTTGGCAAATGCGATCTAAGATCAGGTTGTTTTCACGAGGAGTTATAGAAAACACATCATCAAGCAAAATATAGATGATTCCTGTCATCAAGCAAAATACAGATGATTCCTGCCATTGTTGTTTTTGTTCTTCAGAAACATTTTTTCATATATCACCATCTTGCTCAGTCCTTGCCTCAACGGATTATTGAGAAAGACATAATGCCGTCGCCAATATTATTCATTTTAACATAAAAATTAAACATGACCTCATTCCCAATAGAAAAGAAATGTTACAAATATTAACTTGAGATTATTTGTGAAAACGAGAAATATAAACTTCATTTTGATGATACTATTCTATGCAACAGAGCTGTGAAACACAATAGACCAGATATCATTCTTACTGATAAACAGAATCGAATAACATATATAATTGATATTGCTAGACCCGACACACATAACATACAAAATTAATACAATGAAAATATTTCTAAATATTTGATGCTTGCCAATGAGATTTAAAAATGTAGAAAATGGAAAAAATATTTATTCTACCGATTATTATTCCTACAACAGGTGTTATTCCTAGGAGTCTTCACAAAAATATTGCGATTTTGGGTCTAAACGAAAATTCATTTGAACAGTTACAGAAAATAACAGTCATCAAATCTTGTTATATTCTTCGTAGGTTTCTTTCCGAAAAGAATGAGGAGGTAGAGTCATAAGTTTTCTCTTTAGTTTAAACTGCTCAGAATCTCATTTCATATTCAATTTATTTGTATATATAAATGTAATATAATTTTGACAATTTCATCATATTTATATTCAAAGCAGTATTCTATTTGATCGTTCATCACTTCACACAAAAAAAACTATGAATGAGTAACATTCAGTGTTACTTGGCTAAGGTTCGTACACTGAATTCTTCCGGGGAGAAAGCCTCTGACAGCACTCGTTGGTATATTGATGTCATTGTCTGATGATGCTATAGTTTGTATATATTCTGGTAGATTGGTATATATTCTCATAACATTTAAGGTTATTCTAATATGTAAAGGTTCCAGGATATGTTTTGACATATAAATTTGTGTTCAGTACTTTTGAGGTTATGTAAATCACTTAATTAACTGATCGTGTGAACTACACTCCAGATTAACAAATTTTATTAATAATTAATGAAATAGGAATAATTACTTGACAGATACACTGAGATAGAAAAATGATAGTTTTAAACGTTACTACTACGCTTGATGCTTAAACAATAATAATGGCCGAAGGCTGTGGAGGTAGTGGGAGAAGACTTATAGTGTGAGAGAAACAGAAGACCGGCTTCGGTCTCATCCGTAGTCCGTGCTGTTTACTGGGTAGTGACACCCGTATAATCTGGCAAATGAGTGTTGATCCACAAAAAAAGCGCAGGAAATTTGGAAAGTATTTAAATTTAACTTTGCCGTAAGCTCAGGGAAATTTCAATCTTATTAGAGTGAAAAACATTCACAAAAAGACGATAATGGAACAGTTATCGAGCGGAATAAAAATGATTAAATTACCTATTAAAAATAGGAGTTAGTGAAAGAAGAGTGAAAATCTAGGTTATATATATATATATATATATATATATATATATATATATATATATATATATATATATATATATATATATATATATATATATATATATATATATATATATATATATATATATATATATATATATATATATATATATATATATATATATATATATATATATATATATATATATATATATATATATATATATATATAGTATAATATAAGAAAATGAAAATTTGTCCATGAAATAAAAATAAAATGTTAGGGATGGACAACTCTTATCACTTAGGGGTACGAAAAATAGATAGTAGCCGATTCTCGACCTAGTGAATCTTATATTTAAAATTCTCGTCATAATGTTTGTAACCATACTCCTCAGACACGGCTTGACTAATTTTTATGAAATTTTATATGGATGAAAAATGCTTAAATTAACTATTAAAAATAGAGGTTGGTGATAGAAGGGTAAAAATTTAAGGTTATATGTATTTGTTAATGCCACATTATAAAAAGTTTATAAATAAAATCTCGTCCGAAAAAAAAAAATTAAATGTTAGGGGTGGACAACCCTTATCACTTAGGGAAATAGATAGCAGCTGACTCTCAGACCTACTGAATACGCATATAAAATTCGGTAAAAATCGGTAAAGCCGTTCCGGAGGAGTACGGTAACTAACATTGTGACAAGGAATATATATATATATATATATATATATATATATATATATATATATATATATATATATATATATATATATATATCAATAAGGATTTGGCTTATCGAATTGGATCCTGCAGTCAAAACCGGGGGTATATTTCGATGATGTGATATTCAGAGAGAAATTATCACATGCTTAAAATACTCCTGAGTTAGTAATCTTGCTTTTTCTTCAAATATTGTTTAGTTTTAATAAAGATATTACATTCATTTGGAAACCAATATGTAGGTACCCACCTTAATTGGACAAACATCTGCCAAACGAATTTTATCTTTCATATAGTCTGAACCAAAGAAACGATTTTTATCCTTTTTGATGAACTCACACATGAGTTTCTCGTAACCCAAAGCTGATTTCTTGTAATTATTGTCGGAAAATTTGAAAATTTGCATTTGAAGCTGTGGAAAAATCTTCTTTAATATTCTTAGGTAACTTCTGAGTTTCAACAATTTGTAATAAAAAACAATATCTGCAGATATAATTACCAATGCGTCCTGCGGCCAATTTTTAGTGAGGTTCACTTCCACATCCATAAAAAAACTTGTTTTATTATACCTATTAGCGGAAACCCTGGCAGTACCATAGTTCTCATCAACATCTATCAGCTCTACCTTTTCGAAGATGATATTTTTCTAAAACAAAAATTATGTATAAGGAATCCTTATTCGGCCGGAATTCTGAAAATAGCTATTTTATTATCAAATTCTTTTAATTTCATCATGGCGCTTTTGGATCAGAGTAAAATGAAATAAAATTTCCCGAATATTAATTATGTTTGAAAACTTAGTTATTACAGTTGATGTTCAAAGTATACCTTGAACACCTAAGCTACAAGCCAGTGCCATATAAGACAAAATTGTGTGAGCACAATTACATAATTTTCGATTAAGCACTTGATTGTGGCAAGAGATCAATAAAGGATTAGATGCAAATATATTTTCGTCAATGCTTTTGCTTTATTTTCAAACAAGAGTTCAGTCAAATCCGCATGTCAAAACTATTAGTTGTGGATATCAAAACAAAAATAGTCTTCTTGTAAATGGTCTTTTCTAGTTTAGCTGGCTGAAAAATGTCATCATTCATCAGAAGTTTCTCCAGAAGGTACACACACAGATGAGAGTGGAATGTCGTATATTCTCTGATCGTGGGAAAAATGATGGGAAGGGACATTTATTTACCTACAGACTATATAAATGCAAGAAAGGGCCATCGTTAAATTTAGATATCGTGAGTTATGTAGTTGAAAAGTACTAAACAAGTCTCTTATCAACTTTCACTCTATTTATCTAATTATCCATTAATTGTCTTTTATTTCATATATAAACCCCCGTGAACATTAGAAGTTAAGTAAGTTTTTCTGAAGGTTCTGTATAATATACTGAACCTTGTATTGCTGCTTCAAATAAAACTAGTTTTTAAAAAGTGTTTTTCGCAATCACAAATTAAAATTGTCGCAGTCGGTAGGATCCAGTAGGTGGAAAATTGGCAAATCTCTGCAAAGTTCCATTTTTGGTTCAAATCATTAATCTGTGAAGAACCTAGGCTGAGAAGAACTTCAAACACTTCAGAAATCGTAAGTGTTGAATTCCTCTTTCACCTATCCCTACATAAAGTGAAACATTGAATAATACTTTAATCTTTTGATGTCCATTAAAATCGAAAACATAGATAATTCTTTACAAAATTCATCTTTAACCACAAGAAATAAATACATGGCAACTATTTCAGCTGCGAAAGAAATTGCACATACACTCAGAAACTTTTCTGGACGCTGTGAGCACCTAGAATCCTTTATAAATTAGGTAGATAAGTTTTTCAACAGATATGGTCGAACTAGGGATAATACCTTAAGCGAAAGACATTGAGAATTTCTTTGAATCGATGGGAATTTTCAAGGCATCTAGGGTAGAAAGGGTTAAACTCCTTAACGACCAGGTAGACTTAATTACCTACCAATCACCATTAGTCAAGTTACTGTGACCTCTACTAGGATTTTATTGATATTAATTCCTGTATTGTACATGAGTATTCAGTTTTCATTAGCTTGTTGTTGATAATGGACGTATGTCCGAAACCGGTCCAATCACTGTAAATTTTTTCATTCTTCACATCAATAAATAAGTGATAGTTGAAACATAGTAACTTGTTTCATTTTATTATTCATTAAAAATATGGTATCATTTAAATTCAGACCCCTCTAGTTTCTAAACATTTTAAATATTTTCAATTGTATCCTGTACCTATCCTTAATAAAACAATCATCCCAGAACATCCTTACTTATTACTCAACAACGAAGATTTCTGGACAACATCCGAAAGATGCCCTGAAATGGAAGATTGGTACTTTATCCGACAAAAGAACCTACACAAAAATCAACCTTGTCTAACCATTCTCCTTAGAACAGGAAGAAATCAATGTTCAGGAACAAATATTCGATTCAGTGAAACCAATGTAACACAAATAAATTCCAATCAAGTACTCATCATACCAGCTGCAACTACAAGTATAAAGTCGAAATGCGAAAAAGAAGGGATACACGTTCAAGTTCCATGTGTCGTATCCATGAGTTATTGCACACTTTCCATCAATGGTCGATATTTTCAAACTGAAGAAACAACCCACGATGAATTTATATTCGAATTACCTAAAATGGAAATCCCTGACGAAAATTCCACAACAGGAAAATCCCTTCATTTAAAACATATAGATATGGAAAATGCAAAACACCAAGCTATTCAAGATAGAAAACATTCTTGGTTTATTAGAACCCTGACAATTTTAATCATCCTAAGCCTCTTAGCCACTCTATCTTACCTCAAGTTAAGAAGTTTTAAGAAGCAAGAAACCAGACGCCAATCGAATCAGAAAATGAACGAATCCTTATTTTCTTCTCTAGGAAGGGAGGAGTTATGAAGATAAAAAGTACTAAAGTCTCTTATCACCTTTCACTCTATTTATCTAATCATCCATTAATTGTCTTTTACTTCATTTATAAACCCCTGTAAACATTAGGAGTTAAGTTAGCTTTACTGAAAGTTCTGTACAATATACTGAACCTTGTATTGCTGCTTCAAATAAAATTAGTTTTTAAAAGTTTTTTCACAATGAAAAGTTAAAATTCGTGGTAAATTTACTAGATCATTATATTATTCCACAATTAGGCCTGCAAATAGAAAAAGTGATCCTAAAATTGCAGAAATCGTCGGATTGAAATAAGAGAAAGACATGCAGCATAAGCTCAACTTCAATGGACAATATACTCAAAGAAAAATCACTAAGCCCTTAGATCTTTACCATAAAAGAAGCCTCAAAATCAGGAGTGAAAAGTACCAGCATCCTTCACAATTTGTAATAGGTTATTTCCTCTCATGCATGATCATTTTATGACAACCAAGATCATTGAAATTAGTTTTTAATATAAAACTGAGGATTTCGAATTATTTTGAGTTTTTCATATAAAACGCATTTTTGTACCTTAGTGAAAGTGAGAATTAATGAAGAATTAAAAATGAAAAGAATTAATGAAGTTAATTTTCTTTCTTTTGAAGTACCCCAATAAAAGATGACTTGGTTAAAACTGTGTGATGCTCGAAATAACGATTCAAGAGCATATAATTCAGCATATGTGAATTCTAAATGAAAAAAATCTCAGATTTTTCATGACAGTGATACAATATTGCCTAGAATACAAAAATTCTGAGAAATACACCGAGATTAGACCCGTAGTATGCTTTTTTGCTTTCCAGAAAAATCGGCAAGAATGAGTTCCTCGTTTTTGCTTTGAAGCCGACGTATATCTACATTCAGAAGAAATCGTGCTTGAAAAGATGTTAATTTTCATTGACTTCTTTAACAGCATAGTAAAAAAACTAATCTCTCGACTTCGTCCTTAGCATAAGGTTAGATTTCTTATTTGTATACCCCTTCTAGTTGTTTCGAAGAATAAGAAACTAACTATAAGAGAATACAGAAAAAGTAATGAGAACTATGATGAAAATTGATATAGGTTTCAAATAATGATATTAATATGAATTATAATTTTTTACCTTAGCAGAACAAGTACTCAATAAAAATATCGTTACTAGAATAATCATTTTCATCTGCTTCTCTCATCAGATAAACTGATTTGGCGACTAAATACCGATATCATATAAACGAGCTTTTTGAGGCATGAAATAGTTGATTAAGGATGTAATTTGGCTCTAAATTGGTAACGATTTCCTTTTGGTGGTCATTTATATAATCGCCGTGTCATCTCCACGCATAAAATATGATAATGTTGTATTTAAAAACATGTATCACACTTAAACTTCATGATCCGAGTTTAAATCTATCGTTTCGAGGTCCAGTAGCTACACAAAGGGGGAAATCTATTTCAGGCAGGCAAGAAACGAGCAGGGGGAACGTTAAAATGTTCGATATCGCAGTAAAAAGTTGTTTACTCTCGCTCCATTACCTCCAAATTTCGATTAAATTTGATCCATTCGTCAGTGATGAAATGGAGATGGAAAAAAGGCCTGAAGAAATTTGAACGAATTATATTATATAGATATTGCTCACTTATTTTTTATCAAGCAATGTATCGGGTAATCACTTGTCCGTATTTCTTTGATATGTGTACTCGACTGTGATAATGCCATCCTTTTTTACATATTCATTGTCATTCAATATTGCTAAGATTACATTGACAAAATCTTACATAATATTGATAACTGATGAGCTGTTGATACAATAAGTGAGGGAAGCTATGAGAATTATTGCAGATAGAAAAAAAACTCGATTTTCGAGAAAATTTTATTGGCTGAAACCAATTTCAGTTATCATTTTTTGTTTTCGATATATTCCACAATTTTAGATTTTCTGGGATCTGAGCCAATGACCATATCCCGGATACTAATTAAATTACATTCTTTAGCACTCATTTGAATATAAACAATGGATACAAAAAAGGAATTTTCTACCTAACGGTTTTCGAGCTACAAGGTAAACTTTTTTCAATACGAACCATGCGCGAAATTGGTTGCCATAATGAAAACTTCATTATGGCGTATTTTCTGAAAAATGAAGAGTCATTTCAGACCGAAAATAATTCTCTATGGCCATATTAGTAGAATTAATCTATTAATCAGTGTCGAGTGGTGTTCCACAAGGATCCGTCTTGGGGCCACTTTTGTTCTTAGTCTTTGCTAGTCATCTTACCGCTCAGATAAAAATTTCTAAATCCTTCTCTGCTGATGACACGAAAATTTATTCTAACCCGCTGATCGACTATGACAAACTTCAGGCCGATTTGAATATCTTTTCCAAGTGGAGCAAGGAATGCTTGTTGCCTATGAATGCTGAAAAAAGTGTTGTGCTCCACGTTGGCAAAAATAACCCGGATCTGACGTATTTCATCGATGGCAACCCTCTAACCCCTGTTTCCTGTAGTTCAGAGAGTTACAATCACAGAAGACTTGACCTGGTCGGAACACATCATCACAATGTCCAAACGCGCCAACGCAAAACTCTTCATAATTTGTGGATCTTTTGCTTGTATACCTTGGAATTTTCGGGTCAAGTACAAATTACATCATGTAAATAAAACCAAATGAGACAATAACTATTTTAATTTTGAAAACGCACTGTGGGTTGTGGGACCAAAAGTCATATGTCTTTCATTTTTACGAACCAACGTTTTATGTAGTTGGTGGATGTGCCGTTTGAAACATCGTTCCGAATCTAGTTTGACTATATAATGATACTGACCAATTTTCTTCTGTATATTTCCAAATTCCCAACAATCTCGATTGTTTTCCATACCGATGCTTGAACTCTCTTCCCCACTAGAAATGTTCTCTTCGACTGGGTTGAATTTGAAGAACTTTATTGAACATTAAGGAATAATGCATCAAGTTTTATTCGAATCCACCGTCCTAAGTACACTTCAGCTGGAGACTTTCCACAAGCCAATGGATTTGCCCGGAATCTGAATAGTATTTTTTGCAATTGATGAAATGTTCCGGGTTCATTCTCATATGCATACAATTTTCGCTTAAAAGTTTGTACATTTCGTTCAGCTAATCCATTGATCTCAGGATGTCCTGGGGCAATGAATTTCTGACTTGAACAGTATGAACAGAATTCAGTGCTTGTAAATACGGAGGCATTATCAAAAACAATAAAGGAGCTTCCGAAATAACTTTAATTTCAGGCCATTTCGATCTCGCATCTATACAGAGCAAAAAATGATGTCCATTTAATGGGCCAGCATAATCAATATATACTCTTTCCCAATTTTCTTCTGGAACATCCCAAGTATAATATGAAACTCTTGGAGGTGAAGATTTGACCTTAGCACCATTTTCACTTGACCGTACCAGGGATTCGATGTCTTGATCGATACCTTTCCAGTAAATATATCGACGTGCCAGTTGTTTCATTTTTGTGAAACCAATATGTGTTGAATAAAGTTTGTTGAGAATGAGCTCTTGTAATGATTTTGGTACTACAACACGATCGTTTCAGAAAATGATGTTGTTCGTCAACGTGAACGTTGTGTCAGAAGGGTGAGATTTCAACTCCATCAACAAAGCAAATAGTTCTGTATCTTTTACTGTTTCTTCTGCTATTGTTCTGGCTGTGATACTCTCGCTGGAAATTTGAAAAAAATGGTCTTGAAGAATATTATCTACTTCCTACCCTATGCATGCATCTGATCGAAAACAAGTCTCCGATAAGGGAGCACGAGGTAAGCAGTCAACATTTTCGTTCTGTTTACCTTTCTTGAAACGTACTGTGTAGTTGAAACCAGATAGAAAAAAGGCGTAACGTAATAATCTCGCAGAAGACATTTGTTTCAATGCTTTGATAGAATGAAAAAATCCGAGATAATGGTTGATTATCAGTTACCCAGATGAAATGTCGGCCAAAATGGTAATTGTAAAAGTAATGTACTGCAAAATTGATTGCTGAAACTTTACGATCGAGTTGACTGTAGTTGTGTACTGATGTTGATAATGATCTGGAATCAAAAACAATTGGCCGTTCATGTCCATCAATTTTGTAACTCAAAACTGTAGCCACTTCATCTGGACTTGCATCGATAGTCAATTTAAGTGTTAAATATTATCAATGAAATAAAACTAAAGTATTTAGATTTTCACTATATTAACAAAACTATGACCGATTTCACCACACTGTGGCTTCATCAGATAGATATAATTTAATGAATAGAGTTATTCCTAATATATTAGTCTTATTTCCTACTTAATATAGGTACAAAAGGTATGTTGGAATACCCATTGGAGTTGCTTACTTTATGAATTGAAAAGATTGAGTAAAGGAGAAGGATTTAGATCAAATTGACTATAAAGTAACCTACCTGAATTCTTTTCTTTGTTGATCTCTAAAATTTCCAATAGATTGAGTTTCTGTCTGTTATTTTCATTGTGTCAAATTTTGAAATTATCATTAAAGTTATGGTTTTATTCGAGTAAGTGATTAGAATAATGGGAATCTGATTTATGATAATTAAAACTACGTTTGTGCTCGGATAATCTAACTTTGAAATTTCTGAAAGTTCTACCATTATACATTTTATTACAATTCACGCAAGACGCAAGTTTATAAACACCTGATTTATTACTTTCATCAAAGTGTTGTAGTTGTCTCAACATCATTTTAAAGGTAATCCATTCGGAGTTGTTTCATAGATTGCATTCAGTAGAATTTGACATTTTAGATTCCGGAACAAGATTCAAAGTTCATTCATTAATTCACAAAAAGTATAAAATTCAGTTGCGAAAATTAAATACATTATTGGGTAATAAGCCAGAAACTTCAAAAATCAAATCCAAATTTTCCGATCACCAATTTTATGATAGGTACAGTAATCTTTCAGATGCTCATTTTTTCCGAGAATGAAGTTTCACTTCTAGAAAAGGGTTTCAAACACAATTTAGAGTCAAATAACTCTCGGCTCCATTTCGATATGCTAGGAATAGAAACCGACATAGCCTTAAATTACTCACCACAAGCCAAACACCTAAAACACTCTTCAGCGTTACTACTTCCAAGAGAGTTCAATAGTTTTCAACCTAAATTCGAAAATACAACTTTAAAGTCCATTAAATTTAAGTCCGCATCTGAAGATATCATACTCACCAAAGCAGACAAAGGTCATACAGTCATAGCCTTAAATAAATCAGATTATTTATTGAAAACCTAAAATTTCATTGAATCAGGTTGTTATGAAGAAATTGATAAAGATCCAACAAATAAATTTCCATCCATAGTAAAAAACGCTTTAGAGTATGCCAAGTCTATAATACCTACCAACCAAAAATATAAACTTTTCATTGACAACCCGCAATCACCAAAACTTTACTCCCTCGTCAAACTCCTTGAAACAGGGTATCCCATTAGACCAGTAGTTTCATTTTTTCGAGTTCCAGCTGCAAAACTTTCACGCTTTCTCATAGACATCATTCAACAGTACGCTAATTTTGAACCTAAATTCTCAATGAAAACTCTTCAGTCCTAATAAATAAAATTCAGTACATGATACTACCACCGAACGCTAAACTTATGTCATGGGATGTAGTATATTTCTTCCTTAGTGTTCCACCTAGTGATACAGTGAAACTCATCAAGAACGCCCCTCAAATTAATAAAGTCAATCCGATAATTCAATCAGAAATCTTACACCTTTTAGATATTTGTTTAGAACAAAATTATTTTAACTTTAATGAGTATTATATAATAGTAAAATAGGTTTAATCATGGGTAATCCTCTGAGCTCTCTGCTCGCTGAAATTTCCATGGATAATATTATAAAAACTAGAACATCCGTTATTCAAACACTTTATTTATTGGTTTAGATATGTCGACGATATCATTTGTTGTTTCACTGGCACAAACAGACAATTAGAATCATTCAAAACATTCATTAAGAAAAATTGACAATAATATTAAATTCACGTTAGAGATAGAAACAGAAAACTCCATTAACTTTCATGATTAAACTATTACTAAAATTAACGACAAACATGATTTTTCTATTTTTCATGAGCCATCGCATACAGATATTACTATTTACAGCTCATCTACACATCCTTATCCACATAAATTAGCAGCTTACAATTGTATGGTACATAGACTCATTAATATCCCAATGTCACAAAATAATTTCATAAAAGAGATAAATATAATTAAACAAATAGCAGTCAATAACGGTTACAGTCCAACTATGATTGAGAACATGATTTCACCCAAAAAATTTGAAGAAGCAATCCAGGAAGTATTTCCAAGTATAAAAAGTTCTTACACAAAATACAACAGCTCAACTTATATTGGTAATCCTAGTCTGAAATTAAAATCATTCCTCTCGCATTATAATTTCAATATAGCATTCCGAACTATATGCCGACATATCAAAAACTGCAAATCTGAAATTGATAAAAGTAATAAATCTGTTTATAAACTGTATAAATTGTAATAAAATTTATATAGAACTTTCAGAAATGTCAAAGTTAGATTATAAACAAACGTAGTTTTAATTATCATAAATCAGATTCCCATTATTCTAATCACTTACTCGAATAAAACCATAACTTTAATGATAATTTCAAAATTTTACACAATGAAAATAGCAGACGAAAAATCAATCTATTGGAAATTTTAGAGATCAACAAAGAAAAGAATTCAGGTAGATTACTCAATAGTCAATTAGATCTAAATCCTTCTCCTTTACTCAATCTTTTCATTTCATAAAGTAAACAACTCAGATGGGTTTTCCAACATACCTCTTGTACCTATTGTGATATTAATTAGGAAATAAGACTAATATATAAGGAATAACTCTGTTCATTAGTTTGTATCTATCTGATGAAGCCACAGTGTGGTGAAACCGGTCATAGTTTTGTTAATATAGTGAAAATCTAAATACTTCAGTTTTTTTTTCATTGAAAATATGTATATCGATTTTCATCAAGTAACGACCTCCACAATCAAAAAAAAAAGTGATAAAACTGGATCACATGGAACAAATACAAGTGGACTACAGACTTCAGTTTTCAATTTTCTAAATGTGGCTTCACAAGATTTGTTCCATCGGAAAATTTAACCTTTTTGAGGAAGTTTCCGCAAAGAAGCCGTAAAAGAGGAATAATTTGGAATGAATTTCGAATAATATGTAACCATTATTAGGAATCTTCCGAGCTCTTCTACATTAGCAGGTAGCGGCATTTTCTGAACTCTTTCAACCTCTTTAGGTGACTTACTAATTTCATTGAATTGTACCACATGCCCATAATATTGAATTTTATCTGAGAAAAATGAGCATTTATTCTTATTCAAATATAAATCAGATTCTGAGAGACTTTTCAAAAATGCATGTAAATTGACATAACATTCTGACATTGTGTCACCATAAACGATTATGTCATCGAAATACGCTTCAACATTTCTTAAGCCTGACAATACTTGACAAACGATTCTATTGAATTCTGATGGCGCTGTTTTTATTCCAGAACTAAGGCGATTCGTCCTATATGTACCTCTATGAGTCGCAATTGTTTGAAGTTTAGGACTATCTTCTTCAACACATAAATGAGCAGATCCAACTTTCAAAAATACTAAGGCTGTTTAGTACTTCGTCAATACGTCTAATTGGTTAAGTAGCCGAAACCAACTTTTCATTTCACCACATTTATAATCGACACAACCTAACTGTACCATCAGATTTTGGTATAATTACTAGTGGCGGACCGCAATCGCTAAGAGCTATTGCAGAAATAATTCCTTTAGCTTCTAGAGAATCTAGCTCTTTTTCAACTTTTTCCCTGAGAGCATAAGGAACACTTCGCTCTCTTGTAAATGAAGGCTTAGAATCTGCCCTTAGTTGTAACTTGATTTGAAATTTTGGAACACTTCCAATTCGTTCTGTGAATATAGCAAAAAATTCATGAAAAAGATTGTCTATATTTTGTAAACTGTTGACTGAGCTGGTCTATTCTTGTAGGATATTGAAACTGAAATTTTACCTTCAGCTGGAGTATTGTCACCTGAATATGATCGAAATGTAATCTTGGTATTTTCAAGTGGAATGCCAAGATTCATTTTTATGTAAATATCTTCTGGAATCAGTGAAAATTTTGCTCCTTAGTCGATTTCCATTTTAAAACATTTATTATTTACTTGAACCAAAACGTAATATTTATCATCACTTCTGACAAAATTCTCATTTTCAAATCAACAATTTCATTATCTTGGGACAGTTCGAAAATCTCTTTGCTGTTTCAACCATATGAATCACCGGAATCAATCTGATTAACACATGTGGACTATTCTGGTTTTCTTGAATTTGAATTTTGTCGTACCAACGAAGAAATGTATACTTTTGAAACATGCCCAATTTTTTCGCAAGACTAACATTTCAGCTTTTTTCGCTGAATTCTACATTCAGTAGCCTTATGATTTAATTTCACACACTAGAAACAACAATTTTCAGTTCCTAAATCATGATAATTTATTCGACCACGAGACAAACTTCTGCTTCTTGAATTAGAAAACGCTTTTGAGAATGCGTATAGTATTTTTTATTTTGTGATACCCACGATCTTGTGGTACACGCAAGAGTTTGTTCAATTCTGGAACTTCTGAAGTATTCTGTAGATTTGAAAACTCCCTACTTTCAATTTTCGAAGCTTCTAGTGCTACTGTTTTATTGAAGACTTCGTCAAAACGTTTGATTGAAACAAATGTTCCCGGATCTAATTATCTTTCAACCCTCGAATGAATTGGGCTCTCATAAATATTTCCGAGCAGGAAACTTGTTGCAGCCACAGATAATTTGAAAGTCACAATCGTTAATGTCTTTTTGTAATGACGCCACAAAGTCTGATATGCTGTGATTTTCCTTCTGATGAATATAAAAAATAATGTTGTGTAATAACTGCACTTTTGAATGGAATGAGTATTGTACGGAAATTTCCACTAATTCATCATAATTCAACGCTTTCACTTTTCCGGACCAAGCAACACAGCTAAGTTATTATAATGTGCTGAACCAATTGCGTACATAATAACTGTGCTTTCTTCTCAGCGTTTACAATGCTCTTCATTAGATAGTAATTTTCAAATCTCTGCAAATAAAATGTGAATTTTTCATTTCTTGATTCGAATTCTCCGAAAGGTGTAATATTCACATAATTATCTGATCTTGAAGTGCTGCTATCATCTTGACGTTGCATTTGAAATTTTTTTGGTAAAACATCTAATAGTGTTTTCTGCTGCTCATTCATAGTTTTGAGAAAGTGTTTTGAAGATCTGCGAACTTGAATTGTTT
Source organism: Cryptolaemus montrouzieri (assembly GCA_013387265.2). Classification (NCBI taxonomy): domain Eukaryota; kingdom Metazoa; phylum Arthropoda; class Insecta; order Coleoptera; family Coccinellidae; genus Cryptolaemus; species Cryptolaemus montrouzieri. Next base: position 17,074,342 of record JABFTP020000062.1, on the reverse strand, counting down.
GAATATTTGAATTTGAATCTCGACACTAGCTTTTGTAGACACTTCACACTTTCACTGAATTTTTAGATAGTTTCGTTTTTAGCTCGTCGCCAAATTGTTGCATCGAATACGAGTAAATATATAATCTGTTATTATGAAAAAGATATATTGAACAGGAAGTGGAATATGCATATCATTTCGTTAATATGTAAAATTGAAATAATTGCAATCGGAAACAACTGTTACTAGGTTAGATTCTCTTCTCGTACTCTGCAGTCTAATGAACTAGCTCATTCTCGAATTGAGAAGGAAGGTTTAGCTATAACATTCGGGAAACAAAAGTTTAATCAGTATCTTTTCGGTAGGAATATCATTCTACTTATAGAACATAAACCTCTTATAACTATTTTTGGTCACAATAAAGCGATCCCTCAAATCTCTGCGAATAGATTACGTCGATGGGCGGTAATCTTAAATTATGACTACAAAATTCAGTTCGTAAGGTAAGGGAAAATCAAGCAGATAGTTTTAGAGATTGCCGATTCAAGTTAATGAAAATATAGAAGAAGATATGGAAATAAATGACATAATTTTTTGTAATAATGAAATTAAATCAAATTTTGAAACAGTAAAAAGGAAACAGAACAAGATTCGGTTTTAGTTAAAGTTAAAATTTACATTCAAAAACGTTGGGTAGAAAAATGTAGTAATGATGATTTGAAGAAATTCAATTTTGAAACAAATGAATTGTATATGAAGGATGACTGTGTTTTCTGGAACCATATGATAATAATACCTTCCACATAGCACAGTATGGTTTTAAATGAATTATACTCAACTAACATAGGTATTTTAAAATGAAAACCATTAGCAATGAAATATATTTGGTGGCCAAAAGTAGATAGAAATATTGAGGGAAAAAAAAATGCGAGGCATGTTCTTCATTGGGTAACAATACGTCAAAATACGAAGTAATACCTTGGAATTGGCCAAATGTGTTATAGCAACGTATTCATATCGATCATTTGGGGCCATTTAACGGTGAATTATAGTATAGGTAGCAGACGGCCTAACCCCCGGCGAATTCACTGATTCATTCACGTTCTAGAAAAGAAAGCAGACTCTCGATAGAGTCCTGCAACATCATAGGACTGGGGCACTACAATGTGAATGTCGATGCAGTCCATCAGCATCTGCAAAACGCACAACCCCATGTGCTGGCCCTAATTCACCTAAGAGGTAATGTCTCAATTCAGAAGATTGAAAAATAAATTTGTCTTAACGTTAACACAATGTATCTAATATAAATTCTTCAGACTAATACGAATCGATACCAATCATTTCGAATTCAATCCTCAAAGCAAGATGCCTTTTCAATTAAAAAACGTCCAGATTCGAAATAATTAAATTGGATAAAATATCCGCAACCTAAAGTGAAATTTATTATTATTCGACACCTACCTTCTTGGAATTTTTATAAGTCTGAAGTTTTAAATTAATTGAATGAGCCAAGCTCCGTGAAGAATTCGTCGTATTACAAAGGATCTGCACAGGATTTTCTTAATTTTCTTTCGATTTATATTTCCGTGTGACAAAGATAGAGAATTGGATTTCAGGAGTTTCTGTTCGAATACTAACTCTTTGGAATATTTGTATGTTGAAGAAAACAATTAAATTCAAATAATGAATTTTTCTTGTATGGTACAGTTCTTTTCCTAATTATCATAATTTGAAGCATGTTTATTTGTATTGTCGTTCTATCTATATACTAGAAGTAAGGGAGTTATTGTTACTGATGTTCTCGCAGAAACTATGATCTAGTCTGTATCCTTCCCCTGAATCTTGAATGGAAAGAGACATCTGATCAACCCTCAGCAAACTCCGACCACAAACTAGTTTCTGCCACTGGTAACTAACTACGCAATACAGATCCAACGCCTGCCAGGAAGATTTGGCATTAAAACTGTGCAAGCTGGGAGGAGCTGTGCGAGTGTTTCTCGTCTCTTTCCTTTAATATCTGCAGGCAGTCTTGATTGGATACCGCCAAATGTTCTGAAGAAATGTGCTCTGGAGTCAGCACCTGTTCTTGATTGTCTTTTCCAGATTTTTCATGAAAGCCAGACGTTTTCGGAGTGTTGGAAAGTTGCGAGAGTATAACCGATTTCAAAGAAAGGAAGAAATGCGTACGCCAAAATTACCGTCCAATCGTATTGTAGCACATTATGCCGAAATTCATGAAGAGTATAAACGAGGAGCTCATAAAATATCGCGACTTACAGGTTAACATCAGTTATCGACAAAACAGTTTCCGTAGACAAAGATCAACTGGTGACCTTTGAGAATACGTAACGCATTTGTTGACATCAACAATCGAAAAGCATGGCAATTCAAGAACCGTTGTTCGTATATAGTGATAGTTGAAAGTGTAACGAGTGAATCTTTGCAGGTTAATGCAGGAGTAACTCCTTACTCCTGCTAACTCTTTTTCTGTCGCAGATTGATGATCTGCTTCACTTAACTGAAAACAGAATATTTGGGTTTGCGGATGCCTGTACTCTGGTGTCCTCATTTTCTATAACTGCTGAGGAGTCACATCAACGAAGATACTAACAGAGCATGTTACTGAATTCAGACTTGGAAAAGATATCAGAGTGAGGCCGGTTGAACTTAGTCAATTTCAACGCTGAAAAGAAGCAACCAACAATGTCCTCTTAAAAACTCACTGCTGAAGAACCTCATTTAACTATGTTATCATATCGAATTTCCTCAGAATTGAACATCTACTCGGCATCACAGTTAACACCGGAGTTTTCCGGTATGATCATGTGTCAGCCATTGCGAAATCTGCTTTTGCTAAGTTCAGTTTTCTTTCCAGGGCAAAGCAATACTTTATTCCATCACAGCTCTTGGTTTTATTCAAAGCATACATCTATTATATAGTGTCCTAGATAGAGCAGTGCGCTCTATTGATCACCCGGAGATCATGCGTGATCTTCAGCCTCTCGAAGGCAGTAGGTTGCTGATGTTTCTCTTTTTCACAGATACTTCTATGATAAATGCTCAAAAGAACTGAAAGGTTTAGTTCCGGAAAGAATCCAGTTTCAAAGAACAATTTGATTTTCGCAAAACTCTCATCAGCGAACGGTCGAACTAGAAAAGCCACGTTCATCTCCATATTAAAATTCTTCTGCTTACAGGGCAAGTTATTAAAGAACTCGCTTCCATCGAACATCATTCCGATAACTACATATTCAATCCTCGCCTCCTTTCAAGCGTTGTGAATAAAAAAGAAAGTCTCTTATCTTCTCTGAAAACCCTAATATTGTGTGAAAATTGATAAGTCGACACAAGGTTGTTAACAATTAATGTATAATTAATATTAAATGATATCGTCCTGCTTTTCATAAAAGTTAAACTAATCATTCCATCAATATTAGAGCAGATGAGCATTAAAGATCAATAGTATTTAATAAAAGGTCGGAAGAAGGTCCATGCAAAATTTGGAGCCCCTAGCTCGAAGCCCTAAGGATCTTTCGAAAAATTTCACCGAGTTGTCGCCGAGAGCGAACGGAAAGTCGTAACGGTGAAATTTCTTCGGAATCAGAAACTTTGGTCCTTCGGAAGGCGATCATAACAATCGATCGTGCGAAAATTCGAAAAAAAAACCGAAAAAGCGAAATAAGAAAGGTCGCCGTTTCTTGCGAGTGGAGGAGATAATTTTGTCGGACTTTTATGTCTATACAAACTTTTCTATCGCAATCGATCGTTTCTAAACCGGGACGATGACGAAGCCTCAAGTTTCGCACGTTGCACCGCAATATTTTGGTTCCCATAAAGCCCCGGGAAAACGGAAAAATATTCGATCACAGGAAGGGCTCTCGACAGACTTTTGCAAAATTATTTTCCACCTTCTGAGAATTTTTAATAGCCCGAAATTGAAAAAATTAACGAATGCCGAGCTGTCAGAATAAGGGATTTTCTTTCATCCTTTCTACTTATACGGAGTTGGCGGGAGAAACGATTCAGGTGTCGAACGATTCTCACATATGCCGAGATCGGGTCCGCAAAGTGGAATCGTTATTCTACAGATAAATTTTCGAATTTGGGACGATTTTCAAACCCAGATTTTTGAGGAAAAGACCAGAAATGCGGAAACAGTGCCAACGACGTAGTACTATGTTTATTTTATCCATTTTTATATAGGGTGAGTGAATGTTATTTGACGTGAATACATGTATTGTAATTATTTTTCAGCATGCTGAAGGAATAAACTCGGAAGTTACATATTTCATATTTACCTTCATGGTTATTCTAACCTATATGCTTCATGTAATTATTAGGATTCTTTATCGAATCAATTACGATTATATATTGACTAAGTATATAAGAAGACTACCCTACCTGTGGAATCGATTGAATGTTTCAAGCCAACCAGAATCGCTAGTTCGGGTTTGCTAACCCAACCAGGATTGAAAGATTAAGTTGAGGTTCACGAGGCTCTTGATAATACAGAATACTATAAATTTTCATTTGCAATTACAACCATCAGATGGCTGCAAAACTTTTCAAGGATATCTCACAAGGACGCCCTTTTTCTAATTTACCAACAACTGGTTTTTCAAAACATTGTATAAACAAAAATCGTTTCTAAGATTCAACAAAACTTTTAACTGCTTTTGTTACCTGAATGTACAATTTAAGGTACATTCAGGTAACAAAAGCAAGATATTAGATTTATTATAATTCGTAGAAATTTCAGCAGCTCACAAACGTGATCTACCAATAACTTACAACCAACTTTGGGCCAACTTGATTTCCATTTCTTCCCACACTATTCCTTGTATATGATTGCAATATTTCATTTCCTCTCAGTTTCTGAAAATCAGATACAACACAACACATAATTAAATTCATTATATTTATAGAAATTGAAGCTGTGTTTGTTCTCCAATTGTTTGAGTATTTATGTGTATAACGAAATGTATGTCATTTTAAAAACATAATTTAGGGATATTTGTTTATGATTGTTTCAATTTCAGTCAATTGTTAGTTTTCAATTAAATAAAATGAAAGTTTAAGTTGAGATATTAGTAAAAGTTTTGTAAATTAAGTTAACAAAATTCACCCTTCTTTATCAAAATCATTCACGGTTATGAGAAGAATGTAGGAAGCCATGAAAGTTTCTAAAGAAATTCAGAAATCAAATAATGTCATTGGAGGTATCATGTGTAGAATACAAAAAAGTTCGGTAGGAACAAAGGACAGATTGCTCAATGGAATATCCTGTAAGTTCTCACATATGCAGGTATTGAATCTTGCAGAATTTCAAATTCTTTGGGCCAACTTTCGAAAACTGCAAAAGCTTTCAGTGGAAAAGTAAAGATACGTGAACACCCTGAATCACAAAAATGAAATTTTTGCGAACCAGTGTTGTTGTGGAAAATGTCTTGTAATAACCATATTCTAGTAACTGCCAAAAATCTGCTTCAGAAAAATAGACCAACCTCCAAAAGTATTCAAACACACTGCTACAAGAAATTACCGCTCAAAATCGAAAACTCAAATTTAGAGAATTGTAGGTATGTTGCAGAATTATTGTTCTACTGATACATCAGCCTTAAGGCATACTTGAAAAAAACTGAAATGAAAATAGTAGTCATAAAGATTTGAATGAAACTAATAATGTAGAATGTAAAGCTTTGAAGAAAATCAAAGTCTTCATCCATCTGCGATTTTGACTCAAAATCAATGATCTTATAGCATTCTGATTCATTTCCTTTCAAATTTCGATCTGTTCCAAATCTCATCCCTAGTAGCATATTTGTATCTAGCGTACAGTATACCGCATTCAGGTAACCCGAGTTCGGCAGGTATCAAGCGCACGGTAAGCCGACTATCAGTCGGGCTACTGTACACTCGATTAGACTTCACCAATAGTAACCATCAGTGGGACATATAGGAATTATAGGTGAAAAATGAATATTTAACAGAAAAAATTCATGTTCCACTTCTAAACTGAAAATATATTTATTACAAATGATATTTTAGAATGTATTTATAAAAACAGACAGGTAACTGAAGAAAAAATTGTAAATAACATAATACTTACAAAACATCTGCGAAATTACTGTGTTTTTGAAAGGAATATCATTTCGCAAATTTATTCTCGCAGAGTCCAATATTATAATTCACACATATATTGAGAGAATGAGGAGCTTTAGACTTCTTTGATCTAAGACTTCCCACTTTTCTTCCTGTCTGCATTTGTCTTCTACCAGATATTTTTACCTTTCTTCGACAAACAGAAGTTGGCTGAACTGCAATTTTTATCCCCCTTCTTATAACATTTCTCGAACCTACTGTCACAGATTGTGGCAAGTGATCAAATTTAAAAGAGGTGTGCATGGCACTCATCAGTATTGAACTGCTACTGATATTTTTTGCGTAATTTGTCATGAATTATCGAACTGCTGGATCACTTTCCAAATTTGTTAATACATCCGCATTGAACTTTGAAATGAATTCGCTCCAATCTTGTTTCATATTATCACTATCATCAGGAGGTTCTATAACTTGTTCACCAGTTCTTGTGGACAGAATCTTTGTACTGTCGTCGATATATTCAATTGGCTTGGGAAAATCACGTTCACAAACTTCAGTTGAATCAAGTTCAAGTGGTAACAACAAGTTTTCCCACTGTTCTTTTCCTGTGGCTATGAAGTATAGAATTTTCTTACTTTAAAGTGAAAGAGTATTGCAAGCGTTCGTTATGTTGTACTCTTTTATTATTGCAGATTGATTCTTGCATATTTTTCCACCGATACCGATGGGACAGGTACATATATTACTCTTCATATCCACAAAGTAGATCACTTCTTCTTGAGAACTGCTCAGGACATGGTACTGCATTTCTACCAATTCTGTTATCTGATTTGGCAATACAGCTTTTGCATTGGGAGATAAACGATTCAAGGTTGACTTGCTCATCTTATTCATTATCGAATCAAGCAATCTCTGTTTATAATAACTATCGAAGCTACTTATAATGATATTTTCAATGAAATAAAACTAAAGTATTCAGATTTTCACTATATATAGATAGATCTATCTGATGAAGCCACAGTGTGGTGAAACCGGTCATAGTTTTGTTAATATAGTGAAAATCTAAATACTTTAGTTCTATTTCATTGAAAATATCATTATAAGTAGCTTTGATATATTGATTTTCATCAAGTAACGACCTCCTCAATCAAACTAGTTATAATGAAATCAGTTAACTGTGTTAGGTTATATGCTTTTGTTCTTTCGACGGAAATATCTTTGAATAGACGAAACATTACTTCCACATAGTTATTTGTATCAGCTCCACGTTGATTAATGACTGTCGATAATACAAGCAACAGACATGAATTCTTTCAATTTTATTGTCAACGTATTTTTCGTATTATGGATATTTATGGTTTTGGTGAAATAATGATAAGTTTTTGCCACGCATGCTTCCGTTTTTGACACAAGTATATTTCTGAATAATGCACATAATGATTGTCTATCTTCTCTTTTGATTTCATTTTTAGCGAGCTGCAACCATTTCCATACGGCTTCTAAAACATGAAAACTGGAAAGAAGTAAAGTTGATCTAGGCCAATATTTTTGTAAAATATGTCGTACTACTAAATCATCAGCTGTCATAATGACTGATGGTGAAAGTTTGAAAGTCATTACTTTGATCAAGTCTTTCAGAGGATAATCAAAAATAGTGTTTGTAATTATGCATCCTAACGGTATAACCCCAGCAGGAGATTGAGTTGCGAAGAAGTACAACTTATGATTTTGCACATCGCAATTACTTGTATCATCTACGAATAATATTTCGGATGACTGAATTAGGTGTCTTGCAGCACGTTGTATTATTGTAGTGCATAATGCAACAGCATAGTCGTCTTCATTATGGGTTATCTTATAAACTGTTTCGATGGATTCTCTTCGAGCCTAAAAAACATATTTTCACCTGACCTATCTCTATATTGGCGTTTAAAGTGAGATATCCACATATTTGAAAAATCTTCTTTACATGGAAAATAGTATTTATCGCATACAACTTCATCATATTTGTCACCTAGCTCTTCCATTTTACTAAAGCGGAAACTATTATAAGCTGATGCAACAGAACGTCCCTTTTCAAACAATTGAAGAATTTCTCTGTTTGTTTCTTCCCCAATTCATCTTTTTGTTAAAGCGGCTACACTATCTATTGTGTGGTTGTGATTATTATTCAAAGTGATTATGCGTGGCCATTCTTTTAGAAAAGGGTCAACATGCTTAAGTCGTGTTCTCGAATGAAATTCTTGTTTCTTAATAATAACTTGCAATACTGCTGAAGAAATTATATTTCTAGAAGAATGTTCTTTCTTTCGGACATCTTTCAGTTTATTAATTTTTATTTTGAAGTGACAATGATATAATCTTTTGAATACGTGCTGTCTAGCTTTTTCGATTGGTGTGATTGTGTCCTAGTGATATACCATGTATTTTTTGATTTTAGTTCCAGATCAGTAACCCATTGCTGAAAGACATGCATTATTTTAGGAATTAACCTCAGATACCCGATTTCATGGAGTAATCCTGATAAGTCCAAATGGCATTATGTATTTAGGAATTCAAGAATTAACATCGACGTAGTTAAGTTATTTTTCAAGAAAACTTTCAACACATTTCAAATTCCTCATGAACATGGTTAGTGTCCAATGGAAGAACATTCTGTTTGTGTCAATGATTTTGAATGGTCTCGAGTTGAAGATATATATAATATATAGATATTCACATTTCTATGTCACTTCTTAGTAGGTAATTAATTTGTCAAAAATACAGTTTACGTTATATTACATGTGATGATCAAAAAGCAAGATGGAAATGTAAGATTCATTCGCTTCCTCGAGTTTATACGAGAAAGCACTTGGACCCAGCAAAGCTAAAACGAAGCACTCATGGAACTTCAACCAACGCAGACTAAATTGAGCTGAACGTTTGTTGTTTGTTTCAAAGGTTAAGTAGATAATTGAATTTTGCGCCCTTACTCACCTCAACTTCGTTCTTCAAAACGAAGCACATTATATCTTTCATTAAATTTCAATGACTGAATTGAAATCAAGAACAAAATGCAGGAACTGAATAGTTTCGCGGGATTTTTACCGAGCCTACGTTAGCTTCACCCGAATGCGGTATACTGTACGCTCGATACAAATATGCTTCCCGGTAGCTGGATGGTTTTGCTGACTTCTTAATCTTCCATTCAGAATGTCCTACACATGTTTGATATAATTGATGTCTAGACTTTGTGCAGGCCACTCCATTTGAGTGGTTTCGTGGTCTTGAAGGAAATTCCTAACGATATGAACTTGGTGAAGTCTGGCGTTATCATGCATAAACAAAAAGTTTATACCCATGTTTGCCGCAACTGGCAGAACATGTTCTTCTAGAATGTCTGTAACTTACCTGAGCATTCAAGTTTCCTTCATTTACGATGACCAGATCAGTGTGGTCGTTAGAAGAAAATCCTCCATACACCAATATTGAACCTCCACCAAAACAATAAGTAGGTGAGAAGTTGCACAGGGCATATCTCTCATTTCGACGTCTATACAGTAGAGATCGTCGATCGGAAGGAAAAAGTCAAAATCTTGACTCAACAAAACTTTCTCCTAGTTAGCTTTTAACCCATTGACATGTTTCCTGTCGAAATTCAATTGGGTTTTCGATGTGCTGTAAATAGAGTTGCGACAGAAAGCCTCAAACCATATTCCCTGACATGTTGTAGTATCGTTTCAGTGCTAATTTGCACTCCACTGTTTTGCCCGAGCTGCATTTGAAGGAGCCTAATAGTAGCAAACCGATGTCTGAACAGGAAAATTCTTAAAGAATGGCCTTGGATCGCCGTTGTTGCTCGAGGTCGTCATTGCTCAGGTATCCTTTCATAACTGTCAGTCTCCTTGTACCTGCGGATTATTCTGGAAACCCCAAACCTTCAACCTATTCTTGTATAAGTCTAACCTAGGTTATCTAACACCACTATTTCAGCACATTCTTCTGAGGTCGAATTTCATGATTAGCGTTGCATTGCTACCGAAAATTGGAATTTTCAAGAAAACGCTACTATGATGTTAATAATAAGTTGCCTACTAAAAAAGAAATTTGAAATATTGAAATTGTACGTGAATTTCTCAGTGTAGATTATTCGTAAATTAGCCAGAGTTACAGAGAAAAGCTATTGTAGAACTCATATTCTATGTAAATACATTTCGTTTATTCCAAAGCCAGAAAATGCGATTCTCGTTTCTGGTATTCACATTTCCTGTCATCATCTATCCCAAATATCCATTGTAACCGGCACAAAAGGCAACTTTCTGTTTTATTGTCATGTGACACTATTCGATTTATGGGAAATAACTTGAATGTAAAGCTGAGTGTTCGAAATCATGCCGCTCTCAGTAAAGGACGGGAAAATCACAGTGTAAACAAACGTGACAGGCAACTCGATTAAATTAGGCGGTCACATGTGCCATACATGGGCGATTATTTGCCCAAGAATTCGATTTTTATATTGTGGAACATTCGAGAATGTGAAATTATATTTATGGAAGTTTCTGACGAACATATATGAAGCTCCGAAACAAATCTACTTTATATCGATTTGTTCTTCCTTGTGCTATTTTCACATTATTTACTTATTTGGGTATTACGTTGCCAATTTCATGATTAAAAATTGAAAGAGAATAATTAAAAAGATTCAATATTGTCCTAATAGTATTACCATATTTGTCTTCAGGAAATAGAGCCCGATCTACTGACAATGTTTTACTTTTTCATTCAAGTAGGTTTCATATTTTCTTGTTCATTTTTATTTCAAACGGCGTGAACATGTGTTTAAAATATCCTTTCGGCAGAGCATACAGGCAAAAGCAGATTTCGTTTTCCAGTCTGCAGAATCAGCTTTGAAAAACTATAAAGACTTTTGCAAATTTTTATGGCCTAGTTAGAAAAGAGAATCTTTTCAAACAAAGGTGTCTCATAATAATACACTCCCCACAAAAATTGTCGCATCACATTACTTTTACGACAATACTACATAAACTTTTAGGTTGGTCATTCAAGAGTCGCTTGGTAACTTGCAAAAGTGTAAAATAAGAAGATACCATTCAAAAGAGTTTATGATGGAAAATATCAACAATTTTCGAGTTAATGAAAAATTAAAAAATTCTATCATCTTCAAACATTCGCGAAGAGACCAATCAACTAGCATCGAATGGTTACTAATCATTTTCAAAATCGAGTGTTTCCTCCCCGGGCTCTAATTACTGCCAGTACACGTCTCGGAAGCCCCTCAAACAAATTTTGGATGTACTCTTGAGTCACTGAGTTCCAAATTTCAGGAGGCAGATTTTCTAGTTGTTGGAGTGTTCTAAAAGGCATCCTACGTTGCTGAATTTGCCACCCAATGTTGTCTCAAACATGTTCTATGGGATTCAAGACGACTTCTGGCTGGCCATCTTAAAATATCAATTTCAGCATTTTGCAGAAATTCTGTAACTACTCTAGCTGCATGAGGACGAGCATTATCATGCATATAAATTAAGTTTTCGCCAATCAATGGGCCAAAGGGTACAACATGGGGTTCAAGGATATCTGCGATGTATCTGGCCGCTGTCATTCTTCCATTATTCACTAGGACTAACTCAGTTCGACCATGGAAAGAAACGCCTCCTTCCACCATTACTGAGCCTCCTCCGAAGTTTTCGGTTTGTCGGATATTGCATTGCTGATACCGTTTCCCTCGTCGTCTGTATACAGGCATGCATCAATCATTTGATACTAGACAGAACCTGGACTCGTCGGAAAAGACAACATTCGACCATTCTGGAATACCCCAATTTGCATGTTCCCTCTCAAACTGAAGTCTTGCAACTCGATGCTCTCTGGTGAGACGCGGGCCGGTAGAAGCCACCCTTGGTCTGATATTGTCTTCTCTGAGTCTGTTCCTAACAGTTTGCATTGAAATATGCACATTTCTGGAAAGTGAAAGTTCATTGTGTAGCATTCTAGCCGTACAGTGCCGAGCTCTTAGTGCAGTTAAACGAAGCCAACTATCATCAACTGGTGTTGTTATCCGATTTCTGATATGTCTCTCAATCCACTTACCTTATAATAAATTTTAACTTAGGTGTGCTGAAGGCAGAGGCTTGCTTTCACATGCACCGGTCCATTTCAGAAATTTGTTCCCCATCAATCAGAAATTGATGTTTCTCAGCTATTTCTGCTACAATCAGTCTTCCCCGACATAGAAATGGTGGCAAGGTTTTGTTGTTATACAAACTTTCGTTGTGTTTTGACTTTCTGTGGGGTAATGTTCATAAAGATACTATTTTTGAAAAGACAATCAAAATTGAATTTCCAAGAATATATCACTCAACTCACTTTTCATATCATAAATTTCTTTTTGGTGTTGTTGGAGGTAGGTGGTTTATTTTACGTGATTCAAACCTACTCATGAATTGATCCGCTTAAAATCAAAAATTGACACATCTCAGCTTTTTCTGCCAAAATAAGTCCATCTTGAGATGGAAGATTTTCGTTGGAACACACTTTATATATGATTGAACAAGTATCTTCTGCAATACACTTCGGATGTAATTTTCATGTGAACGTTGGACAAGTAGAAATATTCAAAAATCTTGAGATCGATGAATAATTCTCCCTTATAAGTGCCACAATAGTGCAATTACGCAGGACGTCAAAAAACGAAGTGATAAACTACAGTTTCGATCTTATTAGGAACTCATCAGTGTCACATATTCCGAGCATCCTAGCCAACCACATTGTAACATCATAACGATTCCATTACAAAACGCATCTGGTACATACACAACCACATTTATATGGAATCACCCGATATTTTGAATATTACCTCAGGAATTTTGTAAATTTCGAAGGATTGATAGAATTGATCCTTCTTGAGATATTTTAATTGAAAAAAGAAATAAATTAGGATTTATTTCAAGAAAGAAACAAATAAAAGAAAATGAGAAATTCTTTCCGCATGTAGTTAAAAATTGAAAACTGTTTTCTCTCTTGAAACAAGCCTGAATTCGTTTAGTCATGCTTTGTATCAGGTTTTCCACCTCCTCTGGAGTGGTATTCTTCCGCTCTTCTGTGGCGGCTTGGATGGGCTGTTGTGGGGTTCTTGAATTATCCTGGCGCGATCTTATTTCCCCTTTGAGTTTACCCCATAAATGTTCAATAGGATTTAGGTCCGGAGAGCAGGCTGGCCAGTCCAAAATAGCGATTCCCTCTGTTTCAAGATAATTTCGCGCGAGGTTTCTGGTATCTTGCATAAAAGTGAAATTCTTACCGTGGGCACCTCGCCAGTGTCCCACTATGGGCTCCAGCACTAGGTCCACGTAATGTCTAGCAGTAACACTAGCAGGAAACGAAATCAAATCTATTTTGTCTCCTAGCATAATGCCATTTCGAAACAGCACACTGCCCCCTTGGTATTCCGGAATTTGTCTTACTGCTGGGAGTCTAGGTTGTCTTCCACGACCTCCAAAAACCCAAATGCGGCGGTCCTCTGATCGAACACCAGTTCTGGTCTGATCCGAAAAAAGAACATTTCGCCAATTCTCAATATTCCAATTTTGGTGCTCGATATGTAACCTGCTAAGATCACGTCACAACAAAACACCTGATTCCAGTCAACCTCTATCTGTGTCACGCCACTCGTTAACAGTCCGATGCGCATAATCCAGCAATCAGATGATATCTCCTACCAGCTTAGCTTCGCTTCAGAATCTTCGTTCTGCTTTCTTTTCTGTCGCAGACTTTCGAGCTGATTAGTAATCCTCTTAAATTGTAGTTGAAATAATTAAATTATATTAAAATTCTCTATATATCTTTATATTGGATTTTGTGTAGTGATCTATTTCAAAAATAAAGGTCCTAGGTGGAGACTCGTAGACACAGATTTCTTGGTAGAGACTCGTAGGTGGAGCTCAGAGGTTGAGATGATATAACTTTTATCTGGAGTCCAGAATTCCACATCCGATACTGAAATAGAGGTTTTCCCCCATATTCAGCAGAAAAAACAAAAACGCATTGGATTTATTTCACTAAGATATGTCTTATTGACTGTATATATATATATATATATATATATATATATATATATATATATATATATATATATATATATATATATATATATATATATATATATATATATATATATATATATATATATATATATATATATATATATATATTGTTTGTTTACCATAATTTCAGTGACAATTATTGAATAAAGTCTGTTAATTTTCTGTTGGCTGGTTAGCTCTGGAACTCTTAAGGGCCTTCTGCTGTACAAACCCCCTGAACGAAGTCTTTGACGCATCGTTCCGACTGATACACTTATGCATGTTGCTTCCAGAAATTGCCTTTTGAGTATGGGGTGCGACGCACTAGGATCTCTTCGTGCAGTTTGGCACAAAAAGCGGTCTTGTTCTTCAGAAGTGATCTTCCTACGACTTCTTCTAGGCCTATTTTGCAGAGATTGTAGCTTCACGTATCGGGCGTAGGTTTTTGAAATCACCCCCTATGATACCCTCATTGTGGCCGCTATATTTCTCTATATCACCGCTTCTTCAACGAGAGTAATCATTCGACCCCTCTGCACATTTGACAATCCAACGTAAGGCATTTTCAATAAAGATTATAGGCTTTTTTAACTTTTGAAATTCACAGTTTCAAATCTCAGTGACGACTGAGTACAATATCCCGAACATGTGGTGATAATTGAACATTTTTATCATAATATCTAGTATTTATACAACAAAAACTTCGTTCTTCACAAGTAGGCAAAGATCCATGGTTGAAAACAATCAATAGTGTGAAATACCGAGTGTTTCCATGTAAATTTGGTTGTGTGTACATACGAGAAACGCCTTCCATGGACCAAGATGGAGAACCCGTTACCAGTCTTCGAGAAAAGCGACGAACATAACAAGTGCTACTGAACTACTTTCTTGAGTACCTTTTGCAAAAAGTCAGGTAATCTTTTGGCTACTATTTTGTCCACTTTATTTCGGGGGCGAATCCTTTGACACGAGTTTGAAGTACTCTTTTGTTACCAGCCATTGTTTTTGCTACATCTATAGACGAGCCTACATATTCCGTCCAGGCGATTTCATGTTCATTAAAAGAATCATTTAATGCAGTGAAAATACCAACTGCTATTTTACGAAGTAACTCGCACGGGTAAAGATAATCTTCAAATATCTGATAATTCCACAAAAATCGAGTGAAAACCAACATTGTTACTTTTTTGATATGTCTGTACTTTCACTCAATTCTAGTGGATACTTGTCACTCAAGTCGGAACATCAATGTTTCTCCAATGTATTTATCCATATCAGTGATTCGCCGTTAGACAGTATTGTTAGAGAGTGGAACGGTACATATTACTTGGGAGCAGAAACTGAAACAAACTTATGATCCCTGTAGCAAGTACTACTGGTCTAGATTGTGATTTTGAGGCCTCATACGTGGTGTTGAATACTAGCCCCGTTGCACCGACAACAATTGATAGCACTACCGACTTCTTGTTCCATAATCGCTCTTCTTCTACCTATCTTTATATTCGAGATTTTCCTTCATTTTCTTTCAAATGATATTATAATCAGATGCTATGGCGACATATATAAGTGAACAGGACTTAACTTTTTGTTCTTGACTATTTTGTCTGGTTCGTTGGCGAAGATTGTTTTTTTACGCCATTTTCTCATTTCTTATTTCTCTCTTCATTGCAGCCTTTCGTTCATTATCTCTACTTTCTGTTTCATATTCATATGATACATTTGTTTTTATTTCAGGTATTCTTGAAGTCCTTCGATGGCGATGGTATAGGTATTATCTATTCAATAATTCTCTTCCTTCTTCATTATAGTACACTACTGAAAACCTTAATGAGTGTTTGTTTGAATATAACGGCATTTACAACAGGTGAAAGATAGAAGGCTATTTGCTTGTTACAAGTTGGCTGTTTTTTCCTTCGAGTGGGTGTGATTTCCATCATCTCTACAATGTGCATCTTCCCTTCATTACGTGGATGTTTAAGTTTAACTCTTTCGAAATCTATGGAATGATAATCATCTATACAAGGGTAGAAGAACCAGTTGAATTTCTGTTTTGAAGAATGGATCTCACTTGTCCTTCAATTCTCTTCTCTACAGATCTTCCAATTTGGCCTATATAAAAAGTATCGCATTCACTGCAGTGTATTTTATAATCTCCGCTTTTATCCAATAATTTCATTTCATCTTTATTATTAACTAACAATGAACCCAAATTCTTTATACTAGTACTGATGGTGTTGATATTATTTTGCGCAATCTATTACATATCTTAATACTGATATTAGGAATATAATTAATTGGAATTTTTCTATTCTGTTTCTCAGTATGCAAAGGATAAATGCTCTGCAGTATCAATTAAATTCGGTTCTTAGCCGTTATTCTTAGCGATTAATTTCAATATTTGAACTTCATTCTCGAAATCAACAGCTGCAAAGGAAAAGATAGTAATCTATGAACAAATAAATCAAAAGTACTCAATTTGGTATTTGAAAAGATTGGTTAAAACAGGAGTATACAAAATTCATTACAGTGAATGCGAGACTTCCTATATTGGCCAAACCTGAAGATGTATCGAGAAGAGGATTGAAGAACATAAAAGATCCATTGTTCAAAACTACACTTCTACTGGTTTTTCTGACCATTGTATAGATAAAAATCTTTTCATTGATTTCGAGAGAATTGAATTCATACATGGTAATATTGGGAAGAAGATGGGCATTTCAGACATTATGTAAATCACGTCCACTCGTATGAAAACCAGACAATTTGTAAGGATCGAACAGTCTTCGGCGTATCTCTTGGTGTAAATGCCTTTATATTTAAGTAAAACTACTCATTTCGCTTCTCCGTATTGTACAACTCTCCATAATGGGCTGATAACCCGAAACAAATATCGATTATTTTAATTTTTTTTTTTAAACACCAAGTGTTTTGATCTATCATTATTGATTAATTATCATTACACCCTGTCTACATAATAGTATGTCACAATTTGAGGGGGTAAATCTACGTACAGTTTCAAGAAAAAAAGTTCATATCAACATAGGTCCGCAAAAGCTTCGTTACGGAGATACAGGGTATTGAAGTTTTCAGGAAAAATAGGTTTTTTCTTCCAAACTCTTGCAGTTTTTGAGATATTCACCCCAAATTTTGAATTCAAGTTATCTTTTACAGTCTGCATCATTACATGTCCTAGATTTGAACTGAAATTCACAAGGTGTTTATTTTTCCAAGGTCATGTCTCATTTTGCTCTTTCAAACTTTTTTGCAGTACGCCACTGATCAGCGTACAATCAATTTTCGTCATCTTCGTTTAATTTAGAACCTTTTTTGACACTTGTAATTTTTTCGTATCTCCAACCGTTTTCGAGTGAAAAATTATTGAATTTGAATTATTTGAATCGTACGTTATTCGCCAAATAAGAAAAATAATAGACATACTCGATAGGTATGCCCAAAATTTGCTTTTATTTTGGTAGCTCGTCTTCTGAGACTCAATTTATAATCATTCAATGTCAAACCAAAAAAAAGAACAATTAAAAACTAAATAAATTGCTGGAAGTGTCTTCCACCAACAAGAATACAGGCCTCTGTCCTTCTTAGCATATTATGACGCACTCTTTGAAATATTCCTAGGGTATTTCTTATCGAGTCACAAGAGGTTATTATTCGATTTCTCAATTCTTATACAGTGTTCAGTGGAGTGGTATAAACTAAACTTTTGAGATATCCCCATAAGAAAAAGTCTAAACTATTTAAGTCTGGGGACCTAGGAGGCCATGGTTCTGGCTCATCCCGACTTATCCATCGGTTTTGGAATGCATTATTGAAGAATTCCCTAGCTTCTCCACTGAAATGTCCTGGTGCCCCGTCATGCATGAACCACATTATGTTTCTCACCAAATGTGGCACATCCTCGTGCAATAAAGGTAACTCCTCCTCAAAAAATTGGCAATAAGCGGGACCGTTCAGTCTGTTAGGCAAAAAACATGGCCCAGACATATAGTGAGAATTGTTCTTGATGATGAGATTCTTCAATAAAATGGGGGTTTTCCCCATTCGGATACTGATTATTGTGAAAATTTGTGATAGCAGTTCTCGAAAAGTTAGCTTCGTCTGTGAACGTTATTTCTCTATCAAAATGAACATTTTCTCTAATTTTATCTAAGAACCATCGGCAGAAATTCAGTCTTGAAGGAAAATCTCGAGGAAGTAGAGTTTGGACGCGTTGAATATAAAACGGGTACAATAAAAAGTCGTGGAGAATCCTCCAAATCAAAAGTGTGAAATATTCAACTGATTTCCAATTTTTCTTGTACTCACATGAGGAATCAAATCAATACAATTCAAAACAGCTTCCTCAATATCTGGAGTTCTCATAGTTTGAGTTGCACCTTTTAAATGATTATTTGCAGTAAATATTCCAGTTTCCCTCAACCTTCTGTGGATATTTGAAAATGTTCGCCTGTCTGGTGTTATCCGATTTGGAAAGCGCAACTGATATAATCGCCTAGCTTATGTTGTGTTTCCGTCAGCCAGACATGTAATGGATATCAGCCAATTCGGCGTTAGTACAACTAGCCATTTTCTCTTACAGCAATAACTTCGAAAGTCTTAAAACTAATCGTTAATTTAACAAACAGTTCGAGCAGATACTGGTTCAACTTTAGCAACTGTCAAAATAAATGAATAAATAAAATAAAAGCCTACTAGTCATTTTTCTAGCGAATGCATACAATCGTTTAATAATTTTTTTCTCGAGAACGGTTGGATTTACGAAAAAATTACAGATGTCAAAAAGTTTCTAAATTGAACGGAGATGACGAAAATTTATTCTGCGCTGATCAGTGGCGTACTGCTAAAAAGTTTGAAAGGGCATAATGAGACATGGCCTCGGAAAAGAAAACATCTTGTGAATTTCGGTTGAAATCTAGGAAGTGTAATGATGGATGCTGTGAAAATAGCTCGCATTTCAAATTTGGTCTGAATATCTCAAAAACTGCAGGAGAAAAAACCAAATTTTTCCGAAAATTTCAACACCCTATAGCTCCGTAACGAAGCTTTTGCGGACCTATGTTTATATGACTTTTTCTTCTTAAAATTGCACTTAGATTTACCCCCTCAAATTGTGACATATTATTATCTAACACCCTGTATACGATCTAGTATTTATCAAATATTACAGTCCCAGGGTATGATTGATGCAAAATTGTTCATCATTCTTTATTTTGATTAAACAATTTTATTAAAATTTTCATTTTCTAACCACCATAGTCTGACAAAACACCTCATAAGTTTGATAATACCTAGCAAACCAAGACAAGGATACCAGAAATTTGAAAAATCGGTCTCGCACTTTGAATGTTCTCATTCTAAATTTATTAAATATTACAGAATCTGTTTTGAAAGAACTATTTACCTGATACTACCTTAAGGTTGATGCATCCAGGTAAAGAAGACTTCAAAAATCAATGATTTATTGATTTCACAAAATAAAATGAAACATATTCTCTTAAATTACTAACTTTATACAATAAGTTAAAATTTTTTGAAGAAAAGTCCGAACGATATTTAGAATAATATAACACTTTTTATGTACAAACATTAAAACCGTCATATGGTAACATTTTGATATTAATAATTATACATGCTGACATAATTTTTGGTTTTGAATATTTTGATATCACTATAAACGAAATTAAATATTACAAACTCAACAGTTTCAGAATTATTGAACAATTCACCATTTGAAGCTTGTTTTGGCGTTTTTTACTCAAAATTGTTATCGATAAAGCCAACTACAGTGAAAACAAGATTTAGTTGGATATCACAGCATGGACAAACAGACAATAGTGCTGTCTCTGTTAAAGACTCATTTTTGCCATTCATTCAAACGATATCCAAAATCTTTTTCAACTATGCATCGACTCCCGCATAACGATAATGCATATTTATGCGGGTGGGATCCTTAGGGTCGACACATAGAACCATTCGTCACGACAGAGAAAAGAAACTTCACACTTGTCGCCATTTGGGTAAACGAAATGAACTAATTTAGTTACAATATCGCTCAGTCTTCCATGGTGCTTCTCCATCTTAAATGGTAACCATGAATAATGAAAGGAACAAAAAAATTAATAATTGACATAGCGTTGTGACTTTATATACAGTGTGGAGAAAACTATAGACGATCTCTTATCATTTGATAGTCATTGATAAAAGAAAACGAATCAATTATTATGAATATCAGTTATATTATTTTAAAGTACTAACACAAAATTGAAGACCATACTGAAAATATGTTCTTATAATGTTAATGTGCCATTTATTGGCATTTAGAAAAAATTTCGATGAAGTCATCTAAATGTTGATGCAAAGTTAATAAAAAATAATTTCATGAAGACTGATTGATTGGGCAAGATCTTACTTATGTTCCACACTGTATACCAAATTTATAAGAAGATATTTTATCAACAATTTCAAATGAATTTTCAGGCTTTATGTTAGACAATATCGAAATTTATGACGTTTATCGAATAAAACATAATAATTTGGTTAACAAGATTTATCCAGTAGCTTTTAAATCATAAACATTCTTCAAATAATTTCAGTCGAGTCTATTGAAATTTTTTTGAGTCTTCTATCACTTTATTCACTCCACTTTGCTACGTGTTATCTGGATTACCGTCCTGGATTACATCTTTTCCTTTGAGAATACAGTCTCTTATACCTTTGAGGATGATTTCTACCCTACGGTCAAGTGCTACGAGATGTGGCTCCCACAGTATTGGAGCTAGGGGATCTTTGGCCATACTTCGACTCATCGCTTCACTTAGTTTGATGGGACCATTATGAAACCTGCAAAGAAAAAGAAAATATAGAATAAGAAGACATTCTTAAAGGCAATTATGTCAACGGAAAATCATGTAATGTTACTAAGTGGCGCTTATTGTTTGTTATTGTTATTTGTTATTTACACTTTATTTAATGAACTTATTTATTAGCAAGACTAAATTATTTGTGAGGTAAAATTTGTCCCATGAATGCTCAAAATTGATAATTAAAATCTATTGTGCATGCTATAAACATACAATTTTAGCGTTCTAATACCCATTGTCCTCAACTGTATATGGATGACATCAAATTATATGCTTCGAACAAGAAGCAATTGGATGATTTGCTGAAAACTGTCAGTGAGTTCTCGGCAGATGTTCATATGAAATTCGGGATTGAAAAATGTAAGACCCTGAACATTCAAAGAGGAAAAGTCATAGATGGTGAAACACAACTTCCAAACGGTGATATTATACAGTGCATGAGAGATGGCGAAACATACAAATATCTGGGATACCAACAAGCCAGATTGCTAGACCAAAAACAATCAAAGGAGAAGATTCGTTCAGAATACAGTCAGCGTCTGAAGTCTGTGCTGAAATCGATGTTGAACTCGGGGAATTTAGTCAAGGCAATTAACACCTACGCCATTCCAGTGTTACTTTACTCATTTGGAATAATCAGATGGACTAAGACAGAACTGGATGATATTCAAAAGCAGACCCGAACGATGCTAACAAAGTACAACCATCATCCAAAATCGTCTGTGATACGAACAACTTTGAAGCGGAAAAGAGGAGGACGCGGATTGATAGATGTAGTCAATTTACACACCGAACAGATAAAAAATCTCAGAGAATTCTTCTTAGAAAAAGCTCTCACTTCTGACCTACATAGAGCGGTATCGTTGGCTGATAAGGGATATACACCTCTGAATCTTGCTACCAGAGATGACCTGCTGAATCTACCATTCCTATCAGATACTGAAAAACAAGAGCAATGGTCAAGAAAGGAATTGCATGGACGACATCACCATGAGATTAATCAACCACACATCGACAAAGAAGCCCCCAACAAATGGTTGATGAAAGGAGAATTATTCGCGGAAACAGAGGGATTCCTTATGGCCATCCAAGACCAAGTGATCGCTACAAACAACTACAAAAAATTTATTCTGAAGGACGGAACATTACAAACAGATAGGTGCAGAAAATGCCATATAAGATCGGAGACTATACAGCATATTACGTCCGGATGTGAACAACTGGCCAATACAGACTATCTTCACAGGCATAATCAAGTGTGCAACATTATCCATCAGAAACTTGCACACAAGTACGGACTTCTGAATACATTCCAGCCATATTACAAATATCAACCGGCGCCCGTATTGGAAAATGACTCTATCAGATTATACTACGATAGGCCTATTATCACTGACAGAATGGTGACGAATAATAGGCCGGACATAGTGGTGTATGATAAGAGAGCCAAAACAGCAATGCTGGTGGATGTCGCCATACCGAATAATAACAACGTGCTGAATAAGTTCCAGGAGAAAAAGTCCAAATACACAGACCTTGCTATTGAGATCAAGCAGATGTGGCACCTCGAGAAAATTGATATTGTTCCTGTCATCGTATCCTCCACTGGGTTAATACCGAAAACTTTGCATGATAGCCTTAAGAAATTAGAATTGCATAAAAATACCTATGTAGAAATGCAAAAAGCTGTAATTCTTAATACATGTAGAATAGTTAGGAAATTTATGTCAAGTATATTGTAATCGAGCCTATTCCCTTTGATTGCTGAATCTGGGAAAGGTAAATTATATCCAGCTAACAACTGAGATAGTGCATAAGTCCACGATAATAAATAATAATAGTCATATGAAATTCGGGATTGAAAAATGTAAGACCCTGAACATTCAAAGAGGAAAAGTCATAGATGGTGAAACACAACTTCCAAACGGTGATATTATACAGTGCATGAGAGATGGCGAAACATACAAATATCTGGGATACCAACAAGCCAGATTGCTAGACCAAAAACAATCAAAGGAGAAGATTCGTTCAGGATACAGTCAGCGTCTGAAGTCTGTGCTGAAATCGATGTTGAACTCGGGGAATTTAGTCAAGGCAATTAACACCTACGCCATTCCAGTGTTACTTTACTCATTTGGAATAATCAGATGGACTAAGACAGAACTGGATGATATTCAAAGGCAGACCTGAACGATGCTAACAAAGTACAACAACCATCATCCAAAATCGTCTGTGATACGAACAACTTTGAAGCGGAAAGAAGGAGGAGGTGGATTGATAGATGTAGTCAATTTACACACCGAACAGATAAAAAATCTCAGAGGATTCTTCTCAGAAAAAGCTCTCACTTCTGACCTACATAGAGCGGTATCGTTGGCTGATAAGGGATATACACCTCTAAATCTAGCTACCAGAGATGACCTGCTGAATCTACCATTCCTATCAGATACTGAAAAGCAAGAGCAATGGTCAAGAAAGGAATTGCATGGACGACATCACCATGAGACTAATCAACCACACATCGACAAAGAAGCCTCCAACAAATGGTTGATGAAAGGAGAATTATTCGCGGAAACAGAAGGATTCCTTATGGCCATCCAAGACCAAGTGATCGCTACAAACAACTACAAAAAATTTATTATGAAGGACGGAACATTACAAACAGATAGGTGCAGAAAATGCCATATAAGATCGGAGACTATACAGCATATTACGTCCGGATGTGAACAACTGGCCAACACAGACTATGTTCACAGGCATAATCAAGTGTGCAACATTATCCATCAGAAACTTGCACACAAGTACGGACTTCTGAATACATTCCAGCCATATTAAAAGTATCAACCGGCGCCCGTATTGGAAAATGACTCTATCAGATTATACTACGATAGGCCTATTACCACTGACAGAATGGTGACGAATAGTAGGCCGGACATAGTAGTGTATGATAAGAAAGCCAAAACAGCAATGCTGGT
The DNA here is from genome assembly GCA_013387265.2 of Cryptolaemus montrouzieri. NCBI lineage: Eukaryota > Metazoa > Arthropoda > Insecta > Coleoptera > Coccinellidae > Cryptolaemus > Cryptolaemus montrouzieri. The sequence continues at coordinate 17,050,330 of JABFTP020000062.1, read as the reverse complement.
GGATGTCGCCATACCGAATAATAACAACGTGCTGAATAAGTTCCAGGAGAAAAAGTCCAAATACACAGACCTTGCTATTGAGATCAAGCAGATGTGGCAGCTCCAGAAAATAGATATTGTTCCTGTCATCGTATCCTCCACTGGGTTAATACCCAAAACTTTGCATGATAGCCTTAAGAAATTAGAATTGCATAAGAATACCTATATAGAATTGCAAAAAGCTGTAATTCTTAATACATGTAGGATAGTTAGGAAATTTATGTCAAGTTTATTGTAATCGAGCCGATTCCCTTTGATTGCTGAATCTGGGAAAGGTAAATTATATCCAGCTAACAGCTGAGATAGTGCATAAGTCCATGATAATAAATAATAATAGCACTGCAGTTTGAAGGTATACAATTCCGCTTAGATTGGAGTATATCTTTCAAATATGTTTAGACCATTAAGTTCTAAAAATCAAGTCGATGCCGCTCGATGATATTTTTCCACTAATCATTGTATCTGCGCACATTTCAGTATTTATTCTATAAACGATTTGTTCATCAGTCATCAGGAAGACGAGTTTTTTTCGTAGATTCCGAAACCTTCCATACTAAAATTATAAAATTCGGTATAATAACACTTCACGTTGAACAAAGATTCTAGCACAAACTTTCAATCAGGAGCGTACCATAGTGTGGGGGTTGGGAGTGAAAACTTTATTTCCTTCTTGATTGAACTTTTCCCGACATTTTGAATCCAGAGTATAATACCTCAAGAATTGTTACTAGAAAGAAAAGGTACTCGCATTCAAGTTCTCCCTGTTTGTCAATAGATGGCTCCGGCAGTTAGCTCTGGTCGATTTTTACATATCAAGAACGTCTTGAACAAAGCTTAAACATATGGTGAATAAACCACTGTGACACATTAGTGATTTTGTTTTTGCGTCATATACTTTTAGTTGTGAGAAAATGTCTGATTTTGTGCCAAATAATCGTTATTCGCGGAAGTGTTGATTTTCTTCTTTCATTCATTTATTATTATTATATTTATTTTTATTATTATATTATAAACGGCGGCTGAAGCCCATAGACGGCTCTGAAAAGATTACGGAGATGCTGCTCTAAGTGAAAAAACGTGCCAAGATTGGTTCCGTCTCTTCAAAAATGTTGATTTCGATGTTGACGACCGTCCCCGTGAAGGAAGGCCACAAATCTTCGAAGACGCTGAATTGAAGGCATTGCTCAATGAGGGTCCGTGCCAAACGCAATAAGAGCATACTTCAGCCTTAGGACTTACCTGCCAGGCCATTTCCAAGCGATTGCATGCGTTGAGAATGATTCAAGAGCAAAAACTTGATTTCCTTATGATTTGAAGACAAGAGACGTTGAGCGCCGTTTTTTCGTCTGTGAACAACTGCTCTAGCGGCAAAAAAGAAAGGGTTTTCTTCGTCGCATCGTAACGTGATGATAAATTCATTACAGCAATCTAATGAAAAAAAATCTTGGGTGTTGCCCGGTCATGCTTCTACGTCATCGCCTCGGCCGAATATTCACGCTGCGAAAGTAAGGCTGTGTATTTGGTGGGACCAAGTCGGTTTCATTTATTATGAGCTATTAAAACCGAACGAAACCATCACTGGGGAACGGTATCGAACTCAGTTGATGCGCAAAAAATGGCAATAATACGAGAAGAGACACGAAAAAGTAATTTTACAGCATGACAACGCTAGGCCTCTCTTTTCCAAACCCGTTAAAACTACTTGGAAACGCTCAAATGTGAAGTCCTACCCCACCCGCCATATTATGAATATATGAATATGATAATCATTCGTCTGAAGAAGCTACGGTGTAGTGAAACGCGTTACGAATCGCAATTATTAAGTAAAATTCCTTAAAACACAGTACTTGTTTTTCATTATTAAGAAGATATCTTTCAAAAGAGATGAGTTTATGATGGAAAATATCAACAATTTTCGAGTTAATGAAAAATTAAAACATTCTACCATCCTCAAATATTCGCGAAGAGACCAATCAACTAGCATCGAATGGTTACTAATCATTTTCAAAATCGTGTGTTTTTCCCCGGGCCCTAATTACTGCCAGTATACGGGTAGGAAGCCCTTGAAACAAATTTTGCATGTACTCTTGAGTCACTGAGTTCCGAATTTCAGGAAGCAGATTTTTTTATTGTTGGAATGTTTTACAAGGCATTCTACGTTGCCACCCCATGTTGTCCCAACTATGTTCTATGGGATTCAAATCGGAACTTCAGGCTGGCCATCTTAAAATATCAATTTCGGCATTTTGCAGAAATTCTGTTTTCGCCAATCAATGGACCAAATGGCACAACATGGGGTTCAAGAATATCTGTTATCTATCTGGCCGCTTTCATTCTTCCATTATTCACTACGACTAACTCAGTTAGACCATGGAAAGAAATGCCTCCCCACACCATTACTGAACCTCCTCCGAAGTTTTCAGTTTTCCGGATATTGCATTGCCTGTTCCCCAGGTCGTCTGTATACAGGATGCGTCTATCATTTGATACTAGACAGAACCTGGACTCGTCAGAAAAGAGAAAATTCGACCATTCTGGAATACCCCAATTTGCATGTTCCCTCGCAAACTGAAGTCTTGCAACTCGATGCTCTCTGGTGAGACGCGGGCTGGTAGAAGCCACCCTTGGTCTGAAATCGTCTTCTCTGAGCCTGTTCCTAACAGTTTGCAATGAAATATGCACATTTCTGGAAAGAGCAAGTTTATTTTGTAGTATTCTAGCCGTACAGTGCCGAACTCTTAGTGTAGTTAAACGAAGCCAACGATCATCAACTGGTGTTGTTATCCGATTTCTTCCCTGTCCGGCCCTTCTTCAATATTTCCCTGTTTTGTGGTACCGATTGATTGCTCTTGAAATAGTGCTTTGGTTAACATTCAACAAGCTGAGAGGCTTCGCCTCTCCTCTAGAAGTGTTACGATTCTTACCGCTTCATAATCACTCAAGTAGCGCCCAAGACGTTCAGCAGCCATTGCAATCAATTCAAAGATTCGAAAATCAACAAGAAACACAGAAAACTAATGTAAAATAAGAAGATATCATTCAAAAGGGATGAGTTTATGATGGAAAATATAAACAATTTTCGAGCTAATGAAAAATTGAAAAATTCTACCTTCTTCAAACAATCGCGAAGAGACCAATCAACTAGCATCGAATGGTTACTACTCGAGTGTTTCCTCCTGCGCCCTTATTACTGCCAGTATACGTCTCGGAAGCCCCTCAAAAAAATTTTGGATGTACTCTTGAGTCACTAAGTTCGAAATTTCAGGAAGTAGATTTTCTAGTTCTTGGAGTGTTTTACAAGGCATCCTACGTTGCTGAATTGGCCACCCCATGTTGTCCCAAACATGTTCTATGGGATTCAAGTCGGGACTTCTGGCTGGCCATCTTAAAATATCAATTTCAGCATTTTGCAAAAATTCTGTAACTATTCTAGCTTCATTGAGTTCAAGGATATCTGCGGTGAATCTGGCCGCTGTCATTCTTTCATTATTCACTAGGACTAACTCAGTTCGACCATGGAAAGAAATGCCTCCCCACACTTTTAAAGAGCCCCCGCCGAAGTTTTCGGTTTGCCGGATAATGCATTGCTGATACCGTTCCCCAGGTCGTCTGTATACAGGCATGCGTCTATCATTTGATACTAGACAAAACCTAGACGTCGTCGGAAAAGAGAACATTCGACCATTCTGGAATGCCTTAATTTGCATGTTCCCTCGCAAACAGAGGGGGATCTTTTCTAACATTGCATCAGTTTTCTTTTCTACATAAAAAGTATCAGAAACACTGCCCTCAATGGATAAATTCCAGATGTCGATTTTTTCAAAAATATCACTTGAATAAGTCAACCTCAAAAGCCAATCAAAATCAAAAAGTACAGAAGACAGATGGGATTTGTATTCGGTAAAAAAAATGTAATACTTTGTGGAGTTCAAATAAACGCGACAAAACATTCTCCCGAGAAAGCCATCGTACCTCAGTGTAAGTTATAATGGAGTCTCTCCGGCGGGCCGGTAGAAGCCATCCTTGGTCTGATATCGTCTTCTCTGAGCCCGTTCCTAACAGTTTGCAATGAAATATGCACATTTCTGGAAAGTTCAAGTTTATGTTGTAACATTCTAGCCGTACAGTGCCGAACTCTTAGTGCAGTTAACGAAGCCAACGATCATCAACTGATGTTGTTATCCGATTTCTTCCCTATCCGGCCCTTCTTCCATATTTCCCTGTTTCGTGGTACCGATTGATTGCTCTTAAAATAGTGCTTTGGTTAGCATTCAACAAGTTAACCACGTAACGTTGGCTTCGCCCCTGCTCTAGAAGAGTTACAATTCTTACCACTTCATGATCACTCAAATAGCTTTCAGGGCGTTCAGCAGCCGTTACAACAAATTCAAAGATTCGAAAATCAACAAGGAACACAGAAAACTTGCATTAATTTAGCGTGAAAACTGAAGAGAAATTGAATGAATACTGATAGTCATTCTTGTTTTAGACGTGTTTGAGATCATATGGAAACAAATGTTACTACAGATAAGATTTTTTTCCCTTATATGTCCAAGAACATATGTTGACAAAGAAACTGCGATCGGGCTGCTTAATCGATTGTGGAATTCAGAATACCAGGAGATGCGACAATTTTGTGTTGTGTGTATAATAAATAGTATAATTCCTCATTATCATTGTAACAAATGTTCTTAGATACATTTAGAGTACATCGTATCTACGAATTTATATACTGGAACGATAAGAAAGTTTAAATGCCCAAACACTTTCCCAATTCAATTTGCTGGAAACCATTGACCTATGCAAGATCAATCTCTTCCCAGCCAATTTCGTGAACGTGACAGTGCGTTTCATTGCGGGCATCCATTATCGAGTTTCCAATAGTTATATGGTATTTAATTGAATGTAAATTTTCAGGCCCTTTTTCCCCAGGCGGTGAGAAAACTCTTCTATAATTCAATCGCTAATGGAAGAAAAATGTGACCATTTTCGGATTTAAATGTGGAAAGGCAGCTGGATACACTCCACAGACACTTAAGAAACAAGTCTTCGGTTTGAGCGTCGTTATTAATATTTCACTCCTTTTCTTAGCAGATGACTAAACCTATATTGAAGTTTGGCCCGAGGAGATGGAAAAGATTTAGAATGAAATTTTCCAATCATAAGGTATTCTTTCCGGAAATACTGTCAGGATTCCTCTGAAATTGTGCTAAGGGTTTCGGTATTTCCAATCGCATTCATCAGTCAAAACAAAGTGCTTTCAATTGAGTTTGAACAAGCAGCATAAAATCGTTTGTGGTTTGTAAATATTATTCATATTCACTATTCAATTAATAGAATATACCACATGTAACTGAAACTAGGGCCACCCCTGCAACTTTTGTTTCCATTTGGAATATTTGATGAAATTTGGAAATCGGATAGAAGACAAAATTCTGAATTCGATAATATTAATATGTTTCACATGTCGAAAATTTTCGATTTCCAATCACCCTGTAATTTTCTGCTTATTTTAATTGTTCATCCCACCCTTCGACCTTTTGACATATTTTTGCAAAAAACAAAACACAATATTTTTTTCTTCATATTTCGTTCTAGAAGGCCATGAATAGTGACAACGTCCGATCCGCAATACTCATTTCAGACTCTCTAAGTGCAATAAGGTCCCTAGATAATATGTACGCAAAAGACCCCCTAGTGCAACAAATATTTAAGGCCATGAATAACATTCAAACGTCGGGAAGAAGTGTATCATTTGTGTGGATACCCTCACACATCGGTATCCAAGGTAATGAAGAGGCCGATATAGCAGCCCGGGCGACAATAAGTGCGGTGGACTCAATCATTGAGTCGAAAATCTCGTTTGTGGACTTCAAAAACTACATTAAGAACCAAATTATAAGTGCGTGGCAAAATGAATGGAACCAGTCTTCCTCGAAATTACGCGAGTGTAAACCAAGTGTTGATTCGTGGAAATATAACTTACCCTTGCGTAAGGACCAAGTCGTCTTACACCGGCTGCGCATAGGACACACAAATATGACTCACAGCTACCTCATTTCGAAAGAACAGCGACCCATTTGTCAGCATTGCCAGGCGCCCTTAACCATCAAGCAAGTTATAATCGACTGCCCAGGGTATGCAGCGAAAGGAAATAGTTTTCAAATTGGCAATAGTTTACGTGCAGTACTGAACAAAGATCTCACTTAGCTCATGAATTTTCTAAAAGATTGTGATTTATATAACTCAATTTAGCTTCAAATTCTATGTTGTTCTTTTTTTGTTTTTATTGATGGATGCGCTAATAACCCGGCGTGGTTGATGCGCTTATTCTAAATAAAAAAAAATAGTGACAATTGGCTTAGCTCAACATCTCCTAGCACGAAAATACAAGATTGTCTCTAAAAATATGACTGCTCATTTTTTACAGTGAGTCAAAGTTTTAGATTAAATTTAAATTTAAACGGTTAATTTTACAGAAAAATGCAACAGATATTTTTTGTAGACAATTTCACGACAAACAGTTTTTATAATGGCCTTTATTGGCCTCTGAGCAATAGATCGCGAGAAATCAATGTCGATTTTTCACATCTTCATTACAATGCCGTAATGAAGGTGTATATAAAAATTCAGCTCACTAGGAATTTCTCCGCAGATTGGGGTTTAAAATAGCTGAAATGACTGAACTTGATGTTTAATAGGCAAAATACTAGGTACTGGTTGCAAACAAAATGAGCTCAGATATCAAGATGGAAACTTCCAGGAACGTTTTGGGTTTAATATCTGGAAGGGAATGATGAGAAGATATTTAATACGTCCTATAATTTTGGAAGCTTCATTGACAGCGGAGAAATATTTGGAATTTTTGAGGACCCAATAACTAGATGAATTGGACGAGTTGCCATTAGCTGTTGGAAATGGAATATATTTTCAACAAGATGGTGCACTTCCCCATAAGACAAGGGTCCCATACGATGGCCAGCTAGATCGCCAGATTTGAGTCCACTAGATTTTTTTTCTGTTGGGCCATTTGAAGAATGAGGTTTACCAAACATCTGTTAGAACCCAACAAGAATTGGAGAAACGTTTGAGACAGGTTATTGCAGACATTACAGCCCAACAGTTGAATAATGTTGTGAGGGGAACCATAAATCGTATGCGATATTGTGTTCGTGAGAATGGTGGAATTTGGGCTTTTATTATAATTATTTCGTTTTCGCTCTTCGCTCTTGTGATATTAACTTTGACACCCTGTGAAAAATGAGCAATTGAATTTTTATATACAATCTTATGTATAGTGTATAGTTAGCACATTCTTTCTCACAACAAACTTTAAAATGAAGTAACTGTGAAAGCCATATGTATCAAAAATAAACATTGTGGAAATCAGCCAAAAGTATATCATTTCATTTATATTAAACCCCACCTACATCAATGCACTTTTGTTACCAGAGCTTTCAAAATTGAAAGACTTGAAGCCAGTCATCTCTGAAAATGCACACAGTGATGAATTGCTTCATCAGCATCATTTTCAGATGAATACCGTTTAGTAACTACTTTCATTGGCACTGATAACACATTGGTCAAAAAGTTCCAGGACTATCAAATAGATAGCACCAGAAATGTCGAATTTTTTTTCTCATTTCACATATTAGCAAACTTCAACAGATTTCATGATTTTTCACTGAGTAGTTTTCGAGATATTCATGTTGAAGTGACGCTACTTTTGTGTATTTATGAACATCGAATCAAAACGAGTTCCTTGTCTCAATAAAACACTACTTTTTGCTGGGTAACACTACCGTACAAGCTCAGGAATATCTTAAAAATTGTTACTGAAAAAATTCTTCGTTGAAAACAACAATATAAAGATGGTACGCTGATTTCAATCTTACGACTACAGAGGACTCAAAACGCTCTGGTAGGCCAAAAGAGGTGATTTACCCAAGAAGAAATCTGAAAACTATTATGGATGATCGCAAAGAGGAAATGGAGGAGTTAGTTGACATCCTAAATATATCAAAAGGTACCGTATACAACATTTATCACGAAAATGCAGGCAAGAAAAGAACCTTTCTTGTAGTGGGTACCGCGTTTGTTCACAAGGGAGAGAAGGTCAGTAATCAACGAATCAGTTTGAGTTTCTGAAGCGCGATTAAGAAGATTTGTTGCTTTGATCTGTGACCATAAATGAAACATGGATCTATTTTTAGACGGGAATCGAAAAGAGTATGTGCTGAGTGGAGAGCAGAAAGCAACAGCTATCCAAAGCCTCCAAAAATCCAACAATCGGCGGGCAAATTTATGGTATTTGTATTTTGGTATAAGCATGCAATATTGTTGATCGATAATCTGAAGAAACACTTGATAATCTATAGTGAATATTAAATGAACTTACTCGATCGATTGAGAGACGAGACTTAGGGCAAACAAACCTCGTATGAAAGGAGACAAAACACTGTTTCATCAAGACAATGCACTAATCCACAGGTAGATAAAGGCCATGGCAGAAATCAACGATATACACTCGCATCCACCTCTAGATTTGTCAACCAGCGATTATTGGCTCTTCGGTGATTTGAAAAAGACGGTCTGATAATTTGACTCGATCGAAGAGAATTTGATGAAGCTAAAGCCTGTTTTGAGGCCAAATATAAATCGTTTTACAAAAAAGGCACTGAAATATTCAAGAACCATTGAAATGTTTCGATCATTATTGAAGGAGAGTAAATACACGAATGAATTCGAATTTCGGGAAAAATTGTCTTCTGTTGGTTGCTCTCAGCAGGTTTTGACCCTTGTATAAAATCTATGATTACTGTTGAACTTAAAAGAAATCAATAACGATGAGAGTAACATTTAAAATAGATATCCCTCATTTGTTCATAAAGTATATATTCAGTCTTCCTCCTCTATATATTTAGTATCTTTTCTGGTATTTTTATAATCGGATAAAATCAATAAAATTTTCCGTAAAATGACTACGTAAATGTTTTTTAACGTTGAAGAATCACCAGAAATCACACATGAGCGATCAGATCAGGCAAGTATGGCGGAAGTGGAATGACTTTCGTTCACATTAGAAGCCAACTGCTTACTGCGTCCTATGTGATGATGCATTGTCGTTATGCAAATCTAAAACATCGAAGATGGGATACCCTGTATACTACCAACATTCAACACATGCCTCACAGTGATACTAAGATGCTAAAATCAAAACGAAAACGATAAAAAAAGCTATTCAAATAATAATATACTTTCTGGTAGAACGTTTTTTAATAAGATTTCTTCCGGAACAATAATACAAAAACATTTGATACAACTGTCGAGTACAACACGGAATGAAATGTTTTACCGATGATTTCGGATGCGTGCGGCACGCCAAGCTAATCTTATTTCCATTTTATACTTTATATCATATCTTGGTCCGAAATGAGGAAGTTTTCGACTTATTTTTCCTCATTTTGGTTTCCCGGAATCCATTCGGAAAGTCGGTCACGAAGAACATTATTCTTTCATCTGCTAAATATTACTGCGATCTGACAAGCGTGAAAACGGTTCTTGTTATATACGGTGGTCATGCCTCTGTTTTATAATCGACAGAGGTATATATGATGTCAAATCGAGACGGAAGTGTTACCGATTGACGATGAAAATTGAAAAACTTTCGATTTGAATTTCTACTTTGTGCAGGGTATTAGATAGATATCAACTAGAAAAACTTTTTCTCTACAATGTTTCATTCTACAGGAACATATTCTTAATTTTTTTGTTGAGACTTTCAAAGAGACCTTGTTTATTAAATGGATAAATGTATGTATACAGAAATAATGAAGTGATAATATTTTGAACCAAATGGAACTTTGCTTACTCATAGAACATAATTATACAAGGTGGTATATAATAGTATGTCACAACTTGAGGGGGTAAATCAACGTGCAATTTCCAGAAAAAAGTTCATATGAACATATGTCCACAAAAGCTTCGTCACGGAGCTACAGGGTGTTGAGCAAAACAGCTGTCTACTGTCCCATACACCAGAAATTCATACAACATCTTAGATGGAAAAGCGATGTCCTTATATGTAATTTTCAATATCCATTTTTGTTGAATATCCAACTTATTTCAGACATTTTTATAGGCACCACCCCATGCAATTATTTCGTAACGCATTTGCGACTCAACAAGAGCCGAATAAATAATTTTTATGTAATCTATGTCAATAATTCCTGAAAGATGTTTGAATCTGGTTACTAGTCCCCTAAGTCTTACAACATGTGCATCCCAATTTAAATGAGAATCGATAATTACTCCAAGGTACTCGCATTGATATGTACAAGGGATTTCAATTGTAGACATTTCGTCGCTTATAGAGAGGGGCAAGCCATCAGGCAGAGACCGCTGATCTATACAAAAAGGAATATACTTAGTTTTCTCGAGATTGATAGTTAAAAGATGTTCCGCCATCCAATTTTTTATGTTCAAGAAATCTGACTCTACCAATAGTTTTAATTCTCTTCAGTTTTTAGCTAAATAGAAAATGAGTGTGTTATCTGCATAAATTATGATATTCCCGTTTGTCTGCATAAGCAGCAGACCATTTGAATATATTGTGAATAGTATGGGCCCCAAGATGGTATCCTGGGGTACACCATACTCGAGCGTGTAACTCACTCACCACACCAGTCAATTTGACAAGTTGTTTCCTGTCTTTAAGGTAGCATTTCATCAAATTCAACTCAACATCTCCAAAACCAATCTGTTTCAGACTGTCTAACAAGATGCCATGCTCCACCGTTTCAAAAGACTTAGTCAGGTCAATCAAAACACACAGTGATACCTTATTGTCATTGAAAGCCTTATAAGTTTTTTCAGTAAGTTTCGCGATGGCATCCTGTGTGGACCTTCCTTCCCTAAATCCATACTGAAAGTCGGATAGAATGTTGTTACTAGTCATGTGTACTGATAATCTCTCCTTAATAACCTTTTCAACAAGTTTGGACAAATTAGAGTACAAAGATACAGCTATTTCTGTATCTTTGTACTCTTTGCTGTAGTTACTACATTGCGTTTTCCCACCACCTTTATATAATGGTATTACTACAGCAGTTTTCAGTGCACTAGGAAATATACCCTTACGTAGAATCAAATTCACTAAATGTGTAATTGGCTAAACTAAAAAATCGATTCCAGTTTTCAATATTCGAGCTGATATTGCGTCAAAACTGCTACTTGGTTGGTTTAGTTCGCAATTTAGAGTTCAACCCGCAAAAATATAAAAACTTAATAGTGGAAGGTCGAGATTGATCATCCTGTCTCATATATATGAGACAGACTCAGTGTTTTACCAACTTCTATATTCCTTCCTTCCTTCTACACCTTCCATTCACTACCTAATATAGAAGGAACAAAATCTACATCCACTGAGGAGTTCTGTGATCAACCAATAAAGGGTAAGTGACCAACACCTTAAACTTACTCATTTTGATGTCTTTTTTATACAGTCCATCAGCACAGCATTAACAATTTAGGGTATTTTGGTTAAATTGGTCATATTGCTTGACCAACCAAAGGCTCAATCACATATATGGAATTGTGCCACGCTCAAATAGTCAGATGATTGAAATATACACTTTTCTCCGTGTACTTAACTTACCTTTTTTCAATTATTTATTTTATTTATATAGGTACTCAAGTTTGAGTTTGATCGTTGGAAGACCCTCAATTTCAGTGCAGTTATATGAGTAATATTGTTCCTGTTTCTTGATTTCAAATTTATGTCTTTCACTTATAACCTATAACAGGGCTGATACCTCCAAGACCTTCTGGAGTGAAGATGGACTTTATGCAACAGATCTTCTTGAAATATTCCTCAGCAATTATTGTAAATCAATGTCTATCAGTATGTCCCTGCTTCTTTTTTCCTGTCAATCAATCGCGAAATAGCGCTTCGACTAGTCTCAACGTTTGTACAACTGCTGTGCGTGTTGTTCCACCCTCGAGCATCCCAACTGCTCTCTTCATTTAGTTAACAATCAAATGAACTTTCACTATTGAAAATGAGGATGAGAGTGAATTTTAGTCTTGGGTGTATAAAAAACTTAAACCATAAAAACATGCGAATGAAGTGTTCAATAATTATTTTATATGTATTGCTAGTGAGTGTGATGAAGTTTTACTTGAGACGGAGGTCGGTGATAGGCTGAGAACTTGTAAAAACTCTTTTTTTATGTTTGAGGTTACACAAGAAGTAATATTCAATGTTGTTAGAAAACTGAAAAAAAAAGTTTAAGCAGATATGATAACGTCCTAATTGCGGTTTCAAAGAATTGTACCATTTCAATTGTGGAGCCTCTTTGCAGAAAATGAAATTTTAAATTCTTTTTTAAATCTGGTGTTTTCCCTGGTGCATTAAACATAGCAGTGGTGAGGACGTTGTTCTAGAAGACACATCAAACTACTGGCCGATCGGTGCATTATCGTGGTGCAATATATATGAGTTCTCAACGATCGTCTCGCGATTTAATTTCGAAGAAAATTCAGTTTTTTTGGAACTAAGCCAGCGGCAACGCGCTTCATGCCCAACCAATCGTTGAAAATAGTATTAATTGAGTCGTGGACACAAAAAATTCATTGCCCTTCTCGCTCAAACTTATATGACGATTTTCAATTACCATTTCCTTCACTTTATCGATGTTAACTTCAGTTGAAGATGTTGATGGCCGACCAGAGCAAGGCCAATCTTGCATCACATCTCTGTTGTTGTTAAATGCATTGTACCACTGGTATGTGCTTGTTTTTAATTCATCGTAAACCTTTTGTATTATTTTCAGAGATTCATCACACGAAATTCGTTTTGTAATACAAAATTTGAGTCAAATTCTTTGTTCAATATTTTTATCCTTTGTAAAATTCGCAAAATACCTTCGAGAGAACTGACAATATGGGGTATTGTAAATAAACTACATGGCAGACCGCCTCAGTATAGAAAACAGTTGTGTTAACTTAGCAATAACAAAAATTTCGACAATCGTTTCAAGCAGATTTTTTAAATAATCAAATCCCGGTAGTTTTTGACAGAATATACATTCGCGTTTGACGTTAAGGTCACTAAAAGCAGGTCGGCCTCCTCATTACCTGTTATTTTTATATGGGGACCCGTAGAGTATTTATGAGGATCGATTGCTTTTTACTAATCTGATGGGATGCCCTCAGCGCACGACCCTATATTAAGGGTTCATATATGGTAGGGGTACATTACGGGGTGTAAAGTTACATACTCTAACCTATGTGATATTCTGACGCGATCGAGTAACGCACAAAATCGCCGCTTGGGCTTCCTTACAACTAGATTTGTGGAAAGAAAACTCAAGGATTCTTCACCTCGATAATATACCATCTCACAAGGCTATTATTGTGGATAAATTTCTGAACAAAAATTTCCATCAAACAACCACCGTTTCCACCTGATATAGCTCCGGCAGATTTTTTCTTTTTCCATAACTCAAATTACCACTTCGAGGTACCCGTTTTGAATAGAAGACATAAAAGAGAATTCGCGGCAGTCGATTCCAGAAAAAGCGTTTGAAAAATGTTTTGATGATTGGTTTGTTCATTGGTGTAAATGTATCACTTTGCATGGGGCCTACTTTGAAGGCGATACAATAAATTTGTATGAGAAATAAATATATTCTGTTTCATGGACCAATTTCTGTTACTTTTTTGAAATAATGTACAACCGAGCCTCTGTTTTCTCCCCTCGTTTCCTGAATCCTGATAATCTGTCAATCCGAAAATAATCAATGTTAACTCACGATTCCAATTCTTTTTGACCCCAAAAAATAACAATCACTAGGAAAGGTATCAAATGAAAGATCCGATCCCTCAGTTCGACGCTCCATGTTTCCATTATGCCGAAGCCCGGCTTAATCTTGCTATTTCTTCATCGGTAATCAGTCATTTTATCTCGTTCAAGTAGTCTGACTCGGCGGATACGCTTGCAAAAAGTGGATTTTAATGGCGATATATACTCGTTTCTTATACAAAGGGCCCGTTTTATCGAAGAATAATTCAATAACTAAGACTGTACGAGTGGTAAGATGCGAACTGTATGTTAAGTATGCATTTTTATATTGATAACTGATTGTGGAATTGGTAATGATATAATGTTTTTTTCATCAGGTTTCTGATAACAATATTCGAACATAAATATCCCACCAAAAACATACTGTAAAAAACTATCCAAGTCTCGATGGAGATGTTATATCTGTTGTAACTACACTCGGAGGCAAAATTAGCGGAACACTCGAAAATTTAACCAAATTTGAAGTCCGATATTTTCCCTAATTCTCAACCGATTTTGATGATTTGTTCGGCAAGTTATAGATCAACTCTTCTGCTTTGTAGAAATTATAAGACAAAACAAAAAAAATTTGGAAAAAAATTTATACGGGGGCAAAACTAATAGTGTTTTTTTTGTCAAAAATTCGTAACACCCTGTGGAATTTCGTGGTCCGAGTTGAAACGTACAATATCATGGTCTGTCAAGCCACATCTTCCTACAGTAACGCCCTTCTTGTTTCATGCGTTTATCTCTATTTTTGCAAAATATATTTAATTTCAAGTGGAAAATCACCATTTTGGAGAAATTCCATTGAATCGAGAAATTGTCATTAAAATTCGTCTATCAATTTGTAATTTTCTTATTATCACTCAGGCGTGTCGAAATTGTCGTTTGCGATTTCTATGTTCGAATTGCATTAGTTATTGATGACAATTTGGTAATTTGGTGAAAATTAGGAATTCATAGGAGATAACAGTCGGTAGGTATTAAAATACACAACCGAATTCTGGAACCATTGATAAAACTTTTCATTTACACATGTGCACACCTTTTTTCATCAAATATGAAATACAACACACGTTTTTTTGTATATGACCACATTTGCACTTGTTTAAAGAATGAGAGTTTTCCATTCTTTGATTTGATACAAATTCGATCGGTTGCGGTGTTTTGTGATTCTTTACTGTTTACGATTCGAAACGGTATTTTCATTCAGAATGAGAGATTTACCACCAACTTCAGTAGCAAGGGCAGTTACATTGATCGAGGAAGGGCGCACCTACCGCTCAGTCGGTACCATGTTGGGTGCCTCGACATCGGTTATCCATCGAATCTACCGACGTTACAGGGAAACTGGATTGTACGTGAGGAGGCGAGGACAAGGAAGAAATCGGGCAACCCGCACTATACATGACCGTTTCATCGTCAATCAAACCATAAGAAATCCTCGTCTTACTGCTGTTCAGGCACGTAACCTTTTACAAGCAAAGGATAACATTAACGTCAGTGTGAGGACAGTCAGAAGACGATTAAATGAAGTTGGTCTGAGATCATACGCGCAAGCAAGAGCACCAAGACTCGATAGAGCCCATCGGGTAGCAAGATTGGCGTTTGCTAGGGAGCATTTAGCATGGATAATAAATCAGTGGGGACGAGTTTTATTTAGTAATGAGAGCCGATATTGTGTGGATTTCGTGGATGGTAGAGATAGAATATGAAGGCATCGAGGGGAACGGTACAATCAAGCGAACTTCGCAGGAACTGATCAATACGGTGGAGGGTCAGTTATGATATGGGGTGGCATATGCTTGGGAGTACGAACAGAACTGGAGATTATTGGCAATGGATCACTTAATGCCCATAGGTATATAACAGAAATCTTGGAGCGCCATGTTGTGCCTTTTGCTCCTTACATAGGGGAAAATTTCCTTTTTATGCACGATAACGCGCGCCCTCATACTGCGCGCATAGTGATAGAATATCTCAATGAAGTTGGGATCACACGAATGGACTGGCCGTCGCGGTCACCGGATTTAAACCCGATCGAACACGTTTGGGACTTTCTTGGAAGAAGGGTTCGACAACGGAATCCAGGCAACGTTGAAGAGCTGACATTGGCTTTGAAGGAACAGTGGGACAACATACCTCAACAGATGATAGACAACATCATTGGGAGTATGCGAAATCGTATGCGCGCTGTAATAAGAACTCGGGGGGGTCATACTCGCTACTAAAATCAAAGGTTTTTTTTTGTGGGTAATCATGAACATTTTCCTCAACATGTTCATTTCATTTCACGAGTGTATCGTGTGTATCGGCTACACACCTGCTCTCAATTTTGGACAGGAATGATAATTATTATAGAATGTCACAGAAAAAAATTCAAAAATAAATGTGCAAAATCAACGATTTTTCCAGTGTACTTCGAGTTCTCCCAGAGCGTGAAATTGGCCAGTGAATTTCAAAAATTTTCATTTCGTTAGATTTTCGCTTCTCTAATTTTGATTTTATTTTTTGGTTAACCTCCGATGTTATGCACCTACGCAAGATTAAAAATAAATTCTTGAAATTTGTGACTTTTCGCTTCAAATTGGATATCTCTTGTAAAAATAGAGATAAATGCATAAAACAAGAAGGGCGTTAATGTAGGAAGATGTGTCTTGACAGACCATCATAATGTACGTTTCAACTCGGACCACGAAACTCCACAGGGTGGTACGAATTTTTGACAAAAAAACACTTTTAGTTTTGCCCCCATATAAGATTTTTTTTCAAATTTTTTTTGTTTTCTCTTATAATTTCTACAAAGCAGAAGAGTTGATCTGTAACCTGCCGAAAAAATCATCTGAATTGGTTGAGAATTAGGAAAAATATCGGACTTCGAATTTGGTTAAATTTTTAAATGTTCCGCTAATTTTGCCTCCGAGTGTACCTATGTTTATTAAGCGAGATAATAGCTCATACTGGTATTGGTAATTAGACGTAAGTGTCTCATTTTAGGCTGTTGTTCATTGTGCAAACATGCATTCAGCATGGACAATACCGACTTCTGCGCTCTTCTCTTTGGAGCGTCAAATCGGCCCCCGATCTGATGATCGATGGCAGTTGAGAGCAATACTGACAATTCAAGATACTTATCAGCGAGAAACTTGAAAAATCCCTCCGTAGAAGGTACACCACTCAATAGCGAGAATTATTAGGCAATACTGGTACAAACAAAAAAAGAAAATGTGAGATAATAACATCACATAAAAGAAAACTTTTTCTGAGGCGATAATATACAGTGTTGCAAATCGGATGAATCAATGGTACAATGGTACGAATTGCATATCGATTTGATTCTACTATTCACCTTATTAAACAGACCTGGTAAAAAAGAGTTATTCTAATGTTAACATTCGTTTGAATTAATGCATTACATGAGATTCTCGTGATACATAAAGTTGAAATACGGCTTGAAACAGCCGTTTCATTAGTCATTTGCGAACTGAATGAATTATGTGAAGAAATTAACAAAAAATAAATTCACAAAACTGGCACAATCTTCATCATTCTCCTGTACTTTCAGGTAGAAGAAAATACAATTCAAATTCAAAAATATGTTTACTGAGATAGATTTTTCAATTTTCTGTAATATTCAAAACTGAAAAATAATAACGAAAAGAGGAAAAGTAGCTTTGCTTGCTTGAAAACTATGATTTCAGTCAGGCGCATTCGCCATATTGCATAAATGTAAAGAATCATAAAAGTTTGATGATACACAAATACAGGAAGGGCAATTAAATGGAGGAATTATTTATATAAAGACGAAAACTACTAAGGCAGACGTATATGGCACTTATTTCTTCAAAACACGAGTGTATCAAGTACATATTCATAATAATAATACTGGGTGATTGAATCACCAGTGGCGCGGTGATCAGTAGCTCGTACACTCTTGAATATTTCATTTTTGTTCGACCGGTATTGCATTTAGAAAGAAAAAATCTACTTCATAATTTCATGTTGAAGTAAACAGGGTGTCCCAATTTTCTATAAAAAAATCTTGGGAGGTTTTTTCAGATTAGAAAACCACCTTTTTGTTCGAGATTCAGGAGCGGCCTAAACTCTGCTATAATGTCTCTAAGTCATAAGTTCTTTTGGTGAATAGTTTCGTCACAATAATTTTTTTCCATAAAAACTCATGAAAATAGGCTCTCACATCATCGCATTCTCCTTCGACCAGAGAGGATGAATACTTTTTTCCTTTCGTTTCTTTATTGCCTAAGGATAGCTTTATTGATGAATTAAAATAGATTATCCTCATTTTATATATTATATTTCAAGGTAGTCGTGTATGAAATACGTAATAGATTGGTTTTTGGTGAGATGATCTACAAGGTGTTGAACTATTTCAATAAGTGTTTGAAATGTTGTCCGTTTCTTTGTAGACACAACTCAATCCTTCTAAGGAAAGACCATTGACCTCTCGAGAACATTTGCGAAGTAACTGAAAGGCGTCGACTATTCTGTGTCTCATATTCAAATGTGTTGTATAAGGAATCTGGTAAACGATGCCTTTAATATAACCCTACAAGAAAAATCTAGAATTGTGAGGTCCGGAGACCTAGCTGGCCATCTAACAGGACCCCCACGTCCTATCCATTTGTTTGGAAATACATGACTCAAATGCTCCCTAACCTAATGAGAGTATTGTGCCGGTGTTCCATCCTCTTGAAACCACAAATCCTGTCTTATATGCTCTGGTACATCGGCAACTAACATTGGTAGATGATTTTGCTGAAAATCTAAATACATTTCATTATTGAGGTGCCCGTCGAAAAAGTGCGGCCCAATTAGATATCCATCTACTATAGCGGCCCATACATTCAAGGACCAACGATGCTAGTAATCTATTTGTCTCATGAGGTGTGGATTTTCCATGGCCTAATAATGAAAGTTGTAAGCCCATTCATGTGGAAAGTTGCCTCGTCCGAGAAAAGAACTCTGCTAAACATATTTGGATTTCCCGCTACTTTGTCACTTGCCCAATTGCAAAAATTTATTCGATTTTCATAGTCTTGATTGTTCAGTTCATGGTGCAGCTGTACATGATATGCATGAAATTTATTCACTTTCAAGATTCTCTGGACTGAAGTTTGATTTATATCTCACCTTTGTGCATAAACCCTACTTGCCAACCAAGAATTTCTATCACACTCACCCAGAATAAAAATCATATCAACCATTCCTTTTATGGAGAACTTCATGGCAATCAATTGAGAAAATTGGATTCAAACCCCACTTTAACAATGTTTAATAACGATACACAGATAAGTTCACCATGTAAAATGCAGAATATGATATGTCCGGACACCTGACAGAAGGCACAAATAAAAAGAAATATCAACACATACCTCGATTCACCTTTTAATCATCTTGATTTTATCATTCGTTAAAAGAATTATCTTGCATAGGTTTAATTTTTTACTACTTGAATCATTACAGAAAAAAAACTTCTGTGCGAATAATAATGCATGTTGATGAGCTTGATACGGTTTGTAGAATTTTCATCAAAACTTCTGTATAAAATGAGGATAAACTATTTCAATTCATCAATAAAGCTATCCTTCGGTAATAAGAAAACGAAAGAAAAAAGTATTCATCCTCTCTGGCCGAAGGAGCATGCGATGATGAATTTTCATGGAAAAATAATATTGTGGCGAAACTACTCACCAAAAAAACTTATTACTTACTGTAATTATTATTCATGTATTTGAGACACCTATAAAAATAAAGCGTAATCGGTGGGGGTTTATACTCAATGAGCCAATAGAAACCAATTTTTCCATTCTTGTTGAAATTCGACGTGCAGACTGCTGCCAATAGCTGTCAAAGACAAACTTAATGACGCAGATTGTTCCCATAGTGGTTTTTCAATAGATAGCGGTTAAGACCAGCAGCAATGCATCCAAGCTACTAAGCGGAAACTCAACAAGTCACACATTTATCGAACGATCCTCATACGAAGAAAACCATCCAGAAGCCAATATTATGAGGTAATATTAGTTTTCATAAATAAGGAATTTATAGAAGAAAAATTTTTTATAAAAAAAATTATATACAGTGTTTCAAGTCGACCGAATCAATGGTTGAATTACACATATATTGATTTCATTCTTATATTCACCACAAACCTGGCTGAAAAAAGTCATTGAAATGTTGAAATTCGTTGAAATTTATATATCACATGAGATTCTCGTAATAAATAAAGTTGGGAGGGCGCTGAAAACTACCGCCTTATCAGTCTTTTTACAAACTTACAGGATTGATTATATGTAGAGTCAACCAATAATTTGATTAACAGAACTTCATCCTCTTCTGTACTTTCAGGCACAGTTGTAGAACATTTCGGTATAATACATTTCGAATTCGAAAATATATTCTCTTCAAATATACAAATCAATAACGAAAAGAACAAAAGCAGCTTTGTTCATTTGAAGATGGTAATTTCCTGACCTGGCGCATTCGCCATATTGCAAAGTTACGAAGAATTATAAAAGTTTGATGATTCTATGAAAATACAAGGTATATTAATGAAAACAAGAAATACGCAAATTGATTTACTCATTCAAGCAGACAGGTAAGAAACTTATATTCCAAAAAACAAAAAAGATGTCAACAATATAATAGTCATAATGATTATAGTAGTATTTATTGATTAATTTCGGCATAAGAGATGCAACGATTTTATGATCTTCCGAAATTATTCGCGGCCAAATTAGTCGATAGTTTCGGCAGTGTAGACAGGTTATCTCTCAAATTTAGCAGTAACGTACTTGGGAACTAACAATGTATCAATCTTACGACTAGCGTTTTAATGAAAACTACATGGTTTTCAAATCGTCGTTTCGTTATTCTTCACGTATTCGTACTTCAAGATACTTTCAGAATACATTATGACATAAGCTACTTTCCCTATTTAAAACGTCGAGACAAGAATTACTGGTTAGTGCACGTAAGCGCTACTCCCCTCGAAAAGTTTTCTCCAAAACAAAGATAAATTTGTTTTCCCTTATAACAATAATTTTGAAAATAACCAATACTTTCGAGGTGGCTTATTACAAATGAAAAAATATTTCTTGCGAAAGAGACTCTTCTAACCTACTCTTCTCTCGTCCTATTCAATTTAGAGGGTGAAACATTAATTAATTAATGCGATATTAGGCATTGTTTCTTACTTCAAAGTATTTCTGCACGTTGGTCATCTTTGCCAACACCCATAAAAAATTACTTTTGAGTGATAACAGACGTTTTCTGTAATTAGTTTTCAAATCCACCAAGACTAGAAACAGTTTTCCAAGTGAGAAACAGCAAAGGGTATCAACGTTTACAAATTTTCCGTTACAAGGCCTGAATTTTCAAATTTCTAATTCTTGTTAATAGATCTGAAGTTGCAGTAAATGGATCCAAATTTCGTTGTTCAAGGTGAACTTATCGAGTTATTCAGGCAATCCTTATTGAATCCGCAACAGTCAATAAAATGTTGCATGAGAATTTCTTTTGTGAATCGGTTAATTTGAGGACACGAGAGTCTCATCTACTAGGGCATTTTAGAAAATGAACACATAAAGAGATATTCTTTGGTAAAACTAATCTGATTGACGAAATAAGACCATCTGTTTAGTAGATGTGGCTTCAAACAATATATACCAAGTAAGCCTCCCTAAAATGATATCACAATGTTTGCTCTTGTTGATGCAAAAACATCGTACACGATTAGTTTGGAACCCTATGTTGGGATGTAATCTGAAAGTCCATACAAGGTAAATAACTCTGGTGAAGACATTGTCCTCCGATTGATCCATCCAATTACCGATACCAATCGTAATTTTACCGGAGACCATTGGTTCAGTAGTTTACGACTTGTTGGAAAATTACCGAGAAATCATAAATTAACATATATTGATACACTACGAAGGAATAAACGGGAAATTCCACCCGAATTACAACGAAGTAGATGCACTGAAGTGAAATCTTCAATTTTTGGGTTTAAGGAAGAATGCACCCTAAATTCATATTGCCCTAATAAAAACAAATCAGTGCTATTGTTATCCTCAATGCATCACTGCAATTCAATAAATGCTGGGATAGGAGATAACAAGAAACCAGTTAACATTACAGACTATAACAAAACGAAAATTGGTGTTGATTAAGGTGATCAACTCTGCGACAATTAAAATGTTGCTAGAAATACCCGTCGGTGGCCTAAAATTGTGTTCTATGCCTTACTGTACATTGCAGGCATAAACGCATTATGCGTATTCAAAGCTTATCGCCCAGTACAACGAGTATCCCGTAGTGATTTCCTGGAAAAAGTTACTTAGGAACTCATTAAACCCCAAATCGAGTTCGAATTCGAACTTATAAACTGTCTGTAATATTCACTTCAAATCTACAAATCATTAACGAAAAGAAGAAAAGTAGCTTCGTTCATTTGAAGATGGTAATATCCTGACCTGGCGCATTCGCCATATTGCAAAAATATGAAGAATCAAAAGTTTGATGATTCTATGAAAATACAAGGTGGGCAATTAGTCGGAAGGAATATTAATGCAAACAAGAAATACGTAAATTGATTCACTCCTTCAAACAGACTAATATGAAACTTATTTTCCAAAAAACAAAAATGATGTCAACAATATAATAGTCATAATGATTATAATAATATTTATTCATCAATTTCGGCATAAAAGATGCAACGATTTCATAGTCGTCCGAAATTATTCACGGCTAAATTCTCCGATTTTTTTGAATGAGTCATTCAAAAATTTTGGGCAATGTAGACAGGTTATCTTTATTTAGCAGTTGCGTACTTGGGAATTAACAAGGTATCAACGTTATGACTAGCGTATGAATGGTGTTCAAAACGTCGTTTCGTTATTTATTCTTCACGTATTTGTACTTCAAGGTACTTTCAGAATACATTATAAGAAAAGCTACTTTCCTATTTGAAACCTCGAGACAAGAGAAATTACTGGTTAGTGCACGTAAGCGCTACTCCCCTCTGAAAGTTTTCTCCAAAACAAAGATAAATTTGTTTTCCCTTTTAACAATAAATTTTAAACTAACCAATACTTTCGAGTTGGCTTATTTCAAATGAAAAAATATTTCTTGCAAAGGAGATTCGTCAAAACTACTCTTCTCTTGTAAATAGGCCACAATGCTTTCAACTAAGGTATCGGTCGACTCTCTCGTCCTTGTCAATTTAGAGGGGTAGAACATTAATTAATTAATACGATATTAGGCATTGTTTCATACTTCAAAGTATCTCTACACGTTGATCATCTTTGCCAACACCCACAAGTAAATTACTTTTGAGTGATAACAGACGTTTTCTGTAATTAGTTTTCGAAGCCAGCGAGACGGGAAACCGTTTTCCAGTTGAGAACCAGCAAAGGGTATCAACGTTTACAAATTTTCCGTTACTAGGCCTGCATTTTCTGATTTATAATTTTTCTTTATATCAGAAGTTGCAGTGAATAGATCCAATTGTCGTCGTTCAAGGTGCACTTATCGAGTTATTCAGGCAACCTTAGTTGGATCCGCAACAGTCAATCCAATTGCGCATGAACATTTGTTCTGTGAATCGGTTAGTTTGAATACACTATGGTCTCATATAAGGCTAAGGCATTTTAGAAAACAAACACATATAAACATATTCTTTGGTACAATTAATCTGATTGCCAGAATAAGATCATCTGTTTAGTATAGAGTGTAAAATAAAACACGTTGTAAATCGGTTAATGTACAACTCAAAATACTTAAATAAGGTTGAGGTATTTTTGAAAACACACCAGAGTATCTAATATATACAATTATCGTGTCACGGTGTTGGTAATTGAGCTCCTCCGAAATATCTGAACCGATTTTCGTGAAATTTTTGTGCATATCGATTAGGTCTTCGATTCGAACAACATCTATTTTTCATACCCCTAAAAATTAACTATAGGTTACTCGCGCCCTGTTTTCGAACGTATTTACTCGGATGGTCTACGATTGTGAACCAGTCTCATTTTGACATATAAAAACAATATCATCCATTTTAATACGTATTTGAGATAAAATACTTCCTTTGATCACTTGTGATTGAAGTTGTTTCAGTTATGATGAAAAATATTGGTTTTTTTCACTGTGGAATTGAAAAAACCAAAAAGTCCCGAAATAAATCCTTTATTTGCTATAACTCAATATATTTTCCATTTACTCAAAAATATATGAACGTGAAAAAACTTGCAGTATCAAACTGAAAAAACAGAAGAATGTTTGCAAGCTGAAAAAACTACCAATTTTTGCCCCTCTTATGTCCCCCTGAAAAGAGTCAATATTGTTCACCTGCACAATTCACACATAATTTTCGTGTCGATTTATTGTCATTTCTGTGACACATTCAACAACGTTCGACATAATTTTGTGTCCTCTGAGGGGAAGGGGGTACGACCACACTAATACGTAATAGATGTCGAGCACGTCGCATCATTTCTGCAGGTAATTGTTCTTTGGTAACTTAAACTCGATGTGGGATTTTCCCAAGCACATTTTCCAGGAAATCACTACCGGATATTCATTGTACTGGCCAATTAGATTTGAATACGCATAATGCGTTATGCCTGCAATGAAAAATTCAGTAAGTCATGGAACTCATCCATAGGCCACCAACGAGTATTTCTAGCAACATTATAATTGTCGCAGAGTTGATCGCCTTAATAAACACCAATTTTCGTTTTGTTATAGTCTGTAGTGATACCTGATGTTATCTCCTGTCTCAGCATCTATTCAATTGCAGTGATGCATTGACGATAACAAAACAGACTGGTATAGAAAACCACTAGCGTCGGGAAGGTACATCCATGAAATTCATACCATCCATCATTTCAAGATGAAATTCAATTTAATACTCAATATGAAAACACGAGTAACAAGAATCTCTGATCGATCATTCCTGGAATCTAACCTGAGGTTTCTAGAAGACAATCTAGTACAGAATGGCTATAACAAGAAATTCGTCAACAAAATTTTACATAAAACACCAAATTGCACAAATCCAAGACCAGAAGATACTTCACAAATACAAGACCAGGGAGACAATCCAGAGGCTTCAGAAAATACATTGTAGTCTCACCATATGTTGACAGTTTGACACAAAAATTAAAAAAGCTTCTAAGGTTGAAAAAAGACTGCTCAGAAAACTTACACTAAGCTGAAAGACAAACCGCCCATAATGAGACAATGTGATGTAGTTTACAGAATTCCCTGTTCTGAATGCCATTGGAGTTACGTTGGAGAAACCGGCAAAACTTTGAGCAAAAGAATCACGTCACATCAAAGTGATTATAGAAAGCAATAAACACATGCACACTAGCCAAACATATAACACAAACAGGGCACCAACCAAACTATGGACAAATTTCCGTTTTGGATCAGGAAAATATCTTCGGTATGAGAAATTTTTTGGAGATGGTTCGAATAACACAAAAAGGTGAGAGAAGTATGAATGCAAGAAGAGACATTGTCAGTTTAAGTGTAATTTATGCAGACCTAGTAGAAATAGATATGAAATTAGAAAATTGAACGAGAAATAAAATGCGAGGAGATGATCAAGACCATAGGGATGAAATTTGACACTCACAAGAATAAGGGTCCTGGTGACAAAGAATGGAATAGAGACAGAAGCAGACGAGCACACAAGGGAAGAAGAAGATTGGACCACTGAATAGAAGAATAGATCTTACTCTAAGCCTATTCAATTTGTAGATATCTGAAGAACGGAAAAATGAAAAAAGAAGCATGTTTTAGAGAAATGTGACCAAATTATAGATGTTTTCCGGAAAAATTTTAATGTGTATGGTGACGTTATGTAATTTGTCTAACTTTTTAACCAATCCCAATTTTTTTTAAGTTTAAGTGAATTCTTTCATGTAGAACTAAAAAACTGTCAACATTTTTCTTGTATTACATTGCTCTTGATAAAGACATTAATAAATGTTGAAGAGTACCACTTTTTCATGGCATCCTGTAGTCCCCAATAACTTGTCCCACCTAATTTTTCACAACACGAGCATAACCTTTCTTGCCAGAGAGTTGTCTCACAATTTTATGTAAACGAACTCGAATTTGGAGGCTCAATGAAGTTTTTTTCATTGTCTCATTTTGTCTTTACCTGCGTTCTATGCGGAGGAGCGTCTTGAACTGGAATCATTTTCTTCATCGCAAAGTTCTTCATCCCCTATCACACCCTGCTCTGAATCTGTGTCATGGCTGCTTTCCTCAACAACATCGTGTTCTGCATTATCATCTTCCTCGCCCGTGTTCATCAGAGGAATTTTCAAAATCACTAGGAAGTTCATTGAACCGCTATAACCAGATTTCAGGATCCTTGCTGGATTGTACAGGTCGTCTTTTGGGTTCAGACATACGTCTTTCTTTTTAAGGTACCACGGAATGGAATTTGAACTGAACTGACTCGAAACACAAAGTAAAACGTGAATGCTCGCGTGGTCTACAATCGTATACCAGTCATTTTCAGAGGCAAATATCTCCAAAAACCAATTACTAGCACTCTCAAAAATATACTGATTCACTAAATACTCAAGTTTTCTACAGCTACTGAAAATAGGCGCGCGTAATAAAAATAGTCTATCAATGAACGTCATTCAAAATGGCGTGGTTTACGTTCGTAGACCACGTGAGTTACGAAGGGTTGAGGGTGATCCACCCCTAAATTTTTCTTATTTTTCAAAAAGAACTATTTGTTTTTATTTTTTTAGAATACAACATTTAAAAATACATACAACTCCAAATTTTCACTCCGCTACAAACAACCTCTATTTTTTATTTGTTAATTAAAAACTTAAATTTTTCGGCAAGTTTTTTTTATTTTATTATGACTTAAAGTCTCTCAATTCTTCCCACCTCTAAGATTCACACCTACTTTTTATGAACTAGTTATAAAGTTTGATATTGTTGGCAAGATTTTGTTTCAATATGGAATGAATAAAATGTGATATTATTCCTAATTTTTACCCTCTATCATCAACCTCTATTTTTCACCAGATAGTTATAAGCTTCAAATTTTTGCTAAAATTTTTTTATGAAAATGCTTGGAATTGATGAATACAACAGTTTTGTTAATCCTTCGATCTGTTCCTCGCCGTTCAGAAATCAAAGAGAAAGGATAGTTAAGAAGAATAGCTTATTAGAATTTGTATATCTTTCTAACTGCATATTTATACTCAGGAGGTTGAAAATGAACTTCATTTGATCTAAGTACAACTATTACTAAAATTAACGGCAAACATGATTTTTCTATATTTCAAAAGCCATCGCATGCATTACAATATATATATATATATATATATATATATATATATATATATATATATATATATATATATATATATATATATATATACTATATTCTATTGACAGCTCATCTACACATCCTTATCCACATAAATTAGCTGCTTACAATAGTATTGTAAATAGACTCATTAATATCCCAATGTCACAAAATAATTTTATGAAAGAGCTAAATATAATTGAACAAATAGCAGTCAAGAACGGTTACAGTCCAAGTATGATTGAGAATATGATTTCAAGCAAAAAATTTCAAAAGAATCCAGAAATTTCAAAGTTAGATTATCAGAGCACAAACGTAGTTCTAATTTTCATAAATCAGATTTCCATTATTCTAATCACTTACTCGAAGAAACCATAACTTTAATGATAATTTCAAAATTTTACACAATGAAAATAGTAGACAAAAACTCAATCTATTGGAAATTTTAGAGATCAACAAAGAAAAGAATTCAGGTAGATTACTTAATAGTCAATTAGATCTAAATCCTTCTCTTCTACTCAATCTTTTCAATTCATAAAGTGAGCAACTCCGATGGGTTTTCCAACATACCTCTTGTACCTATTGTAATATTAAGTATTAAATAAGACTACTATATTAGGAATAACTCTGTTCATTAGTTTGTATCTATCTGATGAAGCCGCAGTGTGGTGAAACCGATCATAGTTTTGTTAACAAAGTAAAATCTAAATACCATAGTTTTATTACGTTCAAAATATGTATATCGATTTTCGTCAAGTAACGACCTCTTCTATCAAATTAAAAACAACTGTTAACTATCAGATTATTTTCATGAAGATTGATAATATTTAAGTATTTTCAATTGTTCTGACATTTTATCACAAATTAAATTTCTGAACGCAACCATTATATTTGACATTTGATAACTAACTAATAAGTCGATTCATTCCCTATGTCGATCGATAGCTTAGACAAAGTGTGCATTGTTCTATCTTTGTGAGTGGCGATTATCGCTACGTGCGCGAGACTTTCTTCACATCGGTGATCATTTGTGATATTTCAAGTTGTGCTCTTTTTTCTTGATCCTTCGTGATAGTGGCACTTCACAACTAAATGCGCGAGATCTCAGTTTGATTAATTACAATTTACCTCGCAATCAATCAAATGTGCGAAGAGCTACCTCACCTGCTAACCGCACTGATGACCAGAAATAGACAGATTAAGAAAGTATTTGTATTGGTATGTCAGAAGTGCGTTCTTTAGTGCGTGACATTGAAATAGATAGGCTTAGAATGCAACTAGTTCGTACACATCGAGCACGAAATAATGAAATCGAGCGATTCCGCAGACGCAGTGCTTCTGTGATTCTGAAACGAGCTGCATTCCACTATGTCCCTGCAATAAATTATTGTGTCGACAAATCGGTAAGAATTGGAGAAATGACAATAATTTGTCATTTGTCAGCTTTAAATTGATTAACAGACTGTATCATAGCTGTGTGTGTCTGTCAATATCAAATTGGAACCTTATAAATAGTCGTGTGAGTAAGCAACATCATGTATAATTAATCGAAAATAATAATACAACTTCATTCATACCGAACATTTTTTTTCATTAATTACGGATTCCATTCGTTTGTTTAAATTTTATTTTATACAAAAGTATAGGTCTTTCATTCATCGATTGAGGCAGTACGTCTGCCAGGTCAGCTAGTAATAATGTATGTGTCTATTTTCTAAGATACCTCAAACCTTAATAGGTATTTCGTATTCTTGAACCATTGTTTCTCAACCGGAGGGCGAGTATTTACCGTAACTCTACATATTGTATCTGCAAGAAGCGATGTCTGACAGTCAAACAGGTGTACATTATATCACAATGATGAAAACATGCAAAATTTATCGATATATGTGTAAACAGATTGAAGACTAGCCATAAAATTCGTATGTTATCATTGATGACATATAATATGATAAATACTCGAACAAGTATGGCTTCTTGTTGATTTTGTTTGATCTACCCTTTGTTTTAATGGTTTCCTAGTTAAGATAGTAGGTGGCCTTTGTGCCAGTTCGTTAGAGGGCGCCAATACGAATACATGTCTTGATGCGATCCAACGAATTGACTTGAGTAGGTGAAAGTCTGGCCTGGTGTTCTGAATGGGACTGTTATACTGACCAGGTCAATCGGAACCGAAACTGCTGTCTGTCGCTCCGATTCATCACATTCGACCGGACTGTGCCATAACTGTGTGTGGCCTTGGTTATCGATGACTATGAAGAGTTGATCAGAAAAATAGCTCCTCCAGGGAAGGATATTTAACTTTTAACGGAAAGTTGAATATTATTCTTTGAATTAAGTCCTCAAATGATGTTTTCCCAACAAAGCCATTCGACGTGTTTCGGCAAATTTTTCAAATTACCACGGGATGAGAAATGTACAGGGTGCCCGTTTTGGATGGAACACCCTGTATTCTGAAGGGAATATACAGAGATATCCACCGGGATCGGGAAATTTTATACGCGGCCATAACTAGCGATTTCCAATTGAAGTGAAATATTTTCGAAGTGATACCATTTCCAGTTATACCGGAAGGGGGAAGTGGTTATTTTAAATGGCAGTCTACCTTTTTTCTTATACATCTAGAACCGACATTCGAGCAAGGCATAAAACACCTAAGTTTTGAGGAACATTCAAGAGAATTGTAGCTCGTAGATCTTTTGCACTACAGACACAATTTTTGCTTGGGTGGATAGAAGAAGGATCAAGGAATTTTTTAAGCAATCTACACATGTCAAATATTTATTGCGTTGTTTTTGTATGATTTTTTTCAATTTGGCTTTTTCAAACAGTAATAACTCAATTTTTTCAAATTGCACGTGCCAATTTTTATATCGCCATCAGATGAAGCGTCAAATTTCAGAAGGAATTGTATAAGCATGTACTATACCCATCTCTTATTGTTCCGAAATAATTTGAGAATATATTGAATTTTGATGATTTGCAAGAACTAACAGAGAATGCTTTGAAATATTTGAATCAAGTAGCTGAACTGGCTACGCTCACCTGATAGGTGCCTTAAATTAATGTACTTGTCACTTCGTTCATTCGAATTTGATATTTCAACAAGAATTGTTATGTTTAATCTCTTTTTAATTCATGGCGAATGTTAAAAAGTGGTGGATAGAACTTGCAGGCAATTCAATACCCAATTTCAAAATTTGGCGCCTATGAGTAAAACAAAATTTCGAAGGATTAGAAGCAATTTTCTCCAATTTGGAGGAACAAAATACATAGAAACTAGAAGAAAACCAATTCTCGAGGACGACGACAATCAAATTAATATGCTAGCTTATTTTCGTGCCAATCCACATGCGTCCATTAAGTCAGCATCATTGGATATTGGATTGAGTTATACTTCCATTCAAAGGATCCTTCAGAAACATAACATGCACCCGTATTCTTTTATCAGACTACAAAAATTGAAACCAACTGACCTTATATATATATATATATATATATATATATATATATATATATATATATATATATATATATATATATATATATATATATATATACGGGATCAAGTCAATGGATCTAAACATTTCAACTCAAATACGTTTATTGACGCCTTCTCGTTTGCCGTCACCAAAACTCCCTGTTGAAAACATCATTCTCTGCTAGATCCCGGGCCGCCATCATCTCTCTTATACCCCCCCACTCCATGATTTTCTAGGTCTTCCTCGATTCCTGTGTCCTGTAGGAGTCCATTGAAAGACTCTTTTCGGCCATCTGTTCTCGGCATCCTCAAAACGTGTCCGAACCACTTGAGAATACCTTCCTCAATTGTTTCCACCACTGTCTCCTCTGCGCTCATAATCTGTCTTATTTGGATGCTCTGTATTCGCTCAATTGGTGATATTCCAGCACTTCTTCGCAGATAGTCCCTTTCAACCGTCAGTACCCTCCGTCTCAAATCGGCATTCAAAGTCCAGAGATCTGAACCATAACATAGGACTGACTCAAACAATGCATCTATTTCTCTTTCTACTACTTCTCATTTTTGCCATGACTTCTTCCTTTCCTAGACCCTCGCTATATATAAAGGCTCCAAGGTATTTGAAGCATTTAACTTGCTTGATTGCCACCTCGTCGTTCGTCAAGACTTCAAAATTTTCATCGGTATTCACTGCCAAATACTCCGTTTTCTTGAGACTTACCTGAAGGTCCCATTGCTTGCAAGCATCGTTGAGTCTCTTTATCAAGAACTCCAGATCATATGAATCCTGCGCAAGAACTACCTGGTCATCCGCGCAACTCAGAGTGAAAAGATGTTCATTTCCTATCGGAATATCGAAATACCCATTCCTTGGCAACTTCTTTTCGATTGTCGTAGTGCTACCTCCACATACGCATTAAATAAAAGCGGTGACAAGCTGCACCCCTGTCTCAGCCCCTGTAGTTTTTATTGGTTTCGACAGCCTACCATCAACCTTAACGTATGCGACATTATCTTCATAGAGCTCTCTGATTATCTTTATTAGTGCTTTGTCCGTATCCAACTCCTCCAGAACTTCCCAGAGCAGGCATCTAGCGGTGAAATCGTAAGCTTTTCCTAAGTCTATAAATGCTAAATGAGCTTCTTGGTTTTGACCGATATTTTCTTTTCTAAGACTTGTTGGATGACGAACTGGTTATCTGCACATGAACGCCCTGGTACAAACCCGATTTGATCCTCACTGAGTTTGTGCCCGATATTTTCTCTCAGTTTTACTGATAATATTCTACCGAAGAGGCGACATAGCGAACTGTTGATACTATATATATTCTTTTGAAAAGAGAGGATTCACAAAAATTTGAATAATTGTATTTATAATAAATGCTTATATCTATAATTTTGGTGTGTGTCAGAAAAAGCACGAGTGTGAGCTCAGGAAATGTACCAGGGGAACCATACTTTCTTGTTTATGATTCAATAAACGAGTGAAAAAACCTGAGGAAAAAAATCGTTTCCCTGTCGCTATTGCACTAGCAATAGCTTGTCTGTTAATGTTGTGTTAGTGTCGTGTGTACAAAAAGAGTACCAACGATTTTTCTGCTTAGCCACTTCATTCTCTCTTGCATTCCATGATTTCCAAACGAAGACAAGGGTGAAAGAAAGGGGGTTGGGACAGGAATCTGTAACAATGGAAAAAGAAAACCGGCAAAAAAATATTTCAACAATATCTTATATGTCTAAACAAATTTGCGAAAAGATTCAACATAGCAATCAAGGTCATGAAGAGGACTAAGGAGATAATAAAAAATACATAACCTGCGATATTTCCTCAAATTTCATCTTTGTTTGACTGAGAGGGTCCCGACGGTCAGGTTCAATTTTCCAAGTGATGCCGATTATGATCTATAGATGTTTTAGAATCATTATGGACCCGATAATGTGGGTTGACATTGCCCATATATTATTTCTTTGTGAAACTTGTTTAATTTAAAGAAAAATTTGCGAAAAAATTTTGACAGTCGTTTGAAAAATATGACATTTGTTGATACTGAAACCCTTATAGCAGTTTGGATCTTTACGGTCCCCTTTCATGAATACTGTAACAATATAAGCAGTTTTGAATTCCTGTGGTAATGTGTTCCGGCTTCATCACTGATTGAATAAATCAACAATATGTTTGTTGAGTGGCTCCCCACCATTTTTCAAGAGCTCGACCGGGACATTACGCGGACCAGGGGATCTTCCGTTTTTCTTCTTCGGCAGTAAATCCAACGCAAGCTTGGGTTTCTGTTGGAGCCACTTGCCTCTTAAATTCAGGTCTCTTTTCTACTAACAGATCTTCGTAATGCTGATGCTTTGATTGAATCTATCAGTTTGATTAGTTTTCATTTGTTCGATGGTTTTCCATACTTCCGTACTATGAGCATAACCCTATCAGGCTTTCTACTTCTTGGAACTTCTTCTCCTAGTGTTGGTTTTCTGTTCTTTGATGACTTGACGCGCTTCTCTGTTATTTGCTTTGTATCTCTCCCAGTTAACGTTGGTCTTATCTGACAGCCACCTGTGATAACATTTTTTCTTCTCATCGATTCACTGTTTCATTTCGTCAGGCAACCAGGTACGTGCCTTCTGAATCTTCCTTTTCTGCTCATGCCCCTGAGTTTCGTGCGCCGCTATCTTCAAAGCCAACT
Source organism: Cryptolaemus montrouzieri (assembly GCA_013387265.2). Taxonomy (NCBI): domain Eukaryota; kingdom Metazoa; phylum Arthropoda; class Insecta; order Coleoptera; family Coccinellidae; genus Cryptolaemus; species Cryptolaemus montrouzieri. The sequence goes on along the minus strand of JABFTP020000062.1, from coordinate 17,016,899 downwards.
TGATTCTACTATATTCTCTTCGATATCTTCTGATGGGGGAGTCTCTGCAAGAGCCGAATCGAGTTTTTTCTGGTATAGATGTTTGATGCTTTCGTGTTGTAATAGGTCTAAACGGTATATTTTCTTTTCATCTTCACTAATGCTCGTCCTCTGTTCTTCTGGAACGAGTCCTGTTCTAGTTTCGCTTCGAGATATTTGATAGGGAACCACTAGCTTAGCGGCAACCAACCGGTGATCAGATTCGTAATTAGCACCCCTCTTCACCCCGCAGTCGTTTATTTTCAGCAGCTTCGACAACTGTCTTGATGACATAATCGATAATCGATCTTTAACCGAGAGAAGGTCTTTCTGGCGTGTACCGGTAAATCATTTTGTGTTGAAAGAAACCGTTCAGAATTTGTAAGCTATATAACTCGCAAAAATCTATGAATCGCATAAATGATTGTTGTATTAATCTTAAAAAATGATCTAAAGTCGTACAACGTGATATGAAATGGAGCTATAACCAAAACTTTCTGATCAAGATGATATGCTGAAATACAACGATAAACATTTTCCCTACGAAATGTTCACCCTGTATTTCCGTTTTCAATATAAAGGCGCTATCAGAACAGACATTTCGCATAACATGGTTCATCCACCCCCGTTATTTCCACTCCCACCCTTACAGATTATTCTTTTCATACGAAATTTCATGTCATTCCTCCAGCGGCAGTTCACGCGATGTATTTCGTCCAATCTCAGTTATGTGATAGCAGGATTTCCTTGTAAACCCTTATTAAACTCTGAAAAAATTGAAGAAATGAAGCTTATGCTGGCAAAGAATGGGAACTGGCCTGATAAGGATCAAAAGGTCTATTGTCAGTGCGAAGCGAGAAGTCCACGGGATGTTTTGTATATATTATTTACCGATGTTTCATACCCTCGGTCCCTGATGTCATTTGTGAACAGAGCTCCGAGGTGTACTTGAAATAGTCTTCAAGGCAGACGTCTGTTGACTATCGAGCTGTTGAATTGTAACTATAAAACATATCTATGAAGCCTTTGAGGTGTGTATAATAGGATGATAAAATTTTTACTCGGCTTCGCTTGGGGTTTAAATGACGAAATGCTGTGAATATTCTGTTAACTAGACAAGGAAATTTTCGCAAAAATTAATTAAAACACGTTCTCCTTGAAAATCCTCAGAAACTGTTTCGACTTGTTTTCTGTCCAAATAATTGAACAAAAAATTAAAACTGGACTCAACTATTATTATTATAACGCTTGCTCATCGGTTATCATAATATTAATAATTCTATGAAACCATTGAGAACAGATATTTTTCGATCAACATGTTTCTTTAATATTCTGAATATTATTATTTTTCTTAATTTCAAATTAACTGCATCAATTACTGAGGGTGAATACAGATCATTCACGGTTGGTTTTGTTGATGATAGCGAATTTTCAAGGTCACATTTCATCTACTACACTCAACGTTGTACTTAAGATACTCGGCCAAGATATGAGCTATAGTTATTTGGATAGCTTCATCATACGCTATGTGTCAATAACTGTGGCCTATTCTTGACCCTTAACCCACGTGGTGCCAATATTTTGCGTTAACTACGTTGTAGGTCCCTGGGACCCCAACTTGATCAAATGCGAAAATTTTTGTCTTTGTTTAGTTTTGTGAGATTCTTTTTATTGCGATTCCAAGAAAAGATGACAAGGAAGTAGAAATTTATTCAATAGTTGCAACCACTTTAAAAATCAACAACAAAAATTTAAAATAAAATATTCGAAATGAGAAAAATATCTCCCAAAATTGTGTGAATATTGAAAATAATGAAGAAAAATTTGTTTATGAGATTCTTTTATTGCGATTCCAAGAAAACATGACGAGGAAGTAGAAATTTATTCAATAGTTGCAACCACTCTAAAAATCAACAACAAAAAATTTAAAATAAAACATTCGAAATGAAAAATATCTCCCAAAATTGTGTGAATATTGAAAATAATGAAGAAAGAAATTTGATTAAACAAATAGCCAAAATAATGGTTACAATCCCAAACTAATAAATAATATTATATATCCTTTATATAACAAAGTAGAATCGCATTGAATGAAGTTTACCCTGTCGATAAATTGAAACAAAAATTCAACACCTTAACCTACGTTGGCATTACAAGTGAGAAACTGAAATCATTCTTAAGTAGCAATAATTTCAACATAGCTTTCCAAACTAATAATAATTTAGGCAAATATATAAAAATAATAAAACCAAACCAGGTGTTTATAGATTGAATTGCAATGACTGTGATAATTTCTACAATGGTAGAACACATAGAAATTTTAATATTAGAATATCGGAACATAAACGCAGTTTTTCAAATAAAAAATCAGATTCAAATTACGCGAATCATCATTTGAAAATAATCATTCTTTCGACCCACAGTTTGAAATTTTGCATACAGATAATAAATATTGGAAGGTAGATCTTTGGGAAACTTTAGAAATAAATAAATACAAACACTCAGGTAGACTCATCAATGAACAAGTCGATTTAAGCCCTTCACCTCTATTGAATCTTTTCGGGAGCAATCTATTCCTTAATTTTATTGGATATACCTGTCATAAATAAACTTAAGAAGAAGCAACCAATAAGCTTTTAATTACTCAAGACCATTTATAGTTATATTCTCATTTATATTTTTCTGCATAATCATTCGTCTGAAGAAGCTACGGTGTAGTGAAACGCGTTACGAATCGCAATTATTAAGTAAAATTCCTTTAAACACAGTACTTGTTTTTTATTATAGAAAAATTCCAAACTAGAACGTACTCTATTGAATGAATTTCCAATGTGCAGGTACTTTCACAAAAATGTCTGCAATACCTAAACATGAAATACATTCAGTATTTATATTTACGACAAATGTCATATTTTTCGAACGACTGTCGAAACTTCTTCGCAAATTTTCTTTAAACTGAACAAGTTCCACGAAGAAATAATATATGGGCGATGTCAACCCAGATTATTGGGTCCATAATGATTCTATAACATCTATAGATCATAATTGGCATCACTTGGAAGACTGAACCTGGCCATCGGGGCTCTCTCGGTCAAACAGAGATGGAATTTGAGGAAATATCGCAGGTTATGTATTTTTTTATTATCTCCTTAGTCCTTTTCATGACCTTGCTTTCTATGTAAAATCTTTTCTTAGATTTGTTTAGACATATAAGAAGTATGATTGTTGAAATATTTTTCTTTTTCCATTGTTATAGATTCCTGTCCCAAACCCCCTCCCTTTCATCCTTGTCTTCGTTTGGAAATCATGGAATGCAAGAGAGAATGAAGCGTCAAAGCAGAAAAATCTTTGGTACTCTTTATGTACATACGACACTAACACAACATAAACAGACAAGCTATTGCTAGTGCAATAGCGACAGGGAAACGAGTTTTTTCTTCAGGTTTTTTCTCGTTTATTGAATCATATACAAGATAGTATTGTTCCCCTGTTACATTTCCTGAGCTCACACTTGTGTTTTTTCTGACACACATCGAAATTATAGATATAAGCATTTATTGTAAATTCAATTATTCAAATTTTTGTAAATCCTCTCTCTTCAAAAGAATATATATATAGTAGGTCATTCTAGTTCGTTTACGCAAGTTACACATACTTTTGCACTACACTGTAATCAAATGGCTCTTTTGCATATTTTGCACAGGTAACTTGTTTTTCCTTTCAGTTTTGGATCACATAGATAACACACTTTCCTTGCATTTCTAGGCAGCGTATAGGAATCAGTTGGAGTTTCTGGGACTTTAGTATCTAATACTCTATGAACGCTCTGTCTAAGTTCTCTTGGGAGGCGAATGTTATTTGCTCTTTCTTTCTGAAGAGGTTCATAGAGTTGCTTCGCCAAAAGTTTCAAAAGTTTCAGAAATAGCAATCTGCGTTTTTGAAACGCTTTGGTGGATTATACATGCGTTCAGGCCACTCATGACTATAATACGGAAAGCCATCGGCCAAAGTTTTGTTCTCTTGTGTACTGCGTTTTTGAAACGCTTTGGTGGATTACACAAGCGTTCAGGCCACTCATGACTATAATACGGAAGGCCATCGGCCAAAGTTTTGTTCTCTTGTGTACTGCGTTTCTGAATTGGTTTGGTGGATTATATAAGCGTTCAGACCACTCATGTCGATAATACAGAAGGCCATCGGCCACCTTCTTGTTCTCCTGCTACAGGAATATTTCGAGCATTTTTCGTCAACCGAGTCCATACCTCCCTTTGTTCTATTGTAATATGAATTGATTTTCGGCAACCCATTCTCAACATCATCTTATTTGCTTTGGTCCATTGATGACATCAAAACAACATCCTTATTTTTTTTTGGCACCCGAGATGAGGGTTTTATCATTTCTACATCCATACAATTTCGATCCAACAGCTCTAGAGTTACAAGGCAGAAACTCCCGAGGGATTTCTCTTTTATTTTTATTGATAGTTCCTACATATGTTAGTATATTCTTTAGCAAAATGTGTACAAGTTCAATAGATGAATACCTGTTATCACCAGTAATATTTCTGTTCCTTCCAAATATTGACTTGCATAAGCGAAGAACTGCTTGGGTGAGTATTGCAAACTTTTTTTCTCAGATGTTACATCTTTCAGAGCATTCGTTCCTTTTCACCCGTAAATATACGTATTGTAAACGTAGTGAGTTTTTGCACCTGCCGACATTGTACTTTTATGCCGTATTTTTCTGGTTTTGAAGGCATATACATCTTGAACTTACATCGCCCTCTGAAACCCACAAGCGTTCCATCGACTGTGTAATTTGTTCCAAGTTTTGTGAATTTTGATTGCATTTTATCAGAATATGTGAACCTGCTGCAGCTGCATCGTCTTGGACTAATTCCTGTCGTTCTTCCCGAGTATCAAATCGTAGACACATCAAAAGTACGGAAAAACGGCGCGCGGAAGAAACCAATCTGAATACATCCCTGTCAGTACCATCTGTGGCAAAAATAGCTTGGATATCTTCATTCTTGGATTTGAACACAGACGTCAACAAAAGGAGACCCAAAAATCCATTGATTTCCGTTTCGTCCGTATCTCTAAATTCAGTACGATTATCGTTAGCTTCTTCGTCACGATACTCCCGTAGTTTTATGTTTGTGCAATGCACAACTATTTCCATAATCTCCAGAAGAAAAATTTTCTGCAAAGATTCTAATGGTTCCAAATCTTGAGTATTTTCTCTTGGAAATGGAACTTTCATTATATTATGTGCAGGTGTTCTGGTGTTACGTGATAGTTCAGTTATATCTATTATTTCCTCTGATTCGTTTCGTTTCCATCAGAATCTTCATCTATGTTCAAATTCTCGCCCTTACTTTCATTATTGTTTTCGTCATCACCCGACAATTCTGAATCACTGATATGATTACTCAATTTTGCTGATTCTTCTTCATTTGGTACTGCTTGTCCTTCATCTTGGTCAGAAAAGTCACTTTCACATTCCCCACACCATTCAAGAAGTGTTTTCTCGAAATCTAAATCAGTGGGCTTCACACAAAGTACGTTGTACGTCTAAGGGACACACAACCTCCACCTTCGATGCACTGAACGCAGTGCTTCGCTAGTATTTCGAAGAGACTTGCACCATATGAAGGTACTGAGCGCCACCAGTTGATGAAGTCAATAATTACAATTATATTCACCTTTGTTTCCTAAAAGGTGTCCCGGGACCTAACAACGTGGGTTAAGGGTTAAGCGATTTACTTTCACTTGGTCTCTTCTAATACTCATGGTCTGTGATGAGGCCATGAGAGGGTTGGTGGCTTGGGTGTAAGGAATAATAGAGGAGATAGAATGGTCCAATTCTGCCAAGAAAATTATATGACAGTGATGAACATCTATTTTAAATTGCCGCCTTGACGACTGTATACATGGAAGGCCCAAGGAGAAAATCCAGATAGAATTATATGGAATCAAGTTGATTATATCATAATGAAGATACGATTCCGTAATAGTATAACATCAGTTAAAACCTATCTAGGAACAGAAGGCCAAGTGACCATGTCCTCTTGGCAGCTGTAATAAACCTTCGCCTAAAAGATAATAAACCACAACTCAGAACACCATGAATGGACTTCAGAAAGTTACTCAAACTTGAAGTGAACATGAACATGCAACAATAGAGAATATGAAACTTCACAAGAAAATGGAAGAATATCAAACATATCACAAAAAAACCAAAAGTGAAGAAAATCGAAAGTCGAAGAAGAAATGGATGCCAGATAAAATATTGAAATGATGGAAGAAAGAAGAAAATTGAAGAATAAAGATACTGATAGATCTAAAGAGAAATACAGGGAAATTCGAAGAGCTATAAGAAGGCTGAACAAGAAATGTACACCAAACAATACATAGAAATTGAAAACTTGGAACAGAAACACGATATTTTTGCTCTTCACAAGAAAATAAAAACATGCACTGGCCTCAGTTATCGAACAAACCTTTCAGTATTAGCAGACGACTCTGGTAACTGGGTTAACAGCACAGAAGAAGAACTCAGTGTCTGGAAAGATTACGTAAGTAAACTCTTTGATGATGTCACAAATGCAAATCGTGAAAAAACACAAACTCTTCTAGGATTACCTATACCAAAACATGAAGTGGAAAACGCAATGGCGAGAATGAAGAACGGAAAAGCCTGTGCTTCAGAAGAAATACCGGTAAAAGTGCTGAAATTGTGTGATGAAGAAGGCATGGATCATCTAATCAAGCTTTCTAACACCATTTATGAGTCCGTAAATCTGCCGGAAGAATGGCTCAAGTCGATATTTATTGTCCTACCCAAGGAACCAACATTGCGGAAATGTGAAGAATACAGAACCATTAGCTTAATGAGTCACACTGAAATTATTCCTGAAAGTTATACATGATCGCATATACAGAAAACATGATACTCGTATCAGGGACAAGAGAGGCACTTTTCTCAGTGCAGGTTCAAATACAACGCTGTAGGGAATTGTGATGTAGGTGCATGCTTCGTGGATTTTGAGGAAAAATACGATAAAATGTTCGATATTTTGAAAAGGACTGGAATAGATGAGAGTGATATCAGAATAATTGAAAACCTGAACTGTGGACAGAAGTTGCAATGAGAATGGAGGATAGAAGGACGGATGAGATGAACATTCGACGAGGAGTCCGTCAGGGTTGTGTGTTAGAATTCCTATTATTCAATGTATACTCGGAAGAACTCTTTGTAACGTTACCAAATGGCTCTGCCACAAAAATTCACCAAGTCCTTAAATTATCCCTTTTATTGAGCCTTATTTTCCTCACTTACAATATCTACAACTCAAGGAAATAAATAAACCATTGTATCACCTGCAACTTACGAACAACACCTCATTCCAGATGAGTTCTTTAAGTCAAAATTATACCAACCTATATTCTAGTCCATTCTAATACTTCTTCTTCTAAGGCATCGTTAATATAAATATGAATAACCAAGACCATCTGAATAAAATTGGAGCTCTGATATTTTCATGGAAGTTGACTGTAATATCGAGAAAGAACATGTTACCGATTTCGTATTTTTTTTACGCTATTCTGAAGCCTACCTTCGTGAGGCTGTTGTCAGTAATAAATGGGGTGAGAGCTTCCAAATTCTCTTTGAAATACATATATCTGAAATCATATTCTAGAATTTTATTTAGTTATTTACATTATTATGTGACAGATTTTTTGGGGGTTAGGTTATATCTTGGTTTTGTCTATGAACCGTCTGAGGAGAATTACAGTGACCAGTTTCATATTTTCAACCACGGTGTTTCGTTGTACTGGGTGGACGTATAGATGGCGCTAAGAGTAACTACCATCAGTACTGTATACGGTGGATTAACGTAGTGCGTACACCGTGCCCAGGGATTCATCTGTGACGTAATTTTAAGTTGGGAGGTTTTTCTGTGAGATTCTAAATAATATTCCATCGCTGGATATAACTTTGGTTTAGATTCCCGGTCATCCTATGCAATTTCATTAACGGCAAAATATTCAGAGAACAGGTCATAATAAAATTCATTATGGAGCAGTTTTTCATACCGCGGTAGTCATTGTCAAATGTCTCGATGGAAAACTGCCTCGATTTTTTTTTGAATTTCCGTTGAGGAAAGTAGCCATCTCGTGGCGTCGTTGAATGTTCATTCCAATTCTGGGATTCGTGTGAGTCAGTGCAATTTTATAATTTACTAGTTAATATTGAGTGAAGTGATAGTAAATTGCCATTAATTTGGCATCATATTGTACTGGCATCCAGATAATTATTTCTTTTGAGTTGGATTTACTGTGGAAGAAATAATTTCGTCTCTTCGAGGATTATCGAACACGAGGATTCAGAATTCGTACATCAAGACCGCCCTACATCTGAGTAAGTCCTTTTTGCGACCTTGTTCTCGAATATTAATGCCTCCTCAAGGAATTCACCGGTTACAGTGGTATTTTTTTTCCTTGCAGGGTCTTCTTTTACTTCTTTTACTTCTTTTTTTTCTTTCTTTCTTCCTTCTTTTCCATATTTTCAAAGTTTGGTAATCGTCCGAGAATCCACCTACCCAACCATCTGAAGCCTGGAGCTGTCTAATCCCGCTGGTTTGGCGTTTCGAAGACCGCTAAACGAAGGTACTCTTGAAGACATCCTCAAGTTTATCTTGGACACTAAGGGAGTAGAGTAAGATTTTCATAGCTCATTATACTGTCCTCAACAGGCATTAACGTTCTATTATATTCAAGAATTAACTTGTAACGAACAACTTTTTATAGTATAAAATAAAGGTAGTATCAAAGATTTTTTTATATAAGTGTAAGGTTTGTGAAAATAATTCCTTTTGCAAAAGGGTCATTTCTGTGACAATTCATACAGGGTGCTCTATATAACCTTGCTTGTTATTATTTCTTTTATTACTCTTACCAGAAGAATTGCCAATTTTATACTTACAGTGATTGTGTGTCTTTGACATATATTTGAGAGTCAATTTCCATTATAACTTACTTCCTTGTGATTCCAATATTTAAACTTTCAAGAATATAGATAACCTTAGCGTATGTTGTGTTTTATTCAGATCCAAGACTTTAGGGTATTTTATAATTTCAATATTTTGTAGGTTTCACGTTCATTTGAGTCATTTTTTTTTAGTACTTTTCACTAACTATTTTGAAATTATTATCTTTTTTTTGTTTTCATTGCACGATTGAGAGTAACGTAGTTTGCCATCTTGATAGTTTGTGAACTTTATGCGTTTGTAGTCACAACGAGGATCAGTGTTGCACAAACTCATTTATCTATAGCATAAACGCATTGGCGCCTTTGAAATTTTATTTTCATAAATTACTTGAATCCTCCCATCTCCACTGAGTCTAGCTTGTGGTCTAGTGCAGTCAATACGGGATCCTCATAGTGCAATTACCACTTTAGTTCTTTTTTTTTTTGTTAATTATATTTCCCTTCAGGAATTTTAGTAGAGCTATATCTTTGCCGATGCATTTGAGGAATTTTCAGAAGGTATTTCTATTAATTGAGAGCACATCAACAATATCCGATACGCCGACGACAGCAGTATTTGTGTGTATGTTCTCACAATTGTGTTGAATAAATTTGCTATCTATCTATCATATACTCTAATGCCCAAAATTTGAAATTGATCGATAAACCTGTTCCCCGAATACTTCTAATGGATCCTTCAGTGAGGACACCTTGTGTATCTCTGACCTTTTTTTACTCTCAAACCCATAATTCATTTTATTATTCCCAATTTATGATGAAATAATGAAGTTATTTTTATGAACATACGCATTAAAAATCGTTCGAAATTTCATGCCAAATTGGGTTGATTTCATGATCTATATTTAGACGACAACGAAATCTAATCTTACCACTACAAGGTGGTTTCCCCGAATGGTCCATTTCCGGTGATCATCCCACTTCGAATGGATTGTGGGTATCATACATCCTCGTAAGCTTCCAGGTGCATACACGATATCCCGGAATCGTACAATTCAAATCCGGGAAGCGTCCATATGAAACATTGATGCCCAATTTGGATCAAGTTCTTACCGTGGCAGTTCGAATGAATCTACACGACGTTTGCTTGTAAATGTCAGCCCGGATTCAATTTATCATTAAACAATTTCACATCCGCTTCGTAACATCGATTTTACACATTAAAACGCGACAAGGAAATTGTCCGAGGAACTTTGACCTTATACTGAAGTTGTATGCTTAGGAAAACTGAATTACCCTCTGCACAATGGCTTACTGGGTCTCATGTGTTCTATCTCGTCCAGTTTGGATTTTCAACGTTATTGGTATAAAGTAGAATTTCTCGAGCAAAGTGTATACGAGTATTATCAAAATGACTATTAGGATCTTGTTTGTTCAAGGAATGTTTTATAATAGATACATTCCGACACTTTTCGTTGGATATCTTGGTAGTAATAGATATTCGTTTTCTTTCTATTTTTCCACTGGATCGGTTTTATTTCGTTCCAGGAATTTTTTATTCTTTCTAAATAGTTTGAGGATGAAAATTGAATTGGATTTCCTCCTGGACAAAAAGTAGTCATCCAAACATTCTTTTAAATATGGCAATTCAAAAATATAATGGTATCTCGATTATATTACGAGGGATGTTGGAAAAGAGTGGATCATTAATTGCAGTAAGTGATGTTCAACTTGACCTACGTCAATGATAGGGTGAATTTTTGAACAGAGATCAATAAGAATTGAATCGAATAAACTACACTGTGCCAAGAAATGAACGTCGAAATTGTAAATTGAAATATATTCAGAAGAAGTTTAGATATGTTGAAGAATTATTCTTCCACTAATCCACCAGCACTATGAAAAACTTCCTGCACTGTTTCTCAGAACGATTATAGGTATTTTGTCTAGACCAACTGCCTTCTTGCAGTTCAGTTGCTCGAGAGCCCGTCTCACAGTGCGGACTCTGAACTTGATTTCTGCCATGGAAGAATTTGTAGGTGGAATGTTCGATGGTTTTGTGTTAGATGAATCTAGCACAGCATTCTTTGAGAACAAGAGAGCAAAGAGATCAGCTTTCTCTTTCGGAGATGAAGCTATACTTCCGTCTTCTCGAACAAGAGGCAGAAACACAGATTTACAGAAATTGGCATTGACAGTCTTTACCATAGACCAGAACTGTCTAGTCACGTTTGCCTGTTCAAGGAGTTTATTAGTTCCCACTTCGTTGAAATTGTGAATTATGAAATGAATTTTATAACTCAAAGAAAAAAACCAGTATACATCATAAAACCCACAGTTTTATAGAAAGCTTGCTGCTTTACTAAAATGGTCACCACTAATATTTCGATTAAATCAAGCGTTTACAAGATATTCATGGTCAAACATCAACGCCTATTAATTTTTCCAGTTTTTGATCGATAATTCGAAAATTTTCAATTGAATTCATAAGTTTTGGGGAAATTTACACAATTTTTAGGTTAGGAACAGAAAAATGGTTTGAACTATTAGTAAGATTTTCTCAGTCATGAGCATGTTATGTATATATACTAAACGCGTAAGGCACTTTTCCGTCAAAATGGAGGGGATGAAATTTGGTTGAACCGGGACGGGGATTTTTCGAATAGCTCTCGAGCGGGGGGCGGAGGCCGGTCCGAGTAATTTTTTTACGAAACTAGGTACTCGGTCGAAGGTGTGTGCGAAATCGGGAGGCCGCGGGACCCCGGACGGCGGAGATACGAATTTTCGAAAATTTTCGCGATATCGCCAGATCTCGAAAACGGAAAGAGTCGAGAGCCGGATTCCTTCGGTATCGGTAAATTTCGTCTTTCGGAAGACGATTCGTACAGCGATAATCTCGAAATTCACAGAAAAACCTTTCGAAAACGCCGAAAAGAAAAAGGTCCACGATTTTCTCGAAACGGCAGGAGGAAATTACCCAAACGGTTAGGCTATACAAATTTTTCCTTCGTCTAATCGGTCCCGCTTTTTTTACCGAACGAAGCGTTCGTCTTTCCCATCTTGCTTTCCGAAATTTTTATCGCGTACTTTTCACGGGAAAACGGGAAAATCTTTGATCGAACGAAGGTCTATCGGCCGACTTTCGCAAAATTTCGCTCTACTTTCCTCATTCCGAATATCTCTGACGGCCAGAAATTAAATAAATTAACGAACGTCGAGCTGTCAAAATACGGGTTTTTCTTTCATCTATCCTACTTGATCGGGGTCACCGGAAGAAAGGATTCGATCGTGGAACGATTCCTACATATCTCGAGATCGGGTCCCCGAAGAGAAATTGTCATTACAAGACTTAATTTTCGAATTTGAGACTGTTTTTGAGACCTAGATTTTCGAGAAAAAGATCGGAAACACGGGGGCGGAGCCATTCACCGCTCCTACCGTCCCTTAGATCGCTATTCAAGCTCGGTCGACTGTCAACCTAATTTACGGGCCAAAGTCGATGTACGTCGCCGGCACAGCTGCTTATTTCTTCGGCCTTTGTTTCATCGGAAGTCGGCCTTACCAACGTGTAAAATTTAATGCTCTCTCTCTTTCGAATGAAAATAGTGAGATGGAAACATTTAGTTACTTCAGCGTTACCAACATAATTTTGGTGCTAACAACATCTAGAAGATAATGTTATCTCTCTTCTGAATGAAATATCCTGAGTCACAGACATCATTTCATTCAGTCTCATAGTCGATATGTCAGATTTGAGAATTCCGAATTTTATGTCAATAAAAAGTATAACGAAACTTGAAAGAAACTTTTGAAGGTAAGTTTACGTAATTTGAGGTTTATTTTGTCCATTTATATATATTTCGTTTAAAGAAAGAAATGACAATCTTTCGAATTTTATAAATTTAAGATTCTGAGGTTATTCTAACCTAAATAATGTGATTCAAACCGAATGTTGAAGATATAAAAATTAGTATAATCTCAAATGTATTATTCGAGATTATCGAATAATTGCCTATATAATTCTAACTCAATTCTTATGAAGAATATGAAAGTATTTTGCTGGGTTATGAAGCGAAATGGCGTAATGTGAATTTGTCCAAGTTATAGATTGAGAAATTGAACCAGGCTTTAAATAATGTTTGAAAGGTAAGTGAACATGTTCTGTCGTCAGTTTGTTATTTTGTAATATATATTTTTTCAGCATACTGAAGAAAAACCGATATATTCAGTATTTACATCGAACCTAACCTTCAATTGAAGAAAATCACATATTTTCTGAAAAATTCAAAATCTCCAAGAGTGCCGTTTATATTTCATGATTTTTGTTGACGATACTCACTTATATGATGTTGTTGTAGTCCAGTTTGCTCCTTTTATTTTCATTTCACATAAATTCACAAAATCACGAATTGAATATAAGAAAGATATAATATCAAATTATATATATATATATACAGAGTCTAGATGCTTTCAATGCTTCATGTATATTTATATATGGTGTTTTACCAGGATATATAACAACAAGACCTATCATGAGAAAATGCATAGAACATAAGGGAAAAAGAGATCTGACTGCAATATTCAGAAGGGCTTGAGCAAATTCTAAGGTACTTATATTAATGCTGAACACTTCGAAAGACTTCTTCGAAGAAAAGTGAGAGAATGTTATGTAAAACAACTTAAGGAACACACTTCAGGTGAGTATCGAAAAATATATGTCAAATTCTTGATTTGTTTTCTAACAGGATGTTAGGTTAGGTCAATAACTTAAAATTGGGCTTGAAAGTGCTCATAATAATTATTATATTGTTTTTGTAGTGATAGGTAATCAATTTATATGTACAGCAAGTTAGCTTGGTAGCAGTGAAGTAATATTTAGGTTTCTACATTCAATTTTTCATAAACATGTAGGAAATTTTCTTTATCCATGACTGATTTAGGTTTTTCTTCAATTTTTACTAGCTTAAATAATGGAATAGAAAAGGACAATTGAAAATAATATGTCAAATTTTTGATTTGTTTTCTCACAATATGTGAGAAAGTTTGGTTTTCCCATATTTTTCTGTCACTATTATAAACTACCTGTTTTGTCTTGAAAAATTGTAGTCATTCAAGTATTTAGGAGTACTAATACGAGAAGAAGGTGATATGCATTATGAGACAGTAGGATACCAAAATCATTTGTGAAAAAGAGAAATAAGTAACAGAACAAAAATATCCTTACTTCAGGCATTAATTGAATGAATATATATATATATATATATATATATATATATATATATATATATATATATATATATATATATATATATATAATGGTGAAAATGTGATTCTGGACATTTGCTCTATTACTGATGACGAATGATGTTCACCAAGATGTTTTTCTATTATTTCTCTCAGCTTGGTTTTTGAATTTTTCATAAAGTAATCACTCTCAATAATGTGATTCACCTATATTTTCCACAGTTGATGTTGTGCCTTTTTTCTGTATAAGAACTATGCTAATGTTGAGAGATAATTATTGTATTATCTCTTCGACACTGATATAAGATAGAAAAAACATGTTGAATTTTTCTCAGAATTATACTACTCCTTTCAAGATAAAATTTTAATTTTTTCAGATTTTTGGCAGCTCTTTAATGGTTCAATAACTGAGAAACCTATTGTACGAGACCAGAAAATTAAATTTGGGATTTCAGAACAAAAGCAAAATTCGGCAATTTTGGAGGTAATTTTTCTGCAAATACCTGTACATCATATATCAGTTTCAATGTCAACTCCTTATGAATATTTTCTCAATTTGAATTTTTGTCAAGCATTTTGGTGTAGTATGTGAATTGTGTCACAAAAATTTTTCTGTATATTTCAATATCAATTTGAAATAAATTTTTAACTTTTCATCAGTTTTTCTTGCTTCTGTAAATAATACAGTTGATTGTATCTATGAAAAAATTTCTTGAATTTATTATCCATATTCACTTTTCATATCATGTACACTAAATAATTATGGAAATTCTAACAAAGTCTATGTATTCAGAACTCTCAAAATAAGATATCTATTATCACATAGTTCTTGAATTCTTGATATAATTAATTAATATATTCTGTATTAGTCATCGATATACAAGTTGAGAGTATTCATGACAAGTCACTCAAAAAATCGACATTAATAGATTTGAACTTGAATTGAGACAAACACTGTGTGTATAGACTAACTACATCCGAACAAAATGACCAACACATCAATATAAACACAAAACAGTCAGAATAGGAGTAAAAGCCAAAAACAAACAGAACATGATATAAATATAGAGACAATCAGACCGAGGTATCAATACAAAACGGTAAGGATAATATATTAAAAAGACAGATCGAAACAAAAAACTTTCCGTTATCGGCATATCATTCACTTAAGTATTTAAAATTCCTTTACTATGAATTCATTAATTTTTGGGTTTCATTTTGAAATTTGCTCCACTATAAAAATTTCTTCAAACATTTTAGATTCAAAATAACTGCTCCAGGAAGAAAGGTCTAAAGATATTCCTGTTCGAATAGTGTTTAGTGCTCTTTGTGTCCAACAAATGACCTGCAGCAACATAAAATTAATGGAAACCATATTAAACTAGGTTTATTTGTATTACCTCTGATGTCTTTCTCGATCGTATTTTCCTCTTTGCGAATACAAACAAAGATGATTTATATAATTATATTCTATACTTGGTCTATGATACAAAGCAAAACAACTTCAATTTTATATAGGTTATGTCATAAACAGTCGTCAATTTGATCTTCTTCTTTTACTTGGCTCTTGGTAACTTTTACCTACTCTATCGTGGAATACGGAATGAGCTCAGTTTTCGAGCATTCTACCCAGACTGTTGTCGGAATTTGTCAATTTGAAATTCAATAATGTTTACATCGAAACGGTAACTCTGTCTTTAACACGACCTTATAAGCTAAGACCATTGCGGCAGGCTTCCAAATCTTTTCCAGGTCACACCAAATTCTTGAAATGGTTTGATTTCATCAACCAGTTAATATGACGTTTTGCCACAACTGACCGGGTCGTTTTCGAAGTTTCGAACGTGATTTTCGACATTCACACGTGACAGGTTAGTTTGAAGTTTTCAATAAAAACAAAGGTAAATCGAGAGTTTGCCTGAGGGCAACGTGGGTACGACCGTAAAATTGTTTATAACGTAAGGTTAGTTGGAGTAAAGTTACATGGAGGACGGAAATACATGAAATTGTTATTCTAACTCCCTGATTCTATTCATCGCTTTATATTTATACTATTCGATCAATGATCAGTTATAAAGAGACTTCTATCCTCGATACAAGTTGAGGTACATCCCATTCGGAAATTACCGATCGAGTTACATCCATTACAGAGATAGTACAGCATAAGTAACTTCATTCATAGCGCACGAACTGTAAAGATGATAATGTGTTGCGTCGGTCTATTCTATTTTAAAGTTTTCATTTCGAATTATTTAAAGAGATAACAAAAGAATCTCAATATTTCTTATTAAAGACATTTTACACGATTGAGTTTACAAATAAGTTCGTCTAAAAGTTTTGAAATTGTGGCAAGAAACACACAACATTTTAGACGGGTATAATTCCAAAGCCCTTTGAAGAAAGCCATCGCGTAGTATATGAAATTAAAATCCATAAAGGCACCCATCACACACACCCTACTCTGAAAGTATTTATGATTTTATAAGTTATTTTGTGATATTGAACATATTGAAATTGCAAATTTATGCATTTGAACACATCTACACACAAACACACATACATATAACTATTATTATATTATATTGACTATAAATTCAAAGAAAAATGTTATAGCATTCATAATAAGCTATATGTTGTATTACATACAAGATATAAATTGAAAGGTATCTTTAGGTTAGGTATATATATATATATATATATATATATATATATATATATATATATATATATATATATATATATATATATATATATATATATATATATATATATATATATATATATATATATATATATTCATAATATTATTTTGAGTGCCAAATGAACTTTTCGGTCGTCTAGACGCCCACCGTGCCTGTATTTTTAGGGCGCCTGAGCATTTTAGGCGCCAAGTTGACGACAGCATTTTCAGTTGCTAGGTAATTCAAGACGACGGATGATGGAACGTTCAAAGAGCTTAGTCGTTTGAGGATTCTAGGAACTCTGACGCCGGGAGAGTCGGAGTGCCCAGTTGTTTGAAGCGCAAGGTTGGTATTGGGCACTAGGTGTTCAAGGCGTCTGGACGTTCGGAGGGTCTGACCGATCGAGGCGCAGGGTGGTTCGAAGGGTCCGAGTTTTAGGCGCAAGACAGTTTCGGGCGCTTGAGCGTTTATAACAAGGTAGTTTTCGGTGCAAGGTGGTTTGCGTCGTGAGGATGTTCCGACGCAAGATAGTTCTGGACGTTTGAAGGCGTGAGATAGTTCAGGGAGTATATGCGCGAGGTATTTCGGGGCGCGTAGGCGATTGGGGATTGAGGTACAACTGCCTGCCTAGGCGTTTAAATTGCAAGATAGAGCTGCCCGCCTAGGCGTTTGATATACAAGGTAGATCTTTCTGCCTTGGCGTTTAATATACAAGGTAGATCTGCCTGCCTAGGCGTTTGATATACAAGGTAGATCTGCCCGGCTAGGCGTTTGATATACAAGGTAGATCTGCACGGCTAGGCGTTTGATATACAAGGTAGATCTGCCCGGCTAGGCGTTTGATATACAAGGTAGATCTGACCGGCTAGGAGTTTGATATACAAGGTAGATCTGCCCGGCTAGGCGTTTGATATACAAGGTAGATCTGCCCGCCTGCTAGTGTTAGGTTAAATGTGTATATAGGTATTTCTTTATTTATTGTAGGTTAATTATTGACGAATAAATTTATGTGATGATTGTAACACTTATTTCGAATTAATTATTTTATTACGTATGCAAGATGATCATTTTGACAATAATTGAAAATACGGTATTAAACGAGTAAATACTAAAGATAGTTGAGAATAAAAAACATAAATGAGAAGACAAACAGAAGATGTAATGGACTACAAAATAAAAATCCTCTCGCAAAAATTTTCATGTATATTTTGTGAAAAATAATTTTGAAACACAATGAACAAACGTCAACAATTAATAACAACAAAACTAAGATTTTGAATTATTGAAGATAAATTTGAAAAAGTATGATTACAATAAAAGCTTTCAGATAAATTTGTTACTTTTATAAAAGGAACTCTAACTTATGTAAATTTCCCAAAACTCATAAATTAAAATAAAATTTTTCGAATGATTGATCAAAAACTAAAGAAATTGATTGATGCTTGACGATGAAGATCTAGTAAACGCTTAACTTAATCGAAATATTCTACGAGACCTTTTTGTAGAGCAGTAAATTTCCTACAAAACTATGGGTTCCGTGATTCATTGTGTTTTTTTTTTTCATTGAGTAATAAAATTCATAAGAAAAAAAATTACCTTCAAATAATAAAACTGAAACCGTTAATATCTTTTAATCATTTACGTTTACGAAGAAATTTTTTCAAGTAGTTGGGAGCAAGATATCAATTTTTCTATGTGATATTAAAAAAAAAAGGAAACTGCAAGGCGGACCTTCCCGTTATAATTAAGAGGTCATACTCAGAGAGACTTCCGTAGATATTGCAGTTTCTATGAGTTGCTATAACATTGTTAAATCCAATAGAGAAACTCGTAAGTGTGGTGAGGATGCAGATATCGAAAGAAAGTCTTCGCCTATCTCATTTGTTTGGAAAATGGAATAGTGAAACTTATTTTTCTTGAAATCGAATTCACCATTTTGTGCAATAAATAAATAAACGTATACACACAACCAAATTTGTATGGAATCACAAGATATTTTGAATATTACCTCAGGATTTTGGAAATTAGAATTGATCTTTTTTGAGATATTTCAATTGAAAAAAGAAATAAATTAAGGTTTATTTTGAAAAAGAAACAAACAAAAGAAAATAAGAGACTCTTTCCGCATGTAGTAAACGAATTGAAAATTGTTTCCTCACGGGGTAGGTTTTCCTCTCGACCTCAGTAGCTTGTGTTACCTCCTCTTGCCCTGATACAACCCTGAATTCATCTAGGCATGCTAGGAATCAGGTTTTCGACCTCCTCTGGGGTGAAAACCTGCCACTCTTCTGTGGCGTCTCGGATGAGCTGTTGTAAGGTTCTTAGATTATCCTCGCGCGAACTAATTTTCCTTTTGAGATCCATAAATGTTCGATAGGATTTAGGTCTGGAAAGCAAGCTGTGCAGCCCAAAATAGCGATTTCCTCTGTTTCAAGATAATGTCGCGCGAGGTTGTTGGTAAAAAAGTTGGTAAGTGAACTTCTCATCGTGGGCACTTCGCTAGAATTTCATTATGGGCTCCAGCACTAGGTCCACATAATTATAATTTCTAGCCGTTACATTCGCCGGAAACGAAATGAAATCTGTTTTGCTTCCCAGCATAATGCCACCCAAAAACATCACACTGCCCCCTTGGTATTTCGGAATTTCTCTTGCTGTCGGAGTCTAGCTTGTTTTTCACGACCGCTTAAAATCCGAATCCGGCAATCATCTGATCAAACACCAATTTTGGTCTCATCCAAAAAAGAACATTTCGCCAATTCTTAATATTCCGAATTTGGTGCTCGATACAGCAATTAAGTGTGTTAATTTTTTGTTGTCTGGTTAGCTCTGGAACTCTTAAGGGCTTTCTGCTGTATAAACCCCTTTGACGTATCGCTTCGACTGATGCCTGTTGCTTCAAGAAATTACTTTTGGCGTATGGGGTGCGACGTACTAAGGTCTCTTCGTGCAATTTGGCACAAAAAGCGGTCTTATTTTTCAGAAGTGATCTTCCTACGACTTCTTCTAGGCCTATTTTGCAGAGATTGTAGCTCCACGTATCGGAGGTAGGTTTTTGAAATCACCCCGTGATATCCTCATTGTGGTCGCTATATCCCTCGGTGTAGCCTCTTCTTCAACGAGAGCAATTATTCGACCCCTCTGCGCATAGGACCATCCAACGTAAGGTATTTTCAATAATGATTATAGGCTTTTTCAATTTAAAAATTCACAGTTTCAAATCTCAGTCATGACTCAGTAGAATTTCCCGAACATGTGTCGAGAATTCAACATTTCTTATCATACTATCCAGTTTTTTTTACAACAAAAAATTTCATTCTTCACAAGTAGTCAAAGATCCATGCTTAAAAACAATCAATAATGTGAAATACCAAGTGATTCCATATAAATTTGATTGTGTGTATTTAAGATAGCTTTGAAATTGTTTCACTGAAATAAACTACTTCCAGTGAGATATTTCATTCATCAGTTGTTTCTAATTCCTTCTCTAATTTAGTTTTTTAATCCTAGCGTATATAAGACAAGGAAGTTGGTAAAGAGGATTCACCTTATATAAAATATTAACGTGAATGAAACCTGCATATTACAGTAGCCAATCTCAGGCAGTGAGTAATTCATGGAGCTGTCAGGAACGATGCTCTCTTTCTACGATGAGGTAAATAACCATTGCCAGGTTGTGACTCAAGATGATTCGAGGATTCGCCACAAATGCTTTCGAATTCTATTAAAAACAAAAGGGATAAGTTACGTGAAATATTTAGAACTGGTAACAGAAACAATGTTTCAGTGGAAAGTTGGTTAATTAACTAATAAATTAAATCATTCGCTTTGCACAGGCATTTAATTTTCAGTAACTAATTATTAATGTAATCACGTAATGAATCTAGTACATTCAAATTTCTTAGGGAGGTCTTTTAATGCTATCATTTTATTTGTCATTGTTCAGTAGATAACGCCAACGGTGTTTACGAATTGTTGGGGGAATTTCATAATGGATGTCCAAGATAGGCATTCAGGCTATAGAATATTTTTGAATATCAAAATTAAGCTTATTAAGCACCTTTTTGAAACTGCTTACAAAGATTCTTGCCGATGACATAACGTCAACAATGCCAATCAGCGAAGAGCAACAAGGCTTTCAAAAAAACCGGTCCACGGTCGATGCACTATTTATAGCAAGGCAATTAGTAGAAAAGTCTCTTGAACATAACACTCCAGCATATCTTTGTTTCATAGACTTAACGAAGGCCTTCGACAGAGTCCAACTGAAGGATGTAATCAAGATACTGGAAAACAAAGAGGTACCCAAAAAATATATAAGACTCATAAAAGATCTGAACACTATTACAACAACGCAAATACGAACAAACCACACCCTAACGCAGCATTTCGGAAAAACGTCGGGCATCCGCCAAGGTGATAGTCTTAGCCCTCTACTATTTAATACTGTTATGGACCAACTTGTAGAGACCGTTAAAAACTTGGGACTAGGATACCGTATGGGAACTTACAAAATTAACATCTTATGCTATGCCGATGACGTCGTACTCATTGCAGAATCAGAAGACGACCTACAAAGAATGTTATACGCCTTTAGCAAACGCGCAAAAAATTTCAATATGGAAATCTCAACAAGTAAGACAAAATGCATGACCATAGCTAAGGAACCTCTGCGCTGCAAGTTAACAATAGACAACGCCACTATAGACCAAGTCATGTCATTCGAATACTTGGGGTGCAAAATAACAAGCACAGGATACCTTGAAGATGAAGTGAGGAGACAAGTGAACAAAGCAGCTGCAGTATCGGGACATCTTAAACAACCAATTTGGAGAAATAAACACCTCAGTATACCATGCAAATCCAGAATCTACAAAACATGTGTGCGGCCAATTATGACATACGGGGCAGAAACAAGAGCGGAAACGTCGGTAACAAAGAGGATACTAAGAACAACAGAAACGAAAACGCTAAGAACGATAACCAGTTACACATTGAATGACAGACAAAGAAATACCGACATAAGGGAAAAATGTGACACAGACGATATTGTAAGATGGGTAAGAAAAAGAAGAAGAGAATGGAACCAGCATGTAAAGAGAATGACCACAGATAGAATAACCAAAATCGTATATAACAACATACCACACGGAAGAAGACCCGTTGGACGACCACCAAAACGATGGCGGGACAATTGGCAATCAACTTCACAAGAACTGCTGCAGGGAAACCGGAAATGAACAGGTGCTACTCCTTCAACACGGTGAAGAAGAAGGAGAAGAAGAAGAAGAAAATTAAGCTAACTATTCATATAAAGACAGCAATTCAGAAGAAGAAAACTGAGGGAAACTAAATGGAAAATAAAATATTTGACAACTTTTTTCCTATTCTTAACAAATTACATTTTTCTCAACATCGAATTTTTCTTCACTCAGCAAAATCTGTATATCCTATCTTTATAAAAATACATTCTCTAAATTGTTAAATAAACCAGGAAAACAATTTTTATGATGGGTATAAAATAATTCCTCCAGGATATTCTGTAGCTTAAATTACATAAAAATCATGATAAAACAAGTAATGTTTTTGAGGAATTTTACTGTATAATTGTGATTCTTAACACCGTAGCTTCTTCAGACGAATGAATGTACAGAAATTATGACAACTTTACATAGATACAAATGAGAATATAAATAAAAATGTACTTAAGTAATTAAAAGCTTGCTTCTTTGCAAGTGGTTATTGATGATAGGTATATCCAACAAAATTAAGAAATAGATTGCTCCCTGAAAAGATTCAATAGAGCTGAAGGGCTTAAATCGACTTGTTCGTTAATGAGTCTACTGAGTGCTTGTGTTTGTTGATTTCTGAAGTTTCCCAAAGTTCCAATATTTATTATCTGTATGTGAAATATCAAACTGTGAGTCGAAAGACTGATTATTTTCTAGGAGATGATTCGCGTAATTTGAAACTGATTTTTCATTTGGAAAAGTGTGTTTTTGTTCCGATAATCTAATATTGAAATTTCTATGTGTTCTACCAATGTAGAAATTATTTCAGTCATTACAATTCAACCTATAAACACCTTATTCATTATTTTTATCTAATTGGGTTTTATTGTTTTCTGTATATTTGCCTAAGGTAATTACAACTGCGGAATCTCAGCGTCAGAGATGTAAACAAATTAATAATTTAAACTCTGACTTACAGAGGATATCTGAGTGGGGTCAGTTGAACCTGGTGGGCGTCAACGCGAGCAAGACGCAAGCAACTACGTTCTCTAAAAAGGTCCCAGCTGGAAAACCTCCTCTAATGATGCAATGCCAACAAATTGCATCCAAAGATTCGATGCACCTTCTCGGAATAACGGTCAACTCCGTGCAAGTGAACAGACAACTCAATTCATCCCAGGCGCTCACTCATGAGTTGTAACAGGTTCGCCTATTCCTGGGAAGCGCGCATAAGAAAAATAGGATTTTTTAAATTTCCAAGAAAATAAGGGCGTTGAATTTATAACTTCTCCGTCTTACAACCGGTCGATCGAGGAAATTTGTACCTTTCAACAAATGATGGAAAATAAGATAAGTTCCTGTATATAATTGGGCATCTGTCCAGCCTCAATCCGAACTCCACGAGTTCCGGAACATCAGGCATACTCATCCAGCCATCTCCTCGGACACCTCATCCAAATTAGTCTGCTTCTTTCTCCAATTTCTTTCTTCTCACCTAGTGACTATAATCTTCGCGCTGGCAGACCAAAAGAGAAGATTTTTAGACGGTAAAATTCTGACATTGGCCTCGTCCAGGGTGCATCTTTTCGAAAAATTTCCTCCTCTTAGTCTAAAAAAAAGTTTCAGAACGGAGCATGCTCCGCTAGCGACTTGACCTTCAGACCTAACCTGTGTTCCAGGGAGAACCAGCTTCCAGTGAAACTGTGTGTGAATTCGAGAGACCATCATTCTGCTGAACTGCAGTGTGTTATACCGAGCGGAGTATTCCTGGTATGGTCCACCCGTTTTACTCTAGGTATGATAATTAGCGAGTAGTTTCTGGACCTTATTGAGGATAGGTGGACGCTCTTCGCAGTTGCTGTGCCCTGAGCATGTAGCGGCCTCTATGTTTGACAAGTCATTCTGTTTATTGGAGTATGTAGACGCCCAACTGCAGAAAACGTCTCATAATTTTATCATACCTGGGAGATGTTGAGAGTGTGTAGCATAAATACTTATGCCAGCAGTTTGTAATTCTTTCACTCTCGATTCTCGCACATTGAATATCTCGGAAGGAGTGGATGGTTTACGCAAATGCTGTGTCCTGAGTAATGCACATCCCTTACCACAGAATATTAATGTCACCAGGAAGACCTACCGTGAGGTATAATTCTGTTGTTCCGTACTTTCTGGTTTATTAGATAGCAGCACATCAATTCATTCGAATATTTATTTTGATTCTGCTTTTCCAATTGCTATCACTTACATCTGCCTGCATATCATTCAATTCTCACTTAAATTACTTGTCGCTAACTGGTTTGGATCATTTCCTTGTCTTTAATTTCAATAGTTTTTTTGCTTCGTTCAATCTTTCTTTACCAGCCTTTTAATCCGATTCTCCAACTCCTTATAATTCACGCACGTTTCCAGTAAGCTTTCATATCATATCTTCTGCCTTCCGCAAATTAATTGTTTTCATAACATAGTAATAAACTGCAAAACTTGCATGACAGTAGTTACCTGTAAACATAAGAAAATCTACGTAACAAATTTGACAAGTGCACTCATCGCTGTAAACAAACCGCTATACTGCCTATAAAAATAGTTGATGGTTTTTTGGACGCCGCCTTTTTCCGACTTTTCGGGATATCCGTCGTCTTTCAAAACTCCAGAATTATCCAGAATTAAGTTTGATTTTATGTTGCATTTCGACACTATCCTATCTCCAACATTAAGTTAACCTTTTTTATTCATAAAATTCACACTCGCGAATTCAGTGTATGTGGTATCTTACGGAAGATTTATTTCGATTTCCCTTCAGCGAAATGTATTAACTTTTCAATTTAGAGTTAATGTTCTTTCTCTGGAGTATTGTTCCTGATATATGAATGAATTTTCTTTGTTCGATTTTCCTGATTCATTCAAAGAATAATGTTTTATATAATTTTGAGTTGAATAAAGAGGTATTTTACCTGATATGACTACGTATCCAGTGCTTATTTTGAACTTATCCTTACTAAGAACTTTGGATTAACTTTCTCCGGCTAGAGTAGTTACTTCGGCCTCAGACTTTGAAGCTTTGAATGTCCAACTGTCGAAGTCCAGAAGAAGGTTTTTGCTACTATAAAATACAAGAATGGCGCACACAAATTATTAATTAACTAATTTTCGATCAAATTTATATTGAATTAATTAATTTTCAATTCTACGAGTGTCACTAACAGCTTGACGATTTTTTTGGCCTTGAGTCGTCAATCAAACAAATTGTAGCAAAAGATAAGTACCATTGAGTAGAAACATACCCACACCTCCTCCACATGAGCCTAGCTGGTGGCACAAAACATTATCATACGAGGCTCTAAGTACAATCATTGTGGTTGGTTTCTTTTATCTTACTTTGCTCAAAATAGGCCCAGAGTAAAACCGTTACAAAGTGTATCGAATTATATGGATTTATCAATGAATAAAATTCTATACACTTAATAACGGCTTTACTCTGGGCCTATTTATTTTATTTATTTTATTCATTTCATACAACTGTTGATTACAATGAATGAATGTAAACAGGCAACCCCTTTTAAACTTAAAATTGAAAATATATTCTATTGATTACAAAGTACTCATTAATGCTTTTCTTCTGTCCTGAAACATGAAAACGAAACACCGAAAATTCGAGGCCCCCGCCAAGATCATTGACCACAGATACAGTGCGGCTAACATATGAATTTGAACTATAATTATATCTACAACGTTTAGGTCGGAACACAGGAGTGTGTCGAGTAATCTTTAAAGGCTGATTGAAGTTGATTATCCCCAGGAGATCTGGGCAACTATACAGTCCATTTATGATCTTATAACAAAATATAAATCAAAGAACTGTCTCCTAATTTGAAGAAGCTCTAAGCTATAAATAATACGCAAGACATCGAGGCTCACAATTCGAAGATGATACCTGAATGATAAATACTTCAAAAATTTACGCTGAACCCTCTCTTAACAATCTATATCACAAAAATAAAAAGGAGACCATATACAGGTTCCATATTCTGAATTAGATCTTACTAACGTGCAGTACAGGAGTCTAAAGGTGTCAGCAGTAAAACCTACGGAATGTCGTACAATGAACCCCAGCATCCGGTAAGCCTTAGATGTTATAATTCTTATATAATCTTTGAAATTCAACTGCCTATCAAGTGTTATACCCAAATCCCGAACACAATCAACACGCGACAACTCTCTATCATTGAAGAAATATTGGTGTATATCCGCAGAATTGGAACGATGAAAAGTGATAACTTGACACTTGTCAAAATTCAGATATAATGAATTAACTTAAGTCCAATTCAAGAAAGAATCAACTCGACGCTGCAAATATTGTACAGTTATATCTCTGATAACTAGAAACAACTTCATATCATCCGCAAATAATGAAAATCCAGTACCCAAGGTACATTTGATGTCATCCATGAAAAGGTCAAACAAAATTGAGCCAAGATGGGAACCCTGTGGTACACCGGACGTAACTGAATTCGCTTCAGAACGAAAATGTTTTGTATTTAACTATTTGAGAGCGTCCACATAAAAAGAACGAAACCAAGAAAGAAGTGATCTTACTTAGCTCAAAATAGTGCTCACCATACTGATCTTCAATTGGATGTTTCACAAGGTATGAATGATGGTGTTGTTATATCAGATATTAGTGTGCAACATTTCGATTTTTGTCGGGGTGATTATGTTGGTCTCAACAACTTCTTTTCAGTGTGTGATTGGACTATACATGATGATGATGATGTAGATTCTTGTTTATCTAGATTTTATATAATATATATATATATATATATATATATATATATATATATATATATATATATATATATATATATATATATATATATATATATATATAAGGTCTTCAACTCTTTGTACCGACAAAGGTAGTCAATCCTACAAAATATCCGGCCTGGTTTAACGGCGAATTAATTAAACTTGTGAATAAGAAAAAGGACTCACTTCCGATTCAAAAAACCAGAGATCCTTCAGATTTGCTTTTGTCGAACACTCTTTACAATAATTACATGCTTAGCATTGAAAGAAATATCCATTCGGACCCGCAAAGTTTTTTTTAACACAAATTTAAAAAATTTCGACCTTCCAAATCACATGGAATTGAATGATATAAGTAGCTCTGATGGAGGGGAGATTGTCAATATGTTTGCTGATTTTTTCTTTCCAGTATATAGTGCGGAAGTTATTGTATCACCAGAAATAATCTCTATCAAGCTGTAAACGTTGACTCATGTCAGTTTTCTCCAACTGAAATCTTCGAATTGATTTCGAGTCTGAAATCTAAGCTATGTGTTGGTCTGGATGGTGTACCTAATTATGTTCTTAAAAATTGTGTAAGCACTCTATCTGGTCCTATTAGTTCAATGTTCAATTTATCTCTAAAGTCGGGAAGTTTCCAGCCTTTTGGAAACAAAGTTTTATTGTTCCCATTCTTAAGTCTGGCCAGAAAACACTTGTCAATAATTACAGGGGTATATCTATCCAATCTGTTATTCCTAAAATGCTGGATAGTCTGGTATGTAGTTATTTATCTTGGAAGTGTTGCTCCATTATTATTAATGAACAACATGGATTCTTTAAGTGGCGGTCCACAATTTCTATTTAAGTCTTATATATTTATGACATTGTTGATTGTTTTGAAGCGGAGTTGGATGCCATTTATACAGATTTTTCGAAGGCCTTTGACGAGGTCAATCACAACTTGTTAATAGCCAAGATGGGTGCTCTTGGTGTTTCGGGATCACTTCTTTCTTGGTTTCGTTCTTTTTTATGTGGACGCTCTCAAATAGTTAAATACAAACATTTTCGTTCCAAAGCAATTTCAGTTACGTCCGGTGAACCACAGGGTTCCCATCTTGGCTCAATTTTGTTTGACCTTTTCATTGATGACATCAAATGTACCTTGGGTACTGGATTTTCATTATTTGCGGATGGTATGAAGTTGTTTCTAGTTATCAGAGATATAACTGTACAATATTTGCAGCGTCGAGTTGATTCTTTCTTGAATTGGACTTATGTTAATTCATTATATCTGAATTTTGACAAGTGTCAAGTTATCACTTTTCATCGTTCCAATTCTGCGGATATACACCAATATTTTTTCAATGATAGAGAGTTGTCGCGTGTTGATTGTGTTCGGGATTTGGGTATAACACTTGATAGGCAGTTGAATTTCAAAGATTATATAAGAATTATAACATCTAAGGCTTACCGGATGCTGGGGTTCATTATACGACATTCCGTGGGATTTACTGCTGACACCTTTAGACTCCTGTACTGCACGTTAGTAAGATCTGATTTAGAATATGGTCTCCTTTTTATTTTTGTGATATATATTGTTAAGAGGGTTCAGCGTGAATTTTTGAGATATTTATCATTCAGGTATCATCGTCGAATTGTGAGCCTCGATGTCTTGCGTATTATTTATAGCTTAGAGCTTCTTCAAATTAGGAGACAGGTCTTTGATTTATATTTCTGTTATAAGATCATAAATAGACTGTTAAGTTGCGCAGATCTCCTGGGGATAATCAACTTCAATCTGCCTTTAAGGATTACTCGACACACTCCTCTGTTCCGACCTAAACGTTGTAGATATAATTATAGTTCAAATTCATATGTTAGCCGCACTGTATCTGTGGTCAATGATCTTGGCGGGGGCCTCGAATTTTTCGGTGTTTCGTTTTCATGTTTCAGGTCAGAAGCAAAAGCATTAATGAGTACTTTGTAATCAATAGAATATATTTTCAATTTTTAAGTTTAAAAGGGGGTTGCCCGTTTACATTCATTCATTGGTATCAACAGTTGTATGAAATGAATAAAATAAAAAATAAAATAGGCCCAGAGTAAAGCCGTTATTAAGTGTATAGAATTTTATTCATTGATGAATCCACAAAATTCGATACACTTTGTAACGGTTTCACTCTGGGCATATTTTGAGCTAAGTAAGATAAAAGAAACCAACCACAATGATTGTACTTAGAGCCACGTATGATAATGTTTTGTGCCACCAGCTAAGTTCGTGTGGAGGATGTGTGTATGTTTCTACACCAAAAATAATGTACTCAATTGACACAAATTTCATAGATTGACAATCGAAAACTTCGGACTAAAACTGCAGAACTATTCCCAACATCGGCTTTCTGTAAATATCTGGTAGGTCTGTATTTTCTTAACGGATGTTTTTCAACTTGAATAAATTTTTCAATTCGCAGAATTACTGTAACATAAATACGTTTTCTAGTGAATTCAATTCTTTTTGAGCAGTGTATTCTTTTTCAGGTAAAAATAAAGTCGGTACAAAATGTTCTCAGAAAAATTCTGCAAATTCTATCTTTCCTAAACTGTTAACTAAGATTTTCCAATCAACGATTTTCTCGTGAAACTTTGTGAATAAAATTATCGTAAAACGACTTTTTTCTTCGACATATTCCATGAATAACAAAGAACTAACGTGTATTCAAAAATCTTATAAGATCCCGAAACTGTTTAAACTTTCTTCTACTCCCATTCGGAATGAGCGATTGATTTCGAACGATGAAAAAGCCGCTTTAACAAAATCGGTGAAAAGGCGACGTGGGAAAAGGGTTTTTTCGGTCTCAGGTATCGGATCAGATCACTTCGTTTACGAATACTCCATCGGATGTGAAAATGGAGAGAGTGGATTACTGATGAATTTAAATCAAGTTTCGTCTCCTCGGAGAGAAGGATGCAAAACGTGACCAGAATTTCTGAGAGATAAGCAAAGCTCATATAACTTTTTCTTGTCTATCATGTATTCAGGAACATCGTCCATCCAATGTATAATGAGAAGATGAGATTACTTCGCTTTCTACATATTTTAACCACAACAAAGTGAAGGTTCATGTTTATAATGATATAAAGATAGTACTGGTATAAATTTCACTCCTTTGAATGGAATATAAAATGCTTACTGTCCCTTAGTCTGCTGAAATATTTAGAAGCATTGGTATTGATTTTGAATGATTTATGACAATCTATTTAATTTTCAGTTATAACTCTAAAATTATACTGCTAGGTGAAAGCTTACAGTTTGGAGAATTTCAGTCAAGTGATTTAATAGAATAAAAGTTGATATTTTGGTTGAATTTGTTGAAAAATATACTGTGTGAATCTCTTCTGGCAACAATTAGGTAGGTTTGAGGTTTTATGGAAAGCGTTCGAACACATCAGTTTTGATAGTATTTGTGCTTTTTTCCTCGTAGATATGGCGTCATCAAAATTTTTCTAAATAATAGAATATGGTATCTGATTGAACCTTCAAATAGATCCTGAAAGTTTTTCACCATTTGTCTGTTATGGACGAAATAACTCAAACATAGGAATTCTAATCATCGTTATGAAAAATCTGGAAGCAAATCTTAACTTTCAAAGGCTTGGCGGTGAAAAACTGAAGCAGTTGAAGATTGATAGACATAAAGAAGAAACGCTTCAAAAAATATTAGTTCTGTCAGTTGTTCTAACTTTTTGTTTAACTCAAAGTGCTCAGTTCGGCAAACTTCGATGAATTCTGATGAATTCAGTTTGAAATGAACTGCCCATTCGGTTTTTTCAGATCTGCAATTAATTGTTGCTTGCCTTGATTTTGATTTTATAGAGATTAAGCTGATGAAAACAGAAATTTAACGAGTTTTTCGATTATTCAGTAGAAACTTATTTACTGAAAATTCAGAATGTAAATAAAATTTGGATTACGTCTACTAAAAATAAATATTGATTACTAGAATAGCTCATTTGCATTATATTAACTATATCATTATTCATAACCTCAGACAATTTCAGGTTTAATATTTGCCAAGCAAGATGATATAAAACTAGATAAAAACATAGTGTCGAAAATATTTAATGAATCTTTTGTTGATGGTATAAAATGCATTGTAACCAACATCACTAGTTCCCTTACCAAAAATTTGTATTAGAGAATATTGAACACGAAAGTGATATGTTCACTTTTAAATCAGTAGAGAGGAAAAAATTGAGAAAAATAGTGAATTGTTTAAAAAATACTGGAAGAGCTGAAGATGGCTTGTTTGCGAAAGTTATTTAGGATGCATTTAATGTAATTAGAAATTGGTTATGATACAGTGAATACATCATTAGTGGTATGCTTTCTGAGACGTGGAAGTGCTTCACAATCGCTCTTGTAGAAAAGATACCAAATACTTCTACCAACTACTATGTTGAGGACTTTCGAAATACAGTTCCAGGCTATGAAAAATTGCTTGAATTAGTTGTAAAGAACCAAATAATGGATTTCTGTGATTTTGATAAGGTTATAAAAAAAAGTCAGTCAGGCTTTGGGTCAAATCACTGTGGATATGAGATGTTAGATGTGTGTGACTGATGTTTAAAAGATATCAATGAAAGTCAATTAGTGATTTTTGTATTTTTGAACCTTAAGCGTGTGTTTAAAATGATAAATTGAAATAAAAAAAATGGAAAATAAGATTTGATGGAGAAGTTCTCAATTGATGTGAATCGTATATGATGCAGAAATTTAAATATTATGGAATAATGTCGGACGAAATCGAAATTGATGATGGGGATGCTGAAATATTCAGAAGCGTTGGTATTGATTTTGAATGATTTATGACAATCTATTTAATTTTCAGTTATAACTCTAAAATTATACTGCTAGGTGAAAGCTTACAGTTTGGAGAATTTCAGTCGAGTGATTTAATAGAATAAAAGTTGATATTTTGGTTGAATTTGTTGAAAAATATACTGTGTGAATCTCTTCTGGCAACAATTAGGTAGGTTTGAGGTTTCATGGAAAGCGTTCGAACACATCAGTTTTGATAGTATTTGTGCTTTTTCGTCGTAGATATGGCGTCATCAAAATTTTTCTAAATAATAAAATATGGTATCTGATTGAACCTTCAAGTAGATCCTGAAAGTTTTTCACCATTTGTCTGTTATGGACGAAATAACTCAAACATAGGAATTCTAATCATCGTTATGAAAATCTGGAAGCAAATCTTAACTTTCAAAGGCTTGGCGGTGAAAAACTGAAGCAGTTGAAGATTGATAGACATAAAGAAGAAACGCTTCAAAAAATATTAGTTCTATCAGTTGTTCTAACTTTTTGTTTAACTCAAAGTGCTCAGTTCGGCAAACTTGGATGAATTCTGATGAATTCAGTTTGAAATGAACTGCCCATTCGGTTTTTTCAGATCTGCAATTAATTGTTGCTTGCCTTGATTTTGATTTTTTTGATTTTATAGAGATTAAGCTGATGAAAACAGAAATTTAACGAGTTTTCGATTATTCAGTAGAAACTTATTTACTGAAACTTCAGAATGTAAATAAAATTTGGATTACGTCTACTAAAAATAAATATTGATTACTAGAATAGCTCATTTGCATTATATTAACTATATCATTAATCATAACCTCAGACAATTTCAGGTTTAATATTTGCCAAGCAAGATGATATAAAACTAGATAAAAACATAGTGTCGAAAATATTTAATGAATCTTTTGTTGATGGTATAAAATGCATTGTAACCAACATCACTAGTTCCCTTACCAAAAATTTGTATTAGAGAATATTGAACACGAAAGTGATATGTTCACTTTTAAATCAGTAGAGAGGAAAAATTGAGAAAAATAGTGAATTGTTTAAAAAATACTGGAAGAGCTGAAGATGGCTTGTTTGCGAAAGTTATTTAGGATGCATTTAATGTAATTAGAAATTGGTTATGATACAGTGAATACATCATTAGTGGTATGCTTTCTGAGACGTGGAAGTGCTTCACAATCGCTACTATGTTGAGGACTTTCGAAATACAGTTCCAGGCTATGAAAAATTGCTTGAATTAGTTGTAAAGAACCAAATAATGGATTTCTGTGATTTTGATAAGGTTATAAAAAAAAGTCAGTCAGGCTTTGGGTCAAATCACTGTGGATATGTGATATTAAATGTGTGTGACTGATGTTTAAAAGATATCAATGAAAGTCAATTAGTGATTTTTGTATTTTTGAACCTTAAGCGTGCGTTTAAAATGATAAATTGAAATAAAAAAACTATGGAAAATAGGATTTGATGGACAAGTTCTCAAGTGATGTGAAACGTATATGATGCAGAAATTTAAATATTATGGAATAATGTCAGACGAAATCGAAAGTGATGATGGGGTTGTGCAATGTATAGTATTGGGACTAGTCCTTTACATAATTTATTTAAATAATATTTTTGAAGTAGTTAAAATGGTGAAAGCAATATCACTATTCAATGAAGATCTTCCTTCTTTATATGTGATAATAAGTTTAGTTCTGAATGTCAGTAAATCTAAATTTATTGTTTTTGATGAAGTGAATATAAGAAGAGAATTCCCATTTGTAATGGTGAGTAAAGTATAATGCTCTAAGCTTTCATCCTCTCAAGTATTCATGGTATTGGTACCTACCTTTTGAGGAATTGAATATCGGTTTATTGTTGAATGAATATATATTTGCTTATAGGAGTGAGACCAGGCCATGGGGAATTTTGAGAGAAAGTAGATTTTATTGATTAGGGTAAGTTTATAAAAGGGTGTGAATAGAAGCATCCTCACTCTTGCGTTAGTTATGATTCTGGTGTTGAGATAAATATAGAAAACATTTCACTACAATTTAGTTTATATTTCAGTAAACCTTGTTTGTGAACTTTATATCTGCAAATAATAAATATTAGTGGCAATTAATTAACTTGTAAATAGAATTCTTCGAATCAAACGTAAATTTCGAATATACGTACTTTGGAGAGTCAATTTTGCATACAAGCAGCGGACGAAACAACTTTAAAACAATGAATAGTTTATCAAAAATATGTCAGTCTCTATAAAATTACTATTGTGTACTTGTTGCTCCACATGTTAATGATTGTTCAACTATGTTATACATTATTGCTCAGTAATGATTACAAAAGGTCAGAACGGGTAATGTGTATTATTTTGAAAAGTAGTAGGCGTATATGAGTCAAATTGATATCAAATGTTTTAAATTTGAAAAGTATTACATGACAATATATATATATATATATATATATATATATATATATATATATATATATATATATATATATATATATATATATATATATATCTATATGAAGAATTTCCACAACAGGTGTTATTTCTAGAAATCTTCACAAAAGTATTGAGATTTTGGGTCTGAAGAAAAATTTGTTTCAACAGTTACAAAAGATAACAGTCATCAAATCTTGTAATATTCTTCGTAGGTTTCTTTCCGAAAATAATAATGAGGTAGAGTCATAGGTTTTCTTTTTAGTTTATACTGCTCAGAATCTCATTTCATATTTTATTTATTTGTTTATATGAATGTAATTAACTGACAATTTTGTCATATTTATATTCAGAGCAGTATTCTATTCGATCGTTCACCACTTCACACAAAGGAAACTATTAATGACTAACATTCAGTGTTACTTGACTAAGGTCCGTACACTGGATTTTTCCGGGAGAAAGCATCTGACACTACTCGTTGGTACATTGATATCATTCTCTGATGATGCTATAGTATGTATATATTCTGGTAGATTGATATATTCTCATAACATTTAATAACATTTAACGTTATCCTAATATATAATTATTCCAGGATATGTTTTGATTATAATCATTGCCAGGCAATGGTATTAATTACCGGGTGGTGGATTTATATTTTTCATGAAATCAGTTTGATTGCATGAACAGATATATGGGCAACTCGTCGGGTGAAACCCCTCTATATATATATATATATATATATATATATATATATATATATATATATATATATATATATATATATATATATATATATATATATATATATATATATATATATATATATATATATATATATATATATATATATATATATATATATATATATATATATATATATATATATATATATATATATATATATATATATAGTAGTAGGCGTATAAGTCAAATTGACATCAAATGTTTTAAATTTGAAAAGTATTACATTACAATTTTATATTGTAAGTAGTATTACATTACAATTTTATATTGTATTGTAATACTTTTCAAATTAAAACATTTGATATCAATTTGGCTAATATACGCCTACTACTTTTAAAATAATACACATTACCCGTTCTATATATAGGTAAGTGAAGTTTAGGATTTCAAGTTATTTTTCCTCTTGTACCAATTTATACCTGGATTGCGGAAAGAGATCAGAATTAGCAGTCACAAATAGAACACTCTCATGAATGTAAAGACAAACAACAGTAGTGACTTTTCCACAAATATGCTTCTACAACTCACATCGTAAGGCAAGATACTGTGATTTCTGCAAAAT
Organism: Cryptolaemus montrouzieri; assembly: GCA_013387265.2. Lineage (NCBI taxonomy): Eukaryota > Metazoa > Arthropoda > Insecta > Coleoptera > Coccinellidae > Cryptolaemus > Cryptolaemus montrouzieri. Next base: position 16,981,356 of record JABFTP020000062.1, on the reverse strand, counting down.
TAGAATTCTATCTATCTCTGAAGAAATTCCCCAGAACATAATCCCATACCTCAATTTAGCCTGCACGTAAGAATGATATGCCAGTAGAGCCGCATGAGCACACACTGAATATGATAGAGTCCTTATCGCATAAGCATAGCTCGCCATATGCTTGCATAAAACATCAACATGAGATTTCAAACTCAGTCTGTGGTCCACGTGTATTCCTAAAAAGCATACACCTTCAGAAGTTTTAAGCGATGCTTGTTTATCATTGGTGTATGTTATGCTCTTGAACTATGTGCCAAAATTGAAATTTATAATCTGCGTCTTTCCAGTGTTCAACTGGAGTTCATTTTCAGATATCCATTGCTCAACCCTTTCAAACGATTTGAATATTTTAGAGTTTATTTCTCCACAGTTATCTGACACGACAAGGGATGTATCATCTGCAAATAGAACCACTTTCTCAAGTCTACTCTCAGCTAGGTCATTCACATATATAACATAGAGCAATGGTCCAAGAATTTACCCCTGAGGTACCCCCTCTTCAAAACCATCTCCGAAGACTTGATCAGTTCAACAGTAATTGGGTCTTGTCTTGGATAGTCTTTATTATATTATGTGGTATTCTTAAGTCCTAAAGTAATGTTATATCTCTTAGTAGAACGCGGTCAAATGGTTTCAATGAATGAATAAAGCATATAAAAGTTGGTTTATTATACTCAATGGACTTCTCTGTTATTTGCCTTAACCACAAAAACTGCGTCTGTACATGACCTTCCAGATCGAAATCCTTGTTGTTCATCAGATAGTGAGATGATGCCGTTCATTTTATTGTAATTATTCTAGTTGTCAACTTGTGCGCAGTATTTAGAAGATTGATCTTCCGATAATTTGCTGGTATTTTCTTGTCATCTTTCTTGAAGAGCAATATAGTGATACTAGTGCGCCAATCATCTGATATTTTGTGGAAAAACAGAATTTTCTGAACGAGTTTTAGTAATTCTCGTTGTAATGTTTGGGTAGTTCATTTTTCATTCCATCAGGTCCAGCACTTTTCCTATTCTTCAGCTTTTTGAGTGCTAACTTTAATGTTTCTTCTTTTATATATGCGTCTTCGTTGATCGTTATTTCCGGAATGTTGGTTTCATGAACTATTTCGTTTTCCGTGTTTCCGTATAGTCTGGTTAGATATTCAACCCATTCATTCTTTGGTATTTGGTTAGTCTCTATAAGTTTGTTAACTTCTTTACGTTGTGCCCGTATGAACCTCCATATTTGTTTTTGTTTTTCGTAAAAGTCACTTTGTAGTCTGTTTGGAAAAGACTCCCAATATTTGTTTTTTATTTGTCTTGCATGGGAGGCTGTTTTGTTTCTCACTCTTCGGTATTGATCGTAAGTTTCTTCAGTCTGAAATGTTCAATACGGTAAGTAGGCTGTTTTTTCTTTTTACACATTTCTTTACTTCGGAGCAGAACCATGGTTTCTTACTGTAAGTGTTATTTGTTCGGTTCATGTTTCTCATACCGGGACTCTAAAATGCTGCCTCCTTAACTTTTGTCCTCAGCTTCTGCCAGCTTCTGTTCACATCATCTTCTTCTCGTATTGGATTGTTTTGGATTTTGATCTCGATTCTATTCTGATTCAGCATTCTGATTGAAGGGTCCCACATTGACTCGATATTGATCACCAACCTGTTTGGTTTCAGTATGATTTTTGACCGACTTAATATTCATCTTGATTTTCCCAAGAAGCAGACTATGGTCGCTTCCCACATTTGCGGAATTCAATGTTCTGACTTCTATAACTTGTTCTGGTCTTATATGTCTACTGGTGACTATAAAGTCGATCGTTGATTTATTCCCCCTTGTGTTCGGAAAAGCGAACTGGAGTCGATATTTGTGATATGTGAAAAGTGAACTTATGGAATGAATTGTGTAAATATCTAAAAATTAAGTGTGGTCCCAATAGAGTCAACACCTAGTCGAAAAAATTTTTTTGACGTGATACCGTGTTAATTTAAAGAAGCATCCTCGATAAGTTCGATTTACACCCAAAAAATACGATTTATTGGATTTTAAAGGGACTTATCAAACAACTCTCTAAACCTGCATTTGGTTTCAAGAAATTGAAGAAACATAAACTAGCGAATAAATTTTCAAGCCTAAGAAGTGGTAGCAAACGCAGTCATCCTTCTATTCTGGGAGTTGTCTTTCGGGAAAATCGGAGAAAACTGCGCTTTTAATAGAAAAGCGTAGTTTCGGATTCGCGTGTAACAGCCGCCATTTAGACTAATTGCGTTCCGTAGGAGAATATCGCTCAAACTTTACCACTTTGAGGAAGAAAATCAACAACGAGAGGGGTTGTTCTCCATCGACCAAATGCCCTTGTATTCCAGTAAAGACCGGTAATGCTGGAATTGTTAAAGCTTCAATTAGTATAAGAGCAGTTTTATCAATAATAGGAAGGAAACTCAAAAACAAACACGGCTAAATGGCTGCGAGGTTTAATGATCTAAGGAGAATTACGTTGAAAAAAGTTGGTGCTTCGAATATCATTCCTAAAGGAAACCTTCCAATGAAAAGAACTATCCAATTCCAATTGAAACGACGAAACACGGTTGAGCATAAAACGTTTTATATTTTATTCATTTGAAAGTTAGAGTTGTCATATTTTATCGTAGATATGTTTACGGATGGACATTGCGAGGGAATGGAGTCCAAATAAAAATATATGCGAAAAATAGACGTCTTACTAGACAACTAGACTGGACCAAAAAAGTAACGCACAAAGCCGAATATTCAGATACGAAAACCGAAACCTACTCCACGTAAAACTAAATTTTCTGACCATCAATTTTTGATAGATTCGTTAACCTTTCTGATACTAATTTCACAACTAATGAAACAAATCTCTTGGAGAAAGGTTTCAAACACAATATTAAATCAAACAACATAAAATCTGATTTAGAGGAACTTGGCATAGATACTGAAATTTCTCTGAAAAATCTTCCTAATAACACTCACCTTAAATATTTAGCATCTAACATTATAAAAATGAATCATTAGCTGACTTTAAACCGAGTAAAGAACAAAATATTTTAAAGGCCATCAAACAAAAATCACAACTAAATGAAGTTATTTTTACAAAAGCAGAAAAGGGTAATACTGTTATTGCGTTAAATAAAAATGACTACCAATTTAAAACTCTAAATTTCATTTCGTCCGGAAACTATACAATTTTAAACAAAGATCCAACTATTACATTCCAGAAAAATATTAAAATTGCAATAAATGACGCAAAATCTTTAATTAAAGCAATAGATAAATATAAATTAATTTTACCAAACCCTCAACCACCTCAATTGTATTCACCCATTAAATTGCATAGAGTACATAACCCCGTTAGACCAGCCGTATCTTACGTTACAGCCCCAGCCGTGAAATTGTCGCATTACCTTATAGATATCATTAAAATTATTGTTCATTCAAATCAAAATTTTCTATAAAAAATTCTTTCGAATTGATAAATAACATAAAAACGTTAACCTACCACCTAACGCAAAACTTATTTCGTTTGATGTTGAGAATTCATACCGAAGTGTTCCTCCAGGTGATAAATATTAATCGAAAACATGTTGAATTCGAATCATGTTAACCACATAATTAAATCAGAAATATTGAATCTGTTGGACGTTTGCATTGAACAAAATTATTTTTCTTTCAACATCTATTACAGTAGTGAAAATGGTTTGATCATGGGAAATCCTTTGAGAACACTTTTAGCAGAGATTTTTATGAATAATATTGAACAGAAAATTTATACACATCCACTCATTTCCAAATTTCTTTATTGGTATAGATATGTTGACGACATCTTAGTATGTTTCATTGGAACTACTCGTCAATTAGACTTATTTCTTAATTTCATTAATTCCATCCATTTGAACATTAAATTCACGATAGAAATTGAACAGAACGATTCCATTAATTTTTGGACTTGAAAATCACTAAACGAAATAATAATCATGTTTTTTCGGTCTTTCGTAAACCATAAACATAATGATACAATTATACATAACTACTCATTACATCCAATTCAACACAAAGTTGCAGCTTTAAACAGCATGGTACATCGGTTACTCAATTTACCTTTATCAGTAGAAGATTATAATAAAGAGTTAAACATCATCAAACAGATAGCCATTAATAATTCATATAATCCGGATATGATAATTCTAATCATTCGTAAAAAACTGTATCAGAAAGCAATAAATGAAGTATATCCTGTTCATAAAGACTATAAAATATTCAACAGTTTAACATTCTGCGGTTCTGCAAGTACAAATATTGAATCCTTTCTCGTCAAACAAAATCTTAATATAACTTTCAAAACTTCTAATAACTTAGGTAAACATATTAAAAATAATAAATCTCGTGTTGAAAAACCAAGTAAATCAGGAATCTATAAACTCAATTGCGGTTCTTGTGATAAAATTTATATCGGTAGGACCTATAGGAGTTTTGGCATGAGAACATCTGAACATAAACGTAGCTTCGATAAAAATAAATCTGATTCAAATTATTCAAACCACTTAATAAAAAAAACCATTCATTCAATTAAAAATTTGACATATTACATATAAAATCAAAAGTTTGAAATTAGATCTCCTAGAAGCATTAGAAATAAATAGATACAAACATTCGTACAAGCTGTTGAATGAGCAGGTAGATGTGAATTATTCACCCTACTTAACTTGTGGAGGAACTGAGGCGAGCTACATCATAGGGTGTTATGGGTCGAGTAGAACTATGTCTGGAAGTGAATTGTTACACTTTGAACAATTGTTATGAAAGTTATGAAAAGGAGTTTGATTCATTTTGATATTTTTCAATTTGATTTTGGAAATTCGACAACAACTACAGTTTCGTATTTTTTCTCTTAATTTATCAATTATCCAATGACAAAAAGACAGTTATTTGTTAATGATCTGGTAACTGTCTATGCACGTGCAGGAATCTAAGCCGCCTTTGCCAATTTTAGGTAAGTACGTGAAATCGTTCTTTCGCCATAACTTGAGAACTTGAAATCTCAGATACAGGATATGTATGAGGAACTTCATTTAGTTTTTACGGCGAATCTAATAAGTTGATAAAAATATGAGTTACAATTTGGAAAACCGTAGTTTTCGATGTTTCTTCGTTTCGAAATGTGAAGCTAAAAAAGGACGCTCTGTATACCGACTGGGATTCAGTCGGATATGAGTTATATCCCGCATAGTTTCTTGTTTGCAAAACACCTTCCATTATTTTGGTAGCTCACGCCGTTCTCGAGATATATCGATTATTTCAAAAAGCAAGCATTCTATAATTTTCAAGTAAAACTAGGATATTTCATGAACGAAACAACCTAGACTTATGTGTTAGGTGTTTTTGTGATTGAGATAACAAGTGTGATCGAACCAGTAATCAAGATACAGGATGTTCTATATTACAAAGTTGATACTCACTTCTGGTATAACCAGGAGTGCTATTGATGTGAAGATATTTCAGAAATGAGTTTTAGACCAGCTGAATCAACTACCAAAACTTCAGAACAATAGCATTATTAGTTTTTCCATAATTGTGTAATAAGCCACTCAACTGGGGACACCCTGTATACCGTGTGTAAATGAAACTTGGGCCACCCACATAATTTTTTCCTAAATAAGATACACTTGGCTGCAAGTTAGTTTTCGAAAAGAAGTAAATATTTTGAATTCAACGACATAAATTCTTTTGACATCCTGTTTTCGGTTACACCTGTAGAGATATCTATTCTGGATTTTCTTATGGAATACACTTTATATTTTTGGATATATGAAACTTCATTGTATTTTCGCTCAATTTCACATACTTTTGAGAAAAAACAAACGAAAATAAAATACAGTACAACCTCTTTAATTCGGCTCATACGGGACCAGGGCTTGTTCGGATTACTGAAATATTCGGATTATCGAGGTAATTGAAATGAAATAGTAAAGAAAAGACAGGGCTGAAAAGCGTGAAATATTCATTGAGAAACGTGAAATATTTATCGAAAACGTGAAAAATTTATTAAAAAACGTAGAATATTCATTGAAAAACTCAAAATTATTGTGATTCACAGAAAAACATGAAAATATAACTACATATTCTTGAGAAAGTGATACATTTCCCAGATAATTTTTTAGGTTCTGAAGAAGTCTTGGATCGTTTTCTGTTTTAACGAACGAAGATGAGAATTTGCAGCTTCCTTTCTCAATTTATTAAATAATAATTTTTGATGCTGAGGGATATCATTTTCTGTGCACTATTCCAAACATTTGTTGAAACACAAGAGAGCTTCTTTATGTTTCACTGAATTCATGGTTACATAGCCTTCTTCAAGTTCTTCTGTATCCTCGTCACTTTCTATGTTGTTGATTATTTCAGCTTCAGAGAGATAATTCTCATTATCTCCAACAACCCATTCTTCAATGTCTTAAGTTGTTAATTCTTGAAGAGATACATTTGTTAGCACATCTGTCATCATGCGTAGATCGCGATTTTTCTCTTCTTTCTCTAGCAAAATTTTTCTCTCAACCGTGAAAGCGGCAACAGGTCACCTGCGTCATAATTATCATCTTTTGCGGGCGATAAATTCTTCCATGATTTCTTAATTAACTCTTGGGACACAGATGACCAGGCCCTTCCAAGAGAAAACACCACATCTTTGAGGTCCAATTGCTTCAGTAACTGCGAAACGTTATTGTCTTCTTCAATAGCAAAGATTTTCGATAATGCAATTTTACATTCTGTATTACATGTTGATCCATTGGTTGTAATAATGGAGTACAATTAGGAGGTAGAAACATGACCTGAATATTTCGGTCCTCACTGATTAATTCCTCTTCTCTTGGATGTCCAGGAGCATCACCTAATAAGAGCAGAGCTTTTTGTGGCAATTTCAGCTCGTTCATTTTATTTTTAATATCACGAATAAATTTTTTTGTGGAACCATTCATAAAAAAGTTCTCTAGTTACCCACCCTTTTCTTTGACTTTTATATTAAACAGGCAAACTGGAGCAGTTCTTGAATGCTCGGGGTTTGTTGGCTTTTCCAAAGACCAACAATTTCATTTTATGAGATACTGATGCATTATAATATGGCATGAATGTAATACGGCCCTTACTCATCTTCTGACCTGGAGCTGAGTTTTCTGCAGCATGGGCTAGTGTTTTGTTTGGAAGAATTCTCCAAAATAACCCACTTTCATCTACGTTGTTAACTTGATGTGGCACCAGATCCATCTCTCGTATTTTTTGAAGAAATTTATTTTTAAATGGTTTTACCGCTCTATCGTCTGAGGACATTTTCTCTCCTGGTATGGTAAGTAGTCGAATTCCAAGTCTTTTTTTGAATTTTTTCAACCATCCTTGACTTGCCTTGAAATCATCTCTAGCTATTATACTGGTGTGAGAAAATCTTGCTTTCTCACATATGAGATCGTTCTTGTAAGAACCGAGTGTATAGAGCATTTTCAACATTTAAATTTACACTAGTTCTGAGCGTACGCCGTTTACCAGGACCAGAATCAGAAGAAGATATAAAATTCTCTATAGATGTTCTTTTTTTATATCGCATACTGTAGATTTTTCATTAGAGTGTATTCTGGCCAATTCAGAAGCCTTTTTTATTATCTAATTCTTTCAAAATTTCGTATTTTCGCTGCAATGTTAACTTTTTATGTCGACGCGACATGATTAGTACGGATATCAGTCGCTGAATGTGAGAAGAGAATCTTATCTGCACAAGTGGAGCGAGTATTCAGACAAGATATTGCAAGTTCGGACACTTTCAATCGATTAAATTATTGACGGCGTTCGGATTATAAGGTACCTGAGGTAAATAAGGCCCAAGGGTAATAAGGCCCAAATTTCAAATTTCGCGGGAAAATATACCTATGACACTTCACTGTTTACGCACACGTGCACAATGTCGGTGTGAATGATTCCGTATTGGTCAGCAGACGCTAGCGCCGCTATCTTGTCAGTCAAGTGCGATGCTTTGATGAAGTGACTGGCTATTGTGCAATTTTATAATTTTCATACCAAGAAACTGTAAGTATTTAACGTTTTATTTAATAATGGACTAATAACGCTGTATTTATTACCTTAAGTATGTCTCGCGTAATACAAAGGATATGGCTTTTCCTAACCAGAGAATGATTTTGTAGGTTATTTGGATTATTTTGTAAAAACGTGGCATGCGGTTAATAAGGCCCATTGTAACGATACTTGGGCCTTATTAGCCTCTTAATATTAAAGTATCAGATTGTATTGTTCGTTATTTTCTAGGTCAATGTACTATGTGAATTTTGACAATATATGTGTAATATTGTTACAGATTTTGATTAAAATGCCTCCAAAGAGAGCTCAGTGGACAGAAAACAATTTACGGGCTGCTATGGCAGCTATAAAACGAGGGCATCTGACGCAACGAGCTGCAGCTGAACGATACAATATTCCAAGACGAACTCTCCGAAATCATATAAAGTCCGAAAGTACTATTAAGCGCTTAGGTCGTCGTTCCGTTTTGACAATTGACCAAGAAAAGATCTTGTACAACGCATTATACGATTTTCTAACATTGGTGTACCTGTTACTCCGAAAGTTATACGGAGACAAGCATTTTTATTTTGCGAGAGTTATGATATTAAGCATGATTTCAACAAAGACTCTGGAATTGCGGGCAAAGACTGGCTTAAAACGTTTTTGAAAAGGAACCCAGAAATTTCCAAAAGAAAAGCCCAGTTTATGAATCCAGGCAGAGCACAGAAATTAAACCGTCCTATTGTCGCTCAGCATTTCCAAGAAGTGAAAGACCTATATGAAGAATTAGATATTCTACAGAACCCTCAACGACTCTATAATATGGATGAAAAGGGGTGTAGACTCACTATTCATCATCAACAAACTGTTTTGGCGCAAAAAGGAGCTCGTCGAGTCCATTTGATTGCACCTGAGCACGCGGAAAATGTTACGATAGCAATGTGTGTTAATGCTGTTGGTACTGCTATCCCACCAATGATCATCTTCAAAGGCCAAAGGCAAAACCAGAATATAGTGATAACTTACCAGCTGGATCTCTCATAAAGATGGCTCCAAAAGGAAGTATGACCACGGAGCTATTTATTGAATTCATCAAGCATCTGGGAAAGAATAAAACGCAGGGAAAAGTCTTGTTAATCTTTGATGGAGCATCCTCGCACCTGGATTATACAATTGTTGAAGAAGCAGACAAGCATGATATTGTGCCTAGTAACACAACCCATGAACTTCAACCCTCGATAAATCTGTCAATAAGTCTTTTGAGCATCACTGGGATCAAGAAGCTATGACATATATGTATCAAAATACTGACAGACGCTTGACAAAATCGAACTTCAACAAAATATTCTCAAAAGCTTGGTCGAGGCACTGACTCATGAAAATATAATAAATGGATTCAGGGCTACTGGATTGTTACCATTCAACCCTGATGTATTACCAGATGAAGCATCTGCACCAGCGATCTTGACCGAACATCCTCCTCCACAAACTTCAACTATTATTGAGGCAAACATAGACTACCCTGAAGTAACGTCACGTTCTGACACTGTTTCACCGTCAATACTAAACAACGAAGAATGTACTATTGCTGGCATTGTTACCCCAGAAAAGCAAATTGGTGTAAGGGCTTTAACTGATATTGATACATCAACTCTTCCTGTGAAAGTACCACAAACTTTAACACCATCGCCTAAACCATCAACATCTGGTATTGTGACAAAACGTCCTCTTATTCTAAGTTCAGACTCAGAAACGGATATTGAGCCTGATGCTATACAGAAGATGTTGAATATAAATAATCCCACTAGAATCAATGTATATACCTCCGAAGAAGACTCAGACAATGATACTCCGCTAGCCAGTCTTAATACAAAGGAAACTAAATCCCCGTTTCAAGAACTTATGCCAACTCCAAACTATGCTGTTATCAAAAACAAACCAAGAAGAAAGGCCATCAATTATAGAGGTCAACGGATTACTAGGGACCTTTTTAAGAAACAGGAGGAGCTAAAAGAAAATGAGGTAATAAAGGTGAAAAAGCCAATCGGAAAACTAAAGATCGTAAGAATAAGTCTGGAAAAGATAGCAGTAAGGTTAAGAAGTCAAAAATAATTGAATCTGAATGGTTCTGTCATGCTTTATACGCATTATACTCAGATTTAAAAATTTTTGTTAGGTGGGCCTTAATTGCCAATTGTGCGGATTATAGAGGTGGGTGATTTCACAGTTTTGTTGTTCGGATTACTGGATGTGCGGATTAGAGTGTGTTCGGATTAGAGAGGTTGTACTATATTTATATATGTGATACGACAATTATCAAGAATCAATGAAACATTCAGAGAACAAATAAAAATCAATATAGAACAGTCTTAAAAAATAACACTATTACAATAAGTGTTCAGAATGACCTCCATTTTCACGAATATAAAGTTGAAGCCGATCAACTGTGGCAGTTAAAACGTTGTCTAGTTGTTGAGAAGTAATTCGCGCAATAGCCTGCAATAAACGGTTTTCCAATCATTGTCTACTTTCTGGTGGCGTTTGATGAACCCCATTTTTCAAACGACCCCAAAGAAAGAAATCCATAGGAGTCAAATCTGGTGACCTAGTTGGCCACCTGATTGAACCGTTTGTACCAATTCAGATTTCAGGAAAACATTAATTCATAGTCTGTATATTCCAATCCTTGTCTTCTGATGGATTTAGTCGGATGCTTAGGTATTTCTATTTTGTTCAGTGTTTCTAATATATCTTGCATTTTTTCATCATATTGATTTTCACTGAGACATACGATGCTATTGCCTTTATCAGAATTTGTTAAAATGGGATCTTCTTCTTGAAAATGTAGATGATATTTTGGTAGGTTTTCATGGCTCTAACAGGCAAATTTATAAATTGTTACAATTTCTGAGGTTCATACCAACATTGAGTTTACATATATATATATATATATATATATATATATATATATATATATATATATATATATATATATATATATATATATATATATCAACAACGATTTAGCTTATCGAATTTGATCCGATGGGTATATTTTGATGATATGATTTCATTTAAAGAAGAGAAATTATCATACGCTTAAAATACTCGTGAGATAGTAACCTTGCTTTTTCTTCAAATATTCTGAATATTGTTTACTTTTAAGAAATAGAAATATATTATATTTATTTGGAAATCAATATATAGGTACCCACTTAATTGGACAATCATTCGCCAAAAGAATTTTATCTTTTATATAGTCTGAACCAAAGAAACGTTTTTATCCTTTTGATGAACAGAAATGAGTTTCTATTCTTAGTTTCAAAGATATCTACCCAGTGCGCAGATTTTTGCCGCACACTGTATATATATATATATATATATATATATATATATATATATATATATATATATATATATATATATATATATATATATATATATATATATATTAATTCAACAACTTTTCTAACAATTCCATCCAATTATTAAGTTCTAATAAAATGTTCATTCATGCAGTTAAAACTCCCCATTAAAATATTGTTTCAACATAATCGAAATAATTAATAAAGTTGAATACTACTCCAGACACTTTTAATGGGATCTAATTGATTCAAAACAGAAATTAATATTTAAAATTGGAGCACTTCGCGTTCGGTCTTATCCGTAAAAGTTCGAGAGGCAAATGGAAATTAGATAACTTTCTCTGGAAAGTCCGTTCGCGAAAGTTGGTCTCGCTTTTGTGGGAATTTTATTGGATCGGTTATAAATGTCAACTATTCTTGAATTTCTTTGTCTCGGAACATTCCGGGATTTTGAACCGGCTTTTAATTTTATTCCGCTCGTCTGGTGCTAATAGGCATCCTGGTATTAGGCGCAGATTTTACGCTTAGCGCTTCTGTTCCAAATCTTTTTGAAGTGATTATAAGTGTTAGTCAGTATAGTTAATTTATTTTGTTGGTTGATCATAGTGAGTTGTAATTGTAAATTTCTTTTCTCTTTCTTTTGGAAAGAGGAATTTATAGATCACCATATCACCAGTCTGCTTTTCTTTTGACATCATTTTCCACCAGAAAAGTTGAAGACATCAAGATTACATTCTGTGAAAAAAGTACCGACAATTTGTCAATAAAACACAAAATATTTATTTTACATCCAAATTTATTGTATCGCCTTCAAAATAGGCCCCTTCCGAATTAATACATTTACGCCAACGAATAATTCAATTATCAAAACATTTTTCAAACGCTTTTTCCGGAATCGACTTTAGTTCTCGCCACGAATTCTCTCCTACGTCTTCTATCAAAAGGAGTACCTCAAAATGGTTATTTGAGTTCTGGAAAAGGAAAAAAATCGGCCGGAGCCATATCAGGTGAATCCAGTGGTTGTTCGATGGTATTTGTTGGGTTTTGGTTAGAAATGCATTCACAATGCTATCCTTGTGAAATGGTACATTATCGAGTTGAAAATCCATGAGTTTCCTTGCACACATTTGGCCTTTCTCGACGAATTTGCTCTCTGAAACGCCTCATTACGCTCAGGTAATATTCTTTACTTACCGTCTGATCGAAGATAAGGGGATTCGGTTTTCCCTCAGCGTTCCAGTAGCTTTTGGGCCCCTCAATTTCAATTCTTTGAGCAACGTACAAGGTGGAGTAATTGTCAAAGTATAAATGAGATCTTTCAAAGGGTAAACTTTTTAATATATCTGTATATTGTAAAACTACTGATACGCCAAGACCCATATTCTTGTACTTATCTGGCAACGTATTTGAAGAACCTTGGTATGGGTCGAAATGAACTATATAACCTAGTCGGGAAGCATAAATCCAAAACTTATATCCCCATCTGATAGGTTTTTCACGTAGTATGAATTGCTTTCCACTGTGACGTCCAAAATATGGTATCATTGACTCGTGTATACTATGATTTTCTTCCATAGGGCATGCAAAAAAAATGTTGAGTTCAGAATGTCAAAAAGTGGTGGAATTTTAGAATATTTGTACTTCAAATCCAGGTTTGTATGGTCATTGCACTTAATGTTGCTCATTATATGCTGGAATCTATCATGCGATATAGCTTCACATACCATTTTATTGTTGGTGTCATCCCTATTCTACCAGAACATCTTTTTCCGTGGAAGAGGTACATATCCACTAAGCAATAGAACTCCAATAAAACAAAGTAACTCATTTCTTATGATATCCCCGGCACGATTCTTGTACTAGGCGAAGGTGTTTGACAATTGAAGAATAAAGTCGATCACTTCCTCATCGAAGAATAACTGGAAACTAGCAGCTGGTGAAAAATTGTTATCCGCCGATGTAATTGGTGTCCATTGCGGCAGAGGCGACTTTTCCAAGTCGAAATCACTTTCTTTGTAATCGAAAGTTTTCAGAAGTTTTGGTCTTCGTTCTAAGAACTCTGAGAGAGGTTTATCATCGTCGCTATCCCAGTCATCTTCATGACCCGGAGTCTTCATCTGTATCGCAGTCCTCATTGACGTTCTCAGAAGGAAAAATTGCTATTTCTTCTGGAACCTCATTCTATATTTGCTCGATCTCTGCTATTGCTTCAGCTAACGTTAAAGGTCTAAAACGATTATCTTTGTATCTGAAACAAATATATTCCAATTGGGTCGACGGTAGTCGATGAACTTACTGTCGTTTTGAAAGGACAGCTTTTCATATTGTCTCGTATTTAGCGGAGTATGAAAAAAAAGTGAGATTATGCAGATGGAAATATTCGGCGGACTCTGTTGAATTCAAATATCACACGAAATGAAATTATACTCTACAAAAATGAGAAAAAATTACTTACCACCTCTTGGACATCCGATTGATATAATTAAACTTCACTTCAACAGTGGTTAATCTCAAGTAAATTTTACGTCTGCAACAGTTGCGCGTTATAATATAAATAAATAAATGAACTTTATTTCCTTTTAATACATTGGGTAATAAAGTTAGATAGTACATTAACTTCCTTATACTCTAAAATGAAATTGAATAACCATATAAGGCGAACCTTGTGCATGGTTTAAAGAAACAAACTCAATAAAGAATTACATTATACTGGGCCAAAAAAAATTAAATCGAAATGCTTCAAGTTATGCAAAATGAATACAAAACAAGAGAAATAGAAATATAAACAGGGTAAATGTTAAATAAATAGGCTCGCAAATGTGTCACTAATTACCAAACTCGACAGAAATTTGAAGATAAAAGACACTATATGAAGATTTTCACATATTTTCAGTTCCTAAGCACCATAAAACAATATAAAATAACCATATAAGGCGTATCTTGTGCATGGTTCCTTAAAAAATATTTCATTGAAAATTCACAATAAAATGTGAAATTCAATTGAATGCAAAATTCATCAAAAACAAGAGAAAACCAGATGTGAATAGTCTATAATTACAGGTACCATCCACTTACAGAACTAAATGTCTAAAAGAAGTTACATACACTTTTCTCATGAAAAAGGGAAAAATAAAATTCAAAATATAATCACTATGACAAATTCAATGTGCTAATAATATATCCTGAATGAAGATACGCATCTAATTATTATTTTCGTTGAATAACGTCTGTTTTCTGTTTGAATTAGACCTAATTGCTGGTTTGTTTGTCTTCAATTTTATTGACTGGTTCTTTACTACTGTCCTTCACAGCGCCTGAGATTCTACTTTCAGTCTTCCTCCTCTCCTCTTCCTCCATCTCAAATTAAGACCCTCAAATTGCCCTCCAATGTATACAATTTTCCATCTACAACCAAATTAAGACCTTGCAGTCTACAAGTGTGCCCTAGTCTCCTTTCCCACCTCATACGTCCAACTAAAATTTTCTGTTGCATGCTCTCCTGAGGTATGAGATCATTTGATAGGAACACCCCTGTTCCTGTTCCTTTCAGCTCAGCGGAATTCTTCAAAACTTTTTTTATTATAAGATATAAATTCTACAATAATTGGCTTTTCATTGCCTTTACCCAGTGAGTTAGCATTGCTTATATCACATGACTCTACTTTGAGATGATTGGAACTGAGAATTTGTATGGCAGCATCAGACGGTGGGCTATATCAAGACCATTAATTATAATGTTATTTTTCTCTTGATTCTTAGCAACTATATTTGATTCTTTACGAAGCTGTTCATTTCGACTTTCCAATTTAATTATTTTGTCTTCATATATTTTGAGCCTCTCTTCGAATTTACCTTGTTTTTCTCTTGTTCCGTCTTCATATTAGTCTCCAGTTACTCAATTGTTTCGTTTATTTTGGCATTGAAGTAATGATGTCAAATGTTTTTTCTGTGCTTCGCTGAAGTCGCCCATAGCTAATTTATTATATTATTTCCAGAAATTCGTAGTTAATTTTCGAGGTGTATGCTACCTTTAATATTTTATCGGATCGGCAACAGAAGGTACAAAACTCCTTATCGCCCAGTCCAAACAAAAGACAGATGGAATTCATCATATGCACTAATGTTGATTCAAAATTTTCGATGGTTGATGTATTTGAACAACAATTTAATAGTGATATTGATCTATGTTGACGAAACTATCCACTTTTTTGATTCAATAGTTCTACTTACAGTTTATTACTTCACTAATATGACATTCGTCATAATTTTAAAACAACTGTCAAAATTTTTTTCGCAAATTTTTACTTAAATCAAAAAAGAACCACGAAGAAATAATATATGGGTTAGATTCTAGAACATCTATAGATCATAATCGGGATCACTTAGAAGACCGAACCTAGCCATCGGGGCTCTCTCGGTCAAACAGAGAGGAAATTGTTTTGTTGAGTTTGAATATTGAAGGGATTTTGCAAGATCATACTTCAAAATTGGCAAGCAAGAACAAGGAAGTGAATATGTTTCAGGAGACACACACAGCGACGGAAGAGCATCTCCGCGAAAGAGGAAATATCGCAGGTTATGTATTTTTTGCTTCTATCCTCACTCCTTTTTATGGCCTTGCTTGCTATTGCTATTTGAAATCTTTTCTTAAATTCAAGTGTGTTTAGACATATAAGAGTCAGGTATGATCGTTGAAATATTTTTCTGCTGGTTTTCTTTTTCCATTGATACAGATTCCTTTCACCCTCGTCTTCGTCTGGAAATCATGGACTAACACAACATAAACAGACAAACTATTGCTAGTGCAATAGCGACAGGGAAACGAGTTTTTTCCTCAGGTTTTTTCACTCGTTTATAGAATCAATACGCAAGACAGTATGGTTCCTTGGTATATATATATATATATATATATATATATATATATATATATATATATATATATATATATATATATATATATATATATATATATATATATATATATATATATATATATATATATATATATATATATATATATATATATATATTATTTTTTTGAGCCACTAAATACCACTGGCTCATATACTTTGATAAAGAGATCTTAAGTCGTGTACTCAATTCACTAAGGCTCACTCACGCTCGTTCGAATAGATTACTTGTTATACTATTCAGATGGCGCCATCTAGAATCGAGTACTTGATCCGAAACTAGTTAGGTTGACAACCTCTGTCCTTTTAAAAGGACAGTAGGGCTTAATGGGTTAAATACTCAAACGGGGATATCATGAATTCATTCATCATTAGTTAGGTATTACTATAAGCATTGAGAAAAGTCAATTATCAACCGAAGCTCAATGGAGCTTTTTCAAAATTTTAGAAAAATTCATATGGTTTAGCTACTTTTCCCACTGGTACTATTAATTTATTTTCAAGTGATATTTGTGAAATTCGAGTAGTCTAATATTTTATCCATTTTCTCTTATACATGAGATAAAAAGTTGGAGAGTTTTATAGTGTTACCGCTAATAATAAATATACAGAAATAAAATAACTTCAGTGAATAAAAATTTACCATTTTTGATGCAATAATAATGTCAAAATACTGAGACTCCCAGCATCACAAAAATAAAATGAAAAATCGATCCAGAACTGTATTCTCCAACTAGTAATAGATATCATGGCCTATCAAACAAGTTGAAAATTAAAAGTTAATTTTTGTTTGCCTCATTGTGCGACTTGTGGCTAGTTAAAACCCTCATGGATTCACTTAGACCAACAACTATTTGATGATCTCGCCGACAAATTAGATAGCTGTTAGTTATACCACTGACTTCAAAGTCAGTGTCACTGATATACCAAATACCGAAAAGTCGACGTTTAGATCATCTCAATGCTGGTATGATGAAGACATCTTAGAACGAAACTCCGCTTGATGTTTTTGATGCATTCAAATTTCAAATTCAATCTATGACTTGATCTCCAAAAATTCCTGATGCAATACTGTATCAATTACTTAACATCTCACGTGAGTGAAATCATCAGAAAGTGTCCTGCTAATCACGAGCAGACAATTATAGTCTCTTTTACTAAATATAGAAGCACACAAACAACATTCAATCAATTCAACACACGAATTTTTCTTTAACAAATTATAATTAGATTGTTTGCAAACTGTGGATTTAACCGTCCTTTCACGGATTCCAAGCAAAATAAATAGATCTGACCCTTTCGCACGGGCATTATACACTATAGGCCAATTATGTGTTAGTTGCATTTACGTCGCAGCAATAGTTGTAGTTTCCCTCGGGTTAAGTTATATTGACATGAAAACCGAGTCAACTAATTAGTTTAGCAAATAATATTGTATGCACTTTAATTCCACAATCTGGATAATAGAAATTCAAGATGAATCCATGAATTATTACAAGATTGTTTGTTCTGTACTTGCAAATACTCTGTAGCCATATCGGTAATCCTTTTGGCCATTAATTCGTGTAGAGAAGACTTTTGTTCTATAGATGCACTGAGGATCGGCTGGAAATGGTTCGATATTTGAGATTTTGAGACGAATACGACGACCGTAAATTACTGTTCGTTTACAGTGATAGTGAGAAAAATATTGAACCATTTTTTTCTGAAAAATGAGATGAGTGAACATCTTTTTCGATAAATGGGGTGTTTCGTGAAAAACGCCACAAGCTGTAACTCGTGTTGATCGCTTTCACACAAACAAAGACCGAAATGCATCTCGAGTCGTATTTCAACATCAGCAAACATTATCACTATGACTTCCGGAAATCCCGTTAAACAACATATTGATTTTTTCGATTAGTTATTCAATTTTGACTCCCGTCAAAGCATTACTTCAAACGCTGTGTTCTCCGAGAAAAAGGAAATTATCGAAAAACAAAATTTCGGAAGAAAAATCAAATTTCCAATTCATCGAAGCGTGGAAAAACCTCTGAAGATCACAGAGCAATCTTCACAGAATTATGAAAGATGTCTTTCGCAATTATGAGCGATACATTATGACAGATTAGGTACCTACCTGGTAATTCCTGTAATTTTTTTGTTTCGAGTCTTTTTTAGGAGAACTGATAACTATTGAAAACGAAAATCGAGTTATTAGCAGCCTATTTTCAACCTTAGAGTAATAGTGCTCTAGCATTTCGACTCTATCGAGAACGATTTCCTGATCAGGAAGAACCAGAGCGCCGCAAATTTTCCACGTTCGGAAAAAAACGCAAATATTCATTGAAAAAAAACGAGAACTACCGAAAGGGAGATCAATTGTTGAGTTTAGAAATGAACCAAGAATTCTTTGTTCGACAAATTTTTACAGAAATTAAGACATCAACGACGACTGCTCAATATGTTCCACGATAATTTGAATACTAGTCTTATGTTTTCAATAAATTCAAGCTCTTAAAGAACACGATGTCTCGAGTTTTCAATTTTTTTTTAATGAAAGACAACATTTAGATAATTCCTCGAAGTAGATCTGACTGAACAGAAATTCTGGTGAACAATGGATAGGGATAATGGTTGAATAAGGTGACCAGAATACTACAGTATCGAGTTTGCCGTAGTCCATTAGAAAGTTTGGACGTGTTGAAAGATAGAATAAAAACCACATGAGGCGAAATTCCTCCAGATGACCTTCTGAATGCACAAGGTGCCACATTCAGGAGATGTCAATTGTGTATTCAACAGCATGGAGGGCACTTTCACCAATAGTTGTAAAACATTCTTTGATGAAATTGAGTTTTTTATTTTTATGTTCTCGGTTCAATGAAACAGACATCCCTTTTTTCAAGTGTATGATAAACTTGCACTGATCTGAACCACGATCTGGAAATCGTTCTCGCTAGAGTCGAAATACTCAAACACTATATCTGTAACGTTGAAAAAGGCTTGTATCATGTTGGTACTCACTTGATTTTCGTCTTCTATACTTATTAATTGCATATGGGAAAGCCTTCGTTGAAATTTGAAATATTGTAGTATTTATACTTGCAAATGTAATAAGGGCGCCGATATAGTTGCTGAATCATACTCTACCACGCGAGCAGAGCCTTGAGTATGTGATCGTTTAAGAATTTAGGATACACACGTTTATCTTTTCTTTAAGTAAAAAGTAGCCACAACAGTTATGATGAAATCAGCAATTTAAAGTAAAGCAGTGATACATAAATGTACAAGCCATTCTTACCTTAACAGTGTCTGCAATGTAGACTCTCTGAGAAGACAACATTGCAGGATGGGAGCTAGAATAGAAACTTCGTCGTGGAAAGGTTTTCCAAATCCTCGTCCATGGTCCAGATGTATAGGAAAAGTGTCATTACCAAATATTCTGTAACAAATCAAATACAAGTATTACTATAATACGATACAGTTTAGTATATATATATATATATATATATATATATATATATATATATATATATATATATATATATATAAATAATTGTTGTTCGTTAGTCTCGCTAAAACTTTATTTCCCAAACGTTTTCTAAATAAAATTCGAGTCAATTTGAACTTCATTGCTATTAAATGAAGTTTATATTAAATTATAATCACTCACTGTTGTCAATTAATGTAGGTGTGTTCTTTACGTTAAAGAGTCAATTTGCAATCATTACCGCTGCACAAAGTTCAAATTAAATCATATCTATTAAATTAGTTTTCGCCTGCGTGTTGGATGATCTAATGTCGCGTTCCGAAACTAAACAAAAGAGAATCGCTAACGTGACAAAATTGCATAGCCACAAAATGTAATAGATCATTAGTAGTACTGATTTTCAATTTGGTCCGCTTCGCGTAACTTAATTTTAGCTAACTTCAGTTGTTGAAGAATGTTTGATCTTAAATGTTGTAACAAATTAAATTTCTGAACGCAACCATAATATTTGATATTAGATTGTCGATCCATCTTGTCGCACTTCAGAACACGGAAAAAATATTACGATATCTATGAGTGCATCCTTCTATCTTTGCGAGTGAAGATTACCGCTACATGTGCGAGAACTTTCTTTACTTTTGTGATTCTTCGTGATAGTGACATTCCAAGTAATGTGCTCTTCTTTTCTTGATATTCTGTGATTCCCAGATTTTCAAGGAAAATCATTGCAGCTATCTTCTTCAATTTTCGAGTTATTCCGAATTTCTAGATTTTCGGGCATTTCGACATATGCCAATATTTCGGCTACTAAGTTAGGTGCAAACTATTTGAATATTCTGTGAGCACTTTTTTCAGTACAATGCAGGGACATATTCAAATATTCTTCTTGTTGAATGGTTTTCGGTTTATGACATAAACTTTTGTTTTTCCAAAAAAAGCAAGAGGTGAATTTGTATAAAATCGTTGATCCACAAATAATCAGCTAAGAACTTTGTAATTGAAAAATATTCGCGACTAATGAAAACTTGGAAATTTCTGATACTAAGTTCAGAATGAATATCATTCTGATTATGCAACCACATAAGTCCATTTTCCCAAGAATTGAGACGTTACTTAGTTGATGTCTCAGTAACAGGGGTCAACTATACGTCCTTATCTTCCAAGATTGCTTCTAGAACTCTATTCTTGTATTTCATAGTAGCAAGAACCTACTTCTGGATTCAGGCTTTCGAAGCTTCAAGGCCTGGGTAACTACTCTAGCCGGAGAAAGTTGATCAAAAGTTCGTAGTAAGGATAAATTTAAAATACACACTGAATACGTAGCCATATCTGGTAAAATAACTCTTTATTCAACTCAAAATTCTATCAAACATTATTCTTGAAATAAATCAGGAAAATCAAACACACTTCATTCATATATCAGGAACAATGCGCAAGAGAGCAACATAACCATTTTTGAAAGCTTTTCCCGGAATCTACTTCACTTCTTGCCGCAAATTTTCCTTTTATGTCTTCTATCGATTCAAAATGGGTACCTTGAAGTGGTAATTTGAGTTTTGGAAAAAGTCCACCGGAACCATATCAGGTGAATACGACGGTTGTTCGATGGTATTTGTTGGGATTTTGGCCAGAAACTCATTCATGATGATAGCTTTGTGAGATGGGGCATTATCGTGGTGTAAATCTGTGAGTTATCTGGCCTTTTTCGAAGAATTTGTTTTCTCAAACGCCACATAATACTCAGGTAATATTCTTTATTCACCGCCTGACCTTCAAGTGCACCTCACCACGATAATTTAAAAACAGTTGACACTACCTTGACTTTTCATCGACTTTGACGTGTTTTTTTCGGATTTAGTTTAGTTGGAAGACGCCATTCCGAAGCTTGTTGACTCGTTTGCATGTCAATCGCATAACCCAAGTCTCATCACCAGTTACAAAGCGTTTCATTAATGTATGGTCGGAATTGACTCGTTTTAGCATGTCTTAACCAACCTTTAGGCAATTCAATTTTTGAAGAAAATTTAGGTCTTTTCATGTCCAAACAATCGTTTGAAATGGTATGTATTGATTCGTGATACACAAAAAGTTCATACCTATCTCTCTCAAACTCAAATGACGTTTTTGATTGCCATTGCCTTCACTTCATCGATGTTAACTTCAGCTGAAGATGTTGATGGCCGACTAGAGCGACACAAATCTTCTACTACAGCTCGACCGCTGTACCACTCATATGCACGTATGCCTTCTGTAACATATTCAGCGATTCGGCACACGAACGAAATTTGCAATACAAAATTTGAGACAAAGTGTTTATCCGATAATTTTATCCATTGTAAAAATCGCAAAACACATTTGTGAGAACTGATAGAATAGAGTACTGTAAACAAACAAGGTGGCAGGCGGCTTCACCCCCGTCGCCCGGTGTGATACCATCACATCCAGCTATAAGACCCGTGAATTGTTCACCTGTGTGACTAAGTTTCGGGATCTGGCGGATGGTTAGATTAGCAAAGAAGCATGATGGCCTCTTCTGAGACAAAATCATCCGGAGTTAAAATAGTCTCCCATTAGGATATCCGAGGGGACTGCCTCGGGGGGTTTATGATGCGGTTAAGTCGATCACTCCTCCGGCGAATTCACGTTCTAGAAAAGAAAGCAAACTCTTGATAGAGTTCTGCAATATCAGGGGAATGGGGCATCATAACGTCAATGTCGACGCAGTCCACCAGCATTTGCAAAATGCTCAACCCCATGTGCTAGCCCTAACCGAAACCCAAATGAGTCAAACAACCGACACAACGTATTTACGTTTTGATGGGTATGAGTTACATACGAGATTTAGGATTAAAGGGGCCTCTGTGTTCCGCCAGATCGGATATTGCATGCCATAGAGAGGACACGATGGAAGACGACTATTTCGACCTTGCGTGGTTAAAATCTGTTTGCAAGATAAAACACTGTTCTTATGCTGTCTATATCGCTCGCCAAACGATATTCATGTTCCTAGACTGTTTCAGTATTTAGGCGATAAGGTGAATTGGATTCAAACACATCGCCGTCAGCTGAGGTCATTGTAATGGGTGACTTCAACGTTCACAACACCAATTGCTTCCGCCACTCCAAAGTACAGATGAAGCGGGAAGACAGGCTGAAACTTTCGCAATCAGCCACCAACTTCCCGAACACTTTGGATCTCTTTTTGATTTCAGATCCAGATGATTTTGGAGTGGAGGTCTCAGTACCGCTAGGAAACTCAGACAACAACCTTATATCTGCTACTGGAACCATTGTAATGCAGCTAAACCAATAACCTGAATCACCGTAACGCATTTGGCACTTTAACTGTGCTAATTGGAATGAGCTGCGTGAATTCTTTTCGTGCTTCCCATTCAGTGATGTTTGCCTTTCAGATCCTGACATCAATGTGTGCACTGAATCTGTGACAGAAATCATTCATGCAGGAATGGATCTCTACATCCTTATTTCCATGGAAGGAACAACAGCACAAAAGCCATGGTTCAACGAAGACTGAGAAAGAGCCTCAGCAGCCAAGAACAGGGCTTACAAGTCATGGAAGATAAATGCGTTTGAGGAAACAAGAAAAACCTTTGTACGAATACGGAACGTATGCAACCTGACAACTGCAAGAGCAAAGGCCAAGTTCAACGAAGGGGTAACTAATAAGCTTCTTGAACACTCAAGTGGGACCAGACAATTCTGGTCTATGGAGAAGGCTGTCAGTGCCAATTTCTGCAAATCTGCGTTTCCGCCTCTTGTTAGAGAAGACGCGAGTATAGCATCATCTCCGAAAGAGAAAGTCGATCTCTTTGCTTTCTTGTTCTCAATGAATGCTAGATTCATCTGACGCAATACCACCGAACATTCCACCTACAAATTCTTCCACGACAGAAATCGAGTTCAGAGTTCGCACAGTGAAACGGGTTCTCGAGCAACTGAACTAGATGAAATAGCGCCAATCGTCCTGAGAAAGTGTGCCCCCCGAACTGGCACCCATTCCTTACAGTCTTTTTCAGATTTTTTTTTAAAAGACAGACTTTTCCGAGCAGCTGGAAAAGGGCGAGAATTCAACCGATTCCAGAAAAAGGAAATAAGACCTTACCCCAAAACTTGTTGCAGGGGGTAGCTGCTCGCCTACTTCACTCATGTTTGTACATCAACGATAGAAAAGCATGGGGAATCTAGAGCAATAGCCCTCGACATCTCTAAATTCTTCGATAGGGTTTGGCATGCAGCCTTGTTGAATAAACTTGCTGCATATGGGCTTCCCGAAAAATTGCGGGGTTGGATGAGTAGCTTTCTTTTAAATAGATCAATTCGACGTTGTGGTCGACGGTATAACATCCGATTGTTTTCGTTGCAAGCAGGAGTCCCTCAGGGATCCATTCTTTCGCCAACCTTGTTTCTGTTGCAGATAAACGATCTTTTGTCATCTACAGAGAACAAGATCTTCGGTTTTGGAGACGATTGTACCCTGGTTCAGTCTTTCATTAGCTCAGCGTTAGAGATGTCAACAAATTAATAACATGAGCTCTGACTCACAGGGGATATCAAGGTGGGGTCAGTTGAACCTGGTGAGCTTCAACACGAGCAAGACAAAAGCAACTACGTTTTCTAGATAGGTCCCCGCTAGAGAACCTCCTTAATGATGCAAGGCCAACAAATTGCATCCAAAGGTTCGATGTACCTTCTCGGAATAACGATTAACTCCGGGTTTTGCTGGCATGAACTTGTATCAGCAATAGCTAAGTCGTTATCAGCTAAACTTAGTTTTCTTATCAGAGCCAAGCGGAATTTCACGAAATCACAGCTGTTACTTCTGTATACGACGCAAATTCAACCTGCTTTGGAATATTGTTCTCATGTATGGGGGATCTGTGCCCAAACATTCGTTGCATGTTATAGTGTGCAAAAACGGGCTGCGCGCCTCATTGACCACCCGGAGATCATCCGCGATCTGCAACCACTGGCTCTCAGATGACACGTTCCTAATCTTTTTCTCATCATATGGCGGTATATTAAGTGACCCCTCGAACCTCTCTCTATAAGAATTCCTTTTTTTTATAGGGTCGGTGAGCTGTGGAACTCGCTTCCCTCCGAAATCTTCCCAACATCCTACAATTTGGTCCTCTTTAAGAAGCGAGTAAACAAACACCTCAATTCTTCCCAGGTGCCCACTCATGTAGAGTAACAAGTTCGCATATTTCTAGGAAACGCGCATAAAAAAATCTAAATGATAGATCGCATTCAAACTCCGCTTTAGTAGGTAAAACAGTTGTGCTATCTTAGCAACAAAAAAATTTCAACAATCGTTTTAAGAAGATTTTTTGAATAATCCATTCCTGGTACTTTTCTGACAGAATGTATAAATAATTCTTCGGATAAATAAGTTTATTTATTAGGGTAGCTTAAATCGTCTTGCAATTCCTGCAATAAATCACTTTGCTGTTTGAAGCTATCTGATTTTTATAACCTTTTTAGGTTCACTAATTCCAATACACCATTTAATCATTCAAATAAGAAACCGAAATTTCTTTTCCTACAACAACCTACTCGAATTAGCGTCCAAATCGATATCAAACTTGTAACAGAATAACTTAACAACCCCGTCAAATTTTTTCAGCATTATACAATCCAATTTTGTCTACGAAACCCCTCCGCGAGTGACTTTGAAAGCCAATTAAATTTATAGGAGCTTTTCCTCTAATACCTTTGATACACTTTCCTCATTCACATCCTTTCCGAGAATTTTCAGCTTGTTAAAAGTTTAGAAGAAGATTGATTGGGACCTGAAGAGCCTGTTTTTTGTCCTGGTAATCGACCCTTCAGTGCAAGTGACAAATAAAATTACTGATATGGAAAGGTGATAATATAGGGGTTGATATATTGAGTGGGTCTGGCATCGGGTACTCAAGATAATCGAAAACTCTCGTATCTAGTGCCAATCTAAAGGAATTGTGAGACTTGATAGAATCTCTTCTGAAATAGTTCACAAAGTGTTTATTGGATGTACCAAAAAACATTTTCTCTAATCTCGGAAACCTTTAAAGATGCAAATTATAGAATGAATGATTTTTCAATCCGATATTTTGTGAATTCACTTCGAGTTAATTTGTGAAGCAAATATTTTCTTTAACCGCAAATATCACTGAAGATAATGAATCTTGCCGGAGTGGACAATCGTATCAGGAATACGTTATAAATATTTGAATTTCGTACTGCCTAACTTTGTTCTAGAATAAACTTAAAGCAAACAAAAGACATCCGTAATTAATGAGATCCAGTGATATTTTAAACATGTTTACTAAATTGTTGTTCTGATGAAGAAACATTTGTAATTCTTGGACAATGGTTCTCTTCATTATTGGATTGTGATTACAACGCTTATAAACTTCCGCATCTGAATTGCACATAAGAAAAATTTGTAAAAAATTATGATAAGCATCTGGTAAAGGTAACAGCGCCCCAGGTAAGTGATAAATTTTTCCTTGTATCTGTTATTTTTTAAGATTTGTCCAATAACACTGTGCTAGTTCAAAATTCTAACACGCGGGAGACATACCTAGTAAACCTATATCGGGTACGCTGAATCCAGTGGTAACCACCGTTTTTGAAAGTTAGCTCTTGTTTAGGAGTTATTCGCCTTTGAAGTTAGCTGATTTTGTTAGTGTTCGTCGCTTATGACTTCAGTACATTATATGCTTGTAATTCCCAAACCGTTCGGAATATCGATATACTGTCTTCAGCAAAGTTTTAGCTATTGTCATGGCCAACAACTTTTCTGAATATACCAACATAGAAAAACCTCATTCTAACACTGTTTCTTAACAAAATGTCCAAAAACTTCATTTCTTTGCCATCGTTTTTTCGTTAAATTAGAGAAATCGTTCAATGCTCATCTGATTCACATGGTCATTGTTCGGCAAACTTGTCTGCATAGTAATGTAAAAAATGAATTTTAAGAGATATTTTTATACCGATGTTACGGAAAGCAACGAGCATATTTTCAACGTGTATGCGCCAGTTTTCGTCATGATGAATTCCAAGTACATTTTCGATGACTCCTTTGACGCAATCCCAAGCAAGGAGCTGCAAATTCGACAAACTGTTTTAAATTGTTAGTCTCTCATGAAGCGTCGAATATCAGGTCCATTGAGTATGCCTGTAATAAAATAATTCAAAAAAATATGTATTAAATATTGGTTATGTTGATTGGTACGTATATAGTTTCACACAAACCTTCTTTTATTTTCATTCCACTCAATCTTAGGAAAATTCGCTTCAACTCATTGAATGCATTGCCTTCAGGATGTAGAGCCTTGATGAAATTTTTAACAATCCCAAGCTTGATATGCAGAGGTGGAAGCAACACTGTTTAGATTGGCACAAGTGGAATTTCAACGACGTTTTCTCGACGCAATCTGAACCCTTGTCTCATAGGCCAGCTTTTATTGGCATATTGGTCGCCGGCATATCGAGTATCCCATAAACATATAAAACACATGTTTTTCGTATATCCCGTCTGCATTGCTCTCAAATCTGCACAAATCTTCCAACGATGGTCTTCATATTTCACCAAATCAAGGATTTTTTTCAATGATTCGTAATTTTCTTTCGTTTTTGTACTGATGGCAATCGGGACACTGTTTTTTGGAGATTGTGACATGAAGCAAAACCGCCCTGAGACTTCTTTTGGACGAATCGATGAAAAGACGCCAGTCTTCTGGTTTATACTCATGATGCATTTTAAATACCAATTCCTTGATATCAGTGCAGTACGCGAATGAATTGTCTTCGATGGATTTGAATAAAGCAGTGAACTGTCTATGACAGCCGATTGCTCCATATACTTTCACATCACGTGCTAAGATATTCTTTCTTTTCAATTCCTGAGTCAAAATAATGGACTGACGCTGCGATAATTTCAATCGACGAATAATTTTATCCAGATCTTTTTGGGAAAATTCGGCATGATTACATTGTGGAGATACATTTGATGGTACATAAACCGATGCAGACGTTTCGCCAATAGTATCAAAAGTAGATGGAATGTACTCTTCTGTCGGACTGGGTCTTTTCGGTATTGGAATGGATTCCGAATGTGGTAACGGCAACTGAACAAACCGAGTTCCTCTGAGTTCAACTTCATGTTTTTTAGCTCTGTTCAATCCGACAATTTCATTAACACAAGCAATACAGTCATCTGGATTATGTTCTTGAGGATTTGTCCAAATTACTGAAATGCCAAAAGGCATAGTTTGGAATTCACCTGTAATAAAAATAGCTTCAATTTTTATAATTTTGAAATAAATGATAAATCATTTCATTTTACCTCTTTTCCATCCACTCAATCTTATGACACAACCAGTACAAACGATTTTTGGAGCCCAGTTCACATCTTTGATTACAGTTTGGTTGAAATATTGTGTGTACGATTCAGCAATTCCTTCAGACATTGAACGCTTGCTTGTCTTTATAGTAAACTTTCCAGAAATGTAGCAAAATTTATTAAATTTACTGCACGAATTCTTTTTTGATATTTTTACCAAATATATAACTTGTGTGAACAAAGAAACTTCAACAAGAAATGTGAAATTAAGAAATATCAGAACTAAGACTATGAAAAATGGCACACAAATACATAGCAAAATACGTAGTAAAATCAGTGACAATAATAATAAATACGTATTAACAGTGACATCTGTGAGAAATTTGAGTTAAAATCATGATTGTGCGTTTGAATTTTTTGATTTAACTATAGGAAATGCGTTTTCTTTTCTCATTCTAAGATTTTAAAGCGAAATTCCCTTGATTTTTCTATTATTTAGACGAAAATTAACGGAAAAAATGGCAAAGAAATTGAGTTTTTTGGACATTTTGTTAAGAAACGGTGTTTGAATGAGGTTTTTTATGTTGATATATTCAGAAAAGTTGTTGACCATGACAATAGCTAAAACTTTGCCGAAGACAGTAAAGCGATATTCCGAAGGGTTTGGGAATTACAAGCATATAATATACTGAGATTATAAGCGACGAACTCTACTAAAATCAGCTAACTTCAAAGGCGAATATCTCCTAAACAAGAGCTAACTTTCAAAAATGGTGGTTACCACTGGATTATGCGTACCCGATATGGGTTTACTAGGTATGTCTCCCACGTGTTAAAATTTTGAAGTGTCATTTTCACGCACTGTGATAATTATTTCCGATAAATATTTCAATACAAACTTGAATATTATAAAAAAATATTATGGTATAATACCTTGAAGGTGGGCATGAAATAGTCCTGTATAATATGTTTAGCGCAAAACGATGTAATCTAAAACCAGCTGTTATATTTCTGAATGTTGGCGAAGAAGTGCTTAGAACCATTTCCAATCCCAGAAAGTAAAGGGCGTAAAGGATCTGGTGGTGGGACCAATTGTGGCAAATTACTTTGCCAGTAGATTCTCCATTTATTTCTTCTCTTTCTTGCACGGCGCCTTTATGGACAGCACTCGGGCCGTTTGGATAATTGTGCTAGCCGTGTTGTATTATTTTGTTTTGTGTCTTGGAAAAATTTTTTGATGAAGCTCCTAAGATGTTCTGTCTGGTCACCTTGAGAGCGGTACATTCTAAGAGCATGTGTTCCGTTGTTTCGTCATTTTCTATGGAACGACGGCAGCGTGTGGTTTTCGATAGTCTAATGACGTGTAGACTGTAGGTGTTTGTTGAGTTGATGTCCCGTCAATAGGCTAACTACCGTCCCAATAAACTTTATATCGAGTGTCAATAGTTCATATATCCTCTTCTTTGGTTGCGGTCCCTTTAACCCTCCGTCGGGCGCATAATATCAAAATGATATCGCCGAAATACTTTTCAAAAGAATATTTGAGTGGGAGCGGTTGTTTAACCCAACTCTCATGACTTCTCTAGTTATATCCCGCACCGCTCATACGCAACACTCAGTGTCTAGCGTGCCTTCGTGAACGACGGTGGTCTTGAAAATATCAAATTGAATCATTGCGCCCGAATACGCGAAGTTTTGAAATTTCTTGATAATTCCAAAATTTGATCTCAGGTGAGTTGTAAACCTTATCTTGTTAGTATGTATAGTGTTTTTTGAAGCAAAATTGTTAAATACTGAATTATTTTCATCTAATATCAAATTGATATATTGGGCCCGATCTCATAATATTCAACGTTTTTTCTCAACAGGTAGTCGAAATGGCGGATCGTAAAAGGAAGTTCAATTTGAATAATCCTAAGGATATAGACGAAATTCAAAAATTATTGTGGGATGATGAAGACGATCAAGGTCAAAAAGAATTCGGAGATGAAAGTGATACAGATGCTGAGAACAATGTAGAAACGCGTGAAGAGAATTCCGAGACTGAACAATCTGATACAAGTGATGAAGAGGACGAAATCGAGAGTACAAATTTCCAAGAAAATCAGACTTACTACATGGGACGAGATAAGGAGACAAAATGGTTCTCTAGCGCTTTTCCTGAAGGTCGTCGTCAAGCACACAACATCACTAAGAGGTTGCCAGGCGTTATAGGAGAAGCGAAAACTGCGGGTAAGCCATTAGAATGTTGGAGTCAACTTGTGTCCGATGAAATCCTGGAAATTATTGTCCAATCAACCAATCAATACATTGATAGTATAAAATCCTTGTTTTCACGTGCAAGAGATGCAACTCCAATTGATCTCATTGAACTGAAAGCATTTATCGGATTATTATTTCTGATTGGCATCTGGAAGGGGTACAGGCAGAGTTTAGAAGACCTTTGAGGAAGTCAGAATGATGGTTTAGAAAAACTTCACCTAGTGATGAGCATTAAACGCTTCAAATTCATCATCCGATGTTTGAGATTTCACGACAAGAGCACACGCGAGGAACGGAAAATCCTAGATAAACTGGCAGCGGTACGTGAGATTTTTTCTCTGTTCGTAAAAAACTATCAGAAATATTATTCTCCCGGGGAAAATGTTGTTATAGATGAAAAACTTGAGGGATTCAGGGGAAGGTGTGCCTTCAAGCAGTACATCCCCAGTAAGCCTAACAAATATGGCTTAAAAATTTTCGCACTAGTTGATGCACAAGTTTTTTATTTATATAATCTAGAAATTTATGCCGGTTTGCAGCCACAAGGCCAGTATTGTGTTAGCAACAAACCACATGATGTGGTCATCAGATTATCACAACCAATTTTCGGCTCAGGTAGAAATATTACTGCCGATAATTGGTTCAGCAGTATAAAATTACTGAAAGAATTAAAAGAAAAAAAGCTGTCTTTCGTTGGCACCCTAAGAAAAAATAAGAGGGAAATTCCTTCCCAGTCCGTGTCAACAAAAGAGAGACCAATTTACAACAGCATCTTTGGTTTTCAAAAAGATTGCACATTAGTATCTTATGTGCCGAAAAAGGGAAAATGTGTTCTTCTTGTATCAACCTTAAACAATAGTGGAGCTATAGATCCTACCACCACAGATAAAAAAAAACCAGAGATAATCACGTTTTATAATAAAACGAAATGCGGAGTGGACACAACCGATCAATTGTGTGCTTCGTACAATGTCGCACGAAACACCCGACGTTGGCATATGGTAATTTTTTTTGCTATTCTCAATATGAGTGGTATAAATGCCAAAGTCATTTATTTCGGAAATGATCGAAAAGTCATAAGAAGAAAAGAATTCTTGAAACAATTATCCCATGAACTTGTTTTACCATAATTATCAAGAAGAAGTGAGCTAACGTTGGGAATGCCCCTGAATTTGGCTGGTTCTCAAAAATAATCGAAATTGATGTCCTTAATGATTTTTACAAACCAGGATCGTCAATTACAAAAAGTTTTTATTTTAAATAAAACTACCGTACTAGATTGACAAATTTATGAAACAAATTTATTTTTCATATGATAACCGAAAAGATATATTCAAGAAAGTACCCTGAAAATCATTCCCTCACTATGTCCCAGCTGCTAAATTTGAAGAGAATCATTAACTTAAATCGTAAAATTTCTTACTTATTATTTGTTATCTTATTTTTACTCATATAGGATAGTATGAACTGTACCTATATGAGTTTATGGTTTAAAAATGTGATTGGAAATATTTGGAAATATAATTCAAAGTTTGTCCGTGAAAATCGATCATTCCTCACCGTTTTGAAACAGTGTGATTAGAGTAAAATTTTAAGGCCTATCAAGCTCCACTGCAATTTTTTTTTGTAGTTGGCAACATTAGCCTTAACAACATTCACTATAGCGGATGGTCGAAGAAAAGATTTTTTGTTAAAACGACTTTTACAACAAGTTTTTAAATGTTAATTTTTTAATGTCATTCCTCATGTAATGTAATCAAAAGGTAAGCACTTTTTATTTAATAATCATAGCATATTTGTATATATTTCCGGTAGTAATAAAGTACAATTCACAGTTCATAAGAAAGTAAGGTTATGTTCATAAGCCTGTGGCAATTTTGTTAGATTTCGTCATTCTCATCATCATTCCCTCATAAAATTTGTTGATGAGGAATGATTCCTGTGAGGAATGATGTATTTTCTAATAAGTATAAGATATATTTATGTTTGTTTGATTGGTTTTAGTACGCTGAAAGTCTATCATGTCGAGAAGTGGAAAATTAACCGCTGCAGAAGCAAAACTGAAGAAAAAGGATTATGATAGGAAGCGGCGAGAAAAATTAAAAAACAGTCCTAAAAGTTTGGAAAAACTCAGAGAAAAAGAAAGACTCAAGTATTCAAAGAAGAAAGAAAAAGGTCAAGTCAAGTCTGTCAGTGCTATGAATTCACGAGAAAAGAAGCAAAAGCGGAAACAATGGCGGTTAAACAGTTCAAAATACCGGGAGAGGAATCCTAATGTGCGTAAAAATCTAGTAAGACTAATGAATGAGACACCACCTGCCAGCCCAGTTTCATTGGTAGAATCTGGTTCGCGAGTAAATGCTGTAAAAAACGATACTGCGGCTTTACGACGAAGACAACAGCTAAGAAATCGACGAGCAATATTGTATAGAAGAATAGCAAAGCTAAAACAAAAATTAAAAGAAGAGTCTAAGAAGAGTGAAAAATATCGAAAGAAGTACACGCGGTTAAATGATAAGATAAAATTTTCTTCACCTGAGAAAAAGGTCAAAACACTGATAAAGAATAAAGTTACCTGATCCAATCAAAAGAAACTGATATTTTCGGAAATTATCACTAAACAATTAGCACAATCTTATGCTAAGCTAAAGACTCAGAAAGATAAACAAGCATACTATAAAAATTTCAATTTAGATCCATTAAAAAACACAAACTAATGCATTATTCTAAAACTTTTTTCAAGAATCAAGATTATAAAACAAGTAAAACAGAAAACTCAAATCAAAAATTTTAAAAGTGAAACAAGACATTATTGATTTTTGGAGAAAGATGAAAACTCTCGAATGTGTCCAGGAAAGAGAGATTTCGTTAGGTCAGGAAAATTAGTTAAGCAAAAGCGTCTGTTAACTGATAATATGCGTAATCTACATAAAAATTTTTAAATTCTATTACCTATAAGATAAGTTTATCAACATTTTGCAAGTACAGGCCTTTTGGGTAACTTGGGCAAACCTTAAAGAACGAGACACGTGTAAATGCGTCGTTCACGCAAACATTGAATTAATTATTTCAAAATTACATGAAAATAAGGTCTTCATACATAATAATATTCCAAGTTTGTTATCAGATATAACATGTGATATTTACTGTACTAAATGTTTATTTAGAGAGTGTATAAATTGTAAAGACAAGGCTTTAGAATACAACCTTCTCGAAGCTACTAAAATTATTACTTACCGACAATGGATGTACGAAAATACAACATATGAAAAAAATGGTGAGACCAAGACAGTACGCAAACCTTTGAAGAAAGAAATAACTGTTACTGTGAAAGAACTAGTTTCAGTATTAGAAGAGACATTAAAATCATTTTTGCTACACGCAGGAAACATTGCACACCAGTATCAAGTGATGACACAATTAAAAAAGGATTTGTCAACAAATGAAGTGCTTATCCACATTGATTTTAGTGAAAATTATTGTTGCAAATACAGGGAAGAAATTCAAGCAGTTCATTTTGGTGGTGGTCGACAGCAAGTTACGCTCCATACTGGCGTGCTATATTTGAAAAACCCTGATAATACTGTTAAAGCGCAATCTTTCTGTACTCTCTCAGATAATAGTCGACATGACTCAGTTGCAGTATGGGCTCATCTCAAGCCTATATTCGATTGGCTTAAGAATCAAAGACCGAACATGCAGACTGTACACGTTCTGAGTGACAGCCTAGTTAACCAGTATAAAAACAAATTCATTTTCCACATTGTTTCTCATCATTTGAAATATTTTTTACCACGTATAAATAATTTTACTTGGAACTATTCTGAACCTGGCCATGGCAAAGGAGCACCAGATGGTGTTGGTGGCACCTTAAAGAGGTCTGCTGACCAAGCCGTGGCTGAAGGTAAAGATGTGACAGATTTAAATGTGTTGAAAGATGTTCTGAGTTTAAAATGTCCCTCAATAATGCTTATTGAAGTAATAACAGCGGAAATTAATAATACAGATAAGTTAATAAACAAATCTAGCTCTATTTCAACTTTTCCTGGCACTCAAAAAATAAGACAATTAGTATTCTCGAATGATGAGCTTGAATTTAGAACTCTATCTTGTTTTGACTGCGTTGGAAAATGCGAACATTTTCACCTTGGTTACTACAAGACTTCTCATACATCGGATAAGGATAAGGGTAAGAACACACCTGTAGTATCAACGCGACGTAGAAGAAAAGATGTTAAATTAGAAAACGATGTGAATATTCCGAAAATGATTTCTCCTGAAAAAGGTACCTACGAATATAAAGTTGGTGATCACGTTCTTATAATATGGAACAACGAGATCTATCCTGGTAAAATTCTTTCATTATCTGATGATGGGGCTTTAGTACGGTGTATGAAGAAAGGATCAAAATGCTGGAAATGGCCGACAGTTAAAGATGAAGAACTGTATGCTTGGTCTGACGTTCTTCGAGCAATTCAACCGCCTAAGTTACTCAGTAGAGGTAGTTATTTTGTTAAAGAAATCGATGAGAAACAATAAGACTTTAAGAAGGTAAAAATAACTAAAGTCAACTGCAATTAAATTGCATAGAGACTAATAAATAATATTAGATTAAAAAAATTGCAATTTATGCACTTTTCTGATCATTACTCTATTATATTTTACTTTATGGATTTAATTATTATAGTTTTGCTATAAAATTGTTCAATTATTATAGTTTTATAATAAAAAAATAATTGGTGCGTTATCGAATTTTTATTCATTGTAAAATCATATTTAAAATCATTCCCTCACGAATCTGTCATTCCTCATTTTCGAAAATTTTATTTTATCTCTATATTTAATTCAAATTCAAAAAAGTTGGGGACCACTATAATATTTTTATCAAATGAGACATAAACTAAGAATTAAGCAAAAATAAATTCGATAATGAGTTAAAAAAAATTATTAACTAGATAATGCTCAATTCGACTTTTTTTAAGAATCAGCCATTTACAAAATGAATTGAAAATCTACCAAACTCCCGGAAATGATGATCACGAAGAACCAGAAACAACTGGAATGAAGAGCAAAAGATGTGAAGATTGTGCAGGCCCGGGAAATAAACGTGAACTTACCAAATATAACTGTGAAAAATGTAAGAAAATCGTTTGTTTGACCCATTTAGACACTTTTTGTGGAGTGTTGATTGATTTTCTAGCCGCTCACTCCAACAATTAATTTTTTTTCGTTCATTAATATTTATATCTTTCAGTTCATTTTGCAACATTTTATAGTTTCTCAATAAATCAGTTCACTTACATTGTGTTTTTTCCATATATACCATGTGTGATCATTTTGATACATTGCGCCATTTCTTGTGATTTTTTGTATTGCGACCGACGGAGGGTTAAGAGCTTTACAATATTTACAAATTATTATCATTCCCCCAATTGCTAACGATTTGTCGGCACAATAATCAATTGCTGTATCATAGTTCAAGAATCACAGGAGCACTGCGTCTGCGGATTCGCTCAATTTTATTATGTCGTGCTTGTTGTTGTTGTATTTGGTGTGCCAGACTCATGTTGCATTCTAAGTCTATCTACATTATTGTTGCTCACTAAATAAAGCAATTCTGACATAGCAATACAACTATTTTCTTGATCTGTCTCTCCCTGGTCATCAGTGCGGTCAGCACGTGAGGTAGCTCTTCGCACATTTGATTGACTGTGGCGACCTAAGTCAGGTCTTCTTCTCCTCAGCATCGTAAATTGTAATTAATCAAAGTAAGAAAATTTCGCGCTAATTCAGCAGTAAAGTGTCACAGAATATCAATAAACAAAGAGCTCATTACTTGGAGTGTCACTATCACAAAGGATCACAAAAGTAAAGAAAGTTCTCGGGCACGTACCGGTAATCTTCACTCACAAAGATAGAATGATACAATCATAGATATCGTAATACTTTTATCCGTGTTCTGAAGTGCGACAGGAGGGACAATCTAATGTCAAATATTATGGTTGCCTTCAGAAATTTAATTTGTTACAAAACTTAAGATTTAACATTCTTTAACAACTGAAGTGAGCTAAAATTAAGATTCGCTAAACGGACCAAATTGGAAATCAGTATTACTAATGATCTATTACATTTTGTGACTATGCAATTTTGTCGCGTTAGCGATTCACATTTGTTTAGTTTCGGAACGCAATATTAGATCATCTAACGCGCACGCGAAGACTAATTCGATAGATATGATTGATGACAACAGTGGGTGATTATAATTTAATATGAACTTTATTTAATAGCAATAAAGTTCAAATTGACTCTACATTTCATTTAGAAAACGTTTGGGAAATAAAAAAGGGCTATTTTTATGGTTTTCCCGGCAGTTATTCGAAATGTTCTCATTCCTACATTGTGAAGCATAAAGAATTCAGTGTTAATATTTTATGCACAATACTGTTTCCGGTGTAGCCGGAAATGACCACAACATGAGAATTTCAAATATAACACCCTATATGTTTGTTTTTAGATTCAGAGGAGAAAACTTCCTTAGAAACAATCAAAAGAAATGCTTTTCCTCGAATGTCGAGATCATAAAAAATCAAAATGACAGTAATTAGTATCACCTAAATCAAATTACTCCCTAATTCATAATCAACGTGTCAGGTTGAAAATTATTGTCAAGTAGTTGTTGAAGTTTTGATTTTTGCACGAACGAGAATATTTTTTTTAGTGAAACTATAGCAAGTGTTGAAAATGAGTGCCATTCGCCTTCTGACAATATCCTAATCGATCACTGGAATTTCTAAGAGAATTTTGCAGAAATTGTGGGGGTATCAAATTGATTTCTTCTGTTATGCGACGCCTTAATTCATCTAGACTGGCGGGTCGTTCTCTATAAACTCGACATTTCAAGTTGTCCCATAAAAAGAAGCCCAGAGGTGATAGATCAGGCGACCGCGAGGGCCACTCGATAGGAACTCTTCTACCGATCCATCTTTCTGGAGAAACTTCATCCAGATAATTTCGAACGTCTACCGCAAAGTGTGGGGGAGCTTCGTCTTGTTGGAACCATACAATATCAGCTGGGGTTAACGGATTATTTAAATTTGGAAATGAAGCAGTTATGGCTGGCACAATT
Organism: Cryptolaemus montrouzieri; assembly: GCA_013387265.2. Taxonomy (NCBI): domain Eukaryota; kingdom Metazoa; phylum Arthropoda; class Insecta; order Coleoptera; family Coccinellidae; genus Cryptolaemus; species Cryptolaemus montrouzieri. The sequence goes on along the minus strand of JABFTP020000062.1, from coordinate 16,943,778 downwards.
TCATTTCTTAATAATTCCAAATATCGTTCTCCTTTTAGATGCCCTTCTATAAGAAATGAACCAATTATGTGGTCACCGATAATACCGGCCCCAACATTCAATTTTTGCGGATGTTGTGTATGAACCTCTCTAATCCAATGTGGGTTGTCTCTCGACCAAATACGAAAATTATGCCTATTTACTGCACCGTTGTACGTAGCTTCTTCCGAGAATACGATTCTATTAAAAAAATTTGGATTCGCCATAATCATTTCCATAATGGTCTCTGAAAATTGTATTCTACGGTCAGGATCGTTTTCAGTAAGGTCATGGACGAAATGGGTTATATATGGTTTCATTTTTTCTGTTTTTAGTATCCTACAAACTGACTTCTGAGAAATATCATGATCCAAGGCTAGTTTATTTGTAGAAACCTGAAGATTTTCCTCAATTGCCAGAAAAATTTCCAACTTTGATTCTTCGTCAGTGGCAGACTTAGGGCGTTCTGCTCTGGGAATATCTTTCACTAGCCGACTTGCTTCATATCGCTAAATAGTTCTGCATACTATAGATTTACTAATTTGATGATCTGGGTGAACAGTATTGAACAGGATGCGAACTTCTTGGTAAGATCGTTTTCTGCCACCATATCCGCGCATCATCAAAACCTAGATCCGTTCTGCTTCACTTAGCTTGAATACCATTATTAGGAATTGAAGTGCAAAAATCTAAACTTCAACAAATATTTGACATTATTGTTGGACCCGTCTCGTTGATTATTAATGCAAAAGTAATTTGATTTAGGCGATATAATTTTTATCATTTAAATTTTTTATGAACTCGACATTGTAAGGAAATGTTTTTCGTTGATTGTTTCTGAAAAGTTCTTTTTCTGAATCTAAAATAAATAAACATATAGGTTCATTGAAATTTACTTTTTTTGGTTATTTCCGGCTATACCGGAAACACTAGCGAGCACAAAATATCAACACTGAATTATTTATGTTTCGCAATGTAGGAATACCAATTTTCAGAAAAATCGCTTAGTAAATAGCTGTGATAATTAACCGTTCCGGTACTTTTGCCTAACCCTGTATATAGATTGTTCTAAGAATTAAATTAGGATAGTAATCTCCATTCTCTCAAAAATTTTTCGGTTGAATATTTTTGTTTTTGAATAGAACAGAAATCACTCAAATCTATTGCTACTGAGCAGATTCAAACTATATACAATGCACCTTCAGAAACACAAACAGAGTCCATATTTCGATGGTGGTATATTCTATTATGGATTGTAACGACCAGAAAACTTCATAAAACAATTGAGAATTTTTCACGATTTCCACTCAAATATGAATATTTCGTGACGCGTTTCACAACACAGTATCTTCGTAAAAATGATGGTAATTTTTTATATGTAAACGGAAAATACTGGGTGGCTCACAATCCTATATGGTTTGTCTCATTTTTCAACTTCGTGAGGAAAATACCTATCTCAAATAGTTTCTGAAAGATTTGACATTTTCTGAAATTTGTGGACTTGTTTGTGCCCTAAATATTGATTTCAAAGCTTCATATGTACGACAATAGTGATAGTAACTGTTGTGGCTTAAACATATAATACATTTTGTCGATCTATGTTACACAGGGTGTTCGAAAAGGATTTTTGATGTTGGGACTCATTAAAATCTCAATTCACTGTTTTTTTTTTAATTGGCACACCTTACATCTGAAGGGTAGAGTAGGTGGTATATTTTAATATCATTTCAATGGTTTTAGGTTTCCTATACTTATTTTCATTGGTTTAGCGGATTTTCGTAAGTTCAACCAATTTCCATCGAATTTCAAAAAATATTTCAATTTTTCTGTCCAGTTTCTATCTGAACCGATTGTTGCTTCAGAAGAAAAAAACGTATCATGAATCGTATTCAACATCTTATTTATTATTATAATGTAATACATCTGAAATGAACACTTAAATAAATTAAATCAACTACGTCGCATGTATTTTCGCATTATTTCGCGGTACGAAAATGTCCTGAACGTCTCTGAATGAAAACTGAAAATAAAGAGTTCTCGAAGGAAATTTAAATCTGTAATTGTTGGATATGGATGTGATTTCTACTCTCGATATAATTTTGTGTCCCTCTATGAGAATGATGGCGATATACAATTCAAATTTAATTAATTTCCACCTGAAAGAAAGAAGTAATTTAAATATGTGACACCAGATGACCTGCCGCTTTCGATTCGTAAAGTAAGTTTTTTATTCCCTTGGGAGGATGCATGAATCTTGAGGAAAGGCACCGGAAGGGGTCAGTGAAAATTTGTCGCTCTGAGAGACATTTCACGTTATCATATATATTTGAATACGAAATATCGTTCGAATTATATCGAATCATTTATAGATTTTACCTCCATAGTTTCTTATAGAGTAAATATCCTATCGTATATCGCCAAACCCTCTTGAGGTGAGTTTTCCAACATATATTTATGAATCGTTCATCTTCATTGACTCAAATAGAGATCACATTCACATATCTAACTTTATAGGGTTTTCTTCTGGGGCCCGCCCATAGTTGATGGTCTCAAATTACCACTGACTACCTACAGTCGAGGTATATCCATTCCATATTCCTACAATCGAGGAAGTACAAATTAATTTCGAATTATGGAAGTTTCTACTACGGAGAAGTTACACTTATCTGAGGTTGCCATCCAATATGAACAAGGCCAGTATACTCCATTTTGATTTCTAACACCTGCTACGTTATCCAACGTTATATTTATCTACGTATCAACCTACCAAAGTACCACACCAACCCTCTGAAATATCACAAATTTGAATTAGATTTTGATAAGTCCTACCATTGTTTTGAATAGATATAAGTACTAACCTTCTTTTCATCATAATAGTGATATTATATAAGTGTTTCTTTTCAACTTTCAAGAGAACATCGAGCATATTATTCACCTCACTGAATATACGTAAAGTACGTATTATCGTATACAATAATTCCTCAGTTTTTTTGTAGCATTCATTACGTAAGTGAGATTTTTTTTTTAAACTGAGTGGCGTCCAAATTTTAAATAAACAGGTCTTATTAACATCCACGATTCTATTGCTCTCCGGCGTACAGCAGCCAATGGCAGTGTACAAGTTATAGTGTGACACGAGTACAAAAGTTCGAGTTCATAATATCACATTAATTCATACTTCAAGCCTAATATTAAAAACAAAATAATTTCAAATTAAAGTTATAAAGACTTTCCATATCATTTGTTATATAAAATGTTCAAAATGGCCTCCATTATGAACGATACACAATGTTAACTCGTCTTCAAATGATCTACTGTTACTTAGCATGAACGGTGTTACTGATCGAAATACCCCTCGTATCCTCTATTTCTTATCGTCAGCCATGGTTGGCGAAGTTCGAAATACAATTTCCTTCACAAACGCCCACAGGAAAAAATCAAGACAAGTTGAACAAGGTTATCTTGCAGGCCAATTTCGAAATACTCCTCTGCCGATCCATTTGTTAAGAAAGTGAGTGTCTATGAAATTCCACACATTGACAGTAAAATGTGAAGGAGCTCCGTACAATTGAAACCACATTCGTTGCCTTACGTCGTTCGTCATATCTTTTAACAATACTTGTACAGGGTGGGCAAATTTCGATGTATTTGTACGGCAGCTATGTGAAATATTGCAGATAGAGAAAAATGAACCCCCCTCTCTCGATCTTTTTATCAGGGACTAGTTAAGTAGTGCCAAAATTTGGCTGATATCACTTTCCGTTCTGGACCTATTCAAAATATGTAAATTTGTGAAAATCGTTCATCGCGGATATCTCGATCATCATCAAAGTTACATAAAGAAAAGTTTGTTATTGTATAGGCATTTTTTTAAGTAGAATACAGTGCTGTGTAAAAAAATATTTTTAGCTTAGCGGTTTTCGAGTTGTAATGCAAACATGCTGTTTTTAAATAGAAATCATAGGAAATTTTACCTCTACTGGATGCAGCAATTTTTTCCTTTTCAGAAATATTAACACTTGAGGACAATTATGGATTTCAATACCTCTTTTCAGAGAAAAACTTGAAATTTCTACAATTCCATCAATTAGGTGCATGCCCATCAACGAGTCATATTGTTCTATCACTGAAAACCACAGATTTTGCAGATCCTTTTAAGATCATGGCTATTTCCATGGTCTGATTCGATTTAGACCATAGTAATTAACTATGGTCCTAGAGTTCGACAATCATTTCTTCTTTTCATAGATCGAATTACAGATAAACATTAATTTTTTTGAAATTCGAAACTTGTCAACCCGAGGAATCTACGTAACATATGAGTCCATGCATGTTGCTTTGGTAATATTCTATTATTAGAATGATTAAAAATTTATGCGAGTGAAGAAATATATTATTATGAAAAACAAGACCTATGGCATTAAAATTTCCTCAAACGAAAACCAAGAACACATTCGAAAATCTTTAACAGAAACAAAACGATCTAAATATTCAAATGGGAGAAACTACTTTGTCTCAAATATTCAAAAGTGTTGGCATTGTTTTCAATGCATCAACTATATCGCCAAGAAACACTACAGCAGACATTGCAAATATAAATATTGCTAATAGAAGAAATGCATTCCCTGAAATTCGGTTTTGACTCTTCTAAATTGTTACTGTTCCTCTTGTAGAGTGTATCCCCAACAAGACCCCAAAGAAGAAAATCTAGTGGCGTCAAGTCAGGGTAACGAGGCGGCCATCGCACAGGACCTTTAGTCCCTATCCAATTATGTCCAAAATTCAAATTCACCAGATCAGTGATGGCCCTTGTTCGGTGGGAAGGGGCACCATGGTATTGAAGAACAATATTTGTTCTTTGTGCCTACGGAAGTTGTGTTGATTCTATCTTTCCGATTAGGTAAAGTTGGAAAATAATGAGTTCTAAGAGAGATATTGCTTTTATTCGCACAACAAAATTTCACTTGACAAACAATACAACAAGAATACAAATATTAATATAAATACGTATCAATTCGAGAGTAACTACAAAACATGCCTTTAGCATCGCCTACTCTCTACTGGCTCCCTTCGTTCGTTCCGCCTGTGTCGACGGCAGAACTATCGCACGTTCGGCCATAACCGCCGACCTTTACGGACACACACGATTTTTCATCAAACAGCACAACCACCTCAAAGTTGATCAAGGAATCCTTCAATGATATTATTGTTGATGATATCTTCATAACGTGCTCCATTCAAAATTTCATCCAAATTTTCAAACGCAAAACGCGACTAGCTTTTAGTACACACCACACATTGAAACCATATCTTCCTTGATGCTGTACATCAATATAGCGTTGAGAATTTACATCGGACCGCAAATGTTCATTACAGCGATTAAATATCCCATCGCTAGAGAAACGGACTTCATCTGTCCATATGACTTCTCTGAAAAAGTCTGGACGTTCTTGGATATTTTCTAGATACCAATTGCAGAAATTTAATCGGCGAGGGGATGCCTTGGCTGCAAAAATTAGGAGACTCGCATTTTGTAGGGTTTAAACCAGTTCTCCTTCAGAATGCCGAGCGACGTCTCGAAACTCCTATTTCTGCTTCTATTTGTCTACTCGAAATTGAAGGTTTCGCCGTTACAGCACCTATCACTTCGATTGTGGCTTCCTCTCTATCACATACGAGATATTTTTCATTTCTTGATTTCCTGAATGCACCACTATTTATAAGGTTCTCTTTCGTTCTTTGGCTGGTGCCTTTCAGAGTATCGATTGACATATGTTTCGGCCGTTGCTGCTGAATCATACATTCATAGTTATGATTTCTATTCTGCATCTTGAAATAACCAAAGTCTTAGGTGAACAAATTCACAAATTCATGTAATAGTTGGAACATAAACAACTCAAAAAAGTCTAGGGAACACTTCTGAATATCGATATACCGTATCCAGAACGATCAATATGGATGATTTTTTCAAAGAAATGAACATATGCATCAATTTCTCACCAAATTATGTAAAGGCCGCAAAAGATTTCAGTTTTTTCATGAAAATCTAAAAATGCAGCATATGCGATGCTGCTTTATAATCATTTCATGTATTCAGTGTTTGAAATCAGTTAGTTGGCACTTTGTTTCTGTTGTAAGCACACATAAAAGATTCAAGTTTTGTGATTCGACCATGGAAAGATGACATTTGACTAGAGAAGAGATGTTACGAGCCGTTGGCATGCTCCAAGCTAGGAGCTCACAACGGAAACTGTCCAGGGTTCTGGGAAGTAGCTCAAGTGTCATAAACCGTTTATGGTCGCGTTTCAATGAAACAGGTAGCGTAGAAGAACGCCATACAGGTCGTTTCAGGATTACTACAGTCGCCCAAGACCGATTTTTGGTTTTATAATTATATAAGCTAGAAGAGATCGTACTACACAGCATCTCAATTAGCTCAAGAGCTATCACGAGTTCATCATGTACAAATTTTCGACCAAACTGTGAGAAATCGACTGCACGAAGGTCAACTCCACTCCAGACGTCCTTTAAGAGTTCCACAACTGACCCATGGAAATCGCGCTGCTCGTTTAGCTTGGTGCCAAGTACACGTAAACTGGGATCAAGAGAGGTGGGCCACAGTTCTCTTCAGTGATGAACCTAGATTTAAATATTATCCCGATTCGGGAAGAATTCGAATATGAAGGGAACCTGGAAAGCAAAACCGTCTCCAGCATGCTCGAGAAGTTGTTAGACAGGGAGGCGGATCAGTGATGTTTTGGGGAGGTATACGCCTTGGTGGAAGAACTGACCTCGTTTTCATACAGAACAACCTCACGGGAAATTCTTACGCAAATGCGATAGTTTTACCTGTAGTGGTACCGTATCTCCAAACAATGGGTCAAAATCCAGTCTTCCAACAAAATAATGCCCCTCCTCATCGTGCAGGAGTTGTCTTGAACGTTCTTGAAGAGAATGATATCGATCTTCTACCGTAACCATCCTGCTCCCCAGATCTGAATCCCATCGAGCATGTGTGGGACACCCTAAAAAGAAATCTCCTGCGTCAACACGTTTTCCATCATGAACAGGAGCTTCGATTAGCAGTTCAGGGGGCTTGAAATGGCCAAAATGTAATAGACAATTTAATATTGAGCATGCCGCAACGATGCCAAAGTGTTATTAATAACAGAGGTGGACCTTCTGGGTACTGAAAAATATAATATATATTTTCTAATAGGTGCTTTTGAGAAGTCAAATAATATTTTGTTTTCTTGAGAATACATTATATACAATACATCCTAACAAAACCGAAAGATTTCTATAAATTCGAATCATCAAATTCATATTTTAAAGATATTGGTAAGTGTTCTCTAGACTTTTTTGAGGTGTTTACAACTACCAAGCAGCTATTTCCATATTCAAAATCCTCGAATTTTTCGAGTTTACATTACCGCGAATCTGCACTTCAATACATTCATACGCAATAACTAGTATTTATACTCGTATTTCACGTGATACAATAATAGAAATGATTTATAATAAAAACACAATAGCACCTAGTTATTGTCGTTTTGAAATCACTTCGCAGGCAGGAATCCTCCCTTCATTTAACTGTCGAGTCAGAAATATTTCGATAATTCAAGTGCCTAATCAGCGTACGAAATTAAATCCGAATGGAGTGCGCTTCCAATTGCGCATACGAAATTTATTCGACAAAGGAGTAATGAATGTTTCCATTCATATTCATTCCCATAAACAAGATAATGGGGGTTGATTATTTGGAAATCGACGAATCACGATGCGAACTATTTGGTATTCATTGGGGTCGACTATTTATTAATATATTATACAATTTAGTTCCGTCGAAATAACCAATTGAAGCGACGAATTATTTGGAATGATTCAACACTATTGAATGTCCACAGGGGAGAATGAGTTGATGTACAGGGTGTTCCCACAAAAATTTGAATACTCTTCGATTCAGAAGAAGGCAATGGTGTCACCGTAAAACTATGAAGAAGGGCGATTTTTGTTTCAAGGTACTATAACCGTCTAGAATGCTAACAAATGGAGTATTAAGTGTCCCTTAATTGGGAGAAATTTTTTTTGAAAATCGGAATTCATACCTTTTTACATCTACCTAGACTTATCTAAATAGAAAATTTTATCTTCCTACGCCACCATTAACCCGTGCCGACAGAGTTTCAAAGTTTCAAGAATTTGCAGTATTTAACTTAATATGGAATGATGGAACTGTATCAATTAATATTACTTTTTTCAAATTTATAATTGAAAACAAAGTTATTTTAGATGCTCATTTATTTTAGGAAGGTGAAGTCATAAACATAAGGTCAAAAAATTGTGAATAATTAGTCCTGATACCTTCTCTTGAGAGTATCCTTTTTACAGTCTGGATATATAGGGATATCCACCGGGACCGTCCGTTAAAAACTTTTTAAGTTCCAATTACAATTTCGAGCTGAATTTTTCTACGCGGCCATAACTAGCGATTTCCAATTGGAGTGAAATATTTTCGAAGTGATACCATTTCCGGTTATACCGGAAGTGTGTCAGCAGTTTGTCATTTCAAATGGCAATCTACCTTTTTTATTATACATCTAGAACCGACATTTGAGCAAGGCATAAAATACCCAAGTTGTTGGCACTTATCTATCAAAACTTTTGACAGATTTAATTATTTTTGTTATAAACTCGATTTTTGAGGAACATTAAAAAAATTGTAGCTCGTAGATCTTTTGCACTACAGACACAATTTTTGCTTGGGTGGATAGAAGAAGGATCTAGGAATTTTTAAGCAGTTTACACATGTCAAATGTTTATTGCGTTGTTTTGTATGATTTTTTCAATTTGGCCTTTTTCAAACAGCAATAACTCAATTTTTTCAAATGGCACGTGCCAATTTTTATATCGCCTTCAGATGAATCGTCAAATTTCAGATGGAATTGTATCAGCATGTACTAAACCCATCTCTTATAGTTCCGAAATAATTTGGGAATATATTGAATTTTGATGATTTTGCAAGAACTAACAGAGAATGCTTTGAAATATTTGAATTAAGTAGCTGAACTGGCTACGCTCACCTGACAGGTGCCTAAAATTAATGTACTTGTCACTTCGTTCATTCGAATTTGATATTTCAACAAGAATTGTTGGTAATTTGAAGTAAAAATTTTTGGAAAACACCAGATTGATAATAAAATGGCTGATTATTCAAACGAGGATATGTTTAATCTCTTTTTAATTCATGGCGAATGTCAAAAATTGGTGGATAGAGCCTGCAGGCAATTCAATAACCAATTTCCAAATTAGGCGCCTATGAGTAAAACAAAATTTCGAAGGATAAGAAGCAATTTTTTGCAATTTGGAGGAACAAAATACATAGAAACTAGAAGAAAACCAATTCTCGAGGACGACGACAATCAAATTAATACGCTAGCGTATTTTCGTGCCAATCCACATGCGTCCATTAAGTCAGCATCAATGGATATTGGATTGAGTTATACTTCAATTCAAAGGATCCTTAAGAAACATAACATGCACCCGTATTCTTTCATCAGACTACGAAAATTGAAATCAACTGACCTTCCCGAGCGGCTAAATTTCTGTGAAAATTTATTAATTCGGTTAGATTAATTCAATAAGATGAGACAATTCTGTAAAAATTATATGGTTTGATGAAGCCAAGTTCAATGAAAGTGGAATAACCAACAGGAGAAATCGACATTTTTGGGCCACAGAAAATCCACATTTCATTGAGGTTATTGATTTCAAAATAAATTCAGCGTGAACGTTTTCGCAATTTTGATGAATGATTTGTAGGCTTATCACATTTATGAGGAAAATCTTAATGGACAAAGATACCTGGAAATTTTGAGAGGAACATTAGCAAATTTTTTAGATGGATTACCCCTTAACATTCTGAAGGATTGCTATTACCAAATGGATGGTGCACCAGCACATAAAACACGAGCTGTAGATCGGCAGCTGTGTGAATACGCAACAACACATTCAACATGATATATCCCCAATCCAAGAGAGAAAAGCCCGACAAATCTATGTCTCTAACATATTTTGGGAAGACGTCAGAACAGGTTGCGAGAGTTTTGTCTGATAGTAAAAAAATTCACACTGCATTCAAACCAGTTAGCAAATTGTCAGGCCTGCTTTTCAACACAAAAGATAAAACAGATAAATTCGAAAAATCAGGAGTATACCAATTAACATGTTCCGAGTTCAATTCCTTTTATATAGGTCAAACAGGACGCTCTTTCAAGGTTAGATACAGAGAACATTTCCGGTCATTCCTACATTTGAAATATGATTCAGCTTTTGCTGCACATTGTCTCAATGAATGTCATCCTTTTCCAGAACTTCAACAGCTAAAATTTCTTCAATCCTGTGATAAATCTTATGAAATCAATTTCTGTGAATCGATGGAAATTTTCAAGGCATCTAGGGTAGAAAGGGTTAAGCTCCGCAACGACCAGGTAGACTTAATTTCCTACCAATCACCATTATTCAAGTTACTATGACCTCTACTAGCATTTTATTGATGGTAATTCCTGTATTGTTCATGAGTATTCAGTTTTCATTAGCTTGTTGCTGATAATGGACGTATGTCCGAAACCGGTCCAACCAATGTAAAAATTTTGTCATTCTTTACATCAATGAATTAGTGATAGTTAAAACATAGTCACTTGTTTTATTTTATTATTAATTATGAATATCAACTATCACGTAGTTTAAGCTTCATCGATCAATTATTCCTCGATCATTCCTGTCCCCGAGTCCAAAATCGCCAAAGACATCCTGCACCCAGCCTTTTTCCACCTTGCCGTTAAAATCACCCATAACTAGCGTTACTTCCCGAATTTTAGTCATTTTGGTCAGGGAATGCAACTGATCGTAGAACTCCTCGATAGTTGCTTCATCCTTGTCCGCCGTTTGTGCGTATGCTTGTATCATATTGAGGTTCACTGGGGATGCGTGCAGTTGTAGAAGCATTACTCTATCAGAAAGCTGGACACAAGCCTTAACGGTTTTTTTTATGTGTGGTTCTACGATTATTCCCACCATTTTTACGTTGAGAGTGGTTTTTGCCGGAAAAATAAACTGTGTGGTCTAGAATTTCTATCTGTTCAGAGTCTGACCAGTGTGTCTCACTGGTCCCATAATATCTATGTTTAGTCTTTGCATTTCCCTCATGATGTTATGCGTTTTACCGCTTTCGTTCATGCCTCGGACGTTCCAAGTGCCGATGTTTTTGCATTTTTCTGTTGTTTTTATTCCACAGCGATTCCGCATGATGTCGACCTGGGAGGTCCTATAGTCTAGATGTAGATTCTTTCCCCTGACGGATCTTGGTATCCGATGTCCATGATCAGTAAATGCCCATCAACATTGTTCATTAAGCCATGAGGACCTTAATCTTGGGAAAATGTAATGAGGTAGTCATCGCGTGGCTTTCCTCAAATACTGGCTTGACATAATACTGAATACTGTACTTCTTCACCTAAAGCTGGCTTATGTACGAACGCCGTATTTTCTGCCTTTGCCTTGAGATATTTACACCACTTATTGCAGTTATCATGATGCGGTTTATCAACCGTAGAAATCTTATGGTAAAAACCAGCCCATATCTCTTTTTTGTGTTCTATAGACCCTGGATTACGCTGTATAGCTAATGAATAATGGGTTGACATTTCGTTCATAACTGTTCCTGTCATGTCAGTCGTTTTTGCGGTGGAGGAACACTTGTTACTTTTACACTGGCTGTCTAACTTTCGGCATATATATATATATATTTGTTTTTCGGTGTATTTAATTTAACGCGGTTCAGTATTTGTTTTTTGATATCTTTGAGATATCGAAACATACGTTTTCCTACGTAAACACACTCATGCTTTTGAATGGCAGAATCACCATACGGTTTAGAATCTAAAATGTTAACAAATGTTTTCGAATCACCGTGAAGCTTCTCTGATCTTTTTAAAATTTTATTATACCTTGCACTTTATGCCACCGGAGCTACCTCATAATTCGCGATGCATTCATCGTGATGCTCGATGTCATACCAAATTTTGAAATCGATGCTATTCATTTTTTCATGATTTCACACGTTTTGCAGGTTTTAAATGGTACAATAATCTAAAATTTTGCCTGAATGTTTACCGATTACAGTACAAACACCACGTTGAACTAAAACCACGCTTTGACCATGACCAAGTCCCGTCACCAGAAACCGCCAATTCGAGTTCGAGCAAATTTTTATCTTTAGTTTTTGCTTCTTCGACGCCCGAATTTTTTATACAAATAGCAGAAACAGTTTTTGATGCAATTTTAATATTTTCTTAAAGTGTATAGTATTTTTCAACATTGAAATAAATTTGACGACATATCCATCAATGAAAAAACTGACCTGAGCCATGTATGCCTACCCAAGGAATCTCATAACATAAACAATTCTTCGATCAATTTTGTATCCTTTGTCTATGAAATTACACGAATTTATTGTTCGGTCACCATACTCACATTCAATACTCAGTTCAAATCGAAGACCACACATAGCGTTTCTGTAAATTTCACATGTTTATCGCGAGTTTTACACTTTATCATACTAGCTAAAGCTGAAAAACACCAGTTGAAACGACAAAATACAAAATTAAAACTCGTAGCAATTTTCACATCGAAGTCGGTACTTATCGACAATTTATCAGCAGATTCACTAGTAAAAGAAGTGCTTTGCTGAGCAATGTATTAATTACCCTGAAAATCACGAGAACGTCTTGTACACCTTTTTCATCTGGGTTTTCCATTTTTTCACCTTTTCTCTTATTCACTGTTTCAGTAGGCATTTTTGTTTATAAAAACACTTCTATAATGACGAAAATAGAACTGTGAATCTGTGAGAAAACAAACAATGCTGGAAGGAAAAGTATAGCCAGTATTTTGTAGATGGAGAATTAATATAAACCATGCGATCGACAGTTGCGTGAACACCTGAGAGCGTGCTTCGACTGCGTGGTTATATCTAGGCACTGGCTACGAATTTTGATTAAATATTTTAAAAGTTATTATTGAAGGTATGAAGAATCAAATTATGTTAAAGAAAAATTGATTTCTTGAAAATTCTATACGATAATAGTACCTTCAAAGGGAGCCATTGATTTGGCCAACTTTAAGCTCTCTATCTCCTCAGTCTGTATTAATCCACCCTGGATATAGACCTCTTCCAAATTTTTCCATCTGTCTCTATAAGCAGCTATTTGTATCCAGTTTTTCCCCGCGATCTTCTGGATATCATCTCTCCATCTGAGCTGTGGTCTTTCTACGCTCCTTTTGGTAGTTCTTGGTCTCCATGCGAGCAGTTTGTTGGCCCATTTCGATGGGTCTTGCCTGGCTACATGGCCAGCCCATCTCCATCCCAATTGTGCTATCCTTCTGAGCACATCAGTCACTCCAGTCCTCTCTCTAATATCCTCATTCCTCACTCTATCTCTCAATGAAATCGCCATCATGGTTCTCTCGATAGCTCGTTGTGAAACTTGTAATTTATTGGCTGATCTTCGAGTTACAGATATCGTTTCAAGGCCTTATGTAAGGACAAACAGAACACACGAATCGAAGACTTTTCTTTTTAGGTTAAGAGGAATATTTCGGGACTTCAAAACAAATCCCACTCTTCCAAATGCAGCCCAGCCCAAACCCACTCTCCTGGAAATTTCACAGATTTGATTTTCTTTCCCAAGTTTTATTTTATTGCCTAGATATATGTGTTAGGTCACATTTTCTATCACCTGATTTTCAATCGAAATGTGTATGTTTTCTGCACTCAGAATTTTGGTTTTATCCAGGTTCATTCGAAGGCCGACTTCTCTAGATTTTTGGTGCAGTTCTTCTAGCATAGTTTTGAGTTCTTCAGGGTTTGTACTAATAAGAACTATATCGTCTGCAAACCTCAGATGGTTTAAATGTACTCCATCGATGTTGATTCCTTTGTTGTTCCATTCTAAACCTTTGAAGACGTCTTCTAGGGCCAGCGTAAACAATTTCGGAGAAATAGTGTCGCCTTAACGTACTCCCCTCTCTATGCGGATTTTATCTGTAATCTTGTTCTCATCCAAATGAATTGTGATGAAAGCATGATCATAAATGTATTTCAGCAAATTCGAGTACCGAGAGCCGACTCTTGCATTATCTAAAGATGTCATTATTGTCCACTTTTCTATAAGATCGAAAGCTTTCTGGAAGTCTATAAAAGACAAGTAGATGGGAATATTGTATTCGGTACACTTCTCGATAAGAGTACGAATTGATTTTAAATGATCAATGGTGCTGTAACCTGCTCGGAGTCCGGCTTGCTCTACAGGTTGGTATAGGTCTAATTTGTGGGTGAGTTTATTTGTGATAATTTTAATGAGCAGCTTGTATAGGTGTGAAAGAAGGCTAATGAGCCGAAAGTTCTCCAGATTGTTCTTACATCCAAAGGACATTTATTGAAGAGAATTTTCACGGAATCCAATAAATCCCCGCCCTCATTTTAAACTCTCCACAACTTATCGTATCCTCGCCTGGATGTTTGCGGTTCTTCATCTGTTGAAGTGCTAATTTTAGTCCTTCTATTTCAATGTCTGTGATTTTTCAGAACCGATATTCTTCACCACTGGTCTTTGAGATGTATTGGGTTGCTTGTCTCGAAGTATAAAGACATGTGCAAAACTCCTCAACTGCTTCAATGATGTCTGAACTATTGTTCACCAAAATGCTCGCTTTATTTCTAATGCTGTTCAGTATTGGTCTTCTGTTGGAGCAAGAGAGCTTGGACTTTAGAACTTTCATATTCTTATTGTCTTCAATAGTATCCATTATGAGTCTTGTATTGTAGCCCTTAGATCCTTTCTGAATGCTTCGGGATATCTCTCTGTTCAGTTCTTTATAATTTTCTTCATTCCGGAGCATTATTGTTCTCTGCTGCGATAGCATTTTCGTATGTGTACTGATCTTCACGTTAGTGCCTTTTTGTCTTGTGGATATTCTCTTCGTTGATGTCTTTCAACTGTTTGTTATCATTTCTGTTAGGTCGTTGATGGTCATTTCTGAAAGATTTTTTCTATTTGATAGTTTTTGGCACAGTGTATTTTGGAATTGTTCCTTGCTCTCAGTTTACACTTCTTGGGTATGGTTGCCCTTTGAGGATCATGCTGTTTCTCTATATTTTTGTGTTTATCTTGAAAGTGCCTCTGACAAGTCTGTGATCGCTTCGATTCAGTTCTGTGACATCCTGACAGATTTCCTTCCTATTAGTGAGAATAAAATCTATATCATTTTGAACACTAATATTTGGACTTCGCCATGTCCATCGTCTTTGTGGAGTCTTTTGGTAGAAGGTATTCACACAGAATAGGTTTCAACATTTCTGTTCTTGTATTTCTGCAACAGAGTCTAAATTTTCCAACGTGTGGGGTATCATTATCCAAATTTTCGCCTACTTTGGCATTAAAGTCGCCCATAACTATCCCGAACCGGGCGTTTGCCCTACTTTTTGCAGTAGTGATATTTTCTTATAATTGTTCTACCTCTTCGTCTTGTGCAACATATATTTGGATTACTTGTAGGCTGTATCTCTGGTTTAGTTTGAGTACAACATATATGACACGACCTGATATTGCGACAAACTGCTATACTAGGTGTTTCATTCTTTTGTTGATTATGAGTGCCACTCCGCCTATGTGATTATCTGTATCTTTATTTTTTGAAACAAAAGATGCCCCCAACTTTAAGCATCAGATCGAATCCCATATCCTAACCATTCCCTAGCTACAAAATCATCATTGGAAATATGGGTCGATAGATGGAGCTATCGTGAATAGAAGACGAATTAACTCCTTGGTAAGATGGATAGGACGTTTGCTATCGACAGACAGGATAGCATTAAGACTCACCTCGCGAGGAATCGCCAGCAGGGGAAATCCCCAGGGGATGTACTATCTCCTCTCCTCTGGAATCTTGTGCTGGACGAGCTCTAATGAAACGCAATGACCGTTGAAAAATCCATGGATGTTCTGATCACACGAAAAAATATCTTCTACATCATTGATCAATAAAAATTCATCCTTTCTGTTGGTTTTCAGGTTGATTTTATCCAATGCTTCATGAATTCTTGGACACATGGTAAGTTGGTAACAGTGTACGAGAGTGTATAATAAATATTTTTCCTTAAGCAATATAGATAAATCGTGGTTGAATACGTAATATTTGCTTCAGTTAGACATATTTCTCGTTTGATGATTTTCGACGGTTTTACACATACATCTTGCTTTGCCTTTTGTTTAAGATAGCTCATATTTCTTCGTTGCAGCATATGTTGCTCTTCGGTTTTTTTATTCGAATTCGTTGTAACACGTCTTCCAGATTCATCAAATGTTAGAAGAAATGCTGGAAATTTATCTTTAACGCACCGCCATTCAATTTGCCCTGATACTTATTTACGATTACATATGTTGACTGAGCATTTCCTTAAACTTGGAGCACTATTATTCTCTAACATTTTTTTTACTCGCGTGACAGTTGCAATAATTTTCTAAATCTGATTGATTTTCGTTTTCATTTTCACACTACTAATTAACCACAGAGAAATAATGAGAAAATGTTGATTGGGGTTGAGGGGTTTATCACTTGTTTCTTACAAGTGGAACTTTGGATCAACATGGGTATTTTAGGACCGAAATGAGTACCGCCCTATCTACAAAATAGTGAAATTTCATCACCATGATTGAATCATGAACTAAATCAAAATGACTCTAATAGTCGCTTGCAAATTTAAACAAATTGAAGTGAAAATATGCATATAATATCAATCTTCTTCAAAACATTTGTTTCTCTGACGAGAGAATATTGATGCTCAATGGGGAGGTGGAAAGTCACAATTGCCATACTAGGAAACCTTGAATCCTCACCTGTACAGAGAAATAAATGCTCAAATCCCACGAAAGTTATATGTTTGGGCAGGGTTGTACGGAAACCTTGTTATTGGATCGTTTTTATAGAGGGTAACCCCATTTAAGATAATTAATTAACTGCTATAAGAATTGATTTGATCTAGAATTATCCAGATTTTGAAAACGAAGCCACTCTCTCAGAAGACCAATTGCATTTTCAACAGGATTGTTAGATTTCTTCCACATTTCGATATTCGAGTGTGGATATTTATTTTCCAAGAAAGTTAATCCGTTGAAGGAGACCTATTGAGTAGTCAGCAAGACAAGTTTTGAATCCTCTGAATTTTTTCAAGATATCAAAATTGAAAATATACGCGACTCAGCCAGAGACTTTGGATGACCTGGGGAGGATTATTATGATGAGATAACAATTATTAACAACCAATGTCTTTGAGAACGTAAGGAAAGAAGAACTTATATCATTGTATGGAGGTGGAAAGGGGTTCATTTGAACAGTTTCCCCAGTAAATTTTACCTCAATTGTTTCACTCCCACTACATGAATAACTTCAACATATTGCAGACTCATCTGATTTACTGAACGATGTGTTGAATATTCTTGCGTTCACCAAGTTGTAATTTTGAAATTTGAATAGTAACAATTTCGACCAATCTTCTATTGGTTACACAATTATTACAATTTTCGGTTTGAACATCCTGAGTAGACCCCTAAAACTAAGTGCTGGCTATATTCGTCCTGAACATCAAAATATCTTTCCAATAAGATAACACATGATGTTTTTTCGATTTAAATTCTCAATTTTTGGAATGCTGAGTGTAGGGAGCAGACCCAAACATTTTCAAATTAACATGCTGAAACACCTTCTTCAATTCTGATATCAGTTTGTAATACAATCTATTCAAAATACATGGGTTTCGAAGGGTTGTTTAAATATTATATGACTTTTTTTTTGTAGGTGGAGCACACTCTATAGAAAATTTAACTCGAAAAAATCAACGATTCATGCATTTATGGGGGTAGGGAGTTGATCTGACATGCCCATAATTGACATGAACTCGTAATGTTTGGCATATTTCTGGTCTAATCATTTTCGGTGGTTTTTCAAATTCATCTTGTTCTATATATGCCTGGCTATCGTTTAACATAGGAGATCTTATTTTGTCGTTGTAGCATTCGTTGTTTTCAATTCGTTATAACACGGCTCCCAGATTCACCAACTCTTCGAAGAAATGCTGGACATTCATCTGTAACGTACCACAATTTAGTTTCCCCTGATATTGATTCACAATATGTTCTTTATATTTGAAACACTTTTGAACTAAGAGAATTTTTACTTTTAAACAGAGCATTTTCCTCAAACTTGGAGCACTATCAGTTTCAAACATTGCCATTTTTCACGTGACAACTTTCGTCTTCATTTTCTCTCTCTTTCATTTTCTGATATATACAGAATGTTACATTACAATTTCAAGGAAAAAAGTTCATTCAAACATATATCCGAAAATGCAAGCTATTTTTCACAGCCTCCATCATTACACGATTTAGATTTTAACTGAAATTTACAAGGTGTTTTCTTTTCCGAGGCCCTTTCAAACTTTTTTGCAGTACGCCACTGATCAGCGTAAAATCTATTTTCGTCATCTTCGTTCAATTTAGAAACTTTTTGGACACATGTTATTTTCAAATAACTCCGACCGTTCTCGAGCAAAAAATTATTGAACGATTGTATGCATTCACTGTATTGGAAGCACTTCTAATTAAAAAATGACTAGTAGGCTTTGATTTTTCATTCATTTATTTATTTTGACAGCTGGAAGGCGAACAGTGTCTGCTGAATTGCTTATTAAAAAAATGACTAGTAGGCTTTGATTTTTTCATTCAGTTATTGATTTTGACAGCTGCTTAACGATTAGTTTCAAGACTTTTGAAGTTATTGCTGTAAGAAAAAAAGGCTAATTTCATTAACGCCGAATTTGCTGATAATTATTAAACGTCTGGCTGACGGAAACACAACAGAAGCTACGCGATTATATCAGGTGCGCTTTTCAAATCGAGTAACACCAGACAGATAAACATATTCAAATATCCACAAAACGTTGGGAGAACTGGTACTTTTACTGCAAATAATTATTTAAAAGGTGCAACTCAAACTATGAGAACTCCAGATATTGAGGAAGCAGTTTTGAATTGTATTGATTTGAATTCTTGTGTGAGTACAAAAAAAATTGGAAATCAGTTGAATATTTCACATGTTCTAGTTTGAAGGATTCTCCACGACTTTTTATTGTACCCGTTTCATATTCAACGCGTCCAAACTCTACTTCCTCGAGATTTTCCTTTAAGACTGAATTTCTGCCGATGGTTCTCAGATAAAACTAGAGAAAATGCTCATTTTAATAGTGAAATAATGGTCACAGAAGCTAACTTTTCGAGAACTGCTATCACAAATTTTCACAATAATTATTATTGGGCTGGGGAAAACCCCTATTTGTTTGAAGAATCTCATCATGAAGAACAATTCTCACTAAATGTCAGGTTCGGAATAATTGGAAATTATTTGATTGGGACATTAGTTTTGCTTAACAGACTGAAGGTCCCGCTTATCAGCAATTTCTTGAGGAGGAGTTGCCTTTATTGCTCGAGGATGTGCCACTTTTGGTGAGAAGCATAACGTGGTTCATGCATGACGGGGCACCAGCACATTTCAGTGGAGAAGCTAGGGAATTCTCGAATGATACATTCAACAACCGATAGATAGGTCGGGGTGGGTCAGAACCATGGCCTCCTAGGTCTCCAGACTTAAATAGTTTAGACTTTTTCTTATGGGGATATCTCAGAAGTTTAGTTTGTACCACACCAGTGAACATTGAATAGAGAAATCGAATAATAACCTATTGTGAGTGATAATATGCGAAGAAGGACAGGAACCTGTGACCTTGCAGGTGGAGCACACTTCCAGCAATTTATTTAGTTTTTAATTGTTCTTTTTTTTAACATAAATTGAGTCTCAGAAGACGAGCTATCAAAATGAAAGCCTTTGGGCATACCTATCGAGTATTTCTATTTTTTGTTTTTATTTAGCGAATAACATACAATTCAAATAATTCAAATTCAATAATTTTTCACTCGTAAACGGTTAGAGATATGGAAAAATTACAAGTATCGAAAAAGTTTCTAAATTAAACGAAGATGACGAAAACTTATTGTTCGCTGATCAACGGCGTACTGCAAAAAAGTTTGAAAGGGCAAAAGAAGACATGGTCTCGGAAAATAAAACACCTTGTGAATTTTAGTTAAAATCTAGGACGTGGTATGATGGAGCCTATAAAGAATAGCTCGCATTCCGAATTTGGGTTGAAAATCTCAAAAACTGCAGTAGTTCTGAAGAAAAACAATTTTTCCGGAAATTTCAACACCCTGTAGCTCCGTAACGAAGCTTTTGCGGACCTATGTTTATATGAAGTTTTTTTCTTAAAAGTGCACGTAAATTTACCCCTCCAGTTGTGACATACTATTACGTAACACCCTGTATATGAACTACCAATGAACGTAAGTAGAATGATGCGAAAATAACGATTGCGTTGCGGAAAATTAACCCTTACCTTCTACTAGTGAAAATCTGGGCCTAAATGGGTATTTTGAGACCGAAGTGGGTTTACAAAATAATGAAGCATCACACATGTCCTCCATACTAAATAAGATTGCACCATAAATTAAATTACTCTCATCATCGCAAGCAATTTTGAAAATATGAATAAAACTTTAAATTTTCTACAAACTAACTGTTTCTCTGACGAGAGTACCTTCAATGGAGGGGTGAACAGACACAATTGCCGATACTTGAATACCTAGAAACCTCACCTCTACAAGGAAATATAAACTCAAACCCCACGGAGATTATATGTTTAAACAGGGTTGTACGAGAACTATCTTGTTGGAAAGTTTTCATCGAGAGTAATCTCAATGAAGATTATTATCTACAACTGCTAGAAGAATTGATTCAATCAAGAATTATCCACATTTTGGAAAACAATGCCACTCTCTCGAAAGACCAATTACATTTTCAACAAGATGGTGCTTCTCCACATTTTCATATTCGAGTCCGAGAATATTCAGATAATGATTTTCCAAGAAAGTCGATCCGTAGCAGGGAACCAATTGGGTGGCAATCAAGACAGATTTTCAATCGAAAACAAGTTCAACATATTGTTGACTCATCTGATTTTCTGAATAATTGGTGTTAAATATTCTTGCTGTTCTTTTGGCAAAGGTGTTAATTTGAAAATAAATAGTAAAAAATTTTCTTGTCTTCGGTTGGTTACATCGTTTTCGAATTATGTGGTGGTTTGAACACCCTGTAAAGACATTTGAATTGTGGAGGCCGTTACTTGATGTAGATCCATGATATAAATAAGATAAAAAACACAAGGTTTAACTTTAATCTACACTTTATTTGAAAGAATTCGACGACGTTTCGCTGACACAGCAGCTTTATCAAGAATGACAAACAGAATGAAGAGTATGGTATTATAAACAAATCGTAGAACAAGTTGGATGAATAACAGGAAAATCCACACCGAGCCATTGTACAGTTAGTATGAAAGGTAATAAAAACTAATTAAACAAGTTAAGTAGGGGTGAATAATTCATCATCTGAACATAAACGTAGCTTCGATAAAAATAAATCTGTATCAAATTATTCAAACCACTTAATAAAAGAAAACCATTCATTCAGTAAAACTTGGACATATTACATATAAAATCAAAAAGTTTGAAATTAGATCTCCTAGAAGCATAAGAAATAAATAGATACAAACATTCGGACAAGCTTTTGAATGAGCAGGTAGATGTGAATTATTCACCCTACTTAACTTTTTAATTAGTTTTATTACCTTTCATACTAACTGTACAATGGCTCGGTGTGGATTTTCCTGTTATTCATCCAACTTGTTCTACGATTTGTTTATAATACCATACTCTTCATTCTGTTTGTCATTCTTGATAAAGCTGCTGTGTCAGCGAAACGTCGTCGAATTTTTTCAAATAAAGTGTAGATTAAAGTTAAACCTTGTGTTTTTTATCTCATTTTTCCCTGTAAAGACCTTTAACAAAATTCTTGACTATATTCGTTCTGTGCAGAAAGAGATTTTTCCATGAAGTATCACATGATATCTTTTGCGGGTGAAATTCTCAATTTTAAGGCTTTCGAAAGTAGGGGATTGGCCCCAACACTTTCAAATAAATATCTCGATACTTATATCAATCTGTGATACCATTTATTGAAAAAACAGCGGGATCCAAGGTTTGTTCAATTTTTTTGTAGTTGGGACACCCTGTATAGAAAATTTAACTCGAAAAAATCTTGGATTCATGCAGATCACACATGTTCAAAATTAGTATAAACAATAATTCCTTCCAAACAAAAAATCGAAGACGTTTTTCGTTGACACTGGCTTCTTCTGAGTTGGGGGGAGATCAAATTCTTGTTGAAAAACCCTTTACCATAGGACTCTCATGGTTTCAAGATTCCGTTAGCCATGGAGTATACATGCAAACCATCATTCTTTAGCTAAATATCATCGATTTATCTCCATTAAAATTTAAATAACTCACTTGAAAGTCTCATAGTGATGTCTATCCATATTTCCCATCAAGAAATCCAGCACCGCCATATCCATCAAATCAAACATTCGTCTACCCGAATCGTAAGGTGGAATTTCCCTGACCAGCGAACAATAATTCCCTTCTGTCTCCCATTGCGCTTTTTTTCTTTTGTGGTAAGATCTTCTCCAAGGATGTCTCCAAACCTGAAGTAATAAATTATTATTAAACATTAATTTTAGAGTTTTGAAAAATATTTATCGCACTACCTTTCGAGCCATGAAGTCGAACGGCGGAAGAAAAGCAGCAAAACTTCCTTCTAGCATATCGGGATTGCCACAGATGGCGTGAGATGTGTCACAATAATAAGTGCATTTCCCGTGAAAGCACACGTTGTCAGACGGTGAAATAAAGAAGGTCTTGAGTAGTTCACCCTCGGCTTTCTCGTAGATGTCTTTGGTTATATTTATCAGTCTTCCCACCACTGGCATTGCTCTTCGAAAACCAAGTAATCTAAAACAAGAACGCAATAAGTTCTGAAACAAGAATGTGATAAAAAACATTATAAGATCCAAAAAAACTGTATGCATTTTGAATATAAAGAGGACTAGAGCTGAAAGAATATCAAAAGTCTCCACTAGACTGAGCCATATGCTCATATGCGCTTAACATATAATGCTCTTTTCCGACAAATTTTTGTTCATTTCCTTGAAACTCGAAACTAAATAACTCATATCAGATTATGTTGATTAACATAGGAGTTTTTCCGAAATCATAGACAATTATACTAACACTACTGGCCGCTAGGTGACGGAACTAGATAAATTTCTTTCAGTTTTCTATATATATTTACGAGGAATATTGAGATTTTAACTAATTATGCGAAAAACCGGAGAAAGGATCATTTCATTTGAATCTATTCTATATTATACAGAAATATAATATTATAGGTTATAGGTGACATCAACATTTTGATGAGTCTTGTTGTTGAATACAGAAATCATACAAATTTCTTAAATGACTGCTGGTTGACTTCTTCCATTTTTCCTTTAGATTAACCAAATTCCCTCGCGTAGCTTTTTGTACTTGTTGCACTTTGAAACAAATTGACTAAATCGAACGTACTAAGCTTCAAAATCTCAGTTTTACGGAGCCAATTAAGAAATTCTATACGACTAGAGATAGTATCTACTTCAATTGCACCTGTACGGATACGGCAATAAGCGATTAGCAAGTTTATGCTCTTACAAGTATCAACCTTTCAAGTAGCTTGTGAAAACTTGATGCCAAGTCAAGATTTTGGGTTGCAGAATCAAGTCAAGTCAAACCTCTCATTTCCCAAATGCCAAAATTTCAAGTAAAGTCAAGCTTTCCGAAAAATTTTCAAGTTGTGTCACTTGATGTAACCCTATATTTGATTCCAAAGTCTTGTTCCGTGGTAGTGACTATATTGTTAATTCTAGTAGCCGAATGTTAGGTTAGATTTCTAATCTAATCTCACGAGACATTGTAAATATTTTGATAAAAGGAAAGCACTACTAGCCATCTATTTTGCCTATATTTCTGGTAAACTGAACTTCGTTGTACCTGTTTGGAACTCCCAATACTCAGTTTATATTGCTAGGCATAACAAAGTACAAAAAGGATTTTCTATATTTCTTGCCTCTAAATGTAACTTTCACTCAACATCTGGTAATCTTGACAATTACTCTCTTCGACTTGCATATTTTGGAGTGCTAATAACGTTGCTCTTGTCTATATCTATCAACTTCACGATTTCCGATGATATTTCTTCAGGACCTACAGCTTTTTCCGATTGATGGCTTTCCTCAGTTCTTCTTTGGGTATCTCTGGTCCCTCCGGCATCACCTTTTCCTCAGATATTGTCGAACGCCGGTCACTGAACACCTCCCTTAAATAAGATTTTTTGTTCTTCTTCAACGACTAGCCTACCACTTTTACCCAGTAGTCTAGATACTAAAAGTTTGTTTTGGCCATACTACTTCTCGGATCTTTTTATGCTGGTTGTTATCATGTTCATCCTCAAGCTCCTCTTTTTCCCGACATTTGTTGTTAAGCCACAGTATGATTACTCTTCTTTTGGTGTATGTGTCTATAATCCGACTTCCCTTTACTTTCCCGTCTACTTTCCATCAGTTGAAGAGTTTAATTTGTCATCCACTCATGCTTCTTCTCATTTTTTTAATGTTATTCTGCTGTATTGCTATATTCTCAACGATGTTTTTGGAGCTGGTCCAAATATCCTCCACTTTATCTAACGCTCCCATAGATGCAAACCGTTGGTCAAGCATATATATTCTTAGATATTCATGGGCGTGAGGTTTTTTGAGTTTCACGTGGAATTTTCCAACTAAGACATTGTGGTCTGATTCTATATCAGCTCCTGGGTATGTTTTGAAGCTTTTTACCGCATAACGATAGAGTTTTGGTTACGCACTATATTGTCTGGAGCATCTTGAGGCGACCTCCAAGTGTAAAGCCTTCTTGGAGGCAGCTGAAACCATGTGTTCGTCAATATTAAGTTCCATTTCTAACAGAACTCTATAAGTCTGTCTACTCTAGAATTCCTCGTGCCTAATCCATAGTCTCCTACTTCATATCCTGATCTTCTCTTTCCAATTTTCGCATTGACATCTTCTAAGATGATACTTATGTCCCGATTCTTGGTAATTGGTAGTATTTTCTCGATCTCCTGATAAAATTTCTCAATTTCCTCTTCGTCACTCTCTGAAGTAGGTGCGTAGACCCGAAAGAGATTTATTCTGAAAACTAGGTAGTCAGTTGAAGTAGCATGCATCATCTTCAGCGGGAGATCCTGAGTAGTAAACTGTCGCGCCATCAGTTCTGCACTGCCCATTTCCTGGCCATTGGCTCATTCCCATTATATCGATTCCCAATCTGTTCAGCTACAGAGCAGCATTTCTTAACTTTCCTGCCTGAAATAGGGTACGCACATTCAATGTTGCTATTTTCAGTGTTTATTTTTCTTGTTTTCCGCTTAAGGCCTGGTACCCACCCGACTTTGGCCGGTTGCACATTTCACAACCCTAGGTCAGCCAACTAAATTATCTTTTATTAGTATGGCTACTCCGTGTCTATGGTGTTTTTCATCAGCGGAAGATCCAGAATTGTAAGCCGTCGTAACATAAAGAAAACTTACACAATAAAACTTTTTAGATTTTCATTTTCTACTGCTGCAGGAACAGGTTTTATCAAAATGGTTCCAATATTTTCCCTAATGCTTCTAGGAAGTTTATCATTGGCTAGTCTTCTGTTCAAATGGTTGTCTACTAATTGAAAAGACAGCTGTTTCAGAAACATTCTTCTTGATGAAGCTTCATTTTTCTATAGGACTCATGAAGAATAAACGCATTAACACCGGCCATATCCAGAATGGCATGAAAAATAGTAATTGACCACCTTCGTGTTCTTCTGATTGTACTATAAGTGGCACATTTTTGGTGGAAGGAGCACTAGAGGCTAAACAAATAGCCTCAGTTCTATTTGGAGATATAGAAGGAGCCTTCGACAATACCTCCTATACATCCATTAGCAATGGTGCAAACAACAAGGGTGTCGAAACACCCTCCATCAAATGGATCAGAGAAATACTCAAAGGCCGAATCATAACGGCCCTTTTTGGAAACCTTAGATTTTTTGTTTGAAGTCGATTGATCTTGTTCATCATCATTCGCTTCATTATTGTCTTTATTATTGGGATGATCTATTGGAACGACCCCTACTGAATCTTCACCGTCCTCCTCTTCATTTTCCTCGTACATGTCGATTTCCGACCATGAGTCATCATTTTGTACTAAACCTTCAGGTGCTTCCTCACCCTCATTACTTTCAAGTTCATCATGTCATTTTATAAGAGTCGATTCATAATCTGGATCGCCAAACTTCACGGGTTTGGAAGAACTTGCCATCACTTCGGTATAAAAATTTCAAACGTGGTGACGTGGTGCGACTAGAGACCTCAGACTAACTTCACGACTATGTAAACTCCAAACGGACGTTCACTGTGTACCATCCCTGCATATACTGAGAGTTAAACAAATGAATCGCACATACATTAAGACACAACTCTATCCGATCATGCGTACATCGGATATGGCAATATATTCATTAGGTGGGGGCTGTAATGGCACCTCGTCACCAGTTAGGGGTTAAAAACACTTCAGCCTTTCTGACAATGCACGTTGTTTTATTCTTCTTGTAGATATATTTCCGTGTCTTAACCAAGTCATATTATTTGTTATAGAAATAAGGATATCTAATTTTGATACGGAGAGCAATTCAAATGTGTAAAGATATATTGAAATGAAAAGATTATCTCTAACAAGAATAAATATATTGCGTTTTCCCCCTGGTAACGTAATATCGAACAAATTAACAAGCCCGGAGCGTACCAATTTTTATCTCCATAAATATTCAACGATAAAGCATGATTGCTTTATCGAGAAAATGAACTGTTAAGCTTGTCGACCATAAAAAAATAAAAGTCCCAAACTTTCTGAACGAAAATAGATTAGGTATTATTCTGACGAATGAGGGATAAAAGGGGGCGGAGGCAAAACTTTACGAATACATCCATTTGGGTCTAATCTGTTTTCTCATCGTTTCAGCCTTTCCCTTCTTACCCGGCATGTTTTCCGCTAACAAGAGACGAACAAATTCCCTAAATAAACTGAGAAACGCTTGAAGAAATGTGATCGGGGTATTAATTATGTGAAAAATTAAAATTCTACTTATTTTGGCTTCGTGTTAGGAGATATCGTGAAATTTATAATAATTTTGAGTAAGCGCAGATTCTTATTACGAAAAAAAGGAACCGTGGGGAAAATTTATAATTCTTCATCAGT
The DNA here is from genome assembly GCA_013387265.2 of Cryptolaemus montrouzieri. NCBI lineage: Eukaryota > Metazoa > Arthropoda > Insecta > Coleoptera > Coccinellidae > Cryptolaemus > Cryptolaemus montrouzieri. The sequence continues at coordinate 16,916,312 of JABFTP020000062.1, read as the reverse complement.
ATGATGTTGAACAACATGGAAATTGTTATTATATATAATTTTTCTATTTTTTTTTTACTAGTAGCTCATATCACGAAGGAACTGAAAGACGACAGTATGAATCGATAATGGCTTACAAGTTCGCCTATCCAGATTACGCCGAAATCTTCGAGCGAACCATATTAAGGAAACTAGAAAATATAGAAGATGCAACAGACAATATGAGCACAGAAGACTTATGGAAGTATTTCAGAAGCACTCTTCTCGATTCTGCTAATGAAGTATGTGGAAGCAGCAGAAAGAAAAATAACGCAAAAATAAACGGCATGGTGGACAGATGCAATTAGAGAGGAGGTGAGAATTAAGAAGAAAGCATGGGCAGATTATCTCATCTGTAAAACTATAGAGAAATATGAGTAATACAAACAAGCAAGCAAGAAAACGAGTGAAAGATATGTTCTTGGCATCTAAAAGAAGAAAATGGGTAGAATTCAGGGAAAAATAGCAGCCGAGAGCAAAGCAAACCAAAAGCTATTCTATAAACAAGTTAAGTCATGTAGAAGGTGAAAGAACTCTGACATCTATAACATCAAGGACAAAAATGGAGAAATACTCATAGATAGCAGGAAAGTAATGGAAAAATGGAAACAATATTTTCAAGAGCTACTTGGGAGCGGAGGAAACGGTTTAGAGGATAGTGAAGTAGAAGATAGAGACCAAGAAAAGATAACAAAGCAGGAATTACAGAAAGCTATTAAACGCTCGAAAAATGGAAAAACCCCAGGCTATGACAAGATTACGATCGAAATGATCCAGAATATGGGACAATATGAAGAATACGTGCTTTTGAAAATAAATAACACAGCTCTACAAAAAAAAAATTTTTTATTGTTGCCTGGATATCATCGCAAATTTTTATGTTTTCAAGTGCCCAGATTACGAATATATCCATGAAAGTTCTCAATGTGCTCGTATTTTCATGATTTTTGCATTTCTTATATTTTGAACAATTATAAGCTTGCTAGAAATAAAATTTAATTTTCCAGTCATGATTAGGCTTCTGCGCAACTTTTTCGCGCATACCAACATCACCTGATCCCCACTCTCAGACCCTTTGCTCCACAGAACAGCTGAGATCTCAGTTATTTGACAATATTGAAGTACATATACACGTAAATCTGGATAAAGTATCATGGATTAATATTATGTTTCAATTACTGAATGTCCATTCTTATATATTTGTCTTCTAGTCTAAAATATGAGTTCGTCACGAAGAAAGTGTAAATATTATAGTGATTCATTTTGTTATATTTGCGGTGTTTATATACCAAAAATCAAAAAGAAATATCACAGACTTTGTCAAGGAGACTTATGTTGAATATTTTAGTTTCAAAATGGACAAATTAGGTAAACCATGGGTTCCTAATAAAGTTTGTAAGTCCTGTGTTGAGTCTTTACAGTTGTGGAAAAAGGTGAACGTTCTGGATTAGACTTTGGTATTCCTATGATCTGGATGGAGCCTACGAATCATTTCGATGATTGTTACTTTTGCGTAGTAGATGCTAAAGGTTTTAATCGAAATCAAACGTGGAGATACCCAGACCTACAGTCTACGAAATGTCCGGTTCTACACAGTGAAAATCTCCTCGGCCCATATACATTTCAAAAGTAATTCGCATGCCCTCAGAAACAATGATGTTACCAAATTCACAGAAATCGGGACCATCTACTAGTGGAAGTGAATGGGAAGGTGAAACATCTACGCCAAAGTTATTTTCTCAAAATGAACTCAGTGATTTAATACGTGATCTCAATTTATCAAAACAAGGATCAGAACTGTTAGCCTCAAGATTGAAAGAAAAAAATTTATTGGCACCAACAGTAACAATTACAACATACAGAACGCGAGAAAAAGAGTTATTACAATTTTTTAGTGAAAATGAAAGATTAGTGTATTGTAATGATATCGCGAAGCTGCTTATAGACATGGGTTTAAAAGAGTACAAATCTACTGAATGGCGCCTTTTTATTGATAGTTGCAAAAGAAGTTTAAAAGGCGTCTTATTGCACAATGGAAATAAATTTGCATCAATTCCAATTGCCCATTCAACAAAACTCAAAGAAGAATATGAAAATGTAAAATTGGTTTAAGAGAAAATTAAATACTCTGAGCATCAATGGCCGATCTGTGTGGATTTGAAAATGGTTAATTTTTTACTTGGTCTACAAAGTGGATATACAAAATACCCTTGCTTTATTTGTATGTGGGATAGTAGAGCAAAGCAACTTCATTGGGAACAAGATGTTTGGCCTGTAAGAAATTCTTTAACTGTCGGTAAAGCTAACGTAATAAGGAGCCGCTGGTGAGCAGAGACAAAATCATACTTCCACCATTACATATTAAGTTAGGTATGATTAAGCAATTTGTAAAAGCGTTGAACAAAGACGGAAATTGTTTTAATTACATTTGCAGAAAATTTCCGAAGCTTAGTATGGAAAAATTGAAAGGTGGAATATTTGATGGTCCTCAAATACGGCAATTGATGAAAGACTCAGATTTTATCAAAGTTATGACTGTTCCGGAAAGTAAAGCTTGGAAAAGTTTTGTGTTGGTTGTCGAAAATTTCCTAGGTAACCATAAAGCAGCAAATTATGAAGAAATTGTGCAAAATATGCTGACAAACTTTCAGACTTTAGGAGCAAATATAAGTATTAAGTTACACTATCTCCGCAATCATCTAGATAAATTTCCGGATAATTTAGGAAATTATAGTGAGGAACAGGGAGAGCGGTTTCATCAAGATCTAAAAGTGATGGAAGAAAGGTATCAAGGTCGATGGGATTGTCACATGATGGCAGATTACTGCTGGTCTTTGAAAAGAGATTGTCCCCTGAAAAATTATAGAAGAAAAGCTCATAAAAGGCGTTTTATGGAAATATGAAATATATTTTCGACATTTTCCTCTTTATTTACTTCGATGTATCTGAATTTCTCAAAACATAACTGACATTATAAATGTATCTGTTATTTTGTTTCTTGTTTTACGATTTTGTTATGTAAAATGAAAATAAAGATTTAAAAAGAAATCAGAGCAAATCCTACAAAATCATTGATAGTTTCACGAATTGTGTGCATAAATAGACCCAAAATCATTTTCATATCTAGGGCAACAAAACCATTGTAGACCAGTGTAATAGGGTATGGCAAGAAGAACAAATCCCGGAAGACTGGTAGATTTCAATGATAATCCCAATTTACAAATCAGGTGACAAATTTGAATGTAGCTACAGAACTACAGAGGAATCACGTTATTACGCACTGCTATGAAAATATATGAACAAAAAATAGATATGAAGCTGGGGCAAACTATTGAAAGAACATTGGGAGAGACACAAGGTGGATTTCGAAAAGGTAGAAGTCTTCAAGATCATATATTCAGCATAAAGATATTGATGGAAAAATCTAACAGGATGAAGAAGGAACTATATCTAGCGTTCATAGACTTGGAAAAAGCTTTTGATAGGGTGCCTAGACGATGATTATGGGAAATACTACGTAGAAGAGGAATCAAAACAAAAATTAATTATATATATTTGAAAGTAATAGAAACTGCATTATAAGCGGAAATAGGAGATCGGAGTGTATTTCAAGACAACGGAGGGACTTAGACAGGGGTGGGCTTAGTCCTCTGTTGTTTATAATCTTTTTGGATGAAATAATAAAAAATTGCTCGACAAAAGTGGGGAAAATCCAGATTGGGTATAGAAACTTACAGCAGGTAGAAGTATCAGAAGGGGCATAAGCGAATGATATAATGAAAATGGCCAGCAATGAAAAAGATCTTCAGAAAAACTTGAATATATGGAACAGAGAACTAGAGAAGAGTAGTATGAAAATGAACAAAGAAAAAACTAAGGTAATGGTGGTTGGAACAGAAAGGGGAGACATAAATATACAGATAGAGGAGACAAAAATAGAACATGTGGAAAAATATAAGTATAAGAATCAGGAAAGCAAGATGATGAAATCAATGATAGGATCGAAAAGACCATGAAGGCATATTATGCTATCAGCAACAATTTCACAAATAAGGAAGAAGTGTCAAGAGCCACAAGAATGAAAGTATTCACATCTATCTATAGGCTAATACTGACATTTGAATGTGAGTCATGGGTTCTAGATAAAAACCAAAAAAAGTAAAATTCGAGCTATCGAAATGAAATATCTTAGGAGGGTAAGGGGAGTCACAAAGAGAAATAAGCTAAAGAACATTGACATACGAAAGGAATTAGGAATTGAATCAACTTTGAAATTTATAGAGAAAACGCAGCTCAGCTGGTGGGGACATCTTCAGAGAATGAATAATACACGGCAAGTCAAACGTATATGAATAAAAAACTAACGGAAATATGAAAAGAGGTAGACCACGACAAACACGGGATGGAGTATAAGCGAAAATTTTGGTGACAGAGCTAAAACAATCGCAAGACAGAATATTGAATGGAGAAATTTCATATATGATCAATATTGTTGATATATCGAATTTTCATGAAACGTTAATATATTGTAGATTCTACTTCACTTCAGATGGTACATTGTGGCCACAATGGCGCTTGAGGGCTGCGTGCATAGTGGGCAGATTTGGGAACTAGCTCTTGTCATGAGGGATTATTCGTTGATCTACGGATTTTTGAATAATTCGTCTTGTCTCAAATTTACACATATAGACTCCTCATGAAGTTTATCGCGGAAGATATTTGACCATATATATATATATATATATATATATATATATATATATATATATATATATATATATATATATATATATATATATATATATATATATATATATATATATATATATATATATATATATATATATATATATATATATATATATATATATAAATTGAGATAAAGAAAAGAGAATTATACTAGGCTGTTCAAGATGCTGCCGAATTTGTACTTATTATTCAACATATTCTCCTTTTAGCTCAATACACTTATTTCAACGGTCTTCAAGCATTGCAATGCCCTTTGAATAGTGATATTTATCATGGCCTTTGAACTTCCCAGTTTCGGCATCTTCTTCATTGGTCGCAAATGTTTTTCCCTGGAGCCACCTCTTCAAAATTGGGGATAATAGTCACTGGGAGCCAAATCTGGCGAAAACGGTGGAAGAGGAAGCAATTCGAAGCGTAATTCGTACAATTTCGCCACTGTTTTGATCGATTTGTAAGCTGGTGCATTGTCTTATCCTCTTTGTTTTTTCAATACCAAAACTTGTTTACTATAATAGGCTGTAGCGTCACAATTTGTTGACAGATTGAGCTGAAATTTTGGGAGAATGCGTTTGAAGGTTAGTACTTCTTAAAGATTGGTGGCGCCATATCTGAGAGGCCGGCAGTATCTTGAACAGCCTAGTATATGAAAAAACTAAATTACTCAATGATCAAATTTTGATGTAAGTCGAAATCACGATGGTGAGAAAGTCAGCATATACCGGGTGGCCCATAACATTCTCAACGGAAGATTAGGCCTATTTTAGGGCTTCTATTTTACCACTTCCCAATTCTCATTGAAACAGACACAGTCATTTCTCAGGAAATAAACCTAGTCGGTTGGAATTTGAAACAAGCAAATTGGAAAGGCTTCAATGAAAACCTAGCACAAGATTTCGAACCAATAACAAGCAGTAACATTGACGAACTTGTCTCAGCATTCACGAACAAACTAATCGCCGCTGCTGAAAAACATACAGGGTGCTTCAACGAAAACTAAACAGAAGCTATATCTACCAAGAGATTCATTTCTGATCAAAACGCAAAAACAGGTCAATTTTTGTTTCAAGGGGGACATCTTTCGGGATACAAAACTTGCCTGAAATATCAACCCCCTAAACGGGGGTTCCAATCCTTGAACATTTTGAATAGGAAAGATGGGTCAAGTGATGACTCAAAAGAAAAGTGGTATCTTTGTCTATATCGCTTTGAACGAATTTCCATTTTTAATTGAAAACTGTAAAAGATACAGGGTGAGCAACTGAAAGATAGGAATATTATTTCCCTCAAACTATTCAAGTTTCAGTGAAGTATAACGGTACAGATTCATGCTGATCAATGGCAGTCATCATCAAGTACCATCCTCATCTCGAATTTCAACCCCTAGAGTAGGGGTGACCACCCTTGAAAATTTGGAAGAGGATAGATGGGTCGAGTGATACCTACTGAAAAATAGAGGAGGCTATCTATCGCCCTTAGATATTCAAGTATTAGTGCAAAAAAATGAGACAGATTCATTCCAGATCTTTGATCTAAATGAATCTATTCCAGTTTTTCGCACTAATACTCCAATAGTCTGGGGGCGATAGTCTTCTCTATTTTTCAGTGGCTCACTCTATTTCTTCCACAGTTTTCAATCAAAAATGAAAATTATTTCACGGGAATGCAGATGAAGATAATACCTTTCTTTCGAGTTATCACTCGACCCATCTACCCTCTTCAAAATTTTTAAGGGTTGTCACCCCTGCTCCAGGGGTTGAAATTCGAGATGAGAATGGTACTTGATGATGACTACTATTGATCAGCATGGATCTGTTCCATTTCATTTGAATTTGGGAGGCTTTTACTTGGTAAAATTCCATTATCAATAATAAAAACAAGTACTGTGTTTTAAGAATTTTACTTAATAATTGCGATTCGTAATGCGTTTCACTACATGCTTTCGAATGATTATAATGTAAATGATAATATAATATAAATAATATATTAGAATATCGGAACATAAACGCAGTTTTTCAAATAAAAATCAGATTCAAATTACGCGAATCATCTCTCTAGAAAATAATCATTCTTTCGATCCACAGTTTGAAATTTTGCATACAGATAATAAATATTGAAGAAGGAAACTTTAGAAATAAATAAATACAACCACTCAGGTAGACTCATCAATGAACAAGTCGATTTAAGCCCTTCACCTCTATTGAATCTTTTCGGGGAGCAATCTATTCTTAATTTTATTGGATATACCTGCCATAAATAACCACTTAGGAGGAGCCGACCAATAAGCTTTTAATTACTCAAGAACATTTATAGTTATATTCAGTTTTACATTTTTCTGCATAATCATTCGTCTGAAGAAGCTATGTAGTGAAACGCGTTACGAATCGCAATTATTAAGTACTGGACCTATCTTCCTATTCTTAAAACACAGATTACTTGTTGATTTTTATTATTGTTCCATTTCACCTCACTGAAACTTGAATAGTCTCAGGGAAATAGTCTTCCCTATCTTTCAGTTGGTCACCCTGTATCTTTTACAGTTTTCCATTAAGAATGGAAATTCGTTCAAGGCAATGTAGACAAAGATATCACCTTTCTTTTGAGTCATCATTGGACCCATCTTCCCTATTCAAAATGCTCAAGGATTGCAATCTCGCTTAGGGGGTTGATATTTCAGGCAAGTATTATACCCCAAAAGATGTCCCCCTTGAAATAAAAACTGACCTGTTTTTGCGTTTTGATCAGAAATGAATATCTTGGTAGATATAGCCTCTGTTTAGTTTTCGTTCAAGCATCCGGTATAGGTTAGATGCAAAAACGCTGAACAAGAAGAAAGTTGTTTGGTGCTAGGATGAAAAATGCACAGAAACTGTGAAAAAAGAAAATGGCGACATTCTTACAACACCAACTGATATCACAGAATACATGGCCAGGTCGCTGGATAATCAGTTTAGCGACCAAATTTTCAAAGAAACATTCAGAACCCAAAAAGAAACAGAAGAGAGGACCCCTCAGAAATTGACACACTCAGTGACAACAAAATAAATGACCCCTTCTCATTAAATGAATTCCATCAAGCCATAAAGTTATCAAAGAACACTGCAGCAGGACCTGATGATATTTTTCAAAAAATTACCACCAAATTATTTGAAACACCTACTTGATATTATAAATATGATTTACACAGAACATGTATTCCACATACATGGCGAGAATCCACTTTCTTACCAATACATAAAAATGACAAACCAAAACTAGACCCTAAATCTTACTGGCCGATAGCCCATACATGCACGGGATGTAAAATAATGAAACGAATGGTGAATAATAGACTGACATGGTTTTTGGAATCGCAAGGACTAATCAGTAGTTCTCCAATGGGCTTTCGGCAAGGACACAATACACAGGAAAACTTGATAACACTACAAACAGAAGTATATAACGCGTTTGCTAATGACGAAATAGTACTAGCAACCATCTGTGATATCGAGAAGGCGTTTGATGCATGTTGGAGGCGAATTATTTTGAAAGATATGATGAATAGTGGTCTGAATGGTAATATAATCGTATACATAGGAAATTTTCTGACCGAGAAAAAGTTTGAAATGAGAATCAACTGAGTACTTTCTGCAGAAATGATCCAAGAAAACGGGGTTGCGCAAGGGTCGGTGTTGAGCCTAACTTTATTCATTGTTGGACTCGACAAAATCGATGCGCCAAGCACAATAAGGAAACCAATTATATACATTAAGTTCGCGGATGATGTATGCCTATTAAGCAGGGAAAAATATAAACGCGATAACGAAACAAATGCAAATGGCAGTAAACCAAATACAACATTGGTCAGAGTCCACAGGTTTCGTTTTTTCGGCATCAAAAACTAAAACAATGGTATTTTCACGAAGGAGAACCCCAACAATCCATCAACCTATAGTCATGTACGGTGAGAATTTAGAAAAAGTCCTGGGTATGACGGTAGATAGTAAACTTACTTGGAGGCCTCACTTGAACCAACTGAAAACAAAATGTATAAGAAGACTAAATCTAATAAAAACAGTAGCACACCAATCGTGGCGGGTGCCACCCTTCTTAGAATATACCGAGCGTTGGTTCCGTCGCAACTTGACTATGGAGCAATAGTTTATGGAGCAGCTAGCAATACGGACGAAGAAGATTGAATGCAATACACCATGCAGGAATTAAAATATGCCTGGGAGCTTTTCCTACAAGTCCGGTGAAAAGTATGTTTCGAGAAGCAAGCGAACCACCATTGAATCTCAGGCGTGAGAATCTCCAGCAAAGATACGCTTCAAGCATATAAGCCAGAAAATAACACAGCGTATATTCTACAATATTGATGAAACCGTATAACAATAGGTATCAAGAGATAATTCGAACACCGAAACCGCTTGCACAAAGACTACAATTAGACAGAAATATAAACTACTTGGAAACTACACAACTCAAACACACATTAACACCCCCATGGAAATTACAAACACCCAAGATAGACATAACACTGACGAAATATGATAAAACAACGACACCAAAAATGCTCCTCAAACTATATTCAATAGAGCAAATAGCAATAGTATAATAAAGAAACGGTTTATTACACCGACGGTTCAAAAGTAAACAACAAAGTCGGTTGTGCGACATTATCGGCCATAACATCCATACAAAATATGAACCTGAAAAATCCTATAGTCGTTGAAATCCTAAATATAATACAATACCTTATAGCTAAAATAATATTAACAACACTCCTGTGGATTCCATCGCATGTCGGTCAAGAAGAAAATGAAAACGTAGATAAATCTGCTAAAGAAGCAGTGCAGATTGTATTCAAATTAGTAAAGATCTTCGAAGCTATCATAACGACTATATGTTCAATAGTTGGCAAACAGAACGATCAGAAAGCGTTGGAAAACTACGAGAGAGCTTGAGGAAACAACAAAACATAACCCTCTCCCGAACATTAGCCGACAACATCAGGTCATAGTCCGTAGACTTCGAATTGGTCACACATCATTCACCCACTCACACCATCTGACAAACGAAGACCCACCCATATGCGACACATGTAACACCCCATAGACAGTGAAACACCTCCTAGTTCACTGCCAGAAGTTCAGGAACGAAAGAAGGAGAGTGAACCTAGCAGAGAACATGCCAGAAATACTCAAAATCAATGTTGACAACATCGACATTCTACTCCAGTTCCTGAATCCTCATTTAAGTATTGAAATATTCTGAATACTGTAATCAAAATGTTAAATGTACTAACGGCTATAAATGGCACTGTAGCCGTTAGTACATTGTAGATTCTTAGTGTTAATTTAAAGACAAAATAAGAAATTGACTTATGTATTCTCACACTCATCGTTTCGAATACAGCCCTGGCTTCCTATACTAGATCTTCCGTCCCATACCTTGTTACAATTTGAAGTTTCGTCCTGAAATTACGCTGTAAAGTTTACAATGAAACGACATCAACTTCTAAGTTGTAACTTCTCTTGGCTCGTCTAGCTAGCTGGCCAACCCGTATCATCATCTGTCCGGTTATGTGCTTCTCATTCAAACTTCTGTGATCCCGCTATATCAACTCTAAAAGTCTGGACGTTGGACGTTCGCCCAGTTCCGTTTGAGAGGAAATTCGATATTGTAACGATTTGTCAACACAAAGTGGGAGAAGCTGCATTTTCGCATTATCTTGAGATGCAGAATTCAAACCAAACATACAGCGTAAAAGTTTTATCTGTTCCTCATACGTTTCTGAGCATTCATTTCTGCGAAACAGCTCTTTAGTTTGTCAGCACTCAGTGGAGAAATGAGATGAATGCAAATAGTGTGGTTTTAAGCGTGTTCCTCCATTTAAAGGAGCAGTCGAAACGACGAATCGAAAATTACTTCTATGCCAGTTAAAATCATGCGGTGTACTGTCTCGTCATTGACGGAAGCTTATTCGAATCCTTGTTGTCATTACATCGCTAGGATAGCGAATAATTAGCTTTATAATAAGGTTGGTAGCTGTAAAGTTTACGACTTCTAGAGGAGTACAGGGTATTCTATTCTCGATGACTTAAAATGGCAGCTATGGGAAATACTAATAAACGATACACCCAATCTCCGACCCCGACTTCCGTGGGAAAATCATAGGTAAAAACGGATGACAGCTATCTTCTCCCATTTTCGAGTTATTTCGGATTTTTAGATATGGCGAAAATTGCCATATACCAATATCTTGATTGGATGAAATCTATTTTGACCTTATACAGATGATGATGATTGTGATGAACCTACAACTTCTCTCCTCCAATTCAAAACTCCTCGGTGCTCTTTCTAACCTAACCCAGTCTATCTCATCCACTTCCTATCATCTTTTGTGATTGACTTCGTTCTCACTCTCTTCTAAGTAACTGGTTACTACCATCTGTAACAACAGTCTACAAAGAAGGTGACAAATTATTCCCCTTTGATTACCGTCCGATCAGTTTGGTCTCCATAGCAGGAAAAGTATGTATTTGTATCTGTGTTGTATTTGTTTGTACACTGTCACAGACACATTCAATTATAAATATGATATTTCCATAACTCTTACTTGGACATATATCTATAGCACATAGATGAGTGAACATTTGTATATGCCTTGACAATATACATAACTGATGAGAATATCAATGAATAAAAATCGGAACAAAACTAACTAATTGAGAGAAACAAGACTAAAAAGAAACAAGAAAAAACGGAATGAGCCAAAAAAATGCTGACACTGAGTTTGAAGCGTGCCAACCAGGAGTAAAATTATCAAAATTTACTCATCGTAGAATACTCAGAAATATCTCTGTGTTCTCTACAATGGACAACTCACAGTTGTGTGCAAATTTATTCAGTGTTTTTATAGTTCCGATATAAAAAGGTAGTACATTATGAAATTTAGGTGCAAGATAATTCAAAAGTCTTTGATTTAGACATATCGAAGAAAATTATTTTTCAAGGCACAATATTCAACCTTCCGTAGAATGTTAAATATCCTCCCTTGAAGGAGCTAGTTTTCCGATCTACTCTTCATAATCTAACGCAATAATATAAATATATTTATATAATATATAATAATATAAATATATTTATATTATTGCGTTCGCTCCAACGAATTGAGATGAGTAGGTAACGGCATGGCCTTTTGTTACGAGTGGGTAGATAATGCTGACGAAGTCAAACGAGACCGAAACTGCAGTCCATTATTCCTATTCGTGACATCTGACCGTGCTGTACCACTTCCCGGTGGCCCTGGTTAACGGTAATTATGAATAGAAGATCGGAAAACTAGCTCCTCCAAGGGAGGATATTTAACATTCTACGGAAGGTTGAATATTGTCCCTCGAAAAATGATTTTCTTCGATATGTCTACACATTGCAAAATCTCGCATTTAGTAACTTTTGTTTTGAGATGTTTGTGTATGCCTGGTTGTAAACCACATAGAAATAAGGAGCGTCGGTCCTTCGACGGCCGCTTCTGTCTGATACGTGAGTGTCGCATGGCGGTATGTTATCGAACTAGTGTGACCACTTGACGTTTTCTTGTTTCATCTGCTCTTTGGTTTCACCGTTTCGCGGCGCCTTGGTGAGGTAGACTCTGTTTCGGTTCGTTGGGGGGCGCAGTGATATTTATATTAATGCGTTCGCTACAACGAATTGAGATGAGTAGGTAACAGCATGACCTTTTGTTACGAGTGGGTAGATAATGCTGACGAGGTCAAACGAGACCGAAACTGCAGTCCATTATTCCTATTCGTGACATCTGATCGTGCTGTACCACTTCCCGGTGGCCCTGGTGAACGGTGATTATGAAGAGTAGATCGGAAAACTAGCTCCTTCAAGAGAGGATATTTAACATTCTACGGAAGATTTAATATTGTCCCTTGAAAAATAATTTTCTTCGATATGTCTACACATTGCGAAATCTCGCATTTAGTAACTTTTTGTTTCGAGATCTTTTATTTAGGTTATTTCGAATCGCTGGCACTTCTACATTTTTCACAAGTTTAGTTCTAGTGTAATACTCATGATCTACGCAACTATGAAGCGATGACTTTTCGTGAACATAACAACATGTACATAGAACAGTGAACGAACATAAAGGCAATCTATGGAGTACGGAGCTGTAGTAGGATCATATTTGCTTTTCTTGAGAATGACTTTCAAAATATAATTTTGGGTTGTGTTCAACTGCTGAATGGCATTCTCATTCACACCGCCCCAAACAATTAGCGCGTAACTCATTAAGGATTCAGCAGTAGCCTTATAAACACAAAGAAAGAGTTTCTTTCCTAGAATTTCACGAACGATGTAGAAACTGTGTATCAAGTCGTACATTTACAGTTTTGCTATATGTTTGTCCCATTTTAAATGTTTGTCTGTGATAACTCCAAGGTAATTAACCGATTCAACTTCAGCTATTGATACACCTGTCCCAGACAGGTCTAGAGTATCTCAGTCTGGTCGGTTTGCCGAGGTTAACGAAAATGCCACATTTTTGTTTTTTCGACATTGACGGTCAACTTGAAAGTTTGAAGATAGCATCTTACTGTCGATATTCCCTAAAAAACAAACTGTCTCACCTCGTCCCAATCAGCCCCATCGAACATAGCTGAGATATCATCCGCAAAGGGTACTTCTCGTCCATTCAAAAGCTTGATCCGTCAACGAGTTGATGTATAGGTTGAACAGTGAAGGACCTAAGAATGTTTCCTGAGGTATTCCTATTAAGACACTAAGTAGGTCGCTTAGAACATTATCTATTTTGCGATCTGAACTCTGTCATGAAGCTAACTTGCGAAGACATCCAGCACCAGACCACGTTCCCGGAAGTCTGCAACACGTCCAAAAGCAACTCGTGGACAACCGTATCAAATTCTTTAGAAAGGACAAGAAATACAGCCAGGCATTTTCCGTTATTATTTAAATGTAAAGACAACATCATTTTTGAAACAATGAACTTTGCTCTTACGAATGAACAGATTCCTGAAACACAATATGGATTTCTGAAGGGTAACTAGTCAAAGCGTTTGAGCTCGGTATTCCAATTTACATCATTCATTTGGATTTTTCCCGAGCTTTTAATCGTGTACCTATAAAACCCTTATTGGCTAAACTGGTGCATATTGTTTTCAGAGGTAGCTTCTTGAATTGGATAGAAAGGTTTTCGTTTGGAAAGCAATTTCATGTTTATGTTTATGAGTCGGAAACTCATGATCTTCTCAGCGAACTCTCACCAGTGGTGTTCCACAGGTATCTGTTCTAGGTCTAGTCTGCCTTTTTCATACTGCCGATCTTCTCATTTCAATTGAGTCGAATCGCTCAGTGTTTGCCGATAATTCTGACACTCTCCGACGGAGTATTGATCAGGCAGTAGTATATCGACTAGTCCTTGCCCTTGAATTTTTATAGATGAAGGGTTCTTCACAAGGGTAAAAGCAACCCTCTCACTCGGTATACTTTTGATGACACGGCTATAATTAGTACTACTTCTCATTGCGGCCTGGGGGAATAGACCATTTGAAGGCGTATCCATGCTCAGGAGAACTTTTGAGAACTGTTATCCTAGTACTTGCAGTCTGCTCTAGAAAACATATGTCAGGCCGATCATGGAGTTTGCCGGTCCTATGTGGTTTCTCACCCTGAAAAGGAGACATGGATCTTTTGGAGTCGGTCAGCGTAAAGAAATCCTCTATGGCACCATACGTCCTCCGTATGTGGACCATTCAATATTTTCGAGCCTGCTAGTCAACTGCAAAATCCTCTACAGCATGCTCAACTATGACTCCTCTGGGTGATTTGATCAAAATCGAAATAGACCACTTCGGAGTCGCAGGCTAAACCTATACAGGGTGTTACATAATAGTATGTCACAACTTGAGGGGGTACATCTTCGTGCAATTTTAAGAAAAAAGTTCATATAAACATACGTCCCCAAAAGCTTCGTTACGGAGCTACAGGGTGTTGAAATTTCCTGAAAAAATTGTTTCTTTCTTCAAAACTCCTGCAGTTTTTGAGACATTCAGCTCAAATTTGGAATATGTCAATGCGTTTAAAAACGGATTTGATCTTTGGTCTTCATCACAGCTAATGTAAGAGTAAAATATTTAATTTTTTACTTTCTCTGAGGCTCTGTTCTAAAAATGCACTTATTGATCTGCTTTATGATTAATGCCTAATCAATTTTAAATATTGTTAGACTTGCATAACTAATAGATTTCCTATGGTCTTGCTTCTCGCTCATGCTTTTGTTATTTCAGTCTTGTAATTTTAATTGTTTTTTTTTTGCGAAGAAAAAGGCACGATTCCAAAGATTTTTCTTATTAAGAAGTATGTATTGGTATAAGATAGGACTAGTATTTTTTTCTTTCCATATATACAGGGTATCCCAAGTTGAGTGGCCTATTAGAAGATTATAGAGAACTAATTATGCAATCGTTCTGAAATTTTGGTGGTTGTTTTGCTGGTCCGAAACTATATTTCTGAATTATTTTCACCTCAATGACACTTCCGGTTATACCGGAATTGGCCATAGAAGAGGATGATCTGAATTCACCTTATAGTAGTATTCACAGAATTCTAAAAAAACATAAACTTAACTCTTATAAATTTTTATTGTTCCAAACTCTACAAGATGTCGAGATGCTTCTTCTCAGTACACCTGAGGATTACGATTTTCTCAAAATAATTTTCTGGACGGATAAGACCAAATTTTCTAATGACGGTGTTTTCAACCGGAATAACTCACACTTTTGGGCCAACTAAAATCCTCATATTACGAGGGAAAGAAATCCTCAAAATAAATTTAGTTTTCCTTTATTTGCACGTTTGAAGGACAACAGATTTTCATATATAGTATATGATGAAAACTTAAATGGTGAACTTTATTATATGGAGATTTTGAGGACAGTAGTGAGTGACTCCGTTGATACTGTATCAGTAGCTGAAGAAGGTAGTAGTAACTTAAGAGCGTGGACGCGCATTTGAAATGCAGGTGACCTTTTTAGAATGGCAAAAGATAGAGATGCACTCTCCACTTGAAGAAGAAGAATACTGCTATGAGGTAAATTCAGATCATGCTATGCTATTGCCAATGATGTACGTGGATTAACATCAAAATAAGCTAGAACGGCAATTTCAATGTCTTCATTGTTGACTACAGGCGATGAAAATGATGTCTTATTCGGAACCGTTCCATTCGACAGAAAATTTGTAACGTATCTCCTGAAGTTTCTAGCTGTCATAGGCGGAATATTTGAATATATTTCGTTAAATCTCCTACAAGTTCTGCTCACAGCCCGTCTCTCATCTCCACGAATGAAAAATATATTAAGTATTTGCTCATTTGTGTAGCTAGCCATTCTGTTAGAATCAATTCGAGTGATCGTTGAAACAATAATAGTCTGTTATCTAAGCTCAGGAGCCTGTCTATGCTCTGAGATATATCTACGTACCTGCAGGAATCTAAGCTGCCGTTGGCAACTTTAGATAGGTACGTAAAATTTGTTTTTTCCGCCATAACTTGTAAACTTGAAATCTAAACAAGTAAGTAAAGCGAATTTAATGAAGGAAATATGGGTTGAAGTTTGAAAAATATAGTTTTAGATGTTTTTTCGTTTCGAAATGTGAGGCGGAAAAAAGGGCACTCTGTATATTGACTGAGATTCAGTCGGATATGAGTTATGTCCCGCATGGTTTTTTGTTTGCGAAACACGTTTCATTATTTTGGTAGCTCACGCCGTTCTCGAGATATATTACTTTTTTCAAAGAGCAAAAAAATCGATGATTTTCATGTAACATTAGGATATTTCATGAACGACACAAACTAGACTTATGTGTTAGGGTTTTTTGTAATTGGAATAAGAAGTGTTATCGAGCCAGTCATCAAAAATGAGGACAATTTTATACAGGAGTGACTCTAAAACAATTATTGAATGTTGTAATTTTAAAAATATCATATCTTGATTTTTTCAAATGGAACATCCTGTATTTTATTATTCATGTCAATGCATAAAATATTGTGCCATACTTTTGCAGAAGTAATCTTATCTTTTCCTTCGACCATTTTCGAAATAAAAAAATAAACTAAAATAATAAAATCAGAGGTTGCGAAAGAAGAGTTTATAGTACATATCATTATACTTCATCAGAGAAATGGAGATATTTTGAGGTACTCGTGTTTTAGATACGTCAGAGATTAGTTTTTGGTGCGATGATCTACAAGGTGTTGAACTATTTCAAAGTGTTCGAAATGTTGCCTGTTTCTTTGTAGACACAACTCAATCCTTCTGAGGAAAGACCGTTGAACTCTCGACAATATTTGCGGATTAACTGACAGAAAGGCTTCGACTATTCTCTGTCTCATATCCAACTGTGTTGTAGAAGAAATCTGGTAAACGATGCCCTTAATATAACCCCACAAGAAAAAATCTAGATTTGTAAGGTTCGGAGACCTAGCTGGCCATCTAACAGGATCACCACGTCCTATCCATTTGTTTGGAAATACATGATTCAAATGCTCCCTAACCTGATCTGATTAATGTGGCGGTGCTCCATCCTGTTGAAACCACAAATCTTGTCTTATATGCTCTGGTACATCGGCAAGTAACATTAGTAGTTGATTCTGCAGAAAATCTAAACACATTTCACTATTGAGGTGCCCGTCGAAACAATGCGGCACGATTAGATATCCATCTACTATAGCGGCCCATACATTCAAGGACCAACGATGCTGGTGATCTATTTGTCTCATGAAGTGTGGCGTAATAATGAAAGTTGTGTCTTGTGGAAAGTTGCCTCGTCCGAGAAAAGAACTCTGCTAAACATATTTGGATTCTCCACTTCTTTGTCACTTGCCCAATTGCAAAGGTTGAGTCGATTTTCATAGTCTTGATTGTTCAGTTCCTGGTGCAGCTGTACTTCATATGCATAAAATTTATTCACTTTCAAGATTCTCTGGACTGAAGTTTCAGCTTATATCTGTTAACTGAGAAATCTCTCTTTGGCTTTTATATGGGTCCTCTGTCACTGTCAACAAAACTGATGACTGTCTTCAGCTGTAGCAGTATTTGGTTTTTCATGTTTTTTGTAAGCGATATTACCCGTTTCGATAAATCTAATTAGAAGTTTTTCAAAGCATCTTGAATCAGGATGCCTCTTATCAGGAAACTTTCTTGCATAAACTCTACTTGCCAACAAAGAATTTCTATCACACTCAGCCAGAATAAAAATCATATCAACCACTTCTTCTTTGGAGAACTTCATGGCAGTCAATTGAGAAAATTGGATTCAAACCTCACTTTAACAATGTTTAATAACGAAACACTGATAAGTTCACCATGTAAAATGCAGAATATGATATGTCCGGACACCTGACAGATGGCACAAATAAAAAACACTGTCAACACATATCTCGATTTACGTTTTGATCATCTTGATTTCATCATTCGTTAAAAGAATTATCTTGTTTAGGTTTCATTTATTACTACTTGAATCATTATAGAAAAAAAACTTCTGTGCGAATAATGATGCATGTTGATGAGTTTAATACGGTTTGTAGAATTTTCATCAAAATTTTTACAAATAATCGAATATTTCGAAAATGATCGAAGATAAAGATAAGGTTACTTCTGCAAAAATATAGCACAATATTTTATGAGTTGACATGAATAATAAAATACAGGGTGTTTCATTTGAAAAAATCAAGATATGATATTTTTAGAATTACAATATTCAATAATTTTTTGAGTCACTCCTGTAGAAAATGGAGATAATCTATTTCAATTCATCAATAAAGCTATCCTTGGGCAATAATAAAACGAAAGGAAAAAAGTATTCATCCTCTCAGGCCGAAGAAGCATGCGATGATGGGAGAGCCTAGTTTCATGAATTTTAACGGAAAAATATTGTGACGAAACTACTCTTCAAAAAAACTTATTACTTAAAGACATCATAGCAGAGTCTGAGCCGCTCCTGAATCTTGAACAAAAAGTGGTCTCCCAATCTGAAAAAACCACCCAAGATTTTTTATAGAAAATTGGGACACCCTGTTTACTGCAAAATAAATTGCTGAAGTAGATTCTTACTTTCTAAATACAATACCGTTCGAACAGAAAATGAAATCTTCAAGAGTGTACGAGCTACAGAGCACCGCGCCACTGTTGAATCACCCAGAATAAACAATGTGCTCCAACGGAAACTTGCCTCTATCACAAGATAGACTAGTTTTGGCAGAAAAGGCAGAGGCACGTCGATTTTTGATTGGAGGAGAAACAATTTCTGAGTTGATTTGGAGCATGTAAAATCAACCAACTAACTTCAGCAGCACCATAGTCGAAATTAATTATACGGAAATTGGGTCGAGTGACGTTGGAAGGGCTTTTGATTCTCTATAAAATAATGGTACCAAATCAATATGATCATTCAATATCATACAGACAGTTCAAACACAACGACAGTATGTATTTCAAAGAAGATTCGACAATGTCAAAAATCAAATTAGGTGCTCGAAATTACCTCCTCGTACCTCCATACAATGATACAAATTCTTGAATTCTCTTCTAATAATTTGAAGAACTTCTGGTGCTAAAAGTTGGCATTTGGTGACGATTTAAAAATTTACAGGTTGTATAGCATAAACTCTCGACTTTTTGAAGTTATATCACCCGACCAACTTCATCTACACTGAATATTGATTAAGGTACTACTGAGGCTAAAGGATTGATTTTCATGTTTTGAACCAACTCAGAAATTGGTCCCTATCGATTCAAATATTGATATTTTCTAGCTTTTTCTGCCAAAATCAGTCCATCTTGAGTTAAACGAAATTTTCGTTGGAACACACTGTATAGATAAAATGATAATCTGCAAGCAGATTCATTTTGTAAAAATTTCTTTAAACATTCATTGGAATCTATATTTTCAGGATTTGATTCTTATTAATCAGAATGTGCAAAAGTTTCAATTGTACCTGAAAAAAACTGCGAAGAAGCAAAACAGAAAGATTTAAAACAAAAAAACTGAAGGATTTATATTTTATAGACACACGTACTAGAGGGGTAAGATTCATGGAATTTCCCGTAGAGAAATCGGATTTAACTCAAGGAAAAACGTCCATTCTTTCTCCTACGTGTTGTATATAAACCGTACGCTCGTAACTCTTGGATTTAAAGTCAAGTTCTTACCTGTCCAAGTGGAAGGCGGCAATCTCTGCGTTGTGTCGTTCGTAGTCTGTGAAGTAGAAGTGATTGGGAAGGGTCTGCTGTTCCCGCGGGAATCTGTAACAAAAACACACCAATTCAAACGTGACGCATTTAAACGCTAGTGCTAGGCCAAGTCGGAAAGCCACAAGTGAATAAACAACTGACATATCCGGTCCGGGATAACCTAACCCTCCTTTCAGGTATCGGGTGAAGGGATTTCAAGGGTGGATGCTTATTCCCGAAATAAAGTATGGAGTTCTGACGACGAAAAACAATATCGGGTAATTCGAGTAGAATAGGATCGGAAAAAATATTCAGTTATTTCAGATAGTAGTTCGGTCTCGGTTCAGATGAAATTCAGAATGACAAAAGTTGAAAGTAGGAGAATTTTTTTACTTTAATTTTATTGAAACCGGTCCTAAATTTTTGATGACATCTCATCTCAGTTACTCTACAATCTCACCGATACACCCAATTATTTTTCCTTTAAGTCATAGATCTATTTCTGTATTGCGAGTGGAGATCCTACTTTTAGGGCTTTCTCACAGGAAAAAATTGAGATAGCTTTCTCAGGAGGTGAAAATTTTGGTTCAGTGAATTCATTGTTTCATTTATATCGTGACTTTTTCAGCAACGAGATCAGCTTTTTCATTTCCCTGAATACTCACGGGCACCGGTACCCAGGTGATGATTCTAAAGATATCCGAAGCCGGAGCATATTGAATTTTTTTGAAAAGTATGGTTAGATGAACTTACCGGGTGGGGCAACTAAAACGAAAAAGACTCAATAACTGCTAATTTATTCGTTTCAGAACAAAAAGCTGAAACAAGTCAACTTTTGTCTGAAAGGGGACATCTTTTAACACACGTTGATTTTATTTTACATCAACCCCCTAAGCGGGGGTAAACAAAACTCAATTTTTGAATAGGGAAGATACGTCGAGTGATACCTCATAGGAAAGCTCTTTTTATTTTCAACACAAATGTGTAAACATTTCTTAGTTTTTTCGACTGCTGACGAGAAGCGATGTTTTCAGTAGACAACTCAGTGTGATCTCGACATCTGTAGATAGAGTTGGGGTTTCACCCCGACGAGTTGCCCATATATCTTTTCATGCAATCAAACTGATTTCATGAAAAAATATAAATCCACCATCCGGTAATTAATACCATTGCCAGGCAATGATTATAATCAAAACATATCCTGGAATAATTATATATTAGGATAACGTTGAATGTTATGAGAATATATCAATCTACCAGAATATATACACACTATAGCATCATCAGACAATGATATCAATGTACCATCGAGTAGTGCCAGAGGCTTTCTCCCGGAAAAATCCAGTGTACGGACCTTAGTCAAGTAACACCGAATGTTACTCATTAATAGTTTCCTTTCTTTGAAGTGGTGAACGATCGAATAGAATACTGTTCTGAATATAAATATGACCAAATTGTCAGTTAATTATATTACATCTATATAAACAAATAAATAAAATATGAAATGAGATTCTGAGAAGTATAAACTAAAGAGAAAACCTATGACTCTACCTCATTATTATTTTCGGAAAGAAACCTACGAAGAATATTACAAGATTTGATGACTGTTATCTTTTGTAACTGTTCAAACAAATTTTTTCAGACCCAAAATCTCAATACTTTTGTGAAGATTCCTAGGAATAACACCTGTTGTGGAAATAATAATCGGTAGAAATTTTTTCAAAAATTTTTTCATTTTCCACATTTATTTTTTATCTCGTCGCCAAGCATCATATATTCAGAATGATATCTGGTCTATTGTGTTTTACAGCTCTGTTGTTTCATCGAAATAAAGTTTATATTTGTCATTTTCACAAATAATCTCAGGTTCATATTTGTAAAATTTTTTTCTTTTGGGAATTCAGTCATGTTTAATTCCTAGATTAATATTAGCGACAGCATAATGTCTTTCTAAATAATCTGTTGAAGCAAGGACTGAGCAAGATAATAATATATGAAAAACTGTTTCTGAAGAACAGAAACATCTACGGCAAGAATCATCTATATTTTGTTTGATGATGTGTTTTCTATAATTCCTCGTGAAAACAGCCTGCTCCTGGATCGCAATTGCCAAGCCTTCTGTTTCAGAAAACAATTCTCCAGAAACAAACCATTTATTCGATGCGATTTCATCAATATAATCATTTTTCAATTCTTTAGGTGCTTTCCGTGTAATTCCTTCTGCATCCAACTCTCTCTTTAGAATTATCATCAAATATATCAAAATCGACCTTTTGCATTGTCAAGTTCAGAGGTGTAAGATTATAATCTGAAGCAACAACAATATCATGTAATTTAGACGTTCTCTGTTTATCATGAAAATGGGAACGTAAATGAAAAATCTGTTTACTATGAAGATTATTCAAATCAGTTAATCCACGACCTCCAAGATGTATAGGTAGTGTAACTCTCTGAACAGCTGTCTTTGGGTGGTGCTTATGATATTTACAAAGCATTTTCCTCGTTTGACATTGTAATTCATTCAGATCAGTTTTCGACTATTTAATAATTCCAAAAGAAGATGTAAGAATAGGAACTGCATAGGAGTTGATAGCTCCGAAAAGGTTTTTACTAGTTAAATGACTCTTGATGATAATTCTAAGTCTTTTGTATTATGAACTTCTAATATTTTCTTCAGTGCTGCTATGGTTAATTATCTTCTCTTGACAAAATCCAAGATATTTATATGTATCTTCTTGATGCATTGGCTCGATTTCGATATTGGAAATCTTTATATAATCAGAGGTGATCTTTCCTTCATCAATAGAAAGATTTTCACATTTCTACCAGAAGCCCAAATGTCATATGAATATCATTGAATAGTTGAAAGTAATCTCAAGTAGACTTGATGATATATATATATATATATATATATATATATATATATATATATATATATATATATATATATATATATATATATATATATATATATATATGTACTTGGTGGCTTGGTGCTCTGTAGCTCGTATACTATTGAAGATTTTATTTTTGTTCGAGCGGTATTGTATTTAGACAGTCAGAATTCACTTCAGCAATTTATTGTGCACTAAACAGGGTGTCCTAATTTTCTATATATTTTTTTCAGATTGTAAGACCACTTTTTTGTTCAAGATTCAGGAGCGGCCTAAACTCTGCTATAATGTCTTTGAGTAATAAGTTTATTTGGTGAGTAGTTTCGTCACAATATTTGCTTTCCGTAAAAAATCATGAAAATAGTCTCTCACATCATCGCATGCTTCTTCGACCAGAAAGGATGAATACTTTTTTCCTTTCATTTTCTTACTGCCCAAGGTCAGCTTTATTGATGAATTGAAATAGATTATCCTTATTTTATACAAGAGTGACTCAAAAAACTTATTGAATATTATAATTTTAAAAAGATCATATCTTGATTGTTTCAAACGGAACATCCTGTATTTTATTATTCATGTCAACGCGTAAGATATTGTGCTATATTTTTGCATAAGTTATTCGGGACTGCAGCATGCCATAAAAAAGTGGTACTCTTTTTGCTATGAACTCAAGATATCAACATATATTCCTGTCTTCATCAGGAGCACTGTAATACAAGAAAAAAGGTTGATATTTTTTCAGTTCTACATAAAAGAATTCACTCAAACTTACAGAAGTTGAGATTGGTTAAATTACATAACATCACATTACACATTGAAATTTCCTCCGGAAAACAGCTAAAATTAGGTCACGTTTCTCTAAAACATGCTTCTTTCTTCAATTTTTCGTTCTTCAGATGTCAAGAAATTGAATAGGGTTAGAGTAAAATCTATTCTTCTGTTCAGTGGTCCAATCTTATTCTTCCCTTGTGTGCTCGTCTGCTTCTGCTTTTGTCTCATTCTTTGTTATCAGGACCTTATTCTTGTGAGTGAAAAATTTCATCACTATGATCTTGATCATCTCCTCGCATTTTATTTCTTGTTCTATTTTTCAATTTCATGTCTATTTCTACAAGGTCTGTATAATCTACACTTAAACTTTCAATGTCTCTTCTTGCATTCATACTACTCTCACCTTCTTGTGTTATTCGAACCATCTCCAAAAATTTTCTCGTACCGAGGTTTTTTTTCCTATTCCAAAACGGGAATTCTTCCATAGTTTGATTGGTGCCCTGTTTGTGTTGTATGTTTAGTGTGTGTGCATGTGTTTATTGCTCTCTTACAATCACTTTGGTGTGACGTGATGCTTTTGCTCAAAGTTCTTCCGGTTTTGGAATTTGGGAGGTTTTTACTTGGTGAAATTCCATTATCAATAATAAAAACAAGTACTGTGTTTTAAGGAATTTTACTTAATAATTGCGATTCGTAACGCAATTCAGCTTCTTCAGACGAAGAAGCTTCTTCGTTACGAATGCAATTATTACGTCCTCAAACACAGTACTTGTTTTTATTATTTCTACCGGTTTCTCCAATGTAACTCAAATTCAGAACAGGGAATTCTGTAAACTACATCACATTGTCTCATTATATGCGGTTTGGCTTTCAGCTTAGTGTAAGTTTTCTGAGCTACTATCAATAAAGGTTCTTCCATTCTTTAGAATTTTTTAAAATTTTTGTGTCAAAACGTCCACATATAGTGGGACTACAATGTATCTGTTTGTATTTTCTGAAGCCTCTGGATTGTTTCCCTAGTCCTGCACCTGTTAAGCATCTTCTGGTCTGGGATTTGTACAATTTGGTGTGTCGTGTAAGATTTTGTTTACGAATTTCCTGTTATAGCCATTCTGTACTAGACTATCCTCCAGAAACCTCAGGTTTGATTCCAGGAATGATCAATCAGAGATTCTTGTTACTCGTGTTTTCATATTGAGTATTGAATTTCATCGTGAACGGATGGTATGATTTTTCATGGAAGTATCTTCCCGACGCTAGTGGTTTTCTGTACCAGTCTGTTTTGAGAATAGTTCCTCTTTTTATGTTCTCGTATTCTTACCGAAATGAACCATATATATATATATTTCATTTTAAAAGTTATTTGGGTTTTCAGTGTTCCTGCTGTGTGGGACACCCTGTATGCTGATTCTGAATTTCGAAAATACCAAATTCGATATATATATATAATTGAAATATATTTCCAATATAGGTATATACTTGACCTATTTTCGATCGAATGATTTTGAGTTGGGGATGCTGGAAATAGGGGTTGATTGAAAAATCATACCAACTCACAAATTCACAAGTGATTGAGGTCCGTTTTTCTAGACCGAGCATAAACCCTGCGCAGAAGATGCATTATGCCAAAATACAATCGATTTCATTTAGTATTTGGGATTTGCAGGAATTCAACGTAATTACCCTCGGTTGGGACACCCTGTATGTTAATTTAAAATTCTAAAATGACAAATCAGAATGGAGAATTGACAGACCTTTACAGTAATGGGTGCCACTCGACCCTTATTCCCTATGATGAATTTCGAAATTAGATGGTTGCAATGGGGTGAGGGGTTGATCTGACAAGTTTCGAATTATTTCGAGAAATGCTCCCCTCGAAAATTAGAAAAAAAAATCGACGTGTCTTGGTGTTTTTCGCTAATGTTACTCATTTCGGAGTTATAGGGCAGGTCAAATAAGATTTCGTTATACTCTAACCCTACAATTTCTTGACATCTGAAGAATATATATATATATATATATATATATATATATATATATATATATATATATATATATATATATATATATATATATATGGCAACCCTGCATCCTGCATCTACAGCAAAAAAAAAATACTGTCTGTCGGGACCAGGAAACCGAGAAGAAACGTAATACGTTACGTGACGGACAGTGAGAGATTCCGAGCGGAATTTCGAATTTTTATGTCGCACTATTTCTGAGACAATGGCAGCATCAACGTTAATAATAAGTTAGCGCTACATCCTTTAGATGGGAAAACTTTCAGCGATGAATGTGGCAGGATATGACATACCGAGAGATATGAAACAAATCTCAATTGAATTAGTCGGATAAAAATAAATTGTGTTCGAGGAAAATGCTAGTTTGTTGAAATGTTGATAATACTTTATTTTATATGAGTTTTCGATGATGTTTCACGATAATAACGACCCAGATTAACACTTTTAATGCGTTTTAAAATCGAGTTACAATTTTTGATTTCCTTGTTTCATGCCATATTTGTCTGTGATTTTTTAATATTTAATTCTCTATTTTTCATTGAGATAATCCTGAAAATTAAATACGATATTCACATGCTTCCATTTTTGAAATATTAAAATTTTTCCGGATACCTTATCAATTGTTGATTACTGTATTTAACCCATATAACCCTGAAACTATCGTTTTTTATAAATGGAACATTTTTCGTGGATTGAGGTTGAAAGGAGACTATAAAGTATAATCATTTGTTTGAATTTTCGAGTGTTGCTATTGGTCGAAACTATGCGTCCTTTTTAAAGGACAGTAGAACTATAGCACACATGAAATTATCGATTGATTTCAAACAGACTTTATTTTCATCAAAAGAACATCTAAACTTCAAATAGTACGATAAGAAACAAAACAATCTTTTGGATGCAAGCCGAAATCCCATTCTTGTCAGAGAAAATTTGCTTCTTTATGGCATATTGTACATCGTCGCTGATTGTTGTTATAAACAATGAGATGATCCAGTCTGTCATACCGTGAAAACTCGTGTACATTTCTAGAAGCTTTGGAAGGTCCTCTCTTTTCCATTCTCTTGTTAGATTCTAATAGTTCAGTTGCTATAGATCTTCTGAATTCTATTTGGTCAAGTTTTCCGCCATTGTCGTTATGTAAGCGCCAAGAGTTTTGCACAGCCATGTCAATGCAATGAGCAAATAAAAAAGAATACCTTTTTTTTCCCTGATGCTATCTCTAGTGTCACCGAGAATTTGATCGACACGGTCCACCACTCCCATATTTTCATTGTAAGATTTTATGAAGCCTGGTTGATCCATATAAATATATTTCTTCTCAGATTGGGAAAACCTCTTTACTCTATTTACCGGAAACACTATTGAAGCATTTGATGCTGCATTCACAAGTTTGTTGTCATTCCATTTGGTAATGCTAATTTCGTCATCTGCCAAATTATGCTAAAAATAACCTAATTCTTATGTTTCTTAGTACACTTGATATAGATAGGGGTGATTGGGTTTTTCCTCAGCGTACATCAGCCTTCAGGCCCCTCAATTTCAATTATTTGAGCAACGAAAGTGAGGTGAAGTATTTGTCAAAGTTTAAATGAAATCCTCCAAAAGGCATATTTTTCAATATAACTGCATATTGTAAAACTACTGATGCGCCAAGACCCATATGTTTGTACTTATCTGGCAACGTACTTGAAGAACCTAGGTATGGGTCAAAATGAACTATATAACCTAGTCGGAGAGCACTAATCCAAAACTTATATCCCCATCTGATAGGTTTTCCACATATGAATTGCTTTCCACTGTGACGTCCAAAATATGGTATCATAGACTCGTGTATACTATGATTTTCTTCGATAAGGCACGCAAAAAATGTTGAGTTCAGAATGTCAAAAAGTGGTGGAATTTTAGAATATTTGTACTTCAAATCCAGGTTTGTATGATCATTGCACTCAATGTTGTTCATTATATGCTGGAATCTATCACGCGATAAAGCTTCACATACCATTTTATTGTTCGTGTCATCTCTATTCTGCCAGAACATCTTTTTCCGTGAAAGAGGTATATAGCCACTGAGCAATAAAACTCCAATAAAACAAAGTAGCTCATTTCTTGTGATATCCTCGGCACGATTCTTCTGCTGGGTGAAAGTATTTGAGAATTGAAGAATAAGATCGATCACTTCCTTGGTAAAGATCGTTATTCGATGATATTGGTGTCCATTGCGGTAGAGGCGACTTTTCCAAGTCCAAATCATTTTCTTTGTAATCGAAAGTTTACAGAAGATTTGGTCGTCGTTCTTCAAACTCTGAGAGAGGTTTATCATCGTCGCTATCCCAGTCATTTTCAGTTTGCATCCGTACTTCAGCAGAAGCTCTAAGTTGAGTTCCCGGTAAATTGTCCAATAAGAAGGTGTTTTCATCTCCGGAGTCTTTATCTGCATCGTAGTTATCTTTGGCGTTTTCAGAAAAGATAACTATTTCTTCTGGAACCTCATTCTCAATTTGTTCGACCTCTGCCATTATTTCAGCTAACGTTAAAGGTCTAAAACAATCATCCTTGTACCTGAAACAAAAGTATTCCAATTCAATCGACTGTAGTCGATAGCTTTTTATATTGTCCCGTATTTAGCGGAGTATGAAAAAAAATGTAAGGTTACGCAGATGGAAATATTCGGCGGACTCTGTTGAACTCAAATATCATATGAAATGATATCATACTCTATAAAAATTAGAAAATTCACTTACCACCACTTGGACATCTCGATCAATATAAACTTCACTTCAACACTGGCTGATCACAAGTAAATTCTAGATCGGCAACGGTTTCGCGTCTCACCTCGTTTGAATAGATCTCTTGTTATGCTATACAGGTGGCGCCATTTAGAATCGAGTACTTCATCCGAAACGAGTTAGGTTGACAACCTCAATCCTTTTAAAAGGACAGTAGAGCTGAATGGGTTAATATATCATAGTGCTCGAAGTCTGGCGCGAGAGTTGTATAATTGTATAATTGGATTGTAGAGTAACGTTATAAACTAATAGACTAATTATATTACCAGGAACAACTTCCAAATCCGAGCGATCTAAATATTCAACGTCAGCCGTGTTTGAAACCCAGCGTGTTTAAAATCAGCTTTTTCCTAGTATATATTTCGATAAAAGTTTTCTTGTTACAGATCATGGCTTGAAAAATTATAAATATAAAATGATGAAAAATTTTTTCTTTTAATACTTTTAGCGTTCCGTACTCCAAAAGCTTTCCTCATCGCTGTGTCACTACCGTTTAAAAAAAAAAACAAACCCTTATAAGATCACTGCGTAGTCCGTCCAACCGTATATCTGTATTTTCTTTTCTTTATTCTGAACTCTTGGGTTAGATTTCTGCCATCACAAGGATTACAATTTATTTGGTCTGTAGAGGTTTATGCTTTCTAGCCGCTTCTTGCAAGTGTCACTTTTTTGTTCAAGGACGACATCCATAACTTGAACTGGGATTCAAACCAGGCACCTCCGCTCAGAAGTTCCAATATGCTTGAGCACTAACCGTGCAGCTACCGAGGCGGTTACATTACATTACATTCGTGAGGGTCGATTGGCTTTGCAAGGCTTTCCGAACTGCGACCAAATTGATCTTTTGTTCGTAACCCTTCTTATGCATTTCACTGTAGGTCTAGATCCCTTACAAAATTAAGAATCTCCCTGGAGCTTTCGCTTTTACTTCGTGCGGCTCTAGTTTGTCGCTACCGAAGTGCATATGTCTTTGACGGACAGTTGCGATGCAACAGCAAAGAATATGTTCGGCAGTTTCATCACCCTCTTTACACATGTTGCCGTTTCCGATTTGCCCATTTTATTGAGATGGTATCTCAGTGGGCAGTGTCCAGTAAGGAGGCCTGTTATGATCCTCAACTCGTCCCTAGAGAGATCGAGAAGCTGTTTTGTCTTCTTTGGCGAATAGTCAATGAACTTTTTTGCTTGCCTTTGGCCTGGAGTTTTCCTCCAGTATTCTTTTTTGCTAGATTATTTCCATCGTTCCAGTTCCTGTCGTCTGTGCGGCTTACTTAGACCGCAGAACGGTTCAGGTCCGGTGGGTGGGATTCCAGCAGCTGATTTGGCCAGTTCGTCAGCGGCTTCATTTCCTTGTATGCCTTCGTGGCCAGGCACCCGCCACAGGAAAAGTTTGTTCCCCTCAGCAAGTTGCTTCAAGGATTGACGGCATTCCCAGACAGAGATGCTCCGATAACTGCAAGAGCTTAGAGCTTGTATTACTGCCTGACTGTCCGTTAAAATATAAATCTTTGCCCCTTTGAGTTTCCTTCGTAGTCCCTCCTGGCAGCAAAGGTTTACAGCAAGTGTTTCTGCTTGCATGATTGTGGGAGTAGAGCCCAGAGGCACTGATGAAGAGTACTTGGGTCCATATATGCCTGCTCCTGTTCCATCAATCGTTTCTGATCCGTCCGTGTACCATATGGAGGATTTTTGGTCTAATTGATTCATTTTTCCCTCTACGATGGTGCGGTCTTCTATGACCACTTCGAAGGGTGTGTGAAAATCAAACTTCATCGGCATTATATCCGATGGTTGTGATAAGATTTCTGGCGCTATGTAACCCAGAATTCCCAGGTGTCCCTTCAGATCACCAGGTAATAGTTTTTTTTGTGTCTTGGAGCCGTAATGCCACCATAAACGCTTCATTTTCCAATTTTATATGAAGAGGAGGGAGATTTAGGATTACCTCCAGGGCAATAGTTGGGGTGCTTGTCATAGCACCTGTTATGCCCAAGCACGCAAGCCGCTGCAGTTTTTGCAGCTTGTTTTGCGTAGTTATTTCTGATGTTTTCGTCCACCATACTAACGATGCATATGTGACAATGGTGTCACTGTGTATAACCAGTAGGTTATTTTTGGCTGTAGTCCCCAGGTCTTTCCGAAGAGTCTACGGCATGCCCATAGGCACGATGTAGCCCTGGAAAGAGTTTTGTCAATGTGTAAATTCCAGTTGAGTCTCTGATCTAGGGTTATCCCTAGATACTTAGCCTGTTCCGAAAATTTCAGAGTATGTCCATTCAGAGGCGGTTAGGTTAGTTTAGATTTAAAAAAATGCTGAGTCAACGCAACTGGGAAATACGGCTGTTTATGTTGCATTCTGCTGCATATTTTGACTGTCGCAAGGGGATAAGCTATGTTATAAACCAAATGGAATTGAACAAACACGGTTCCTACGTATGTCAGCAGATATATGGTGAGCATGGGTTGCTTTGATTTTCTTTAAAACTCCCTCCCAGTTAGCGTAGTAATTGGCATGTTATATAACAAAATTTAGTTGCTGCGGTTAGAGCTGGGCCTCAAACAGCGATACCAGGCCTCAAACCAAACTCTTTGAGACGTTGTCATATCGTTTCAGTGCTTATTGCACTGTCGAAGCTGCATATGATCTAACACAAGCCTTCAGCCTATACTTGCATAAGTCCAACCAAGGTCATCTAACCACATCGCTTTAGCATATTCTGCCGAGGTCAGATTTCGTGTTTCGCATTGCATTTTTAGCAAAATTAAAAATTTCAGGAAGAATAGACGTTTCTTACAAAATCAACAACTTGTTAATACATAGTGTTTTCCGCCGATATCTCAATTTATTCCTTATCTTATTTCTCATGAGAAGATCATGTGCGCCAAGAAAAAACATCAAACTTTCGTGGCATATGACCGGACATTCCGGAACAAAAATGTGTTAATAATTGGTGGCTTACCATAAAATAAATTTGAAATATTGAAATTGGGTGTTAATTTCTTGGCGTAGTGTATTTTCAGAAGTTTAATCAATTTAACGCCCATTTTTAGTTGTAACTGAAAAGAGAATTACTAAAGCTCCTCAAGTCAATTCTGAAAACAAACTGCGTAAACTATTTTGTTTGATCTGGACCGACTTGATTCAGTTTGCATTTGTCATGGCGTTCGGCATGTAAGCTATGCCGACTAAGTAGAAAGAAAATAATGCAAAAAAATCGATAATCCAATTTCCTCAGACGAACACAAATATAGTAATTTCTTTACAATTGCCACATGTCACGCTATGAAGTGTCTGTCAACCGAAGTAAAGTTTTCTTTTGGAGCGTCACGATTTCGCAAATGGGAGTTGAAAAGGGTGAAACTTGTTAACGCAGATTATTCAATATTGTTATCAGCAATAGTAGCGATCCTTTTACATTTTCTTTCAGAAATTTGTACACGATTTACGAAGATTATATTTATTTGGCCTATCATTCAATGTATATTTATCTACAACCTTCCAGTAATATATGAAATTGATCGAAGAACTCCATACTTGATGAAAATTCATATACATCTTTCAATTGAATATGACAAATCTGTTCAAATTTGCACAGTATTCTCAAACTAATCTTTATCGATTAAGAACCACTTCTAAAAGGAAGATGTGCCTTATACGAGGTATGTCAATTAAGTTCGCAGAAGTTAGCAATGCTGCGGCGGTTAGTAACTCCGCAGCGTTCACATTGGTTTCATTCGAAACAAAATTAATTTTTACGTGAGCCTGTGCAAGTTTTATGTTGATCGGTTGTATACTTCGTGTTTTATTGTCCTTTGACCCACCGTCGTGAAGATGAGTGATAAAATAACTGAGCAAAGAATAGAGATCAAATTTTTGGTAAAACACGGCGAAACCTCCGTGGAAATTATGAAACAGTTAACCGACGTGTATAATGAAGATTGCCTGAAAAAATCAGCTCTCTACGATTGGGCAAAGCGGTTCAGAAGCGGCATGGAGTCAGTTTGGGATGATCCGCGCAAGGAAGCTCCCTCCACCTCACGAAACGCACAAAACCTCGATCGGCTGCTCTCACGAGTGCTCCGACAACGTCTAGTAGGCCTTAAAATGATGGAAGAAGAGTTGGGCATCAACAAGGAGACGATTCGGTAGATGCTACACGAAGATTTAGGGATGCGTAAGCTGTGTGCGAAGATGGTCCCCAAAGTGCTCACAGTTGAGCGATTGTTCATCTGTCAAGACATGATTTCGCGAATTGACGAATGTTATCACTGGTGACGAGTCGTGGGTATTAGAATACGACCCTGAGACCAAACGGCAGAGCATGCAGTGGATAGAGAAGGGGGTTAGCGCCCTAGGAAAGCTAGAATGTCAAAGTCGAAATTGAAATCTTTACTCATTACATTTTTTGATATTAATGGAGTTGTACACCACGAATACGTTCCAGCTGGTCAGACAGTCAACGCAGTATTCTATATCGAAGTTTTGAAACGTCAGAAGACCCGTGTGTTTCGTGTAAGACCCGAATTGGCGGAGAGCGGATGAGTGCTTCATCATGACAATGCTCTGGCCTACTCGTCATTCGCAGTTCGTGATTTTTAAAACAAAAACGGCATTCCAACACTTCCACACCCCCTACAGTCCCCTGTGATTTCCATCAGTTCCCACAGTTGAAGTCGTACCTCAAAGGAAACAGATATGACGGAGATTCGGACGTCCAAAGCATCAGGACGGCGGTTCTGAGGGACCTATCTTCGGGGGGGTTCATAGTGTGCTTCCAACAGTGGGTTCAACGGTGACTCCGGTACATTGAACTCGAGGGAGGCTATTGCGGAGGTATATAAGGTATTTTCAAGTACACTCGGAGGCAAAATTAGCGGAACACTCGAAAATTTAACCAAACTCGAAGTCCGATATTTTTCCTAATTCTCAACAAATTTAGATGATTTGTTCGGCAAGTTATAGATCAACTCTTCTGCTTTGTAGAAATCATAAGAGAAAACAAAAAAAATTGAAAAAAATTTTATACGGGGGCAAAACTAAAAGTGTCTTCTTTGTAAAAAATTCGTAACACCCTGTGGAATTTCGTGGTCCGAGTTGAAACGTACAATATTATGGTCTGTCAAGACACATCTTCCTACAGTAACGCCCTTCTTGTTTTATGTATTTATCTCTATTTTTACAAGAGATATCCAATTTGAAGCGAAAAGTCACAAATTTCAAGAATTTATTTTTAATCTTGCGTAGGTGCATAACATCGGAGGTGAGCCGAAAAATAAAATCAAAATTAGAGAAGCGGAAATCTAACGAAATGAAAATTTTTAAAATTCACTGGCCAATTTCACGCTCCGGGAGAACTCGAAGTACACTGGAAAAATCGTTGATTTTGCACATTTATTTTTGAATTTTTTTGTGTGACACTCTATAGTAATTATCATTCCTGTCCAAAATTGAGAGCAGGTGTGTATCCTGGCGATACACTCGTGAAATGAAAAACATGTTGAGAAAAATGTTCATGATGACCCACAAATAGAAAACATTTGAATTTAGTAGCGAGTATGACCCCCCCGAGCTCTTATTACAGCGCGCATACGATTTCGCATACTCCCAATGATGTTGTCTATCATCTGTTGAGGTGTGTTGTCCCACTCTTCCACCAAAACCAATGTCAGCTCTTCAACGTTGCCTGGATTCCGTTGTCGAACCCTTCTTCCAAGAATGTCCCAAACGTGTTTGATCGGGTTTAAATCCGGTGACCGTGACGGCCAGTCCATTCGTGTAATCCCAACTTCATTGAGATATTCTATCACTATGCGCGCAGTATGAGGGCGCGCGTTATCGTGCATAAAAGGGAAATTTTTCCCTATGTAAGGGGCAAAAGGCACAACATGGGGCTCCAAGATTTCTGTTATATACCGATGGGCATTAAGTGATCCATTGCCAATAATCTCCAGTTCTGTTCGTACTCCCAAGCATATGCCAGCCCATATAATAACTGACCCTCCACCGTATTGCTCAGTTCCTGCGAAGTTCGCTTGATTGTACCATTCCCCTCGATGCCTCCATATTCTATCTCTACCATCCACGAAATTCACACAATATCTACTCTCATCACTAAATAAAACTCGTCTCCACTGATTGATTGTCCATGCTACATGCTCTCTAGCAAACGCCAGTCTTGCTACCCGATGGGCTCTATCGAGTCTTGGTGCTCTTGCTTGCGCGTATGATCTCAGACCAACTTTATTTAATCGTCTTCTGACTGTCCTCACACTGACGTAAATGTTATCCACTGCTTGTAAAAGGTTACGTGCCAGAACAGCAGTAAGACGAGGATTTCTTATGGTTTGATTGACGATGAAACGGTCATGTATAGCGCGGGTTGCCCGATTTCTTCCTTGTCCTCGCCTCTTCACGTACAATCCAATTTCCCTGTAACGTCGGTAGATTCGATGGATAACCGACTTCGAGACACTCTACATGATACCGACTGAGCGGTAGGTGCGCCCTTCTTCGATACATGTAACTGCCCTTGCTACTGAGGTTGGTGGTAAATCTCTCATTCTGAATAAAAAATACCGTTTCGAATTGTAAACAGTAAAAGAATCACAAAACACCGCAACCGATCGAATTTGTATCAAATCAAAGAATGGAAAACTCTCAATTTTTAAACAAGTGCAAATGTGGTCATATACAAAAAACCGTGTGTTGTATTTCATATTTGATAAAAAAAGATGTGCACATGTGTAAATGAAAAATTTTATCAATGGTCCCAGAATTCGGTTGTGTATTTTAATACCTACCGACTGTTATCTCCTATGAATTCCTAATTTTCACCAAATTAACCAACTTGTCATCAATAACTAATGCAATTCGACACGCCTGAGTGATATTAAGAAAATTCCAAATTGATAGACGAATTTTAATGACAATTTCTTGATTCAATGGAATTTCTCCAAAATGGCGATTTTCCACTTGAAATTAAATATATTTTGCAAAAATAGAGATAAACGCATGAAACAAGAAGGGCGTTACTGTAGGAAGATGTGTGTTGACAGACCATGATATGGTGCGTTTCAACTCGGACCACGAAATTCCACAGGGTGTTACGAATTTTTGACAGAAAAAACACTTTTAGTTTTGCCCCCGTATAAAATTTTCTTCAAATTTTTTTTGTTACCTCTTATAATTTCTACAAAGCAGAAGAGTTGATCTACAACTTGCCGAACAAATCATCTAAATCGGTTGAGAATTAGGAAAAATATCGAACTTCGAATTTGGTTCAATTTTCGAGTGTCCCGCTAATTTTGTCTCCGTGTGTATTTATATACTTTCCGGACCATCTGGGCACTTTTCCGCGAACTTAATGACATACCACGTATATTAAATATGTGACAGCATGGACTCAACTTAACAGGGAAAAAGGGTTGCTTTAGACATTAGAAATATTAAATAAAAATAACGAATTTAGCTACAATTGACTACTCAGATAGTTTCCGGAAATTTTTTCTTAATCGATTCTCAATGCTTTTACAGGTTTAATTTCAATCTCAATCATTTTTATTATGTAACATATCGAAATCATTATTCAATCTATGGTTTTCTTTCAGTGGATGATTTGCATAGTAAGAATCTGAATTTTGTTTGTCAAAATTGTGTTGTGTTCTGATAACATAATATTGAAATTTCTAGCAGTTCTATCGAAATGAATTTGATGACAACTTCCAGCACAAACAACTGATCCTTTTCCTTTATAAATTATGGATTTACAGCTCTTAATACACTTGCCTAGAGAGTTAATCTTTCAGAAAGCTATACTCAAATAATGATATGAGAGGAAATAATTCAAATTTAGAATATATACATTAAACATTAATGAATATATTGTATTTCTGAGTGGTCTCTTCAATACTAGGAAAAACCTCATGGCATTCACGTTAAAATTGTTTACGAAATAGCATGCTGTCAATAATATTAGAGATATAACCATTATTGATCGCTATTTGTTTCATTATATTGAGCTCTTCCAAGAAATTATATTCAGACATGATAAGTCTTTGTATCATAATGTTATAAGGAGCTATATTATGCTGACGTGGATGTCTGGAAAGAATATGAACGATATGTATAATAGACAACATTGAACATGCATGTAACTTCATTCCAATTGTCAATGAAGAACTCTTCAGATCTGATAGAAAAAATTCAACGTAATGTATTACCATATAATGCTTAACTTATCTAAGGGGATGTAGTTAATCTCTACTTAAGGGTTTCACCTCTTGATCCATTGACATTGATGAACCATAACCAAAGCTCTATAGAATAATAATGTGGATTACATTATACAATCAGAACTTGGGCACTTCTAAAGGTAGGTATATATACTCAACACCAGTAACTGAATAATATATAGACAAAAGTATCCAAAACAATTCAGAAGAAGATAAAAATATTGTAGCCACTGAAACAGATTCTACGCAAAACGGTATAAGCTATTCTGGCATAAATATAAGAAACGATTTTGTGGAGTGTAATGAAATTCCTTATAACAACATATTCAGGAGTTGCAATGATACAATCAGTTGTTATGTTGAGAGAAATTAATTTGAGTTTATATTTCGTATCATAAATATTGTGCCACTGATTGTTCAATTTCTATTCGTTGCAGACAAAGTATAGGGTGTTCTATTTTCGATGTCTTTGTACGACAATATAAAATACGGCTGATAGAGAGTCAATTTTCTCTATTTGCAGTGATTCACATACTGTCGTACTGAAATATCGAAAATGGAAGACCTAGTACAGTAGTCAAGAATATAAAATAGGATTACTCGTTCGTACAAATTACGGCACTCGCCTTCGGCTCCCGAATAATGTTTTATTACATATTATTTTCATTTCAGTAGATAAGTTGATGATAAAATACATAAAAGCTTCGTCTTTGGATTTCTTATTACGTTTTTCTTTAAATTTGATAAACTAATTCAAACCAATTGATATTAACAATGTAAAGTTCATTTCAATTATGGAGGAGAGTTCAATGAGCATTTTGTTCACAATAAAATGCACAAATGTATTTCGAGACAAAGAAGTAAGTTATATCAATTTTTTAAGGAGTGAGTAAGTATTCAGTTTTTTAAGGAAAATTGACATAACTTACCTCTGTCTCGAAATACATTTATTCTGAAGGGTGCTTCAACGAAAACTAAACAGAGGCTATATCTACCAAGATATTTATTTCTGATCAAAACGCAAAAACAGGTCAATTTCTGTTTCAAGGGGACATTTTTTGGGGTACAAAACTTGCCTGAAATATCAACCCCCTAAGCGGGGTTGCAATCCTTGAACATTTTGAATAGGGAAGATGGGTCGAGTGATGACTCAAAAGAAAGGTGGTATCTTTGTCTACATTGCCTTGAACGAATATCCATTTTTGATTGAAAACTGTAAAAGATACAGGGTGAGCAACTGAAGGATAGGAAAGACTATTTCCTTGAGACTATTCAAGTTTTAGTGAAGTAAAATGGAACAGATTCATGCTGATCAATGGCAGTCATCATCAAGTTTCATCCTCATCTCGAATATCAACCCTAGAGTAAGGGTGACCACCCTTGAAAATTTGGAAGAGGGTAGATGGGTCGAGTGATAACTCGAAAGAAAGGTATTATCTTTGTCTGCATTCCCGTGAAATAATTTTCATTTTTGATTGAAAACTGTGAAAGATACAGAGTGAGCCACTGAAAAATAGAGAAGACTATCGCCCCAAGACTATTGGAGTATTAGTGCGAAAAACTGGAATAGATTCATTTTAGAACAAAAGCTGTCATCTTCCGAAATCACCCTCATCTCGAATTTCAACCCCTAGAGCAGGGGTAATATTTCGATCCAGTGATACCTTTCAAGTAAAGGATTTCGATTGCCTTCATGACTGCTCGCAATAATTCTATTGTCATTGAGTTCCATAGGAGTTGGAGTAGCTCACTCTGTATCTTCTACAGTTTTCAATCAAAAATGAAAATTCGTTCACGGGGATGCAAACAAAGATGACCTTTCTTTCGAGGTATCACTCGGCCCATTTACCCTCTTCCACATTTTCAAGGGTGGTCACCCCTGCTCTAGGGGTTGAAACTCGAGATGAAGATGGTACTTGATGATGGCTGCAATTGATCAGCATGGATCTGTTCCATTTTACTTCACTGAAACTTGAATAGTCTCAGGGAAATAGTCTTTCCTATCTTTCAGTTGTTCACCCTGTATCTTTCAGTTTTCAATTAAAAATGGAAATTCGTTCAAGGCAATGTAGACAAAGATACCACCTTTCTTTTGAGTCATCATTCGACCCATCTTCCATATTCAAAATGTTCAGGATTGCAACCCCGCTCAGGGGTTGATACTTTAGGCAAGTTTTGTACCCCAAGAATGTCCCCTTGAAACAAAAATTGACCTGTTTTTGCGTTTCGATCAGAAACGAATATCTTGGTAGATATAGCCTCTGTTTAGTTTTCGTTGAAGCACCCTATATATATATATATATATATATATATATATATATATATATATATATATATATATATAATTTCAATTTCCACTGCTTCTCTGATAAGACGTTTGTTAAGTTGTTGTGTGGTGCTGATTTGTTTTGAGTTATCGAAATCTATTGTATGACCTGTATGTAATGAAGAATGAACAGAAGAAATGTTTGGTTCCAACAGGGTAGTACCACGGCACATACAACCAGAGCCTAAATGGAAGTTGTGAGTCGCATTTTTCCTAGTCATGTAATCTCTCCTTTGGTGATGTGTCGTGGCCCCCTCGTTTCCCGGATCTCACTGCTAGTGATTATTTTTTATGGGAAGACCTGAAGGCTAAGGTCTACGTCGATGAACCTCGAAATCTGAAAGAGTTGAAAGAAACCATCACAAGAGAGCAATCGAAATCGATTTGTTGAAGCTAGTGAAGCAGAACTTTGAGAATCGACTACAGCAATGCATTGCGGAACACGGACGACATCTGTCTGATGTCATTTTCAGAACATGATTCTTTTCACTTTATCTACACTAAATGGTAACGTTTAAGCTTTTATTTTACTTTTCTTTATTTTTCACGTTGAGAAACAGCTGAGTTATTCTCATTTCAAAAACGCCCTTCCATAACGCCCCACTAGGGGATGCAATTTCGGTATACCAAGATCTTGCAATACCGAGATCTCGCACCTATTCTGCAAGATCAGTCCCGCATCCAAAATCATGCGCGATCTCGCAAGATGTAACTATTCCTGGCGAGAACACGTGGCGCTAGGGCCACAGGGCAATAGGGATGAGTAAGGCGAGACGTGTTCCGGTTGTCGTAAATTTGCCATTGTTTTGCGAGCATGAACGGGTCAGAGTGCATGGCAATCTGCAGATTTATAAACTATTCCAATAACAGTTGAAAATAGTTCCTTGTGTGTTCAAGTTCTCTCGGTATATTTGTTTTGTGTTAAAATGACAACAAAGGTAAATTATAAAGAGTTTCAAAGTGGATTAGAGGTATGGAAATACTTTTTGAAGAAAGAGGTTAGACAAACTGCCCAGTGCAAATTGTGTGAGTCTATTTTGAAAACAACGGCACGATCTCCCAAAGGCTTACATGTACATTCACTGTCCAAGCACAAAATTGGTTCTTCTCATAAAAAAGTCACAGAAAACATGACTCTGGTTCCATCATATTCTTCAATGCTGATCAATGATTCCGCGTCAGTAAGGCTACCTCCACCAACCGGTACGAAGAGGCAGAAAATATCTGCTTACTTTTCGGCCCAACAAAAAGTTTCTTTGGAGGAAAGAATTTCAAGGATGAATTTCAAGGATGATTTTTCGAAAGATGGCATGACTTTTAGATCTTTTCGACACTGCGTCGAAAGTGGACGTTCTTCCAGAGACCTCCGGTACTGGAGCTTTCTCTTTGATGGTTCTCATCAACTCTCGTGATTTTCCTATTGTATTTAGGACGTCGATGTTTGTCCGTCTTTCCATCCAACAGATACGCAATATTCTACGGTATAGATACATTTCGAAAGCGTCTATGCGTCTCTCCATTTCTGGATTAAAAGTCCAACTTTCACATCCATAAGTAAGGACAGGAAAAACATAACAACGAAGTAGTCGCATACGAAGCTGAAGATTAAGTCCGCGGTTGACGAAAAGGTTTCTCATGCCAACGAAGTTTTACGGACTTGTTCGATTCGAAATTTGATCTCTATTTTCAGGTCACTTTGGTCGTTCACCGTGGCTCCTAAATACCAAAACGAATGCACTTATTCCACAGGTTGGTTGTTAATGCGTATTACAGCCTCCACTGCTTGCTTAGAAAACACCATACTTTTAGTTTCGTTAACGTTAACAGATAGTCCAAAGCATTGGCTATGCTCTACAATAAGGTTCATGACTCTCTGTAAGTTTTGAAGGTTGTTAGCTAGTACCACGGTGTCGTCTGCGTAGCGGATATTACTAAGTAGTTTTCCATTTATTCTAATGCCTGTGTCTATGTTCTCAAGTGCTTCTTTGAATATTAAACAATAGAGGCGACAGCACACAGCCTTGACGTACACCTTTCCGTATTGCTACCTGTTCAGATGTTTGCCCATTAACTCTCACTTGTGCAGTTTGGTGCCAATAAAGGTTTGTAATAATGCGCAAGTCTTCTGCATCAACCCCGGTATTTTTAGAATTTCCGCCATTTTTTATGTGAAACGCAGTCAAAAGCCTTCCGATAGTCAACAAAGCAGGCGTAAACATCGACATTCATGTCTCTACATCTTTCGGTGAGTACATTAAGAGAAAAGAAAGCCTCACGCGTTTCTAGGCCATTTCTGAAACCGAACTGAACTGGATCGATTTCTCGCTCGCATTTGGTGTAGATTCGAGTATGTATAATTCGTAGAAAGGTTTTCAGAACATGTGACATTAATCATTCTGTAGTCATCACAATTTGTCGCATTGGTCTTTTGGGCCGGGTGACAAACACAGATTTGAGCCAGTCTGCTGGGATTTTACCGGCTCTATAGATGTTATTGAACAGTGCTGTTAAGAGCTTAAGGCCAGCTCCTTCTTGCTGTGTCATTAGCTTAAGCGTCTCTGCATAGATTCCGTCGGGGCCAATAGCTTTACCATTTTTTGAAGCTTTATGGCTCGTATAACTTCTTTCGATGTAATGCAAGGACTAGTTTCATTAAATTCTTCAGGTTGCGGGCTTTCCGTTAGATCTTCCCCAAAAGTTCTTCAATATAGTCCTTCCATCGTTTCAGCTTTTCTTCGACCCCGATCAGTAATTCGTTGTTGGTCCCTTTAACATTCCACTGTTAGCTTTGTGTTGTCTTCTTGTTATCTCCCTGATCTTTTTGTGCATATTGAATAGATCATGCTTTTTTAGAGATTTTCAATTTCTTTATTTGCGACTAGTGACTACAAATTACCTGCATCGCCTAACTCTATAAAACAGATTGTTATGGATTATGGCATGAGTTTGAAAATGAAAGTTTCGCAGGATCTTATGAATCTAAGAAAGAATAACCATAGATTCAGCCTTACTTTCGATGAATGGACTACATGCAAAAACATGCGCTTCATGAATGTGAATGTTCATACATTTTCAGAGAATAAAAATATGTTCTGGAATTTGGGTCTTGTGCGCATAGTAGGAAGCATGCCTGCAGAGAGTCGCATAATTATTTCGAAGAAGAAATTATCAGAATATGGCTTGTCATTAGATGAAGATATAGTAGGTGTTACTACAGATGGGGCTAGTGTAATGGTGAAGGTTGGGCGACTCATGAATCGTTTTCACCAGCTATGCTACGCTCACGGCATTCAATTGGGTGTTAAAGATGTGACTTACAAATCAAAACGTGGAACCGAAACGCAAAGAGAAAGTACAAGTACAAGACACAGTCTTAGCTCAGTCAGATGTGGAGGAGTCTGACGATGAAGAATTTGATGGCATTATTGATAATGAAGGATTTGACTGCAGATTACCCACTGTAGATGAAGTTAACTTAGTGCCAGAATTTGATCACCTTATCAAAAAAGTAAGACAAGTAGTCAAACTTTTCAAAAACTCACCAACGAAGAATGACATTCTTCAGAAATATATGAAGGACGAATTCAGCAAAATGTGCAACTCGTGCTGGACTGCAAAACACGCTGGTCTAGTCTTGCAGATATGATTTCCACATTCAATAAGGTGAAGCAATGTGTAAGCAAAGCCTTGATTGATTGCAATCTTGGATCGAGTACAAATCATAGTTTCTCAGATGAAGAATATCGTGCTTTATCAGATTAAGAACTCGTATTTCAGCCTATAAAAGATGGCAGTGGAAGTACTATGTCATTTAAATTCAGATTTTTTAACTGCCGAAACTACTCTGCAATTTGTGGTGAAAGAGTTAGAAGAACTCGGAACACCAGTAGCTCAAAAACTTCCTGAATCCATGACCGCAGCATTGTATTATTTGACAGACCCTGTCCAATACGACGTATATTTCAATCAATCTGCTAGTGATCAAACTATCAATTTGCCTCCAAAATCTTCAATCAAAAAA
This sequence comes from Cryptolaemus montrouzieri, assembly GCA_013387265.2. Lineage (NCBI taxonomy): Eukaryota > Metazoa > Arthropoda > Insecta > Coleoptera > Coccinellidae > Cryptolaemus > Cryptolaemus montrouzieri. Next base: position 16,873,255 of record JABFTP020000062.1, on the reverse strand, counting down.
GAAATAATAAAGTTAATCGGAAGATTACACAAGAACAGTACCGAAGATGACAATATTGCAGTCAATATACAAAACAAACCCCTCTACTTCTTCAGTTGCAGATGAAGCCAAGAATGAAAGTGATGATGACGATCCAATTCCATTGGCTGCAGTGAAAAAAATTTAGAGCCTGAAATGGCGAACGCTTCGTTTCTTCTGGATGAGGAATTGGAAATGGGATTGAAAGAGCGTTCGCAAAAACGTGTGGCAACTTTGTCATCGTCACTTGATATGGTTTTGAAGAAAAAAATCAATTTGTATGAATCAGGAGGGTCAAAGGACAAAATCTACAGTTCGCTCACCAATGTCTTCTATCTGTAGTACCAACAAGTGTCGAGGCAGAACGGCGTTTTCCTCAGCTGGCTATCTGGCATGCAGCATTCGGAACGGGCTGGCAGATGAAACCCTAGATACTTTATGCTTTTTGAGGAGTTATTTTCAAGTTCTAGAATAATATGTTACTTTTTGAATAAATTACTGGTTAGCTTGAGAATTTATTTCTCTATTTTGCTCCTCAAGAACAATTAGAGCCAATAGAAATAAAAATGATAGGAAGTTTCGTACGTTTTCGATGATCATTTCTTAACAATGCGAGATCTCGCACAATACAGAGATTTCGCAAGATTAGAATTCCTGAATCTCTCGAATACCGAGATTCATATTTTGATGCGAGATTGCATTCCCTACGCCCTACCCTGTAATTACAGTATTTCACGTAGCTGCCGTACTAAAACCTCGAAAATGGAACATTTGTATTACTGACCACTTAACTCTACACAAAAATTTACCACTGAATATTCTGAAACTTGTTTCAATTCGATTTCATAAAATAATAATTTGAAAGCGAAATAAAAGAATACTGAACATCTGCATGTCACAAAGCATTCGCGTTTGAAATCCCATTTGTTCGAATTTATTTCCACTGAAACTCCATTCGAAATATTCCTAGATTGCACGTTTCACTATCGTTTTCTAAATTCCACAATTCGTTCCGTACCTGAACTTCCGTTCGAAACCGGAAATTTTTTCCATGCGTTCCGATATGCTCAATCATATTCCCGAACGCACCTTTATCTCCGATAAATTCGAAAATTATTCTAATCCTGATTTTCCCGGATGCAGTAAAAATCCGCTGAGGTATTCCCTGGGGCAATTTAAAATGTGACTTTTATATAAAAGGAAAGAAAAATGGCATTATGCCGGCGGTTTCCCGAATGACGTGCGCCACTGGATCAGCCTTAGATAACGAATCGAGACCGATAGCACGTGACCTGAGTTGACAAGATGGAAACATTAACATATCACACCTCTTTCTTGTAACCTGTAATGTTCCGCCAACAAAATATTGACATCTCGGAGACAAAGGCAGCTGAAACATAGGATAGAATTTCCTTTTTTTTTCATACATAAGTTTGGGACTATTCCAAACCCTCCACGAACATTGGATTAGCTCATCATCGACTTGAATATTTCATGAACTTCTTTTGTATTCAATTTCGACCACTTTTGTACAGTTATTTTTATATATACAGGGTGGAGTGAATGTTCAGATTCGATTTGATGTTTTGGGAACTGAAGTAAGTTTTCATTTTTTAATAATCGTGATCAATCGTTTTCTAACAGATCAAAAAGTCAATGATACTTCCGCTATAATGCTGCTGCTTCAGTATACACAGCAAACATATTCCGCCACTTAGATGACTTGTGTTAGATCTCCTAACTTCAAACATTTATCGATTCAAAAGACCTCGATGGCCCCTCTATACAATGAAAAGTATTATTTACCTACCGTCGAAATCACAATACTCAATTATAATTGAATTCCCTGAACGACATCTACACGTAGTACGAATGCCATATCTTTTGATTACTTAAAAGTTCTGGGTAGTGGTTGTGTAGTGGAGAGTGCTTTTCAATGTCATCAAAGCTCTCGCGGAGTGAACATCGTGAAATACACTCCGTGCAACAATTATTTGGTATTGCGTATTCGAAAATGGAATTCAAAACGAAAGTGGCGAATAAAGTGGTGTCGGGCCAATCTAGGGAAGTTATAGCAAATGTAATTCATGACAAGAGCAAGTAATGATGGACCATTAATAAAAATTTTAAAAATTCAGGAACGTGCTGCAATGGCAACAGGGGTGAGTTTGATTTCCGCTGAAATGAGATCTGTTAAAGAAGGAAAGTCGTCCTCATTCTTCACACCGAACAAGAAACGAAAAAGTGTTGTTGTTGTTGTTTTTCCTTTAAAACGTGCTCTATTTCCGCCTTTCGGCCAATGACATGCCGGGGAATTCTGTCACCCACTAACCCGGGAATTTAGCCGAACCCCTCTCGTGCCGAGGGAAGGGATCTTTAATGTCCAACACATCTCTGTTAGACAGGACCGACGGCTCTACATCTCCTCCGAAAGATGGATACTCAAGCGATTCCCAGAATCCGAAAAATCGCACCGACTTTGTGGGGATTGAACCCAGGTAACTCTGCGCAAGAGACAAGCATCGTATCCCCTACGCCACCGAGCGAGCCGAAAAAGTGTTGCTCCGATAACTGATTTAGATGATTTCGATGAAGGGTTTTTTCGTCGTATGATAATAAACTATTATGTAAAGGAAAAAACTCTAGAACGTATTCCCAAGAAATTTGTTGATGACAATGGGTATTCCAGATTATATAAATCTGTAAGGAAAGTGATGAGAGAAATGGGATTGCAGATAAGAAAATCCGCCTATAATTCATATGGAGGAAACATTTATCCACTCATCGCACACTCAAATAAAAGCATGGAGTGACAATTTAAATGAAGGCATGTGTGCGCCAATTTCGAAAGGACTGAGACTTAACACCATGAATGCTAGCGACGAAAACAGTTTAGTGGAAAATTCTCATCTAAAGTTTGAATCGAAGTCAGGTGATTTTCACAGTGAGATGAATTATGTCTACTATAAGAAATGGCTCAGGAAATGCTAATAACTAATCTAGATATTGGAAAGATATTATCTTTTGAGTGAGGGCTGCCTAGTGGTCTATTGTGGCACATTCTGTCCTAAATTTCATCCACGAGCTCCATCCTTCTCGTAAAGAATATGAGTATCGTGGGTGAGAGCTTAATAAGCTCAGTCAGCTTCAGTTTGCAACATCCAAGTTCTTCCATCCTGACCCTGTCCACAGCTAGTCACTCGCATTATAACATGAAGGATCCTCAACCAATCCTAATTTATTTAGTTGTTTCCTGAGGCGACAGTGCCCCGTTATAATGGCAGTTAAAACTCTCAGTTCCAACCAAGAGAGTTTAAGCCAGGCCTTGGCTTTTGTAGTGAAAGGTCCACTGATGGCACGTCGAGCGTGTCTGAGACCTGTGAGGCTCATCAGTGATCATGAGCATTACTCACATACCCTCAAGTCCAGCCATCGGTTGTTTTTCATCCTTGCAGTTTCCAGAGGAATTCCGAGCTTAGGCTTTGGTCCTATGAACTCCAGGTTAGTTCCTCGAGCGACCAATGTGTCCGCCTTCCCATTTCTCCCAATGCCCGAGTAGCCACGAACCCATATTAAACGGAGCCTGCTCCGGTCTCCTAGTTTGGCAAGGGTAGAGGTGAGGATTTTAATTGACCTATTTTTTAATCCCCCAGCAAGCAAGAGGTTAGCACAGTGGTCAATAACGAATATTTATGCTTGAAAGACAGTCGCATGCCTACCGAAACAGATCGACTGGATAATTAATCTACCAGCCACAAGTGTTTTTATTATAGACAATAGTCCATACTATAACGTTCAACTGAACTAATGTCCAAATATGGCTTTAAAAAAAGAAGAAATGCAAGAATGGCTCCGAAGGCGTGGACTATGTTTCACCCAAGACATGTTGAAAATTGAACTCTAAGACATTATAAAAAGTAACAAACGACGATTCAAACAACATGAAATGGATAAAATAATGGGAGATCGTGGCCTCACTGTTCTTCGACGTCTCCCTTATCACCCTGATCTGTATCCGACAGAGTTGGTCTGGGCATCTATGAAGCAATATGTCGCAGAACGGAGTATGCAATTTCACTTGAAAACTGTGCAAATTCTTTGTGATGACGTTTTCAATTCATTTCCAACAGATCAATGGAAAAGTCGTTGTGAACACGCCAAGAAATTTGAGACATTTTTTGAAGACAAAAAGCCAGTAATGGACATTGCTGTTGATGACATAATTATGTATTTACACGCTGAGAGTAATAGAGATAGTAATATTTTCTCAGAAAGAAATGACCACCTCTCTGGAATTAAACCTCTTCAATTCTTTATTTAAGTTAATCAATCATTTCTTTATACCTACTCTTAATTTCGTTTGGGTCTTTGTTGTATTCAACATTTTTTGATGTTATCATATTATGATCACATCTTTTGTTAATTATAATTGAGAAATATTTCTGAAAAGTTGTATCATTTGTGCACCGAAAATGATTCTTCAAGTAGTACCTACATATGAACAGAATTACCTAAGCTAATGATCTATCAGGCACTTTTCGTTGATTATATATCTATTTATTAGTAATTATCTATGCGACAAAAGTCAGGTTAGTAATATTGACTCACATTTAATCAGAAAATGGCAACTGCTCTGAAATTTCTCATTTCAATTCGTGTCCATCGTTATCCGTTCAAATTTAAACCTGAAAATCTTAACGCTGGTTGTACTTTGCCGATCTTCAGGCCATGCGTCCTTTCTATCTCCCTTACTCCAAATACTTTTTCTGTTTGTATTTGCTCATACTTCCCAATAGTCGTCACAATTTTTCGTACGTTGGTGGTACTGTCATAGGCTTTGTAGTTGATGGAAGCCACTTTTCTCTGTTCTCCGTAGCATGCACGGAAATATTGTTTTCTAGGTCTTGATTTGTTCCATGTTACTTCTCCATGTAATATATTATTCAGAAAAACATTGGATCTTAAATGATGTCTCAGTAACTTGATTTTTCTTGAGATAATAACTAGATCTAAATAATGTTATGTTCAATATCCCCTATACTCGACGGAAGGTTGAGTATTGTTCCTTGAATGAAAGTCTTCAATGTGTTTAGACATATGGCGATGAATTTCGAATGTTACCATTAATGTGATATGATGTGCACCTGCTTAGCAGCCAGATAAGTACTTGAAGCGTTATCTCTTCGACAGATCGCATCTTGCAGGCACTGTGTTCAGCGTTACGTTAGAAAGTCGAACTAGTATGGCTTCTTGAAGATTTCTGTTTGGTCTATTATTTGTTTTCATCGTTTACCGATGGTGCTGGTAGTAACATCTGTACAAGTTCGTGGAGGGTGCCTTTTTATGTAGGCATGCATACATAGGCACATCCATCACTGTCTTCTCACAAACCCCGATGGAAAAACATTGAGTCTTGAATGATCTCTCAGTAGTTTTTTTTAAGTAATGGTTTCAATAAGAATTCGTTTCTCTGCTATTCCTTCTAAGAATTGTGTATTCCTCTAAGTTTTTCGTGTATTTAGTCATCCTTCTCGCACATCGCCAGTGCTCTCACTTTGTTTTCTCAGATTCCTCGATGGCCCAATTCTCTATGACATAATTTAACTCGGTCCACACAAATGTTTTAATAAATCTTTTTCTTATATCCACAATAAGACTCCGGTCTGTTCCTCATTCTCAAATTATTTTTTTTGCTTAGGTCATCTTCTTCATATCTAATATCAATTCGTTGTCAGTGGTTTTTGCGCTTACAATTCAGAAAAATTTCAGGGCTTGTAGTAGCTGTAGATTAACGAGTTTATTTATTTATTTATTTATCAATAGGAACCTCAACAGACATATGTTCAATTACTAAGGTTTGCAGGAGTTACAAACACATTTTGAAAGATTAACAAAAGATATGAGACACTATGAAAAAGTGAACTACATTAAGAATGAATGAGCATATAGTGCTCGGAGTAAAAAACAATAGGTAACAAAACGAGAACCCAATTATGAAATCGCCCAATATTCAGAACAAATCAAGATATATATATATATATATATATATATATATATATATATATATATATATATATATATATATATATATATATATATATATATATATAAGCAGATGTGACAACAATTTTCTCTTGAAAGTTCTCAAGTTGTTATTGAATAAATCTAGATCAGAAATATGCCAACTATAGAATCTTACATTTCGGAGGAAGACGGATAGTTTGAATTCGTTCTCGACTTAGCAATCCAGAACAATCTCACATTACGGCACGGATATTGGGGACACTCAGTTTTAAAAACTCTATTAACGGAGAATCGAAAGAGACATATAAGGTTTTCAAAGCCACCACTTTTCTAAAATTTTTGGAAATTCCTAAAATGAATCCCAGCATTATGAAATACTTTTTCACTACTGAATCAATATGTAGTTCAAATGATAACTTAGAATCCAAAATGATACCCAAATCCCGCACCTCATTAACCCTCCCCTTCCCAAGCCCGCCAAGACTAAAACATGCACCAATCGTATTAATATTCTTAGTAAAGGTAGTGTGATGACATTTCTGAATATTCAATATAAAATACCTTTCCGAACAAAAATGAACCACTCGATCCAAATCCTTCTGGAAAGCCAAAAAGTCATCAGTATTTCGAATTTTCTTATAAACCTTCAAATCATCCAAATAAAGACTATGATGTGTATTGAGAAAGCAATGGGAAATATCGTTCATCAAGAAAAGGAGGGGTCCCAAATGAGATCCCTGAGGTACACCGGAGGTAAGCTTCACCTGTCCAGAAGACACCCTATTGAAAACGACGCAAAGATTGCTCTGATCCAAGTATGAAGCAATCCACTCAAGAAGAGATCCAGTCCGGTCTATCCAAAATCTCCTAGAATTGGAATGAAAGTATAATTGTGCACTTTATCGAATGCCTTTGCTATATCTGTATAGATTGCATCGACTGGTAACGCATCATCCATTGATTTTGAAATATAATCAACGTAGGGGGATAAGTTAGTTAACACTGATCGACCTTTGAAGAAACGATGTTGATTTTTAGATAATTTAGAATTAGATAACCGAAAAAGTCTTTCCGTTACGAGGCACTATCCGAACCATCCTGGTACCAATCGAATTCGTTGAGGTTAAAATCACCAACAAAAACAAACATAAACACTTCAAAAAAGTTTAGGGAACACTTACCAATATCTTCAAAATATGATTTTGTTGATTCGAATTTATAAAAATCTTTCGGTTTTTGTTAGGTTGTATTGTTTATAATGTATTCTCAAGAAAACAAAATAATATTTGACTTCTCCAAAGCACCTATTACAAAAAGAAATTTGAAATTTAAAAATGACGAAATTTGGTAAAACACAAAAAAAATCCCGAACTAATATTTTCGAAAGTATATGGAAGCACCTATATTTTTCAGTACCCAGAAGGTCCACCTCTGTTATTAATGACACTTTGGCATCGTCGCGGCATGCTCAAATTGTCTATTACATTTTGGCCTAAGTCATTCCAAGCCCCCTGAACTGAAAATCGAAGCTCCTGTTCATGATGGAAGACGTTTTGACGCAGGAGATTTCTTTTTAGGGTGTCCCACACATGCTCGATGGGACTCAGTTCTGGGGAGCAGGATAGCCATGGTAGAAGATCGATATCATTCTCTTCAAGAACGTTCAAGACAACTCTTGCACGATGAGGAGGGGCATTATCTTGTTGGAAGAGTGGATTTTGACGCATTGTTTGGAGATACAGTGCCGCTACAGGTAAAACTATCTCATTTGCGTAAGAATTTCCCGTGAGGTTGTTCTGTATGAAAACGAGGTCAGTTCTTCCACCAAGGCGTATACCTCCCCAAAACATCACTGATCCGCCTCCCTGTCTAACAACTTCTCGAGCATGCTGGAGACGCTTTTGCTTTTCAGGTTCCCTCCATATTCGAATTCTTCCCGAATCGGAATAATAACTAAATCTAGATTCATCACTGAAGAGAAGTGTGGCCCACCTCTCTTGATCCCAGTTTACGTGTACTTGGCACCAAGCTAAATGAGCAGCGCGATTTCCATGGGTTAGTTGTGGAACTCTTAAAGAACGTTTGGAGTGAAGTTAACCTTCGTGCAGACGATTTCTCATAGTTAGGCCGAAAATTTGTACATTATGAACTCGTGATAGCTATTGAGCTAGTTGAGATGCTGTGGTAGTACGATCTCATCTGGCTTGTAAAACCAAAAATCGGTCTTGGGCGACTGTAGTAATCCTGAAACGACCTGTATGGCGTTCTTCTACGCAACCTGTTTCATTGAAACGCGACCATAAACGGTTTATGACACTTGGGCTACTTCCCAGAACCCTGGATACTTCCCGTTGTGAGCTCCCAGCTTGGAGCATGCCAACGGCTCGTAACATCTCTTCTCTAGTCAAATGTCGTCTTTCCATGGTCGAATCACAAAACATGAATCTTTTACTTGTGCTTACAACAGAAACAAAGTGCCAACTAACTGATTTCAAACACTGAATGCATGAAATGATTCTAAAGCAGCGTCGCATCTGCTCTACATAATTTGGTTAGAAATTGATGCAGGTGTTCATTTCTTAAAAAAACAGAAGTGTTCCCTAGACTTTTTTGAGGTGTTTATCCGCAGGGCGGAGGTCCATGAAAAAAGTAACCTGATCAAAAAATCATTACTTTTTGTATCAGGAGGAAAATAGCACACAACTATTATACGTTAACAGTTTGAAAGGTCTTATCTTCACCTCTCAACATTGTTTTGGCTTTCTGAGCATTGAATTTGAGGCATTCTTCGTTCCTGTGGCTAAGATAGCTAGCAAGTGGTTCATATCCTGTTCAGACTGCTCGCATGACATTATCTTCTTCTATGCTCAATTCCTTTTATTTTAATTCCTGCAATATCTTCTTGCGTCATATCAATACTTCTTCCTGTGACTGAATTAAAGAGTTATGAACACAACAAACCTCTTTGACGAACTTCATTCCATATTCTTGTTTCTTGTTTTGATTGTCTTGATTCTTGTGAAGTTGAAAAATGGATCGTCTATCATTCTTGTCTTTCTTTTTAATGTTCTTTACAGTGCGTTCTAATGAAAAGGAACCACCCTGAACAATACAGCTGGTTTGATTATTCTGTGAATTCCCTGAAATAGCGAAATTTTGAATGTAGGTTCAAAGAACATAAATCTTCAGACAAGAAAAAAAAAGTTTCAGACTATGAATCTTGGAATGTTTAGAAATTATTAAACTCAGGAAAACCCCACATTATACTACTCCCGATAGCCAGAACCGGTCGTGTATAACAGATAGACAGGGAAATATAACAATTGTGTTCTTTCTCTTGCATATTTTGGAAAGGAACAACAAGGAACAGGCGCGTCATATGGTTAGAAATGTGGAAGTGTCCCAATTATCAGTAAAGAAGAAGATTACAGAAAGACACACTAGAATAAAATTTTATAGGTGAATAGTTAACCACACAACTTGGCACAAGTCATCGATGAAGACTTTGATTTTCAATGATGTTCCGCCATAGAGCGTACGTCACGATTTATAAGAATCTTCTGTTACATTTTGAGTCTTTTTTACCCAAAATACGAAATAACGTGAGTTATTTGAACTTAAATATCGACTAAAACACTTCCTAGAACAGAAAAATTTTATCACAAACTCGAACAGAGGCCCATTCTACGAATTACATCGATTGATCAGAAATGTGAGTTTTCTTCCGAAATTTTTTGATAATTCCCGATATAATAGTTGGCTTTGAAATGAACAGACTATAAAAAGATCTTGATTTTTGAACTTCCAAATCTTTCAAGTTAACATGCGTCGATTGTTTACCAAAATACATAAGTCAGAAAGAAAATGCAAGTCGGAGCATCAGGGTACCTATGTTTCCTCTTATCGCGATAAAGCTGAACTAAGTTACGAAATATCCCATTAACAAGCAGAACAGCAACAATTAATTCCGTTGGATATCCTTCTGAGAACAATGCAAGGCCATAACTCCCACAAAGCACGAATCATCCTAATCTTAATATACCAACCCCCGCCACCTGAATATTCCCTAAATAACCACGTATACTTGCGGGATGTTCCACCACCGAACTTTAGCATATGTAAAGCTCCAAAACTGACGAAAAGTTAAGAAGGAAATCTCCGCACAGCAATGAGAAACCCTGTAAAGCCGGAAGGCTGTTTGATCTCAGAGAAAGAGGAGGATATAGATGAGGTGGCGAGACGAACTCTGAAACCGGAAGTCCGGTTACATCGGAAGGATGGGTGAAAGATGGCGTAGCCAGGCGTTGAATAACGTATGACGTGACGCAATATTTATGTTCTAAATTAGAATAAAATTTGACGATGCATTATTCTTTGTATACCAAGTTCCATCGATGCGGTTATGAAACCTGACAACCTAATCCATCACATCAGATAATTTTTATTTACCGAATAAGGGTCTACTCACGAGTATGTTTCAAAAGTGAATACATATTTCTTAAATACACACATGTGTTCTTGCAAAGATAGTTGTTTGATATCGGTTAAAAATTCAGTTTCCTTGAATATTTCGTACATCAAAGATTCATTCTCGCGAATTTTTCTAATTGAGACACTGTAATAAAATATTGAATGCAATTTTAAGTGTTGATTAAATGAACGAAGCAGTTACTCACGGGTGGTATAACATGAACAGAAGTTGCACAAGCAATGGGTACACATAGAAATGTTGTACAGGATCGCTGCTTCAATAAATCGCTTACCAGGATCCAACTTTAATGAGCGTAATTGTGTAATCAGCTTAATCGAATCATAACCTAAATATTTCTAGTAGAGCTGTTAGCAATAGGTTTATGAATCTTCACTTCAAAAGAACTTGGAAATCGCATAGTTCGATTACAGTTGAATCGATAGGTGTGTTCTATTTGAAAGAAGAATGAGAGTAACCGATTGATAACGTTCGTTTCTGTAGAATATATTGAAGAAGTTTTATATATAGCAAAGGGTTCTGTTTTTCAAATGAGGCAGCCTATGTTTCTCATCATGTATAACTCGAGGTAAAGTGAGGTTAGATTTCAAGGAAAATTTTGTGTGGCGAAGTTCCTGCATGTACAGGAGTCTTTTAACTACATCACATCGAATTTGGTTCAGAGGGAGGCGGACGGTCATAATGTACAGACCTCCCTTACAGAATCGCCCACACAGCTCTCGGGGGTCAGAACAATCACCTGGACGATCGGAAGTCACACCGTCACAGGTATGGTGAAACGTAGTACTGTCTGGCCATGGTGGAGAAAGGTCTTTTACGAGCGCTAAAGAGGGTCCATGTTCTAGATAACGCGATTAACTTACAAGTTTTTGGCAAAGGAAGGGATCTACACGCATGTATAAACACACTTCAGATTCCTTTGAAAGAATAAAATGATGGTATACGTCGAGTCTGGAGAATAACCCCGTAAAAGAAGAACTTGTTGTTCTGTACGATTCCATCATGCTCGAAGCCTATTTTCTCTGAATAAAGACTTGACATGGAAGGATCGGTTAGGTACTCGGTGCATTGGATAGGAAGCTTGGTTTGGCACAGCATCTTAAGCTGCAGACTGGCAGGTTTTCTGCTACCCTCATAAATTGTGGGAGCACCTTCAGTGGCATGTGGTGCTCATCAAAGTCGTGCTACCCAGATTCATCTACGCCTCGCTGATTTCGTGCATGAGGGAATCATTAGAAGGGCATTTTTGGCTTCTTGTAGGCTAAGGACGGAAGAATGGTAGTGGTCGGTGCAAGACATACCCTGTTTCCTGCAGCTTTTAACAGCGGTGATGATATCCAGGTTAAAATCGCATCCAGACAGGAGAGGGAAGAAATGAAGGATTTCTTGATAGGTGGAAGGTACATCTGGTACATGAATGGCTCGAAGACCAGAGAGGAATCAGGTAAAGGATAAATGGGAGTACAATAATAGTTTTCTAGTTGGAGATCATGGCGTTACTCAAAGGCTGTCAGAACAGGGTAGAAGTAATAGGTAGATCAAGATCTGCTTAGAGAGTCGAACTGCTCTGGTAGCCCTGAGTGCACACTGGAATACTTTTAAAATGATCTCGGGGTGTGTTCGAGTACTGAATCAACTCGTGATAAACAACAATATCCGCCTCCTCATATATAGGTATCAGAAGAGAGGATATTGCGGATAGGTTGGCCTATGTATGAGATAAAAGATTACTAAAGGACCAGAGACTGGCTAGCGGGAGACCTGCTGAGTGCTCGAGATTGTCCCAGTTCAAGATTATGCTGGATACATCACCTAGTACAACCTGGTCAAAAATGACACTTGAGGGCAGTCGAACACGGCTCCTGGAACATATAGTGTTGGGGACTAATCCTACGTACAGGTGATGTTCTTAGGGGACGAAACACCAATTGGATCACTACCTGGCCGGCATGAATCCGTCAGTTGGTTACAGAAATTCTGAAAGTGAGTGGACTGCCGAAGATACCCCACCCGCTCTAGACATACAAAGAAACATAGGGCCAGCTGTCGATATCCATGGCATTTTTTCAACTCTTATGAGTGTTTATTATCTGAGGAATTCTACTTTTCACTACTTTCATTTTTGTTGAATAAAACACTCTATAATAGATTACGTTCACTATATAGTGAAGCTCCTTATTCGAGTTCCTTACATTCGTGTTTTCACTATTCGCGAATATAAAAAGTACGACCCAATTTCTATTTTCGCGGCAAAAGATTTCTATATTCGCGGATCTAATCCTTACATCGGTACATAAAGATTTGTGAACTCGTCGTCAATTATACCAATAAAAAAGGAAATAAACCTTATTCCTACTACGCCTTAGAGTGTGTTCTTGAATAATATCGCCGCTTTATAGGTTCGACTTTTCCTTTGACATAAGCCGCCTAGGCCGCGGTAGGTGTTTTTGAGAATGTAAATAAACAAAATATTCAAGTAAAGCGACCTTTTGCTAAATGCATAAAGTATTTTGTTGAATGCCACTTATAAGACGTTCTTTGGAAGGAGCCGCTTTGCGTTTTTTATTGTTTCATTTTTCCATTCGTTACAAAAATTGTGATCGAGTCTCCACCATTATCTTTCTAATTAATAATGTTGCCTAAAGAATTGAAATACGAGTTTCGATACTGAAAAAATCAGCGTAACCGCTTAAAAAGAAAATAGAAATGTTTGATCGTTTACGCCTAGGAGAGTCGTTTGCATCCATATCACGCTCATTCAATGTTAACGAATCAATTGTTGTATCGATAATAAATGTAGGCAAAGCTGCACTTTTCTGGAAGAGCATGTCAAAGAAAACATTCATTTCCAAAGAGAAAAGTCTGCCCCTGGATTTAAGGCAGTAAAAGATAGAGTTACACTTCACAGAAAACTGAATCCTCGTGCTTCAAAAAATCGAAACGAGACCTGCCAGTGTTTTGGCGTACTAATAGGAAAGACTAGGTTACAAGCGCTATTTTTTATGACTAGTTCAGGCATTGAAATGTTGCAGAAGTTAAAACTTATTTGAAAATAAGAATTCAGATGTTGAAACTGTTCTAGTTCTGGACAATACAGAAGGTCACCTTCGCGAACTTGAAACAATGCATTCAAACATAAAAGAGACAGTTTTACCTCTCAACACTATGTCTTTGCTTCAACCTATCGACTAAGGAATAATCCAGGCCTTTGAACTCTATTACATTGGACAAACCTACAAAATCATATTCGATAATATGGAATGTGATCCTAATATGAATGTTACCGAATGCTAAAAGAAATTTGAAATAGCAAAATGTATCCTAAATATAAAATAATAATAAGTTCTTTATTTCCAACAGGTAAAACCCAATTACAGGAAATACTATACATATTGGCAAAATTATGAAAATTAACATTAAATCTAAATACCGATTTCAATCGCAGCAAGAAGAATACTTAATGATGAAGAAAACTGAAAAGTAAATTGCAGAATTCTATAGTGAACTGTTCAAATACACCCTACTCAAAGGGAAAATGAGTCAAAGTTTATATCACATAAAGCAGAAATGGAATTATAGGTTCTACACATAAACGAAATTGGAGATTGCATTAATACATTCGTTCTAGGGATACTAAGAGCAAAATTTGTTCATTCCTCGAGGATAACCTCGGTATTGCAAATTTCAACTGGGCCACTATGGGCGGGCAATCTAGCCTGTTTCTTACGAGACTAAATAAAACCTTAGAGCCAAAAGGCCCCTTCTTATTTCAAGGGACGTCATTTTGAATCTTGTCAAGAAGGGAGCATGATCACATCCCCCTATTGGATAAACACTATCCTCCCTCCAGGCAAGATGCTTTACAAATTTCCTCTAAATGGCCTCTAAGTGTCAAATAATTGAGCCGTATTCAAGTTTGCGAAGTTGAAAAATTAATGCAAGAATTGAATTCATACACATTGAAATCATGCTGGAAAAAACGGTGGCCTTTTCTGACTGTGGAAAAATAAGAAGAGTCTTGAAGAATATTATCCAAGGAACAATATTCAACCTTCCGTAGAATGTCAAATATATTTCCCTGAAGGAGTTAGTTTTCTCATCCACCCTTCATAATCATCGTCAACCAGGTCCACCCAGCAGCCCGGACCGATGTCATGAATAGGAGCAATAGTCTGCAGTTTCGGTCCCATTTGACCTCGTCATATACTTATCTCAATCCGTTGAAGCGCAACAAATCATTCAGATGTTATTGCGATCTCCAACGAAATAACACAGACGCCACCGGGAAACCATGAAAACAAAGCATAGATATTGCACAGAAAACTTCGAGAGGTCACACTAGTTCGACTATTTACGGCAACGCTACACACTGTGCCTGCAAGAAAGCGATCTATCGAATGACTAACGCTCCTTATTCTTGTCTGGTTGTCAACCAGATATACATCATATCTCAACAATTATAACATGCAAAATTATCTCCATATGTGCAGACACATTAGAGAATTTTATTCAAGGAACAATATTCAACCTTCCGTAGAATGTTAAATATCCTTCCCTGAAGAGTTGGTTTTCTGATCCACCCTTCATAATCATCGTCATCCAGGACCACCCAGTACAGCTCGGTCGGATGTCATAAACAGGAGCAATTGAATGCAGTTTCGGTCTCATTTGACCTCGTCAGTATTGCATAGCCATTCAAAACACCAGGCCTGACTGCCACCTACTCATCTCAATCCGTTGGAGCCCAACAAAACGCCCTCTTACGAACTGACACAGAGGTCACTCACCATCGCCACCGGGAAACCATGAAAACAAAGGGTAGACATCGAACAAAAAACCTCAAGAATGCAATACTGACGAGGTCAAAACTAAAGTCTATTACTCCTATCCATGACAGCCCAGGTTAACGATGATTATGAAGGGTGGATCAGAAAACCAGCTCCTTCGGGGAAAGATATTTAACATTCTATGGAAGGTTGAATATTGTTCCTTGAATAAAATTGTTCAATGTGTCTACACAATAGCGATAATAATAGCAAGTTATCATTGTTGAGATATGACGAAGAATATGTGCAAATTCAAACTTTAACTGCAAACGCTGGCGAAATTGCAAATGGAATAAGACCAGATACGTGCGACCAGATATAATCAAGTTACATTTAGGAGTTGCTTGAATCGCAAGTTGAAGGTTTGACTGAAACAGACTTGAGGTAAACAAACTTGGAGGCTTCAACAAGCACTGGAAACATATCATTCAATTTTTTTTATGCGCGCTTTCCGTGAATAGGCGAACTTGCTACACCACATGCGTGGACACCTGGGAAGAATTGAGGTGTCTGTTTACTCGCTTCTTGAAGAGGGCCAAATTGTAGGATGTTGGGAAGATGTTGGACGGAAGCGAGTTCCACAACTCACCGGCCCTGAAACGAAGGGATGCTCATAGAGAGACGTTCGAAGGGCCGTTAAATGTACCGCCATATGATGAGAATTCCTTGCCAGTCCAGTGTTGCGGCAAAACATGAGTTTTCCTGGAACAAGATCTTTCAGCTTCTTGGAGCTTCTTCTGTGGAAGTATCTGTAAAACAGAGAAAGGTCAGCAACTTGTCTTCTGAGAGCCAGCGGTTGGAGATCGCGGGTGATCTCCGGGTGGTCGATGAGGCGCACAGCCCGTTTTTGCACACTATCCAACATTCGCAACGAATGTTTCGGCGCAGATCCCCATACATGGAAACAATATTCCAAAGCAGGAATAGCCTTATATAAAAGCAACAGCTGAGATGACGTGAAGTACAGCTTGGCTCTGAAAAGAAAACTGAACTTAGTTGATGCCGACTTAGCTATTGCTGATACATGTTCATGCCAGCAAAACCCGGAATTGACCATTATTCCGAGAAGGTGCATCGAATGTGAAAAATCTTAGTGAATGATTAAGAATGGCGAATAAGCTTCTTGATTTCTTTAAGGAAATTGTCTATGGAAGGAAGTCTTATTTTCAAGACGACAATTGCTATTGCCACTGCTGAATATCAGTCGGCAATGAGGCAGCTTTCAAAAGCAGCCAAGCAATAGAAAATTGCTAAATTCTTTAAAGCTATCGGACCAATAGGCGATTCGTGGTTAGAGTTGGGAGCTCATATTCTGCTCCAAGGTCCGTTATTAGTGGTGTACCTCAGGGCTCTGTGCTCGCCCCCCTTATCTCTCTTTTGTATGTGAGTGATCTAACTTTTCATATCAAGAGCATAAAAGCCTTCTATTCCGACGATGCCAAGCTTTATACGAACCCGTTTAATCAGCATAGCATCCTTCAGAACGACTTAAACTCCGTTAGTAAGTGGTATATTGATTGGCTGCTTCCTTTGAACATCGAGAAGCGTGTAGTATTATATATGGGGAAAAACAATCCGAAGCTATCCTACAACCTATGCGGCTCAACATTACAAGGAGTTTTATCGCATGTCGATTGGGGGTGATCATTAATAGTGACCTGTGTTGGTTGGACTACATAAGTGCGGTGTGTAAAAGAGCTAACTCGCTGCTCTATCTTATTCGTCGGTCTTTCGCGAAGATTTCGTTTAGTGCATCCATCAAAGTTTATAAAACGTACGTGCGACCATTGATGGAATACGCCAGTCCAGCTTGGTGTCCAGTTTTGTTGCGCGATCGGAATTTATTGGAGGGTGTGCAAAGCTGAGCAACACGTTTGTCGTATGGGCGTACAAGACCGACGTACCAGGAACGTCTGAGTGCCGCCGATCTCGTGATGTTCAATCAGCGCAGGCTTAGGAGTGATTTGATCTTTACATTTCGAATAATTAAACAACGCAACGCCAATATTCTTTCAGTAATAGGGTATTTGATGTCTGGAATAGTTTGAGGATGAGGTGGTTGACGCATCGTCGACCAATTGTTTTGAAAATGGTCTCGATCGGGCTGTTTTCTCGTGAACTCTCCGCTACCTACTTTAGTATTAGTGTTATTATACTTTTTAAGAACAACTCATCATACTTGTTAGAATTAAAATTTTCGGGCCTAGAATGCATTTAATCTTTTTTTTTGATACAAAATTTTTTTTGCTCAGCTTAGTTGCTGTAGCTCTCAGTATTTGTTTTGTATTTGGGCTTTTATAGAAGTTGCTCCTTAGCCCTCCATTATATTTTATAATAATAATAACGTACGGATTCAGGATAAAAGCAGAAAGGAATTATCATACAATCTCCCACCTGCTGTATATGGATGACATCAAATTATATGCTTCGAACAAGAAGCAATTGGATGATTTGCTGAAAACTGTCAGTGAGTTCTCGGCAGATGTTCATATGAAATTCAGGATTGAAAAATGTAAGACCCTGAACATTCAAAGAGGAAAGTCATAGATGGTGAAACACAACTTCCAAACAGTGCATGAGAGATGGCGAAACATACAAATATCTGGGATACCAACAAGCCAGATTGCTAGACCAAAAACAATCAAAGGAGAAGATTTGTTCAGAATAAAGTCAGCGTCTGAAGTCTGTGCTGAAGTCGATGTTGAACTCGGGGAATCTAGTCAAGGCAATTAACACCTACGCCATTCCTGTGTTGCTTAACTCATTTGGAATAATCAGATGGACTAAGACAGAATTGGATGATATTCAAAGGCAAACCCGAACGATGCTGACAAAGTACAACAATCATCATCCAAAATCGTCTGTGATACGAACAATTTTGAAGCGGAAAGATGGAGAATGCGGATTAATAGATGTTGTCAATTTACACACCGAACAGATAAAAACTCAGAGAATCCTTCTCTGCAAAAGCTTTCACTTCTGACCTCCATAGAGTGGTATCGTTGGCTGATAGGGGATATACACTAAATCTTGCTACCAGAGATGACCTGCTGAATCTACCGTTCCTATCAGATACTGAAAAACAAGAGCAATGGCCAAGGAAGGAATTGCATGGACGACATCACGATGAGATTGATCAACCACACATCGACAAAGAAGCCTCCAACAAATGGTTGATGAAAGGAGAATTATTCGCAGAAACAGAGGGATTCCTTATGGCCATCCAAGACCAAGTGATCGCTACAAACAATTACAAAAAATTTATAATGAAGGACGGAACATTACAAACAGATAAGTGCAGAAAATGCCATATAAGATCGGAGACTATACAGCATATTACGTCCGGATGCGGAAAACTGGCCAATACGGAGTATCTTCACAGGCATAATCAAGTGTGCAACATTATCCACCAGATACTTGCACACAAGTACGGACTTCTGAACACCTTCCAGCCATATTACAAGTATCAGCCGGCGCCCGTATTGGAAAATGACTCTATCAGATTATACTACGATAGGCATGTTATCACTGACAGAATGGTGACGAATAATAGGCCGGACATAGTGGTGTATGATAAGAGAGCCAGAACAGCAATGCTGGTGGATGTCGCCATACCGAATAATAACAACGTGCTGAACAAGTTCCAGGAGAAAAAGTCCAAATACACAGACCTTGCTATTGAGATCAAGCAGATGTGGCACCTCGATAAAATAGATATTGTTCCTGTCATCGTATCCTCGACTGGGTTAATACCCAAAACTTTGCATGATAGCCTTAAGAAATTAGAATTGCATAAGAATACCTATATAGAAATGCAAAAAGCTGTAATTCTTAATACATGTAGGATAATTAGTAAATTTATGTCAAGTATATTGTAATCGAGCCTATTCCTTTGATTGCTAAATCTGGGAAAGGTAAATTATATCCAGCTAACAGCTGAGATAGTGCATAAGTCCACGATAATAAATATTAACTTTGAAGCGGAGAGAAGGAGGACGCGGATATATCGATATAGATGTTGTCAATTTACACACCGTACAGATAAAAAATCTCAGAGAATTCTTCTCTGCAAAAGCTCTCACTTCTGACCTCCATAGAGTGGTATCGTTGTCTGATAAAGGATGAAGTTCTCTAAATCTTGCAACCAGAGATAACCTTCTGAATCTACCATTTCTATCAGATACTGAAAAACAAGAGCAACGGTCAAGAAAGGAATTACATGGACGACATCACCATGAGATTAATCAACCACACATCGATAAAGAAGCCTCCAACAGATGGTTGATGAAAGGAGAATTATTCGCGGAAACAGAAGAATTCTTTATGACCATCGAAAACCAAGTGATCGCTACAAACAACTACAAAAATTTATTATGAAGGACGGAACATTACAAACAGATAAGTGCAGAAAATGTCATATAAGATCGGAGACTATTCAGCATATCACGTCCGGCTGTGAACAACTGGCCAATACGGACATGCATAATCAAGTGTGCAAGATTATCCATCAGAAACTAGCACACAAGTATGGATTTCTGAATACCTTCCAGCAAGTATCAACCGGTGCCCGTATTGGCAAATGACTCTATCAGATTATACTACGATAGGCCTGTTATCACTGACAGAATGATAGGCCGCACATAGTGGTGTAAGATAGGAGAGCCAGAACAGCAATGCTGGTGGATGTCGCCATACCGAATAATAACAACGTGCTGAATAAGTTCCAAGAGGAAAAGTCCAAATACACAGACCTTGCTATTGAGATCAAGCAGATGTGGCACCTCGAGAAAATAGATATTGTTCCTGTCATCCTAAAATCGCTGAACTGATAATCTTTTGGGCAGTCCACGTACCTATGAATTGAAAACATTTCCTAAAGGAATATAAGAGTGAGAAGAAAATTTAATACTCGTATACTATATAATATTTCATTTCATAAAAAAATAAGAGAGGCAATTTTAACCTGACCATTCGAATGAGGTTATTAAAAAAGAACAAAAAATTACATTCGCGAAAATGGAACCTCGAATTTAAATTACGTTCACATAATACCTTCATTCTTCGTATTTTTGCATGATATTCGACCTGGAGCCATTGGAGCCAGAGGTATTACGGAAACAGCATCAAAATAACGATATAATAACGTCATTTCGAAATATAATAGTGGATTTAATTAATTTCGAATTATATTCCAGAAAATAATCCAGAATTTAATAACGCGAACCGTAAGGCACCATTTGTGTCATGGAAATCAACGAAATTCCGTGGAAAACAATTGTAGTGTTGTTGTTTGAATGCGGTTAAAGAGAATGCAGAGATTTCTAATATTCACGAGAATGGTTTGAAATGACGATAGTGTAACTTGACTTTTTCTTGATATAATTCTCACAGAAGGTTGTGTTCAATAAACACTGCGCTAAATTAACGAATAATTTCAATATTTCAAAATCCTTCTTCGGCAGGCGACTAAAATCATAACAAATTAGGGAGCACCACCATGCCCCCGCCAAGTCGAGCGCGAAGTTAACTGCCGTACCATTCTTTACTGGAACCATTTCGCCGCAATTTCTGGCCCCTATTTCAGAACCTGAACGCAAAAATTTTCGTCATCCAGTAAGCTATAATTACATACTTAAAATCCTAAATTTGAAGTCTTTAGGTCATTTAGTTCAGAAGTTAAGCGAAAGCAAAGTTTCACATTTATATCACTCACTCACTCATGATCATCAGAATAGAACTAGTAATTCCCATAAACTCAGAGATCTGAAATTCACACCATCAAACTCGGAAATCGAACCTTCAATTGTGGTCATTGAAGAGAATGCTCCCCCAACTGAACTCAGTATTTTCATTTCATTTAACATAATCTTTATTTAAGTACCAGTTTTACAACTTTTAACTTTACATCTCTTTGATTGATAGAAAAGTGAACAATATTTGGCTTCTAAGCCTGAGGGATCTGAATGTAACCTAAAATGATTAATTTAAGTACAAATTCATTTTGTCGTCCTAGTGACGACGGTCTTAATATATTTATTTTACAAGATTCTTATAGCTAATCCGGGTCTTCTCGAAGCACCACCCTGAGCCTCTTGTATTTTCTCGGCTCGTCTACCTCGTAGTCTCCTAGGGTGTTAAACAATGGGTTTGGATGGTCGTCAACTGCTTGGAATGCTTTCACCGCTGTCTCTCTGATGAACTCCATCACACTCGGCAGCTACAGATCTCGATGAATCTAGGAGTTGCGCACGTACCAGGGGGCGTCCACGGTCATCCTCAATGCATTGTACTGCACGACTTGGAGCTTCCGGATATGACATGCCGCTGCATGTCCCCAGACTGTTGACGCGTATGTCATCATGGGCCTGATGATGGTCTTGTAGAGTGAACTCAGTATGGAATCTCGGTTGGTTTAATGCTTTATGCGTTAGGAACATTATTACAATACGTACTACTATTGGCGGATAGACTTCTTAGGAAAATTAAACTAACTAAAACGGATAGGCGAAGTCGGTCAGCTTGGCCACCAACCATCTATGCCTTTTGACCGTTCCTGATGCCCTGGCTTCCTCTGAAACGCATTTTTAGTTCCAGCAGAAACGAGAACTTGCTCTTCATGAAGAATAATGCAAATTCGCTGTGTTCTTCTATCAGTTTCTGCCGCTAACTCCTTTTGAAACAAGCAACAGATTTCAATACAGTTTAGAAATAGAAATAATTTATCCAGATATTATATTTTTATGTATTCACATACATCAAACTGAATTGAGTCAGTAATAAATATAAAAATACATTGAGATTAAAATATGTTCAAATTACTCAATTACCTAACAAAATTGAGATCACAGGACATAAATTCGTTGAAACTATAAAATACTTTGGATTTGAATAATTTCTTTGGATAACACTTATTCTATGTATGATGGTGATTTATTAAACATTTTGAAGGCTAAGTGCTCGGGAACCGTGTCCAATCTCTAATCCCTAAATCTTGTATTATACAGGGTCTTACATAATAATATGTCACAACTTGAGGGAATTGTTTCTTTCTTCAAAAGTCCTGCAGTTTTTGTATATTAAACCCAAATTTGGAATGCAAGCTATTTTTTACAGCCTCCATCATTACACGTCCTAGATTTTAACTGAAATTCACAAGGTGTTTTCTTTTCCAGGGCCATGTCTCATTTTGCCCTCTTGAACTTTCTGCAGTACGCCACTGGTCAGCGTACAATCAATTCTCGTCATCTTCGTTCACTTCAGAAATGTTTCTGACACATGTAATTTTTTAGTATCTCCGACCGTTCTCGAGAAAAAAAATATTGAACGGTTGTATGCATTCGCTGAATTGAAAGCACTTCTAATTAAAAAAAATTGACTAGTAAGCTTTGATATTTTTCATTTATTTATTTATTTTGACAGTTGCTAAAGTTGAACTAGTGTCTGCTCGAATTGTTTATTAAATTAACGATTAGTTTTGAGACTTTATTGTTATTGCTGTAAGAAAAAATGGCTAATTTTACTAACGCCGAATTGGCAGATATCCATTACATATACGGTCTGGCTGACGGAAACACAACAGAAGCTAGGCGATTATATCAGGTGCGCGTTCCAAATCGATTAACACCAGACAGGCGAACATTTTCAAATATTCACAGAAGGTTGAGGGAAACTGGTACTTTTAGTGAAAATAATCATTTGAGAGGTGCAACTCAAACTATGAGAACTCCATATATTGAGGAAGCAGCTTTGAATTGTATTGATGTGAACCCTTATGTAAGTACATAAAAAATTGGAAATCAGTTGAATATTTCACATTTTTCAGTTTAGAGGATTCTCCACGACTTTTTATTGTACCCGTTTCATATTCAACGCGTCCAAACTCTACTACCTCGAGATTTTCCTTCAAGACTGAATTTCTGCCGATGGTTCTTAGATAAAATTAGAGAAAATGCTCATTTTGATAGTAAAATAATGTACACAGACGAAGCTAACTTTTCGAGAACTGCTATCACAAATTTTCACAATAATCATTATTGGACTGATGAAAGCCCCATTTGATTGAAGAATCTCATCATCAAGAACAATTCTCACTGAATGTCTGGGTCGGGATAATTGGAAATTCTTTGGTTGGGCCATTTTTGTTTGCCTAACAGAATAAACGGTCCCGCTTATCGGCAATTTTTTGAGGATGAGTTACGTTCGTTGCTCGAGGATGTGCCACTTTTGGTGAGAAACATAATGTGGTTCATGCATGACGGGGCACCAGCACATATCAGTGGAAAAGCTAGGGAATTCTTGAATAATACATTCAACAACCGATAGGTTGATAGGTTGGCATGGGCCAGAAACATGGTCTCCTAGTTCCCCAGACTTAAATATTTTAGACTTTTTCTTATGGGGATATCGCAAAAGTTTAATTTATACCACTCCAGTGAATACTGTAGAAGAATTGAGAAATGGAATGATAACCTCTCGTGACACGATAAGCAATACCCCAGGAATATTTCAAAGAGTGCGTGATAATATGCGAAGAAGGACAGAGGCCTGTATTCTTGCAGATGGAGGACACTTCCAGCAATTTATTCAGTTTTTAATTGTTCTTTTTTTAGTTTGCTATTGAATAAGTATAAGTTGAGTCTCAGAAGACGAGCTATCAAAATAAGAACAAATTTTGGACATACCTATCGAGTATTCTTGTCATTTTTCCTTTATCTAGCGAATAACATACAATTCAAATAATTCAAATTCAATAATTTTTCACGCGAAAACGGTTGGAGATACGAAAATATTACAGGTCTCAATAAAGTTTCTAAATTGAACGAAGATGACGAAAATTGATTATACGCTGATCAGTGACGTACTGCAAAAAAATTTCAAAGGGCAAAAGAAGGCATGGCTCCGGAAAAGAATACACCTTGTAGTTTCTAGTTAAAATTTAGGACATGTAATGATGGAGGCTGTAAAAATAGCTTGCATTCCGAATTTGGGCTGAATATCTCAAAAACTGCAGGAGTTTTGAAGAAAACCCCAATTTTTTCCGGAAATTTCAACAACCTGTAGCTCCGTAACGAACCCTTTTTTTCTTAAAATTGCACATAGATATACCCCCTCAAGTTGTGACATACTATTATGTACCCTGTATACATGAAACTCATTAATGTAGCTCAGCTTGTCGATGTTCTTATATAGAGAAGACACTCCAAAATAAAGAGACAAGAAAGCAATAGTATTCCCAAAGCATTGAGACAAGCCTTGCAACAATCTCTACAATATAAGCCAATCTTTTGGCGAATCCGAAAAGGCTTCCACTACAATCTACCCAAACAAGGATTCCATACCTCAAAAGCGATTCATAAAGAGCAAAATGAGTAATCTAAGCCCTTCGCGAGAAACACACAACGTAAGACCCCTAAAAAATATTTCTCCCAACTTTCTTTGCGAAATAATTAACATCGGCCGACCAAGTGAGTCTAGAGTCTAAATAAATATCTAGAAATTTCATAAAAATACGAAATTAGATTCACTATGCTTTACTACCAATAAATTATAAAATATACACTGTTACTGCAGTTTCAAATGTTTAACATTCATCTTGAGACAAAATAAGAAAACTGAATACAAAGTACGATTACTAACTATATTTGTGAAAGACACATGGAAAGACCCCAGCAGGTAGTAGAGGGTGGTACTATTTAAAAATATCATATATTTAAGATACACATAGATCAAGCTGGTCGTTAATTATTTGTGGATTACTATTATAAAGTGATTGAAGATTTCAACAGATTCCACTTCAATTTCTTGCTTTTAGGAGCAACGTGTGAAATTTCTAAACTAGCTTTACTAAGAAATCAGTGTGATTAGAATTACTTTAATCACCCTCGATCACATAATATTTCCCACATAAAATCTATCCTTTAAATCACAAATATAATTAGTAATCGTACTTTATATTCAGTTTTCTTATTCCGGCTGAAGATAAATGTGAAGCATTCGAGACTGCAGTAACAGTGTATATTTTATAATTTATTGGTAGTAAATCATAGTTAACGTAACCTCGTGTTTTCTAAATCATGATTAACTACCAAGTAGTAACGGCTAAAACCTTTCAATATTTGACCTAGGAATTTGACAGTAGTTGGCTCAAAGTTACGAATTCCGAAAATAACCTCAACAGTATTATCTCCATGCATGCTGAACCTATTTGCATAAAAAAAATTCTCAAGACTGTGACTGAGCCAGCTCGGAAACGTTCACGCATTCACCATGCTGGTGGAATCGACATTCACAGTAGAGTAATCAGATAATAAAACGGCGAAGCATCCTGCCAGATAATCGAAAAGCTATTGATCTATATTGAAAAAAGTACTGCGCCAGGAACTGAACCCTGTGGCACACCAATTGTAACCAGCTCATTATCCGCCCAGACACCATCAACATACACATACGTATATTGGACGAAAATAAGATAATCATACCTCTCACCTTCCAACTAGAGGTCCGTGAGAGATACAGTAAAGGACCTTGGAAAGATAGAGAAACAGATAGATCGAATACGGACCTCCCTCAAAACATATTGTATCACTGACAAACATCAACTGCATTTGAAGTATTACGTCTTCCTCGAAAACCATTGCAAAAGCCATTGGCATCAAAAAAATTAAGCATATGTCTGCCAATGATAGGCACAAGGGAGATAGCCTATAATAAGCCATCTCGTTCACGATTTTTCTTTGTTTAAGGCCTTAGAAAGATTGACAAACAGAGATATCTGATACAAACCTGCCACGAAACGCCTAATTGTGTTACTGACAAACATCCGAACTATTATGTTCTCCTCGAAAACCAAATTGACATTTACTAAAAAAACCTTGGCCTCAAAAAAATTAAGCATCTGCCTGTACATAACATTTTCCAAAATCTTGAAAAAGATAGGTACAAGCGATATAAGTTAGGTAATTAACCATCTCGTTCACGCCCCAGTTTTTTTTATAAGTATAACTTCAGATTATGCTGTGAAATCTTCGTGAATATATCGATTGATGTTATACCTTGATCAGGAATAAATTTAAGCGTTCAGAATTAACATATTTACTTAATTACTTATATCAGACTTTTCTCCTAACGAAATTACATTCCCAAGCGAATTTATCATATTTCACATTGTACCAACTCTATTAGATGAATTTATTATTTTATTATTTTTATTATGATACGAATATTATGGGGAAATATATAAAACTGAACTGAAAACAGTTGTTAACCATTTCAACCTGGAATAACAGTTCAATAAAAACAAGATGTTCGTTTCAATTGAAACGTACTTAATATGCATAATATATTTGATGCAAATAAGGCTAAACAAGTCAACAGATCTAGTTGTCACAGATATTTTGCTTCTTCAACCAGCGCTCAATTCTATCGGAAGTTCAAATACCCTTTCTTGGTCCTTCCCTTCGGATACAACAAACTGGATTGAGTGTTGACGGTTAACCTCCAGAGAATCGTCACAAATCAGAAACTGTTCGGATCAAAACTAGCATTGTCCAGTTCAATTACTCAATGTCAACTTGTAGGAACCCAACGGGACTGCCAGGCGACAGATATTCTCTACAGGAAACCGTTGAGTGACTTTAAACGATGACAAATACTATTTGACAATCTCCGAATGATGAGGGTGATACCGAAAGTGTTTATTGGAATAGGGAGTGAATCTGCTTCCTCAGAGATTTCCACTTGATAATTGGAACATTTTACTAGATCCGTATAATCTCATTTGTCATTTTCAATGAAGCGGTGATATTTTCCGAATACTAAATAGAAGTTAACACCAATTCAATCAAACTTTTTTCAACAACTCGAACGCGCTTCTCGTTATGTTAGTATGATCATCAAGACATTGATATACTGAGTGACAACAAATGATTTAAGTAAAGGAATATTCGACCAAAATATTTTTCATTGATCGGTTGAACACTCATTAGATTTATTTTATCATTTTTATTGCGACGAGATAAGTAAAATGTCGAATAATTGAACACTCAAATTAGATGATCATCAAGACATTGATATACTGAGTGCAAATGATTTAAGTAAAGGAATATTCGACCAAAATATTTTCATTGATCGGTTGAACACTCATTAGATTTATGTTATTATGCATTTTATGTTGCGACGAGATAAGTAAAATGTCGTAGGTAGCTTATAACCTTACTCAATTATTTACTTAATTTATCAACTCATCAAAGTTATATGAGATATCAAAACCACGAAGAAAGCAAAACGAAAAAGTAAAAGAATATTGCACCACAAAAAAATATCTCTATAAAACTATAAAGCTCAACAACATAACATATCACTATAAAACACTAACAATATCAAATAGAGAGATATCAACAATACAGTGCATTAATTAGACGCTCACCTTATAATACATTTTGAGGAACTCATCTGTTTTACCAACAATTTTTTCAGGAGAAAATGTTTGATGGAACGCTTAAACAATTTTGAGTTGACCTGTCCATATTCACAACCAAATGATAAAAAAAAACTAAATTGAGTACATTTTTTGCCATTCAGTTTCACGAGTCAAAAGACATACCGAATTTGGCACAATTTCTATATTCTGTTCCATATGAATGTGAAGAGTCTACTAAAAATAATATGCTTTTTTACAAATCAATTCCTGGTCGAGAATCAGGCGAAAGACTTTCTAACGTATTTATTGAAGCAAGACAAAACGAATATTCGAATGGAATAAATTCATTGCGGTCTTCACTGAGAGCTCGAAAGCTCTCAGTAAAACATTGGCTTGATAGTAAAATCAGAAGATATTGTGCCACATGTTGAATGGATGCACTGCTATATTAAAGAGATGCGCTTGTCACAGAAAAGATGGCGAACAGTTCACAAAGTGTTTCATTATAACCTGTTTAAATTGTCAATTTCATCAAAACCCGACCGTTGAAAACTAGATTGCTTTCCACACTCTGCGGAGAAATGGGGGTCAAGAACCATTCACTGCTTTTTCATCCTAATGAAGATGGTTGTCGCGTGGAAAGGTTCTAGCGTGGCTTTTTGAATTATATATATATATATATATATATATATATATATATATATATATATATATATATATATATATATATATATATATATATATATATATATATATATATATATATATATATATATATATATAGATTCCTATAAATTACAAAATCATTTTATTCAACCAATGTTATACAGATGACACTACCGGTATATATCAGCTATATAGTGAGTGGCGCATTTAAAATAAACAAAGAAGGATTAAACAACAGTCAATGCTTCCTTGTTTAGTTCAAAATATTATATATTTCTCATGATACCAGATTTACTTCATCCAATAATTGGTAACGATTTTCTTCGCAAATATAAAGCAATAATTAATCTTGAGGAACGTTTCATTACATTCAAGATAGAAAATAAAACTGTAACAGTCACAGAACAGAATTTTGGTCACGAATATGAGTTTCCAGATTCTGCGGGATTAAAACATATACAAACAATTAAAATGAAAATTTCATGAAAATACGAAAGTACGTGGGAGATCAAAAATAAAGAATTAATTTCAAAATTTGTAGACGAGGCAGATCTATCTCCTCG
This sequence comes from Cryptolaemus montrouzieri, assembly GCA_013387265.2. Taxonomy (NCBI): domain Eukaryota; kingdom Metazoa; phylum Arthropoda; class Insecta; order Coleoptera; family Coccinellidae; genus Cryptolaemus; species Cryptolaemus montrouzieri. The sequence continues at coordinate 16,844,251 of JABFTP020000062.1, read as the reverse complement.
AAACAAATCCTTTTTCTTAAATACTTGAGGAAAAAATCTAGTAGCCGACATGAAATAAAATTAAAAGATGATTCTCTCAAGATATGCTGCTATAAGAACATTAGCTAAAACATTTAGCTTACTTTCTTTATTCACATTACCAAAAGATCTACACAGATTTCAAAAATATTCGGAAATTACAGCGAGAAGATCCGAAATTAGGAGATATTATTAAAAACTTCCAGAGAGTCAAAATTTACTAACAAAATTTGTCATATTACTCGATCTATTCTACATTGATTAACAAATGATTTGTTTCCGAGAATGGGGATTCCGGAGAGTATACTGAATGATCATGGAACCCAGTTTACGGCCAAATGCTGGAAAGAAACTTTAAATAGCATGGGCGTGAAAGTTATTTTTCGTCGATTCGAAGACCGCAGTCGAACCCATCAGAACGCGTGATGAAAGAAATTGGTCGCCTCTGTAGAACATATTGTAATGAACAGCATACGAGGTGTGCTTATGAATTAAATAATTTTCTAAGTTTTTAAATTCTTTAGTCCATGAATCTACGGGCTTTAGTCCTAGAGAACTTCAAATCGATGCGAGTAGGGTGTCTCTTTTACCTACAGCGTTACAGGTACCACACGTAACTGAAGACTTAGAAAAAGAGTTGATATTGGCTAAAGAAACTTTGCATAGTAGAGCAGCTCGTCGAGCTTTGCGCAAATCTGCAAGGCCGTATCCTAAATTTGAACCTGGAGACTTGGTTTTACTAAGGTGTAACCCTATATCCTCTGTCTTGAAACAGGAAACGAAGAAATTTTTATGGTTATTTGAAGGTCCTTACCGTATAAAAAAGGCTATTTCTTTCGATACTTATATTCTAGTAGATGTAAAATCCAATAAGGAGAGAGGCTCATTTCATGTGTGTCATTTAAAAAATATTTCAATCCATTATGAGCTTATTTCCTCATTATTGTTGTTTTCAGTAAGCTAGAGGGGGTAGATGTACTGGAATAGTATTTCAGTATTGAAATTTATTATTCTTTATTATTCAGTAAATTCATTAGATTCCTATAAATTACAAAATCATTTTATTCAACCAATGTTATACAGATGACACTACCGGTATCATATCAGGAATTTAAAACTATTACTGCTTAATATGTTGTTCTGTTCAACACTTGTGAGACTCTTTCACACTACATCGCTTGAGGAAGCTACATCGTAGTAAATTACAATTGTTTACGATATCTATAGTATTTAATTGAAATTCGTAGCCCTTAGGCGATTCAGTAAATTCTATCTTATAGAATCAACCCTGATTAGCTTGGTACAGGTAAGAATGGTATAACACTTTGTAACAGAATAGTTTTATATAGAATATTTTTGTCCTTTACAGATTTTATATTATTCTACTATAGATCATTAAACACGTCTACTTCCCGAAAGCTTGCTGTGGTATTTTCTCAACCTCCTAAACCCCTTATATATATATATATATATATATATATATATATATATATATATATATATATATATATATATATATATATATATATATATATCCAGGACCGTCCGTTAAAAACTTTTTAAGTTCCAATCACAAAATATCAAGCTGAAATTTTATACGCGGCCATAACTAGCGATTTCAAATTGGGTGAAATATTTTCGAAGCGATACAATTTCCGGTTATACCGCTAGTGGGTCATCACTTTGTTATTTCAAATGGCACTTTACCTTTTTTATTATACATCTAGAACCGACATTTGAGCAAGGCATAAAATACCCAAGTTGTTGGCACTTATCTGTCAAAACTTTTGACAGATCTAAATATTTTTGTTATAAACTCGATTTTTGAGAAACATTTAAAAAAATTGTAGCTCCTAGATCTTTTGCACTACAGACACCATTTTTGCTTGGGTGGCTAGAAGAGGGATCAAGGAATTCTTTAAGCAATCTACACATGTCAAATGTTTATTGCGTTGTTTTGTATGATTTTTTCAATTTGGCCTTTTCAAACAGCAATTACCCATTTGTTTTTCAAATTGCACATGCCAATTTTTATATCGCCATCAGATGAAGCGTCAAATTTCAGATGGAATTGTATAAGCATGTGTTATACCCATCTCTTATATTCCCGAAATAATTTGGGAATATATCGAATTTTGATGATTTTGCAAGAACTAACAGAGAATGCTTTGAAATATTTGAATCAAGTAGCTGAACTGGTTACGCTCACCTGATAGGTGCCTAAAATTAATGTACTTGTCACTTCGTTCATTCGAATTTCATATTTCAACAAGATTTTGGTAATTTGAAGTGAAAATTTTTGAAAAACACCGGATTGAAAATAAAATGGCTGATTATTCAAACGAGGATATGTTTAATCGCTTTTTAATTCATGGCGAATGTCAAAAACTGGTGGATAGCACTTGCAGGCAATTCAATAACCAATTTCCAAATTTACCGTCTATGAGTAAAATAAAATTTTGGGTTCATTGTAAGCTCAAAATGAAGAGAAAATGACATTATTGGATAAGAGCGGACTATATAAAATACACTTCAGTAAATGCGATACTTTATAGAAGCCAAACAGGAATATATATCGAGAAGAGAATTAAAGATCATTTAGGATCCATTTTTTAACACAAAAATTCTACTGGTTTTTCTGACCATTGGCCCTTGCATAATCTAAGAACTCAACTAATGCTCCGCTGTTTCCCAACATGGAGCATCTCATACACCATGGGAATGAGGCCCTAAGGGGGTGCAGTCTTAGCCTCATCTAAGAACTTAACTAATGCTCCGCTGTTTTCAACAGAGAACATTTCATACACCATTCGGGGGTGTAGCTCATAATAACCCCAAGATTCAAAACTAATCTCCTAGATAGACTTGAGCTTCTCTACCCAGTTAATGAAATTATCTGAAATGGAATGAATTTCTTGAAAACCACCCGTAAAATGGTAAATAGGACAAACCAGGACTAAATGTCTTATTGTTTCTTCAGCTGCGCCACATTCACATGTCGAATTTTCTACTGTATTTCATTTGAACAACATACTATTACTACGACCATGTCCTGTCCTGTGAATTCATAGGATGCACTCAAATTATACCCATATCAAAATGAATCACACTGTCTATCTCTTACAGATCCCCATTCTTCGACACGCCTTGGGTGAGAGAAACATATTTCAGTTTTTGAGGCAGAATACAAAGCATGGAATGTTTATGGAAGGCAGGTACGGTTTACATAAGAGATTACACCTTGTAAATTGGACAAGCTTTTATGACTCACTTCCGGAAACGTCGTCTCATCCAAATTGAACCATATAATCCGTCAATCCCTATTTAACGTGATGCATATTGCCGTCATATCAGAAAGCGGACGAGACCGTATCGTTGGAGGCTTTGTGTAGTTTTATTATGGTTTCGCCTCAGACGGCTGCAAAACTTGCAAATTACATGTCATAATAAGATAATCAAATTATTCTGGAATACGTTCACAAGGTGCGTCAAAGTAAAGCCAGACGGAAATTCTCCGGAAATATCGAACCTGTATGACTGACTACATGGAAATATTCATGACTTGAAGGAATTTGAATTTAAATTTTGGACATAATTGGATAGGGTCTAAAGGTCCTGTGAGATGGCCGCCTCGTTCCCCTGACTTGACGCCTCCGGATTTTTTTGTTTGGGGTCATGTTGAGGATTCACTCTACAAGAAGAACAGGAACATGCCTTGCTTCTATTAGCAATATTCATACTTACCACTCCTGCCGTAGTGTTGCTCGGCGACGTCATTTATGCATTGAAAACAATGGCAAAACTTTTGAATATTTGCGATAAAGTAGTTTCCCCCAATTGTATCGTTATGACTTTTTGTTTCTGTTAAGGATTTTTTATGTATTTTTGGTTTTCGTTTGAGAAAAGTTTAATGTCATAGGTCTTGTTTTTCATAATATATTTTTTACTCGCATAACTTCCTAATCATTCTAATTGAATATTACCAAAGTAACATGCATATGTTACGTAGATTCCTTGGGTTGGAAAGTTTCGTATTCAAAAAAATTAATGTTCATATATAATTCGATTTATGAAGAGTAGAAGTGATTGTCGAACTCAAAGACACGGTTAATTACTTTGGTCTACATCGAATCTGACCATGATCTTACAAAAGATCTTTAAAATCTGTGGTTTTCAGTGATAGAAAAATATGAATCGTGTGGAAATTTCAGCTTTTTTCTCTGAAAAAAGGTATTGAATGAAATTATTGTCTACAAGTGTTATATTTCTGAAAAGGAAAAAATTGCTGCATCCAAAAGAGGTAAAATTTCCTTTGGTTTGTATTTAGAAAAGCATGTTTGCATTAAAACTCGAAAACCGCTGAGCTGAAAAATTTTTCACAAAGCACTGTATTCAACTTAAAAAAGTTCCTGTAGAATGTCAAGCTTATTTTTATGTAACTTTGATGATGATCGAGATATCCGCGAAGGACGATTTACCCAAAATTCGAGAAATTTTGAATAAGTCCAGATCTGAAAGAGATATCAGAAAAATTTTGGCATTCATTAAGCTAGTCCCTGAAAAAAAAATCGAGAGAGGAAGGTTCATTTTTCTCTATCTGCAATATTTCTTATAGCTGCCATACAAATACATCGAAATTTGCCCACCCTCCACACGCTTATAAATGATAGCCTCAACTGCTTGGATGATGGCTATATACCAAAATTGATTTTAATTTTTCTGTATGAAAAATTCCTATGTTAATGAGCACTAAACTCAGTAAGGTTACTCTTATATTCTTATACAGCTGGGATCTAAATATATATATATATATATATATATATATATATATATATATATATATATATATATATATATATATATATATATATATATATATATATATATATATACAGTAAAATCTCACCTTCTAGAGTATCCTCACATTCAGTAATACATTTATTACTATATACAATGTGGGGTTTGTAATGTTGAGCTTATTTATTACAACAGACAGAACAGTGGGGTGCAAATTAGCACTGAAACTATACGACAACGTTTCGTGTCTTGCTCGAGGCCCTTCTATAACCGCAGCACTTTAAGAAGCATCATTTTATTTTACCAGGGTACATGTCAATTGATCAGAAGCTGACTAGGAGAGAGTTTATTATAGATGAGTGGAGATTTTGACTTTTTCATTGCGATTGACTTTCTGTAGTGTATAGATGCTGAAATGCGAGATATTCCCAGTGCAACTTCTTACCTACCTATGATTTTTGTGAAGGTTCAATAATGGTGTGGGAATAAATCTTTTGAACGCCTGCATAGCTCTGGCCATCGTAGATAATGAAACCCCGAATGTTCAAAGGTACGTTATAGACATTTTGAGAGAACATGTACCATTTCCAAACTTTGCAGTGAAAATATTTTATTTATGCATGATAACGCCAGACGTCACCAAGCTTTTATCGTTCGGAAATGAGTGGCCTCCACGGAGTCCAGATATTAATCCCATCGAACATGTCTGGGACATGATGCTTAATGCTAAATTTACTTAAGCCTTGCAGAGAACTATTGAATTTTGAAGATTGGGTGATTTCGTGATTCTCCCTCCAACTCGGTAGAAGACAGCGTCAGTGTCAACTGAAAATGCAAATGCCTTGAAGTGTCATGTAGTTTGTTTTGAAAGGAGATGAACTGCACCCTTATCATCAACAGAGAGTGCAGACATGAAATGCAGAGGACGACCAGCATCGACTCACATTATGCCTCTTGATTTTGCAATAACATGCTGCAGATCCAGATTTCATTTACAATTTAATGGTTCGACGATGAATCATGAATCAACAACCTTTTTCTCGAAAACAAGGGGCCTTTGTTTATTTGTTCATGCGCAGTTTTTTCATGTTTTTATGTAGAAATTAATTACTGCATATTTGAAACACCATGTATAGATGGTTTAGTCGATTAGTTTACATTGGACAACAAAATTGCACCTTTCGTCTGTAAATGACTTATGCCACTTGATATTTTCTAATTTGTCGTTACTGATTCTAATTATACCCTCATTTGTTTTCTAAAAGCTCTTGTGACACCCGGGACGTTAAAAGAATCAAATCCACGGACTGTTCTCCTGTCGTAAAAGGCAACTAACAGAATCAAAACACTGTACCTGATTGAAAACTGTCATCATTGATGAGAGTACAGGTATCGAATGCATTTTGCGCTGAATTCGGCAGCAACATGTTCAAGACGCAGATCTCATTTCAAACATTTTATGGTCTGTTGAATCATGCTTCACAAGAGGTGGTATAAATATTTTCCATAATGATTAGTTATGGGCACTACAAAATTCAAATGCGGTTGGACAAAGACGTTTCCAGAGGAGGTTCAGTATCAACGTTTGGAGTGGCCTCTATATTATAGCTCCTTGCCCATTCATATTTCAAATAACATTGAATGCCATTATACTTTGAATAAAGTAATTATTATTATTTGATTGAGGAGGTCGTTACTTGATGAAAATCGATAGACATATTTTCAATGAAATAAAACTATGGAATTTAGATTTTCACTATATTAACAAAACTATGACCGGTTTCACCAAACTGTGGCTTCATCAGATAGATACAAACTAATGAACAGAGTTATTCCTCATATATTATTCTTATTTCCTACTTGATATTACATAAGGTACAAGTACTAGGGGTATATTAAAGAAGCCATCGGAGTTGCTTACTTTATGAATTGAAAAGATTGAGGAAAGGAGAAGGATTTAGATTCAATTGACTATTAACTAACCTACCTGAATTCTTTTCTTTATTAATCCTGAAATTATACCATAGATTGAGTATTTGTCTATTATTTTCATTGTGTGAAATTTTGAAATCATCATTAAAGTTATTGTTTTCTTCGAGTAAGTGATTAGAATAATGGGAATCTGATTATTGATAATTAAAACTACGTTTGTGCTCGGATAATCTGCTTTGAAATTTCTGAAAGTTCTACCAATATAAATTTTATTACAATCCGCGCAAGACATTTTATAAACACCGGATTTATTACTTTTATCAATTTTAGATTCGCAGTTTTCGATATGTCGGCCTAGAGAATTATCAGTTCGGAATGCTATATTGAAAATATAATGCAAGAGGAATGATTTTAATTTTAGACTAGGATTACCAATATAAGTTAAGCTGTTGTATTTTGTGTTAGAACTTTTATACTTGGAAAATACTTCCTGGATTGCTTTTTGAAATGTTTTTCCTGAATTCATGTTCTCATTCATACAAGGACTGTAATCGTTATTGACTGCTATTGGTTTAATTAAATTTTGCTCCTTTATGAAATTATTTTGTGACATTGGGATATATGAGTCTATGTTCCATACTATTCTAAGCCGATAATTTATGTGGATAAGGATGTGTAGATGAGCTGTGAATAGTAATATCTGTATGTAATATCTTATGAAAAATAGAAAAATCATGTTTGCCGTTAATTTTAGTAATAGTTAAATCTAGAAAGTAAATGGAGTTATCTGTTTTATCTCTAACGCGAATTTAATATTATCGTGAATTTTGTTAATGAATGTTTTGAATGAGTCTAATTGTCTGTTTGTAACCAGTGAAACAACAAAAGATATCGTCGACATATCTAAACCAATAAAGTATTTGAATAACGGATGTTCTTGGATAGTTTTTTCAATATTATCCATGAAATTTTCAGCGAGTAGAGGGTAGAGGAGTACCCATGATTAAACCTTCTTTACTATTATATAATACTCCATTGAAGTTAAAATAATTTTGTTCTGAACAAATTTCTAAAAGGTGCAAGATTTCTGATTGAATTACCGGATTGACTTTATTAATTTGAAGAGCGTTGTTGATGAGTTTCACTGTATCATTAGGTGGAACATGATATAAGTTTAGCATTCGGTGGCAGTATCGTGGGCTGAATTTTATTTCTTAGGACTGAAGACTTTTTTATTGGGAATTTAGATTCAAAATTAGCGTACTGTTGAATGAGGTCTATGAGAAAGCGTGAAAGTTTTGCAGCTGGAGCTTGATTATATGAAAGCCCAATAATGATTAGTGTGAAAATTTGTGATAGCAGTCTCTTAAAGTTAGCTTCGTCTGTGAAGATTATTTCACTATCAAAATGAGTATTTTCTCTATTTTTATTTAAGAACCATCGGAAGAAATACAGTATTGAGGGAAAATCTCGAGGAAGTAGAGTTTGCACGAGTTGAATATGAAACGGGTACAATAAAAAGTCGTGGAGAATTCACCAAACTAGAAAATGTGAAATATTCAACTGATTTCCAATTTTTCGTGTACTCGCATGAAGATTCAAATCAATACAATTCAAAACTGCTTCCTCAATATCTGGAGTTCACATAGTTTGAGTTGCACCTTTTAAATGATTATTTGCAGTAAGTACCAGTTTCCCTTAACCGTCTGTGAATATTTGAAAATGTTCGTCTGGTGTTACTCGACATGGAAAGCGCGCCTGATATAATCGCCTATCTTCTGTTGTGTTTTCGTCAGCCAGACCGTACATGTAATGAATATCAGCCAAGTCGACGTTAGTAAAATTAGCCATTTTTTCTTACAGCAATAACTTCAAAAGTCTTGAAACTAATCTTTAATTCAATGAACAATTCGAGCAGACATTGGTTCAGCTTAAGCCACTGATACAAACAAATGAAAAATCAAAGCCTACTAGTCATTTTTTCAATTAGAAATGCGAGTGCGTTTAATAATAGCTATGATATACTATAATGTAACACCCCGTATATTTCATTCAATCTATAGCATATCATTAAAGAATCGCTCTCGTATGTTCAAAATTGTGATTTAAAAAGATTTGGACCAAATTATTCCTATTAATTCGTCTTAGAATATCTTCAGGAACCACCTCTGGAAGTTCGACATAGCTTTGGGGACACTCTGTATAGACGAGTTAGTCGAAATATTGATGGGTTGAAGCTAAATTTCAGAGATTGTCTTGCTACGCTTCCCAATATTCAAACTTTCAAACTGAGTATTCTAGGGCGAGGTGAATTAGGCATACACAATGATGGAAATACATTTGAATACCAACATTGATTATTACCATTAAATTTCATTTCGTTCCATATAATAGAATATCTCGTAAGTTTTCTATTTCAAAATAACGACTACTTGTTAGTTTTCAAGATTTTTGAACGGCATGGTCGCTTCGTTATCACAAACAATATTATATTCACACGAAAGTTGTAGCTTGATCAAAATACATCAAATAATTTACCTGAATTGCCTTTGCAAAAAATGATTTTCGAATTGCCTTTAATGAGAACACAGAACATACTTACGCTATTTCAATCATTCCATATGAATTCTATGGCTGGAGTTACTAGATTAAATTAGAGAAAAGTTATACAATTTTCGGTTTTCGTGAAAACACGTATTGAATGAAAAGATTGAGCGTATATGTGATATATATTAGAAGGAAAAACGATACCAATGGCAGATATTAGAAAAATCGCAAGTTTGCTTTATAACCCAGAAATGTTGAAATTTTCGCACATTATTGGATCGCTTGTAAAATACTGCCTGAAGAATATCAAAACCATTTTTACATAACGTCAAAAACAACAAAGGGTAGGGCATAATGAAAGGGCGAAATGAGCTGTTTTTCAACGTGGAATATTCTTAATTACGTAAAATTTAGGCTTGAATGTTACCATTCAGTAAAGAAAAAGTAAAAATAATCATGTAATGAAAATACCATCAGGCAGATTACGTCCGTGTTCCGCAATGCATTGCTATAGTCGATTTCAAAAGTTCACTAGCTCAAGAAATCAATGTCGATTGACCTACCTTCTTTTGTGTGGTTGCATATTTCGAGATTCATCGACGTAGACTTTAGTATTTAGGTTTCCTCACAAAAAAAATCACAAGCAGTGAGATCCGGGGAACGGGGCCACGGCACATCACCAAGACGACAGATTACATGAAAGGATAAAAATGTTTTCCAGCATGAAAACATATCGCTCAGAGTTCTAAATTTCGGTTGACTCAATATCGGCAGTTCTGTTCATTCACCGAAGAGCCTAAATCTAAATGAGCCTTATTACTCGTCATATGCATTCTCTCGGCAAACTGGTGGCGTTGTGTAAAATCTCCTTCATTCAGCTCATGACAACCATGAGCTTATAGGGGTGAGGAAAGTGGAGGTCTTGGTTTGAAATTCTGCGAACAGTTCGACTACTCATTAGGAGTGCTGCAACCGACGGAGCGCCTTTGGCTTTGAATTACAGCTTGTCTCACTCTTTCCACGGAAGCTAATGTCCTTACACTCGACTTTGAGGTTTCGGATTCATTGCTGATGCAGTCGTTCTGAAATTCTGTACCCATCGGATGATTGTGTCACATTTCGGAACTGAAGCGTTACGACCAATGTTGAAACGCTGGCCAAAGAACTGCTGTACGACAATGACAGACTCTCCCGATTTCAAATACTCTTCATCTGCGAACGCTCAGTGCTCTCTTGTCCAGATAACTATTGTGAACTGAATGGTAACTCCTCCTGAATCGAATGAGGACAGCCGCTCCCCTCTACTCACTCACCGTTACGTGTACTACCAGTTCCAAGAACATCATTTCAATACACTCCACCCTGTATTAGCACTTGACTGATTCCGAAAATGTTAAAATTTTCCAAATAATTCGAGAACGAAAAAAGCTATCTTGAATTTGTTTGCGGCAATAAGTTCCTTATGCAAAAAGAACACGGGGATGGGGAGACATTTTCCTCTTTTCACAATATTTCGCATAGCAGCAGTACTGAAAAGTCGAAATCTGTTAACTCTGTACTTAAAACGGCACAACTTTTAACAATGTCAAGCTGACGTTGAAATTTGGAAGGCACATCAATGATAGATGTAGCAACCTGATAAGAACAATGAAACTAGAATCCCATGGCTGAAGCGTCTGGCGGTGACCATTCCGAAATCTTTTTGATCAATCTGAAACAGCTTCAACAGGAACGAAATGACATACTGAAAGTTTAATTTCAGGTGAATAAAACATTTCCATATACATATTATATAAAAAGATCCCAGTTTTTCCAATTTGTATGTTTGTTCCAAATTTCCGCTTCGAGGCTAATGACATTTGGCTGACATATGACGGGTGGCTTGAATTTAATTGCTCTGTAAACCATTTCTACATACGTTGACAAATTGTTTCTCTTTAATAACTAAATATGTGCAAAGCTTTCAAATGAACTCTTTTCGAACACGAAAACGGTTCATTAATACACAAAGCTTGTCCAAATTATACCGGGATTAATGAATGAGCAAATGAGTTTTTAACTTTGAGGGTGACTTTTTATCTTCTCTTCAATCAAAAGCATTGTTGACGTTAATATTCGTAGATATGTGTAATTTTTGTTTTATTCCCACAATATTTCGATATCAGAGACTTTATGTTTTAATAATTCACTAAGGAAAATTGCTGTTGGACGAATCGAATATGAGTTTATCGAACATCGAAAATTAGATTATTTTTTGATCAGAAATATTCTGCGTTATGCAATGTGTTCATTAGATGATCCTCGGATGTCACCACTATGAAAAAATTTATACAAAAATTCATGAAATTGTCACTTTTATTTCTTTGTTATATGTGAATTTCGATAGATGTACATAAAGCTGAAACGTTTGATTTTATGCATGAACTCTTTAAACATTTGGAGAAAAATGCTTCAGAATGGCTTTTGTACTTTGACAGTGATCTGTTTGCTTCAAGAAACTTTACTATAGATTTCAGAAAAATTATAATGAACGTTCACTTTGCAGGCAAAAAGAAATTTTTCATCAACCAGGGTGTTAAATCTTCAATCTCAATACCTTGCGTAAAAACTTGAGTTTTCATCAACCATAAATCTTCAACTGTATGCGTTTTAGACATTGATTAGCTAGACTAATTATCAAACTTTATTGCCCCTTGAGAAATTTTGATATGATGAGCAGTTCAATCACAAAAAACAGTTTTTTAATTCTATGATTTCTTTCCTTCAACCACCTAGCAATTCAAAAATACCACATTTGACCATGATTGTTTTGGATTTATTTCTGTGGTCTAGTAAGTTGTCATTTTATTAGGCTTGACAACCAATTGTTGACACAACAGTGTTTCTTGAATTCTTATCTAGGTATTTTGGTGATTTTTTTATCACTATTAGGCACAGAGATGTGCAGTAACTCTGAAATGGTTGATAATGTTATGGTGTACGGATTTTGAAGAATGGTTGCTTCAAGCCCAGGAATTTGGAATCAAGAACGACAACGAACAGTAAGGACGGTAGAACGCGAAGAATAAATTGTGAACATGGCTGAGTACATCGCACAATTAAGCACGAGGCGTTTAGGATTGCAGTTATTCGTTTCTAAAACAAAGATTCATGATATCTTGAAAGTACAATTATTTTATCCTTATCACATTCAGAAAGTTCAGGAACTACTTCCCATCGATCCAGAGAATAGCCCAACTCTCTGCAGATTTATCCAAGAGAAGAGAACTCAGGACCTCCACTTGAGTAGAAAAATTTTATTTACTGACGAATGCACTTTTACTAGGTCTGGCAACTAACCTTCACAATGAACACGTGTACACTGTCGAAAATGCACATGCTTTCACAAGTACACATCATCAGAATCAATTCAAAATTAACGTACGGATTTCAGTAACTGACAATTTCATTATTGGTCCAGTAGTGATTCCAGATTGATTAAACGGAGAAGCATATTTGAATTTTTTGCAAGAAACTTTGCCGGATTTGTTGGACGATATTCCAGTATTAATTACTGCGTGTAGAAATGTGGTTTTGCACGACGCTGCACCTCCTCAATTCACTTTAGCTGTTCGCGAGTTCTTACATACACAATATGCGAATCGTTCGACAGAAAGGGAAGCTGATGCTCCTGCAAGTTGGCCCACACGATCTCCCGACTTGACACCGTTCGACTTCTTTCTTTGGGGTGCTTTAAAATCTAGAGTTTATTCTCCTCCAATTGACACCTGAGAAGAGTTAAAAATGAGAATTTTAAGTGCGGCCAACTCCTTCAAAAATGATCCTGAAGTAATGCCAAGGGTCCAATTTGATTTCTTAAAGAAATGTAACTCCTGCATTCAGCAAAATGTTGAAAACACTTGCCGTAGTTGAATGAAATTTTGGGTGCAAGCAAATTAATCTATATTCTGAAGTGATTTGTTTTTTCTTATTTAGTTTCCAACTGACCAACCTGTTTTCATATTTTCAAATAGTCATTGTGATAAAACTTATTGAATTTTTTCTTAGAATTTTTCGATTTTTGTACTAATGAACATTGAATTTCCTATTTGCTTGATCCGATTTAGCAACCCAGAAAACATCATTTTGTCAACAAGAAGTTGTCAAGCATAATAAAATGACAATTTGCAAGACAACAGCTCTCTCATTTGAGCATTTTCGAAAATTATATAAACTCATTACATTCAAAAATTGAATTCACAATAGAATAGAAAGCAATAATTCAATAAATTTCTTAGACGTAACAATTTCGAATGAAAATGGAAAACATGTTTTCGCAAACTACCATGAGCCGTCACTTATAGATGTTATAATATATAACTCGTCTTGTCGTCCGTATCAGTATAAAATGGCAGCATTCAGCAGTTTTATTCATAGATTGAATAACATCACCAGAAAATTTCAACAAAGAATTAAATTCAATTAAACAAATAGCTAAAAATAATGGTTATAATCTCAAAATGATAAATAATATTTTAAATAAAACGGAGTAGAATCGCATTGAATGAAGTTTTCCTTGCGATAAATTTAAGTGTGAAAAACTGAGGTCATTCTTGAGTAGAAATAATTTCAACATAGCTCTCCAGACTAATAATAGCTTACGCAAATATATAAAAACAAAACCGAATCAGATAAAAATAATAAATCAGATGTTTATAGATTGAATTGCAATGACTGTAATAATTTCTACATTGGTAGAACACAGAAATTTCAACATTAGAATATCGCAGAATAAACGCAGTTTTTCAAATTACAAATCAGATTCAAATTACGCGAATCATTTCCTAGAATATAATCACACTTTTCACTCACAGATTGAAATTTCACATACAGATAATAAATATTGGAAAGTAGATCTTTGGGAAAGTTTATAAATCAACGAATACAAACACTCAGGTAGACTCATTAATGAACAAGTCGATTTAAGCCCTTCACGTCTATTGAATATCTACAGGGAGCAATCTATTCCCTAATTTTAGTGGATATACCTGTCATCAATAACCACTTAAGAAGAAGCTACTCCATAATCTTTTAATTACTTCAGAACATTTGTATTTATATTCTCAGTTGTATCTATATATAATTGTCATGATTTCTGTACATTCATTCGTCTGATGAAGCTACGGTATGATGAAACGCGTTACGAATCACAATTATTCAGTAAAATTCCTCAAGAAACATTACTTGTTTTTATTATTAATTACGTTTTTTATTTCAGCAGAACAGTTAAATATTCAACGATTAATAAAATTATTGGAAACGATATAATTAAGGTAATCGAATGAAATTTCTATCTACATAGAGTAAATATTATTTGCTACGATATTGAATCGACGTATGCATCTGGGATCCACTTCATCGTGTTGAAATTATATGAATGTTTGTTGCGTCTTCCGCACCACTGATATAGATACGGGAAGGACATTACAATATTTATGTTTTTCATGTTTACTCGTAATTCGTTGCCTATTGCCTTTTGGTTCATATATGTTTTGTAATATTCCCCCGTTATTATCGAAATTTGAAGGTTTCGTTTTAGGACTTTGTGTTCCTCTAGTTTGTCACCCTTATAACTTTTTTTTTCTATTTGGAATATTTTGATTAAATTTTGGAATCGGATAGAAGACAACATTTGGAATTTGATAACATTAATATGTTACCAAATTATGTTATGCAGGAAACGATACCAACTTTCGATTTTAAAATGGAATAGCCTGTATTTTTTTTGCTTATTTCAATTGTTCATCTTATCCTACGATCTCTTGACATATTTTGGAACAAAAATTATCTTTTTCCTTTTGCAATTTTCATCTTTCGTTCTAGAAGGCCATGAACAGTGACAATTGTTTATGCTCAACATTTCCTATCACGAAAATACAAGAATGTATGTAAAACTCAATTGCTCATTTCTAACGGGGTGTCAAAGTTAATAACAAAAGAGAGAACATCAAAAACGAATTAATTATAATAAATGTTCAAATATACCACCATTATCACGAACACACCATCGCACACGATCGATGGTTTCCCTCATAACATTATTTAACTGTTGGGCTGTAATGCCTGCAATAGTCTTGGGTTCTAACAGGTGTTTGGTGAACCTCATTCTTCAAATGGCCCCACAGGAAGAAATCTAGTGTACTCAAATCTGGCGATCTAGCTGGCCAACTTATGGGACCATTTGTACCTATCCATTTCTCGGGAAAATTTCGTCGAAATACCGAGAGACCTCCCTTGTGTTGTGAGAGGTGCACCATCTTGTTGAAAATATATTTCGTTTACAACAGCTAATGGCCTGTTACTTCGATTTGAAGGTGGCAAGGGGAATTTCTCATAAAATGTAATTTTGTAGGAATTTCTTACCTTTTTATTAAATCTTAGGGCTTGGTATCGAAATAAAACGAGTTCCTTAGTTAGATCCCAAACTTTAGAATATAATTGATGTTGTTCCAATACCATATAAACGAAGGGATTATTAATATTTCAGTTTCCCTAAACCAGGGCTTCATATAATAATCACGAGGTGATACGTAGGGAAATGAACGTTTATCTCCCCTCACAGTGGTTCTTCACATTAGTATATCAAATAAGAGAATAAAACCATAAACGCAAGTGGTGCAAAATATGTAGATATACAGTTATTGAAATGAACAATACACACCAACCTGGTGTGAATGATTAAGGAATGAAGTTAAATATGTTTAATAATCCTAAATTGTGATAATTTGATATGGACCACAAATAACTGAGTTGGCTAAATTGTAGAATAAACTGGAATTGTGAACGTAGGGTGAACGAAGCACGTAAGATATGTTTATCGTATATATTCCTTATAAGTCTAAACTTATCTGCAGGTTATTAATAAATTCTCCTTTTCCTCTAGGTGCGGGAACCCATTGATAGATCTTGGCGATTATGTTATCAAGTGGGAACAAATGAACAACTACAGCGTTGGCAGTACAGCACTGGACTTCCTCGATCAGGACCTTTGCAACCCAAAATAAGGGCGATTTCAGATAAACTGAATGAGAATTATACTCAAGTATAAGAGGACTTAAATGTTGTGCGACCTTAAGCGTGAAGTGAGGTGTCTCACTCGTTAGAAATCTTCAAAAATATCAAAATAAATCCACAAAATTTGTGATGCCTAGCTAAAACCTATAATTCAGGCTTTGATTTCTGAAACGATTCTGCGAACGAAATGAATTAGCCAAAGTGCGTTTGGTTAGCAACTATCTTTCCCTTTCTCCTTCATCAAAACTTCTGGCAATTGACTGGGAAACCTTTCCTTTGTTTCAGAATGAGAAAATAGAACATGACAATAAGCTGTAGTTCAATCTTAAGATAGAAGGTTACAGTTCACAGGTTAGCATGACATTTGTTATTGATTTAGTCCTGTTAATACTGTTTGTTTACAAACAGAGAGATCTCAAAAGAGGTAATTTGATTTTATGTTTCGATTTATATTCGGGATTTTAACCATCAGATTTAGTGTAATAATTCAAAATTAAAGATTTTACCAAGGAAACCATATATTTCCTGTTTTTATTACACGTAACAGGCAAGTCGTCCAATTCATTTTGTATTTGGGTCCTCGAAAACTCCAAATATCTCTCTCCAGTCAATGAAGCTTCAAGAATTATAGGCCCTTTTAAATATCTTCCCATCATCCCCATCCAGACATTAAAAACTAAACTTTCTTGGAAGTTTCAATCTTGATATATGTGCTCATTGTGTTGCGACCAGTACCTGGTATTTTGCCTATTAAACATCCCATTGTTCGTGAAACGTGATTCGTCACTCAATAGAATCTTTGTGGGATATTGTGGATCACTCTCCATTTTCTTAAGGTAATCTTCAGAGTACTGGAGTCGTCTAACACTATCGTTAACATACAGATGTTGGTGTAGTTGATATTTAAATGAGCGGTACTTATGTGTTTTCGAAATTCTCCATGCGCTTTGGTGACTAATTTAAAGCTCCTCGCCAATTTCCCTCGTTGATGTGGTTGGATTAATATCAACAAATGTTAATGCGTGTATTTCGGTATCTTCGTCGATAACGAAATCCTCCTCTTCAGCAGGTTGCACCTCGCGAAATTTTCGTTCAACTTTAAAGAAATAGGTTTCTTTCCGGATAGCGTGATATTATGGGGTACCGCAAGGTACGGTATTGGGTCCCATTTTATTCACGATATATTTTAATAATTTATTATTTCTTTCAATTAAAGGAAACATTATCAATTTTGGGGATAAGACTGCCATTTTTCACTCCGCGAAAAATTGGGAAAACCTCAAAAGATTGGTGGAATTGGATTTTATTTCTATTAAAGAATGGATGGAAGCACCTACTCTACTGATCATTCAGGATAAAAACACTAAGTTCGAGATACCATGCACTTATGAGTGCAAATATCTCGGTGTGATATTAGATACGCATTCTAATTGGGATACCCATGTGAATAAATTAATTACAAAACTTAAAGGACTGTTAGGAAAGATCAGATATCTCACAAATATATAAGATAAAAGTCATATGAAAATAATATATCATGCAATCGTGTCCCAGTTGCGCTACTGGATTATCGCTTGGGGTGGAGCTTATAACAATGTATTGAACAAGATTGTAATACAACAGGAATGGATTCTGCATATAATCCAAAAAAATATCACCTTCTCTTTGGATTCACTTTACAAACTTTCTGAAATTTTAGACGTAAGACAGTTGTATTGTTCCTCTGTGTTAGTGCATTTCAAGAAAAATTTCCATGAACAAATATTCATTGAGCATAATAAAAGTACAAGCTAGAGTCACTATTCCCTTGATGTACCAAGCGTAAAGAAGGCAATTTGCCAGAGGA